>OZ002740.1:28722315-29922315 GCA_963924295.1 Dioctria rufipes
TAAACTTTTCATTTCTTTCTTCTGTTTTCATTTTTTCATTTGTTTTTCTAATCACCCAATTTCGCCATTTGGGACCTGTTGATGAGTCAAACCAAGACTTGAAACTTGTCATCAAAAATTAATGGGTTGTGTGATGAAATAACAAATTAGAACATTTTTTAGCTTTTGCTATATACCGGAGATATCCCAAAAAATTCTTTCTTGAAGAAAATTAAGTTTAACCCGGTAAAAAGTCCAAAAGAGTAATCTCTTTTTATTCATTATTCCTCCTGGGATTGTATAGGAGTGTTTTTTCCTCATATAATTCACACCCAGAATTTATTCTGAGTTTATATGAGAAGAGATCGGTTTGATCTATTTTCAAGCGTCTGCAGCAGGCAGAAAACCAAGCTGCACCGATGAGTGGAAGGTTTTCTGCTGACACGAAACGCTTCTTCTTCTTCCTTTTTCTTCTTCATTTTTCAGCCCACTGCGTGGCGTATACAGGTTCGATTCGCTTCGAATGAATCTGTTTTTTTTTTTTTTTTTTTAAATTTTTTAAATTTTTTTAATAAATAAAAAAAAAATGGTTTTTTTCTATTTTTCTTAAACTTTTCATTTCTTTCTTCTGTTTTCATTTTTTCATTTGTTTTTCTAATCACCCAATTTCGCTATTTGGGACCTGTTGATGAGTCAAACCAAGACTTGAAACTTGTCATCAAAAATTAATGGGTTGTGTGATGAAATAACAAATTAGAACATTTTTTAGCTTTTGCTATATACCGGAGATATCCCAAAAAATTCTTTCTTGAAGAAAATTAAGTTTAACCCGGTAAAAAGTCCAAAAGAGTAATCTCTTTTTATTCATTATTCCTCCTGGGATTGTATAGGAGTGTTTTTTCCTCATATAATTCACACCCAGAATTTATTCTGAGTTTATATGAGAAGAGATCGGTTTGATCTATTTTCAAGCGTCTGCAGCAGGCAGAAAACCAAGCTGCACCGATGAGTGGAAGGTTTTCTGCTGACACGAAACGCTTCTTCTTCTTCCTTTTTCTTCTTCATTTTTCAGCCCACTGCGTGGCGTATACAGGTTCGATTCGCTTCGAATGAATCTGTTTTTTTTTTTTTTTTTTTTTTTTTTTTAAATTTTTTAAATTTTTTTAATAAATAAAAAAAATGGTTTTTTTCTATTTTTCTTAAACTTTTCATTTCTTTCTTCTGTTTTCATTTTTTCATTTGTTTTTCTAATCACCCAATTTCGCTATTTGGGACCTGTTGATGAGTCAAACCAAGACTTGAAACTTGTCATCAAAAATTAATGGGTTGTGTGATGAAATAACAAATTAGAACATTTTTTAGCTTTTGCTATATACCGGAGATATCCCAAAAAATTCTTTCTTGAAGAAAATTAAGTTTAACCCGGTAAAAAGTCCAAAAGAGTAATCTCTTTTTATTCATTATTCCTCCTGGGATTGTATAGGAGTGTTTTTTCCTCATATAATTCACACCCAGAATTTATTCTGAGTTTATATGAGAAGAGATCGGTTTGATCTATTTTCAAGCGTCTGCAGCAGGCAGAAAACCAAGCTGCACCGATGAGTGGAAGGTTTTCTGCTGACACGAAACGCTTCTTCTTCTTCCTTTTTCTTCTTCATTTTTCAGCCCACTGCGTGGCGTATACAGGTTCGATTCGCTTCGAATGAATCTGTTTTTTTTTTTTTTTTTTTTTTTTTTTTTTTTTTTTTTTTTTTTTTTTTTTTTAATAAATAAAAAAAAAATGGTTTTTTTCTATTTTTCTTAAACTTTTCATTTCTTTCTTCTGTTTTCATTTTTTCATTTGTTTTTCTAATCACCCAATTTCGCTATTTGGGACCTGTTGATGAGTCAAACCAAGACTTGAAACTTGTCATCAAAAATTAATGGGTTGTGTGATGAAATAACAAATTAGAACATTTTTTAGCTTTTGCTATATACCGGAGATATCCCAAAAAATTCTTTCTTGAAGAAAATTAAGTTTAACCCGGTAAAAAGTCCAAAAGAGTAATCTCTTTTTATTCAAAAATTAGTATATATAGTATACCCTGATTATCGGCACTTCTTACTTTGCGCAGCGCCATCTTGTTGTTGATAATAATATGATAGTGTGTCTAATTAAGCAAAAATGTGTCTGTGCTTACCCAAAAATACGAAAAAGAAAAAAAAGAACCAAATATTGTCCGGGAAAAGTAAACAAAAAAAGCAAATATTAAACTCCGCAGAGTTAATAAATTATTCCATTACAATTTTGTTATTTTTAAACAAACCGTCGACCACACTTTTCTTCGTTTTACACAAAGTTGTAAAGTGAAATACCACATCCGCCGATACATTTTATACCTCAACCAGGATCTTTATTGAAAAATAACGCAATTTTATTTTTGTTTATTTTGTTCCAATTCGTGAATTTGTCGTATATTTACAATTAATTGTTGTCGTTAAGCCTGCGTTAAAGCTCATATATTTGTCACTTCCATTTCAAAATTTGTTACGCTTAAATATCTGTGAACTGAATTGAAATTTCAAGTACGTTTTGTCACATCCATCCCCTTTTATGTCTGTCAGGGGTGCTTTGATATCTAGATATCGATACCCCATGTCTGTCATAAGCATTACAGGTGTTTTGTGTTGTCTTGTTGTAGACTTGTTTTAGTTCCGGACATAAATGCAATTGAAAGGTGCGAAAAGCAGACTCTTCGCTTTTATATTGCTGCTAATACTTCTGAGTTTAATTTTGGTAAAGAATTTCAGAGTCTTAATGAACTGGACGAAAAATTTTCGCTGACTCGGGAAAAAAGTAAATCGTGGCATAGCTTACCGTACAAAGTAGTATAGTTCCTTGCTTATCATAAGGTTACTTAAAAACATTATTGTACGAAATTTAATATAATTGTCAAAAGTACATCCCAAAATCGATTTGAAATACGCAGAAATATGATCAGAACTTCGCAAACGAAACGCATAACGAACTACAGAATTGAAGGCAACATTGAGCTTACGTGAAGAAACGGAGTATAATTTATAAAATATTTCACAACTGTACAATACTACATAAGTGTTTTTACAAGCATGATGTTAATTTCCAGAGGTGTAAAGGATGCGGATAAAGACAGTCTACGTAAAGTAGCAAACACTTTACTAACAAGATTATTAACATAATTAAGATCTTATTAAATATCAAGCCCAAGTTTTTTATAGCATCTTTAAAAGGTATGATGACATGATTGAGCTTGAAAAAGAAGATGTATCTAATTCGGTCCTAAAGATAATGATAATTGCATTAGTCTTGGATGCGTTTAAGAGGAGGCTATTACGTTGAACCCATTTAGATATGAGACCAAGATCTTCATTCATTCGGCAGAGAGAATCTTCAATAAGCCCGAGGGGTTTAGAGATATAAAGTTGGACGTCGTCTCCGTATAGATACAATTACAATTTCGCAGAACTAATGGAAGATCATTTATAAATATGGCAATAAGGAATGAGTCAAGAATGGATCCTTGTGGAACTCCACTGTGCACAGGAAGCAAATCGGATGCAATCTAATTAAAAAAAAAAAAAAAAAAAAAAAAAAAAAAAAAAAAAAAAAAAAAAAACTTTGAAAGTGACCACTCAGGTAAGACCGGATCAACTTACATGCAGAATTGGATAATGAAGAAAATAAATGAAGTTTTTGGATTAATATATGGTCTGATTGACTCGATCGAAAGCCTTTGAATAGTCTAAAATAATTGGCGCCATAAGATTATCTTTATCTAGGGAGATTCTAATGTCGTCTGTTATTATCAATTATATAGTAATGCAGCTACGCTTAGATCTGAACGCTGACTGTAAACTTCGGATAACACATTAATTCACCGGTGTAGTATAGATAGTTTCCGAGATAGGTCGTCAGTACACTACTGCGATCCGAAACTAAGAAGTCCTCCAGCAATTTGTTTCTTTTAATCTTAGCGCACTTCTTACGTGAAGCAATTTTTGTATGATCTTTACTTTTTTTGTTCTTGGGGGGCATTAGCTATGAGGGATAGCTAAAATCCTAACAAATCACCATTAATACTACACAGGTTAACCTATTTTAGGATGACACATGATAGTCAAAAGGTAAAAGTCCTCTGTATGGAAATACACACATTTATTAATTATTCTGTACCATAATGCAGGCATAAGAAATAAATTTCAAATTCTTTTCAAGGAGATATAATCCAACCCAATATTTAATTATGTTAATTATAGCTGCACTGTAATACTAAGGTATACCAATTTCGAAACTTTCGCCCGCAAGTAACTCCTTTAGTTGAATTTCAAATGTCCATGACTTAAATCCCCAACAAAGTCAAAGTATATTGTATATTGGAATCGTAGTTGTATACCTCGCCCGCAGTTCGACAGCATAAATCGTAGATCAAGTCTGAGGCAGGTTTGGCGTGATAATTGTTGATGCTGGTTGTGAAAAAAAAAACAACAACATTAACAATTATCATTGCAGTGTTAACATCATACAACAGAAAGGTAACATTTAATTCAATTAAAATTGTTTTCTATCTCTATATTATAATATAGGTGGGTAATTGACCTTGATAACCGGTATAGAAGAAAATATTTCTCTTGAGGAATTTTATTATAATGAAAACAAATAACAACAAAAATTAGACATTTAAAACAAATTCTTGCATACATGCGGAAAATTAATAATATCTTTTGGGGTGATATGAAAATTATATTGATAGAGTGTTCTTCTCCCCTTAGGTTGTCGTTATAACGACAATGTACAAATTATGAGAGATTCAGGTGAATTTTTGTCACTAGACATCACGAGACTTCGCGACAATAACTCACAGGTGATGGGATTTTCCTGACAAATTATGCTAGCAAATTTGAGAATAAATAGTAGCAAAATCGCCAAAAAGGTAGCAAACAGACTAAAGAGTACGGATAAAGAAAAATGTATATAATTATAGAATGTTATGTTTCATTTTATTATAATTGTGTTTATATCATTAATTATAAGAACTTTCGCTTATTTGTTTATAAAAACTCCATCGAAAAATTTATACAGACTGCAGTACTTAATTAGTTCATTTGACGGTGTAAAAATCTTTCCATCTTCTATCAGTTCCCTACAAAGAAGTACAGCCGAAACTGTTTCAATATTCAAAAGTATTACGTTTTTTTATTTTTTGAGTTATTAAAATCTGAAAAAGTTCGTTCAGCAGCAACCGTACTGTGGGGAAGGACAAATAAATTATTTATGTAGTTGTAAAGATTCTCGAAAATTGGTTGTTCAGAAAGATTTTTCTGTTTTGATAAATTTAGTCAAGTCTTAGCAATATCGTTACAATCAACAAGTTGGTCTAACTTTTCAAAGATTATGAGGAGCCTTCACTTTGAACTAAGTTTTTCAATATATATTTCATTATGAAAAGGAAAGATTTCAACTAATGGAAGTATTGAAGTCATTTTGCCTGTTCTAATCTTCCTTGGATCCAAATATTCTAATAGTCTCAATTTGTGGTCGAAACATTTTTTAATTTGTTGGCATAATTCTATGTAAAATAATGGATTATCTTGGATATTACTAATATTTTTACAAGCATTTAAAGATTAAAACTGTGACAATTTAATTCCAAAAAACATTCTTGATTTTTCAAGATGAAATGAACCGTTATTAAATTTGCAGTCAACTGAATGTGTTCTAGCTTTATACAATTTGTTAAAATATTTTTTAAGTTATTTTCAATTAAAGGTGTTAGTGTGTGTATTAACATTTTTTCAGACTGGAAGGCTTTATAGAGATTATTAATCTAAATCTAATCTAACACAAACATAATAAGTATAATTTTATCTCCGAACTATTCAGTCAATCAAGAATTGCATTTGCATCAAAATTATTAGGACTTTCAAAAGTAAAGAGAGTGAAGTAATGAAGTAAAGCTGACCACTGCACCAATATTGTTATAATGATTTGCTCCAGGTCCAACCAGCGTGTACCGCTTGATTTTAGAATATTATTTAAATTTAAATTAAAACTATTTTGAAATTCTGCCAACTCACTTTGCGTCTTAACACTGTGGGCAAAATGATTATATAGACAAGAAAGGAAATTTTCAACTTTCCGAGGGTTTTTATCTGTGGATAAGTTGTGTATCCACAACAAGGTGTTCTTTCAGTGGGTTTCTAGTCAAATGGAGATCATAGGGAATAAAAGGGCTGACTTTTTAGTTAAGACTGGCTCTGATTCTTTGCTCCTCAGACTGGAACCTGCCGTAGGCGTTGCCACCTCGAGTATTGGTGCTCTCATCAAAACGGATGTTCATAGGAAGCATCAGCACAAAACTGTTTCTTAATGGGCCCAATAGAATAAGAAGGCGAGCCTGAGACAACCGAACACTTTTCGTGTGCTTGTCCGGCCTACACCCGGAGCATTCTGGATACTCTAGGTTCTACCCTCCTATCTGTAGAGGAGTTGAAAAACCTTCCTCACCAAGACCTGATACGCTTTATTAAGAGGACAGAAAGGTTTTTGTGATAGAGCTTCTAGCAGGACAGCACAATGGGCCGTTCTGGCCTCTGTGCTTGGGATCTCTGGCCCCCTAAGACTTAAATAAATAAAAGTCTTCGGTAACAGTTATAATTATATTTAAAAGGGATAATTTTATTGAAACTCTTATTATGAGACTTAAAAGTTTTTTTTAGCAATTATTAACTATTTGCCATTACATCTCAAGTATACCATTCAGTCTTGAGGGCTTTTTTACCTAATTGCCAAACCGAAGCCAGTTAATTATGATCCCTGCTTCTAAAATTACCATACATATGTATTTAGTCATGTACACTTTGTCTCAAAAAAAGAAGGGGAGGGTGGGTGGACATTCCGGGGTTTTTCAAAAATTAATTTTTGGAATTCGCATTTTCTTCATCAAAATTAACCGTTATTTTGATCACAAAATCGAGCAGTAACATTAATTCTTCTGAGAAGCTCAAAGTCTTTCTTTTAATTATTCCTCTATCAAAACCTCAACCGTTTACGATTTATTTGTAATTTTTCTAATATTCAAATATTTGCAAAAAAAATGCTTAAAAAATTCCCTTCACTCACTGAATCAAAAGCTAATTAACTTCCAGATTTGAAATGATGCTCGGGAAGAAATTCCATCTTCGTTCGAGCAAAGTAACTAGGTATTTTTACAGTTAGATCAATATTTAATTGAGGAAATCAAAATGTTCTCCCTTCACCTGTAAACAACAATGTACATACATATATTCTTCTTCTTATAATAACAGGTGTGCATAATATAATCAAAAGTGCATACATTAGAAGCGGTTAATCTCTAATAAATCTATGATTAAAAAATAAAAAATAAAAGTCCACCGTTATACTATAATTGCATATCAACAGAGATCATAAGATCTACATAATTTTATGGGGCTTCGAAGAAATTTTAATTGCAAAAATGTGAAAAAGAAACGGAAAACGCGATAGAAATGTTCGATTGATTGTTGGGTGATGTGTGTAGAATGCATGCACATTTCTATTGCACCTTAATTAATAGAGGAATCACGTAATACTAGTAGGCGCTTCAACTAAACATAAATTATATTCTTCATGGTAGATATCGTGTTAGTATACTGTGCGCCGCCGCGTATCATTTAAGGAAACGATAAACAATGTTGTAACACTTCAGTCATTTCGTGTTTTCGTGTATACGTTCGAGTATATCCATCAGAGGAAAATGTTAATCTGCGCGCATCCATGCATAGAAAAGAATTTAAGTCGAGTACGCATGGATATATGTTTTCCACTTTCTAATTATACATAAGTAAATACGTGTGCAGTTGTACGTATACTTTGATCGATTGGAGTACTTCTGCTGCTCTTACCAGTACGATTTCATTTAAATAAAGAAATTTTTTTATAATTTTTAGATTTATTTCGGAAAGTAATTTTCTGTTTTTTTTTATTAAGAAATAAATTATAATTTTATTTTATTTTATCTTGAAATTATTCTACTCGGAAAATGTCCTATTCCAGCTCAATTGACTGTAGGACCCAATATCACTTTTAATTTCTAAAGTGTTTGAAAGAGGCTACTACTACTACACAGGCACATTTATATATACATATATATATATATATTGTTTTTTTTTTTTAATTATAAAACCCCGGCATCAACGTTTTGATCAAAGAATATCTGCATTTTATAACCTTGATTAAAAAATACGAAGAGATTCGTATAACAATGGATGGATTCTGGATGTGATTACAATTCTCGAGCTAATAGATTTTTCGAAAACTCTTGACAATGTTGATCATGAACTTTTAAGTGGCAAAATTCTGGGACTATATATCATTCAAATCATCGTAAAATCATATCTTAATAGATTACAACAAATCAATTTTTTACAAAGGCTTACAATTTCATATTAATTTGTTTTGGTGTACCTCAAGGCTAAATCCTCGGGCCACACTTGTTTATAATGTTTGTCAATAAATCTTTCATTGATTATTCTACTTACAACGGCGAACTGTACATATGTAAATATTTATGTTTATGTTTATTATTGCATGTATTGTTAGAAAGCGAAGTTTTTCTGTCAAGAGAGTTTTCCCACCCATGCTAGAAGGTATAAAATAATTTAGCAAGAACTTATGTAGAGAAATCTGTATGGTTTACTTTTCTACCTAGTCAAAGAAATTTGGAAAGAAGAAGTCCTAAGAAAACAATTGACTTTTATTTATGTACGTTCAAATAATTTATGTGTTTTGAATGGCTATGTTGGCATTTTCCCGGGAAATAAATGAATTTTCAATAACTTTCAAGTTGAAGTCATTTTGAGTCGTAGAGATCTGAAATTTTTGTATATAGATTTCTTTGATGAAAAGTAAGCTCATCTTCAAATATACAAGTTGTAAATAGAAGCAATACAGATGCCTATACATATACTTGTAATGCTCACGGAACTTTGGAAGACTTTTAGGTGTGTGTGTATGTTTTTTACTACGTTTCCTTTACCTATGAAATCTAGTGAGAAATTTTATTAAATTCCAAAATGGGGAGACAATTTTATACCATTCGATTTGAGATGCAGAGTGTGGTAAATAATTTATTACCCAGTACAATTTTTTGTTTATCTCACCAATAATTCTCCAACTTATTAGACATTTTCTTCTCCTTTTATTTTCAATTTGGAAATCAGTAATTTATTCTAAAGCAACCTTCTGTGTGTTATACAGGGTAGTCCATAACTCATAATCCAAATTACCGAAGTTGATGGAGTTATTATTAGTTATAAAAGAAAAAAATTATTACACATTTACATATCTACAATTCCCCGTTTAGGCGCTGCGGGCCATAAAAAATTTATCTTAATATATTACGAATCACCCTATAGAATTTTAGTAATTTTAACCTGAGTGTAGTAGGAAATTAATTTCAAATCATGTATTTCGACGAATCCACTAATTTATTTGTTGTTTTCAGTTCTCTCTCAGCTGGTACTTGGTGTTTAGACCGAAAGAGTCAGCAATATAGAAGTGAACCCACTTTCTGCAGTGCTATTCTATGAACGTAATCAGTCTATATTATACATGTCAGTGGTTATGTCATCAAGTCGAGGCATCGTCGATTTTATATTCGAGCCAGACGTTACTGGTTTTTGTATGTTATTAGTTTATCTAAGGTTCTGCCTTGACGCGTGAGTGCGGCACATACTCAACAAAAAAGGAGTTACGCTAGAGATTGTGTTTTCTTTTCTACGAAGAGTTAGATATTTGTAGGTACTTAATAGACTCAAAAATACTTAAGTACAAAACTAAGTCTTAAGTACAAGTAAATAGAAGCAAGTACTTATGTTCAAGTACTAAGTAGGGGCATTTAAAAAGTATTGAGTAATAAGTCTTAAGTAACGAAAATGTACTTTAAATAAGAGACTTAAGTACTTTTTTTACTTAAGTATTGCCCAACTCTACAATGGATACAAACATTTTGAAAACAAAAAAAAAAAATTCCTATCCGCCCCAATTTTGAGAATTGAGTAAGGACAGTTCCAAGAAGTTCTAAATTTTCAAAATGACTTAATAAAAAAAAACTTCTCTAAACGAACGTATTTTCAACATACAAGTTTTTCAATTTTGCACAGAGACCGAAACCGAACGAAAAATTAATAACCCAACGAACGAAGGACAGCCTGTAGTATCATAAACCTCTACAAACTGCCCTATCATTCCTGCAGCTAAAAATCTCTAACAAAGTGCTTGTCTTTCTCATAGGTCTTGCATTGCAATGGTTCCAAAGCGAGTAAAAGCCCCATGGAATAGTGTTACAAATGCTATGGCCTGTTATCACCAGCCGATGATAGTGGTTGCCATGCACAGTTGAATGTGTCTACGTTCGTTTTCATTCAAGACGTAAACGTCTCTTCACTCTAGCAACACAGTGCCTTTTAAATGCTTATGCGTGGTGTTGTTGGTCAGTGCTCTGATTCCCATCTTCGACTCTCATCTACTACAAATGAATTGTAGATTTGGTCAGTGTCAACACAAAGCTCATCAAACAATTCACTTGACTACAAACTCTTGGTTCTCTGAATTTGCTGGTCGATACGAGACAACTGATTAGGATGCATACGACTTTAATGCAGAAATTTGAATGGCACATCAACATTTTTGTAATTAGAAGGATAACTGTAGACTATTTTCGAAATTATCCATCCCATCACGCCCATATTCACCCCGTGGTGTGTTCGCCATCTGTTGTAGCCTGTATACTCCGGAGGTCTTATTGACATAAGCACGTCACGGAACACACGTGTTGTAAGTGTGCTGAAATGTGTGTGAGGTGGTCTGTTCAAAACGAAAGCATATTCCAATTCACCACTGTTCGCAAGTTGACGAAATCTTTCCCACGCAGACGCAACCAGATCATGTATGTAGATGCGGAGTATTTGTTTGTGTTTGGTAGTTTTCGGAGTTCTCGATAATATCTTCGGGAACCGTCAGTAGATGTGTGTAAAGGACAGACAGTAAGTTATATTTTAGAAGAAAAAAGTTATGTCCTTGGTGTAAAAACTTTCCTCTTTCAAGAATTCAACTTTAATGATGATGAAATGCCCACCCTGGAACAAGTGTCCAAATTTGATCCGGTGATATTCGTGAAAAGACTTATGAGCGTTTAAGTGTCGAAGAAACGAAAAAAATTTCAAACTGAAATTTGAATGAGGAAAAAGTGTTTTTAGGGAGCGGGTCTGAGAAAAGTATGATTAAGACACTCCAAAAAATCCATTGGCATACTTCATCCTTCTTATTTACCGAACACACTGCACATAATCTGAGACAAGTCAGCACACTTCATCAAATTTCGTTCAAAGTTTTCTGAACTACATGCATTTAAAAAAATAACTCCATTCAAACTTCAAAGAGTTTCATTTTCTCCTTTCTACAAAATACGGTAAGTATTGAAATAAAAAAAAAAATTAAACAAAATAAACTGCGCTTTTTGAGATATTCAAGGTTGACGACCATATAAATTATCCTTGAAAACAAGAATAAAATATATACCTTTCAAAATAAATATCTTTCATACATAAATTGTACTAAAAAATAAAAAATATTGTTTTTTTTTCTCTGTGATATACACAAGAAAAGTTTTATTGAAAATTATGAAATGCTAGAACTCAGATTAAGACTTAAAAGTTTGGGCATCCATAACTAAAATATAATCACAATATTGTCTAACTGCAACTCATTCCCAAGCTTTTAAGATTTAATCTGAATTCTAGCTTTTCATATGTTGCAATAAAACTTTTCTTGTGTATATCGCACAGAGAAAAAAAATATTTTTTACTTTTTAGTAAAATTTATGAAGGTTAATTATTTTAAAAGTTTTTTTAATATGTTTTATTTTCTACTTTTTAGTCATAAATTCTATACACTCTCTCCATCCTCGAATCCCATTCTCAACTCTCGAATCACGATTTAACTTACCTTAACTTTTTTAACTTTTTTTTAACCTTTTCTAACTTTTTAACTTTTTTTAACTCGAATCTCGACTCTCGACTCATATCACATACGGCCCAAATTGGAAAACCCCAAGGATGGTAGTTACCACCCCCACCCCAAAACCCTTCAAAACGTAAGAATATTTTAGCCCATCGGAAGGCTTCCCATTCACTCATTCTAAATCATGAAACTCCATATAAATCTATCCACGTTTACTACCCTAAAACTCTTTCGTCACGACCGGCATTCTCAGGCGCTCAGACACAAAGTTTTTTAGTCACGGATCTGTGAGGTGATAAAACCTATTTAAAAAGGATCTCGAATAATTATTTTCAGGAACTTCAAAGCTCTCTAAGTAAATAGTGTTTGTTTCATGGGCTTGCGATGTGTACATTCTGAGATATAAATATTTGTGTAGCCAACACAATCAGAATATGTCCCTTTTTTCAAATTTCAAAAATCGTATCTTCGTCAAAAATGATCAAAAACAAAAAACTATTTTAGCAAAGTTCTAGTAACAATAAAACCAATAAGCTTGTTCGTCAAAATCAGAGATGGTCCACTTAGAACATTTGTAGATTTTCTGTGGAATGAGAATGACCCATACTACTAATAGGAGTAAAACGATTACATAGTAGATGCTTTGATGACGTGCGTTTTGATAAAATTAGTAGTTAAATGAAAAAAAATGACTTTTATGAGAAATAACTTAGAATTGATGTGTAGGGTGGTGTAGAAAAATCTATAAAACTTTGGAAAATTCAAATCATCATAAGATGAATATTTCAATAAATAAAGGGTGATTCATAAATTATATGAATTGTGACATTTTTGATTGCCTGTAGCACCTAAACGAGCGGGTATATAGAGGGAATATGTGGTAACATTTTTATTCCATAACTCAATGTCCTCTCTATCAGTTCCTGAATTTTGGATCATACTTACCATAAGCACCACTTTTCCATACTGGGCTTGTGTTACATGGCTTAGTTTTCCTGAATCCACATACATATGTATATGGTGATAGAATCCTAAGAGTGGTCTTTATCTCAAATTGTAACAAACCAAAAATGATGTACATATGTTTTGGGAATCGTCAGATGCTGATTATTCCTGTATTTTGGGGTATACAGGGTGATTCATATCAAGATACCTTCCGGTATACCACTCCTTGAGGTAAGATGATCAAACAATTGTTCCACATACCCCCCCCCCCCCTTCAGGAGTTGTGGCCAGTTGAAGATTTCGCCAATATTCGTGAGAATAAATGAGTATAAGTTTTGAACCACCCTATAGATTTTGGTTATTGTTGGCTTATTAAATAGCCAAGAATGGTAGCTGTCGAAAACTGTATTACTCTGTATTTTTTAATTAGGCATCTTTAAATTATTCCTAAATATTTCCAAAACATTGATTTTTTTACACACAAATTTCATAAATACCGTTATTTAACGGGTTTTCCAATAAGAGGTGTTATTTTGATATTCAAAGAAAAATGCCATTTTTTGAGATAATGATCGGATTTTTATTTCATTATAAAGAGGAAGGTATGCCGTTAATAATGGAAAATAACATCAGCCAAATGACCACCACGACCACGCCTACAGGACCATATCCTTTTCATGAAATTTTCCATAACCAAATCGCAAAGTGGCTGCCCTATGTCCTCGATAGCCTCACGAATTCCATCTTTGAGGTCTTGAATCGACGCTGGGCTGTTTGCGTAGACCTTCTCTTTCACGTGGCCCCAAAGGAAGAAGTCGCAAGGTGTTAAGTCACAAGATCTCGGTGGCCAATTGTGATCACCTCTTCGAGAGATAACACGGTCTGGAAACTTTTCCCGTAAAAGATCAATGGTTTCGTTGCTTGTATGGCACGTAGCGGCGTCTTGTTGAAAGTAAACGTTATCCAGATCAATACCATCCAATTCCGGCCATAAAAAATCATTAATCATCTGTCGATAGCGCAATCCATTCACCGTAATTGTTGCTCCAGCCTCATTTTCGAAAAAGTAAGGTCCAATGACCCCGCGGGACCATAAACCGCACCAAACAGTCACACGTTGAGGATAGAGAGGCTTTTCAACAATAACTCTTGGGTTTTCCGAGCCCCAGATGCGACAATTTTGCTTGTTGACGAAGCCATCGAGGTGGAAATGGGCCTCATCACTCAAGATGAGTTTTCGATGGAATTCCGGATCATTTTCATGCATTTCAAGGACCCAATCAGGAAAGACTCGACGTTGTTGATGATCGGCTGGCTTGAGTTCTTGTGTTAACTGAACTTTATAAGCCTTAAGACCCAAATCTTTATGCAAAATACGGTATAATGACGTTTGTGGAATGCCTAATTCCAAAGAACGACGAGGAATGGACAAACCTTGGGTTTCTTCAACACTTTCGGCTACAGCAGCAATATTCTCGGCTGTTATTGAGCGACGTGCACGGGTTTTATTCTTCACATCACTAACTTGTCCCGACAGCTCGAATTTTTCTACCAATTTCTGTATTGCGGTCCGACAAGGTGCTTCACGACGACCCAAAAATGTTCGAGTTTTACGAACCGTCTCTGCCACATTTTCACCATTTTTATACCCTAGATGAAATCATAGGGGTATACTAAGTTTGTCATTCCGTTTGTAACACCTCGAAATAATGATGGTAGAGCAAAATGGATTGGATACCCATTCATAATATTAAAAGTTATTTCGATTTTTGCATGTCCGTCCGTCCGTCTGGGTGCATGTCTATCCATCCGTCTGTCTGTCCATTCGTCCGTCCGTCCGTCCGTCTGTCCGTCCTCACGATAACTCGAGAACGCGTATACTTAAAGAGCTGAAATTTTGTACACGGACTTTAAAAAAAAAAAGTAAAATTAAGTTCGAAAATGAGACAAATCGGGCAACTCCTTCGTGGGGTTGCCATATAAAAATCTCGTTTTCCGCTATATATTTGGACACTGCCTGAGAACGCATCGACGTAGAGAGCTGAAATTTCGTACATGATGTTTTTACTACATTAGCAAATAAAATGTCAAAAGTCAAAAATGGACTAAATCTGGCAAGTCATTCTTGGTGTTGCCATATAAAAATTTCGGTTTTTTACGTATACTTTGAAAACGATCAGTCCAAGACATTTTTATTGTACTAAAAACTTCTGCAGAATCCGAAATCCTATAAAATTGGTTATTACCATTTTTTCTGTGCGACAAACTGTTCTAGAAATATGTATATGCGAAAAACAACTTCAAAATCAATACTTGAATAGATCGGTGACCATACGAAATTTAATACGGGCATTCATCTAGGGTATCATAAGAATTGGTCTTAGACCAATTCTAGCTTTTTTACTTGTTATAGTGAATTTTAATAATTTCAATGCGTTGTTGAATCGTATATCGTTCCACTTTTATTAATGGCGTAGTTTCTACTTGTCCAATGTCATAAAATGACAGCTCCAAAAGTGACATCTACCGAAATAGCGGGCTAATTAAAATAACACCTCTTATTGGAAAACCCTTTATTTAAAAAACTTTTGGTGGTATACCGGAAGGTATCTTGATCTGAATCACCCTGTATATTAGGTAGGCACACAACACATAGATATGTTCAGTGTTTAAACCAACCATAAAGATGACAACCTTGTTAGTTTTAAGCTAATTAAATAAATAAAAAAATAAAATAATTCGAGTTAAAACAAAAGAAAAACGTAGGTAAATAGGGACAATATAATTATAAAAATCTATTTCAAATGCCATAACTTGACAATTATCATTACTTTGTTTTTTTTTTTTATTTCTTATTACCTTTTTATCTGTACTCATCATGATTAATATCTAGCTATGCACAAGCTGTAGATATCCAATTAGTGGTAATTTTCTGTCGTACATATGAGAGACATACAGCAATTATAGTGTAAAGTAAACAACGCTATAATTCATCGCCACGAGGTAACTAGGTAGGTAGGTAGGTACTAATAATAATAATAATAATAGAATTCTCGCGCAGTTATTATCTGTTTAGTGCCGCGCCCGTTCAATTGAATTGAAACTAAAAGCAGATGTTTGCCTATGTATGGGTGTGACTCGATTCCTCAAGTTGTAATCGGGGAGTTATTTCTGTCATCTATGAATTCTTGTCAGAATTTTATCTAATATCTATGTAATAAACTTGAATGTGTTTACTTTTTTTGAAAACAAAATTTTATATACTCAATCTCAATCACAATAAAATCTATGTATGTTGCCTTGAGATAAATACTTCGTGATTGACATGTGATGGAGGCATACTCAAAAATTTGTTTAACATTCTTTGGCGTCTTATATCATTTAATCTACTTAAAATTAAGACGACTTTTACATAGGTATACGGAATATCTATGTAGGTACTGCAAATAGATATTCCGTAAAAAATTAAGTTTATGAAATAAAATTTTCAAAACTCCTCAAGGCCTGCAGATAACGTCATTTAATTAATTGCAGTATCGAACTAGATTCTTTTTACCTTGAAAGAGTTTAACGCTCTGTTCGTAATCGTTTTTCGCTACAGATCTGTTAGAAGAATTGAAAGGTATAACTAACTACACATGCATCCGCACACATACCTACCTAACCTATACTACTAAGCAAACTTGAAAGGAAAAGGCCGAATGAGTTAGACCTGATTACTCTGACTTCTAAGAGAAACCTGTTCTTAAATCATATTTCTTCGACCCATTTAATAAGATAACGGTTGGAATAAGAGAAAATCAAGTCACGTATGTTTGTAGATAGGTAGGTAGGTAGGTAGGTAACCTGGGCGTTAGTAGCACATATTCAATTTGTGCAATCCGGTGCAATTCTAAATGAAGACCATTTATGCTGCATTATCATCTTTCTCTCTCTCGTCTGGCTGCACATTCATCTTTATGTTCTGCTTGCTATTTTAGAAATTATCCTATTATATCATGAAAAGATGTTCTGTGACGGATAACATAAATCTGAATGGATTTTTTTATTTTTTTGTTTTTTTTTTTTAATACTAAAACAAGAAATATTACCTATAAAATAGATGATGGAGAAAACGTGATATTTTAATGTTTTCTTATATATTGCGGATATAATCTTCTTTTTTGTTGTTCTTTTGTTTGTTTTCGCATATCAATTTGTACTAGATCTTTAGAATTTATGAAGGATTTTAAAGAGCACCAACGTATTTCCTCAATAAAACATAAAATATAAGTATAATTAAGAATTCCTAATTGAACGAGTAAATAACATACACATACATACATCTTTCAATAATTAATGCGCTTTACTATCTTTCCTGTACTTGTATGTCGGACCAAATTCAGTCTGGCTAACTTGTATTGATTGACTGACTTACAAAATCTGTCTGACCTACAAAAATGGTCGATATACCCCAGTGTGATTATCCTTCGAGGCTATTAAGCGTATTGTCCTGGGCTCTCGGACAATTTTCTTCGATTCGGTGAGTTTATCTAAGTATAACTCTTTTTACTAAATATAGTATAGAAGTCTAATACAATAATACGATTGTGCCATGACATTTGACGTCTTAGTCATAAGAAGAAGAAGAAGATGATGTAAGAGAAGACGTGTTTTTTTAATAGTGAATTCTTTTCTGAACTTGGAATCACACACGCACCAGAACTGTGCTGACACCATTC
This sequence comes from Dioctria rufipes, assembly GCA_963924295.1. Lineage (NCBI taxonomy): Eukaryota > Metazoa > Arthropoda > Insecta > Diptera > Asilidae > Dioctria > Dioctria rufipes. The sequence continues at coordinate 28,739,998 of OZ002740.1, forward strand.
CTGTTCGGAGCTGTCAAATGTGAAATTGGCAGTTCCGGTGTTTGTTCGGTGGTGACGGTGGGGTTATTCAATGGTTAGAAAGAACGAAATAATATTACGACGCGGACGCACTATGAAGAACAGTACAGTTACGGAAAATTGGCACTAGTGATAAAAACGTTTCCACATTATCTTCCTCTGAAGTATCCGTCGAGTCTTCATTTAAAATATTTAATGCCAACAATAAGTCTTTTTTATTAGGCATATTGTTTAATAATGTTTTTCCACACACAAATTATAAAAAATTCAAAACAAACGCTCTAATATTAATGTTTTTTCCACACACAAATATAAGAAAAATCAAAACAAACGCTGTAAGACTGTTTTTCCAAACATAAATTATAATAAACTAAAACAAAAACGATGTAATTAATTTTTCCACAACAAATAACACAAAAATCCCGTTCAATCAAAACAATAAAACATAACCTCAAGCCCCAGTTAACACCCGACACCGGAAAAAATTTGGGTGCAAAAATTTGCAACCAGGGGCAGCACCAAAAATAACAGGTAGAAAAGATTGCGCGTTTGGTTTTGCTACTGATGTGGTGGGAAGAAAAAAACACGAAAATGACAGATTCGATGGCAGTGCTTACACCGAGTAGCAGAAAAGAATTCACTATAAGTTTCGAGTTTCTTTTGACCACCACAATTATTACGCCTCATAAGATTGATAAGATTATTTGCTCTGCACCCTACAGTAGTAAACCAAAAACTCTGCCAAATGCCCATTTGAGGCCCAACACCTCAGACATGAGAGATGTCTTAAACGATGCACTATGATACTCCGAACATATTTTATTAACAATTTTTATTTCAATTCAGCGGGGGGGTCAAAGTTTTATCCCAGGACATTTTGAACAATCTAGTACAGAATCGAGTTCCTTAGGTCCTGAGAAGAAGTTTGAGTACCCACACTCCTATAGTCGGAGCCTTAAATAGCTACTTATAGCCATCCCCATACTCATTTTTTTAGTATTTCCCTCTTTTTTATTCGAACTAACTCAGTAGGGTTATGTCCGATCGGAAAACAAGTTTCACTGTCCGCCTCAGCTCATTAGCAGCTACAATTTGTAGAAGAAAACTTTTGTTTTCAGACTTTTAAGGTTGGGGTAGAAACTTGCGGGTGGGGGGGGGGGTGTAGAACCTCCGGGGCGGGGTGGTTTCAATACGGCATGTTGCATATCAAATTAAAGGTCTCGCGGAGTACTATCGGGTTATATACTTTTTTCTCGATTCAGAAAACTTTCTCGGGACTTTTTTCTGCTGGAAACCTCATTTTCATGCATTTGAGTCACATATATCCAGTTACTACATTTCGCATGTATTTTTGCAGCTCTTTCTTGCAATTGCCATTAGTTTTCTGTTGTGAGCATTTTTCTCATGGGAAGTCATTTTCCACGACGCACCAGTTCTGCGCAATCAAGAGAAGTAGAAAAGTTCACTTTTTCACCCATGAAAGTCGCTCAAACTACATCCGATCGCCGAAGCTTTACTCCGCTAATTGAATAAAAATTGTTAATACAATATGTTCAAAATATCATAAAACATCTCTCATGTCTGGAGGTGTGGGTCCTAAAGTTGTATGAAAAGTGCGGGCATTCCCCTTTGTGCCATGATAGATAAAAAAAGAAAAAACGAGAAAAACCGAAGCATACACATAGTCCTGAAGGGACTATATCTACAACACTTACCTCCGAAAGTTGAATGAGGATCTGGTGATAGTGATCCTCTGGGTGTCTTTCCCCAGCCTTCCATAGCATCGTGGACACAGAATTACAATGCCCCTATGTACTTGAAATGGGTGGAGGAGTGGACTTAGTCAGCCCTCATAATTAATGAGAGGGGCTACAGGAGAGGGAAGGTGAAACCAAACTTAACGATGCCATGACGTTATAAAATATGTATGTCTTTATTAAGTGACTTTCTAAATGTTGGAAAATCGAATGTCAAGTGTAAGCTAGTGAAGGAATTTAGCATCATGAATGTCGTTCCTGTATGCACAACCAAATTTACGTGATATAGTTCAAAATTTTTCTTGTTAAAACAAATGCAGGTGGTATATATGGTGAGTCAAACTTTTTCTGTTAAAACAAATACAAAACTGAAGGGCAATAACTTACATGTATCCCGTTGCTGTGGATACATCGCATAAGCGCCTCCGAGATGTTCCGCTTTGCCACTGTTTATTCATTAAAGATTAGTTTGATTATGAATATAATACTACGCTCTATGCCATAAAAAAAAAAAAATCTCTAACGTATCCATGCTGGGTTCATTCTCACCGGACGAAGTTAAAAAGTTAAACAAAACTGCAACTCCTAACCATGCCCTGTGCTGTACAGATAATTCAGAAGTGATCCAAAGTTTTCTTGGAGGCATGCCGTACAAGTTGACGGCACCACGACTGGAAATTTTCTTTCACCAGCTGTCCATGGTCGGATGCTAAGCACGTTCAGCCTTCTCAAAAACTTCACTCGTCTCCTTTTTCAGCTGTTCAGTGTTCTTCATATTCTGTGTGGGTTTTACTATTCTGTGTGAACTGGACTGGACATCTAGCTCGAAGCTTTAATTCCACGACGTCTTAATGCACAGATTAATATCAATGCGACAAAGTATATCCTGCCCCAATGAGTACCAATATATGTCACTGCATGCTTGACACTGAACTTACTAGTCGCAGCGAGACCCATCCAAAATCTCTTGGTCACGGTATTCGGTTGATTTAGCGCAACTCCACGTCGAAAACCAAATATCCAAGCATACATTAATAAGCGGCCATCCTTCAGATCCTCGGACGCAGTATGCAATTTATTCAAAAGGACATACTCTTCTATTCAAAGAAGAATGTCCGCCTAAGTCTAGACTCAGACACTTCCCCTTTACACACATATGGGTTACCACAACTACCACGATGCTCCCACCAAGGAGTCTTTTCCATGCTGAAGTGAATAGTTCCTCAACTCTTTGGTACCAAGTTCGGCTACCCAATTGGTATGGTTTCGTAGTCCATGATCATAAGGCCCTGGTACTCCCAGTGGATCTTCATGTAGATCCTTAAACGAGACTGGTTACTCCGTTCGGACTTAATCATATTGGCACAAAGTGACGGCAGTGGATCACGTGAAGATTATGATCCGACCTTCAAGTTAGGAGACGGTTGAGACTACAGCCAGTAATCTTATAGCATATCAAAGTACTAGTTCCAAGACTAGGCAACATACTAGGCTATATACATGCAGCTTTTGCAGCTTTGCGCATCACTAACTCCTTTTGCAGCTGCCATCTGTGATCTTCAGTAAAAAGATTTTCTAGAAACTCCCCGATTTGTCCACTTTTTCCGGAACATTTTTCCGTGCTTTACTCTGCACAATTTTACTTATCGTCAATTTTGATAAACCTCCTCGACCTTCTTCTTCCTTATCTTTTCTTCCTGCATCATCATCACTTGCTATTCGCTTTCTTTACCTTCACTCACAGGTGTCGGAACTCAAATTGAGTTCGGTGAACTTTCTGTTTTTCATATGTAATTATATAACGTTGATATTATGTGCTGCATTCACTGACATGTCTATAAATGGACTGACTGATCTCTTATTTCATGTGACAGCAATTTTGATTTCAGAAGTATGTTCTCACTGTCGTCAATGCTACCAACCGCCGTAATCTGGGACCATATTTAATTTATTTTGGGATTACTTATGTACTTACATGTAACTGAATTTACCACAAAAGTATTTCAGACTCTTTTCGTTTTTAAATTTGAATTATGAGTCGAAGGAGGTGTTCTTTACAAAGCTGTTTTTTTAGGAAATTTTTGATTCACGTTTTGAAAATACCGCTGAACCTTAAGATATTTCTCGTTACCAATCGTTACAGTTCAGTGGGAAAGTATGCTCTTACGGAAGGAGACTAAAATATAAAACTAGTGCCATTTGCTTTCATGTATTTTTAGTTCAAAGAGCAGTCCATTTATATACATGTTAGTGGCTTCATATTATCAGACTACAAGAAGTGCCTTTAAGGCTCTTTACTAAAAATTACTAACTAGATTTGTGGAGGATGTCTGAATTGCAAAGATTGACTAATCTATAAAGTCTGGTTGATTTGCAATTGATCTTCAAATACGGACTGACTGTCTTATAGAGATTAGCTTGCTTGTAAAAGTTAGCTGACTTGTTCTTATCCAGAATTGAACCCTCATTTACAACGTTGATGATAGGAAATTTTAGAACTCCGCGTTTACCAACTAAATTATGATCGACCTCAAACTCTCTGATGAATCTATTTTTCCTCTAATCTAATCAATACTAGAACGCTTTCAAAAAATCCAAAAAATTTGCTGCATCGACCTTACGTACAAAAATTTACCGTATGTCTTCTTCTTGAACATTGTAACTGTGGATAACCCAACGAGGTAATAACTAAAGGAGATGGAATCATATGTACAATCCGTGTACATGAGCGTACCATTGAATAAATAACTAATAAGGAAGCGGGGTATCGTGCGAATACAGTGTACGTGAGTAGGCAATTCAATGACAGTCAAACCCATGGAGTGGGGGAAGAAATGACAAGAGGGCTGGTCACTTATTTGAAAATTCTGCTTGACAAGTCACTTAAATTATCATAGGCAACGCCAAGGAATATTATCTGAAGATAAGAGGGCGCCAAAAAATTTGTTTATTTTACATAGCAATTTGGATTATAAAAAATGTCCCCCTTCAAAATTTCACGGTTTCACTACTGCCATGACGAAACGAATACAAACACAGCACACTAGACATTTCGCCGAGTGGCTTAGGTTTTCACCCGATATGCCGTTTCCTTATTAGTTATTTATTCAATGAAACGTACCCAAAATTGTCCTGCATTTGTGACGTACCCAAAATTGTCCTGCATTTGTGTATGTTTCAATCCGCCATTTTTGGTCTTCACTGTCAAATCCATATTTACGTTTGGTTTGTTTTGGGATTGGCGCATTGACGCAGGAAAACCCGTATCATGTATCTCCAAACCATCACATATCCACCACCGTGTTTAACTGTACTGCTAAAATTTTGTGGTTTCAGTTCGGTATTTGGCTGTCTCCACACATAACCCTTTCCATCGTTTCCGAAAAGGTTAAATTTGCTCTCGTCCGCGAAAATAACGGTATCCCAGAACTGAAACCAAAAAATTTAAGCAGTACAGTTAAACACGGTGGTGGATATGTGATGGTTTGGGGATACATGACGTTTTCAGGAGTAGGAAACTTTGTGTTTATTAAGGGAAACCTGGACAAATTTCAGTATTTGAACATCTTGAAAGCTAATTTACTGCAGAGTGCGGAAAAATTTTACATAAAGGACAATTTCCGATTTTACGAGGACAATGATCCCAAACACACCTCTGAATTAGTGCGTACATGGTTGATTTGGAACTGCCCGCACCAAATTAAAACGCCTGCACAGTCGCCGGATCTAAACGTCATTGAACATTTATGGTCCAAACTGGAAGAGGGAATCAGAAAACATCGCATAAGCAACAAGGACGACCTTAAAAGGGCACTACAACAGGAATGGGACGACATTTCGCCTGAGTACACAAAAATGTTGGTACATTCAATGCCAGATCATCTCAAGGCTGTTTTAAAACAATTAGGCTATCCCACAAAATATTAGAAATAAGTTTTGAAAAAACTAAAAATCATTATAACTAGTATTAAGGACTTACACAAGAGAACATCATTTAAGCTGTGAGGTGATTTTGTGAGATTAAAATGAATTTGATTTTTTTCTTGTTAAATGAAGTAATTTTGTGTTGTGTTTTTCATTGGAACTGATAAATAAGACCATGGACTGAAATATTTTTTATGTTTTTATAAATGGACTTTTCATATCCTAGAAGTTCTTAAGCATTTTTCTCGTATTCAGTACTCACATCATTTAAGCTGTGAGCGACTGTATATGTATGTACGTAGTAGACCCATTACCTGCCCAACACAATTCATAATAATTCACCTACTTTCACTGTCCAAACTGTGCTCTCATAGAGTGTAAGACTCAACAGTGTCTGTTCCACTATTCCAGTTCTATTAAGAGATGTACTCAATCTTAGGACAAAAGATCATAGAAATTAGAAACTAATTCAAAGATTCAAAAATTAATTTAATTATAATTCACGGCAATTTTGCTTGCTGTATAATGTTTGTCAAAATTAATCTGCAAAACTCCCATTATCTCGGTATGATTCAATTTAAAGTCAGCAACCAATGAGAAATTAAATGAAGAAATTATCTGCGCTAATTGCCAAGACTGTACACATATTACTGGAATCTGGAGATCTGAAAAAAAACCACTGAGAAGCTGTGAAAAACGGTGCACACTCCAAGTTTTCGCTTTTCTTTCATGAAAAGGTTGAAATGACTCATGAATACAAAGCAACAGCACTACATACATATGTATAGCGTTTTTTTTATTTGTTTTATTTTAATTTATAGTTTTGTCTTAATTACACACTTATTTGGAGAACAACAGATCGTTTTGCAGCATGTAGTTTCGCGTAGTAAATTCAAGGTTAAGGCCAGTGTTGGATGTCTCTCATCATCGTTCATCACAGCAGTCCAAAAATGTACTGCTCGTAAATGAAAGTTTTGACCTTGTTGATCAGCGTGATATGGTTGGAATTATTTTAGCAGTTTTTTTTTCCACATTTAATTTTTTTCCGATCAGGCTATAAATGTTTGTTGATTTTATTAATACTTGTGCAACAAGAAAGCGGAGCAATTAATTTTTTAATTTTCGTATAAAATTTTTATTGTTTTTGTTTTTTGTCGTACTGCCCGAGTTTTTAGGAAAAATTTTGATTGATTGAATCGGTGCAACAACCGTTTAGATCCCTTTTGTTTTTAAATTTCCTATTCTCAAAATTCAAAATTTATTTAATGATTTACTTAAAACAAAAAAAGAACTCGTCGATCTTTTAAATGATTTTGATCTAAGTGGAGAATATTTTCTGCATGGATAAATTTTCTGAATACCTACTTAATTTTTTTTCCCACAAAAATAAGACCCTTAGCATTTTTGTGAGTCTCCCCTTCATAGCTCAGAGGTTGAGATTGCGAGCTTTTAGAATTATACTTGCGATCGCGAAATTTTTGCTGCTGAGGATAAGAAAGAGATATAAATTCAGTTTACATATATGAGTGAACATGTTCAAAGAGACTTGATCCGAGGTGAAAATGAAACAGAAATGTAAGCTCGTCTTTAAAATATTATATGCTGTAGTGTTTTTCCGAAATAGTGGAAACTTTCTTTGATTAATCCTTTTCACAAGAAAGGCGATAAGTGTGATATTTCTATAACTACAGACCTGTCACTTATACCGATTTCCATTGATCACGTTTTCTAGCAGAAGTGTTACACTTTTCTTGCAGTGTTACACCGAAATTGTTCCATTGACTTGCACTGCTAGAAAAAGTGTACGTCAAATGAGTCTGGTGCTACACCGGAAAAATCGGCGGTGTTACACTGAAAAACGCACACGTCTACATGAGAAATGTCACAACTGAAATGTCATTGAGCATTACATATCAATATCCAACTATTACTCTACCAAATTCATCCGCAATCACGCCAAAATCTTTTAAATTACAATTTTCATAATTTTTACGTTATTCGTGATGTTATTTTTTCCAGAAAATTTCAATCTGACAAATTACACGGATATGAGCTACTAATACATTCTCATCGCGTCAAAAGTTGTTCCATTGAACTCGTTTTTTATTGATTGACGTGCACTTTTCTTAAAATATCAATGGAAATCGACATAAGTTGTATTGGTAAAATATTTGAAGTCTTGGTTTTCCCATATTTTGTACTGCCACTGTAAGCCTTTCTTTCCTACGTTCTTTTTAACATGTCTTTGTTAGAGTTTACTAAGTTCTGTATTTCTGCTATTAAAAGCGGAAAGTAAGACGATAAAGCTTTCGACCGAATCAATCACAAAATTTTAATTCATAAGTTGACTATTTCTTGTTTTCCTACAGTCTTTGTCGATTGACTTCGTTTTTTATTTATTTGATCTTACGCAGCGAGTTATATTCCGTGCAGCTCTTTCTGACGAAATTGCTAATATTTCTGGCGTTCCCCAAGGCAGCTATCTTGGACCATTCCTTTTTATAATTTACATTTATGAAGTTTTTCTGATTTTGAGTAATTCACAAATACTTTGCTATGCCAACGATGTCAAAAACTTTCGATTTGTTTCTAATGAAAACTAGTGTGGATTTTAAAACACCTTTCATAAATGGTGTGCTATTAACTGTCTTCCTCTCAATATCAGCAAAAGAGGTCTTTGGACTTCAGAGTTATATTTTAGATGGATGCTTATTAACTAGCCTTTACAAAACCAAATATTTGGGCGTCTTCCTTAATATTCGTCTTTACTTCAATGAACATATAAACGCAATGATTGCCAGAGCTAATGCTACTCTGAGGTTTGTAAAGAGATTGTTAAAGAAGCTTAATGATCCATTCATAACGAAGGTCCTTTGCTGCACCTTCGTTTGACCCATTTTGGAGTATGGCAGTCCGGTCTGGTCTGGTCTGCTTGGGATTTATTGCTCTGCGTGCGATTTATTGGGACAACCCAGTTATTCCACTGCCATATGTAGACAGGCTTAAATTCTTTCCATTCTTGAGAATAGACGAACAATTTCCAGAGTTATTTTTGAATTTGAGTGTATACAACGAGTTATAAATTCCCCTGAGCTCTTAGATATTTTCAATATACCTGTTCCTGTACGTTCCCTGAAGAACCATGACTTCTTTGTTGTTCCTCAGCATAGTACAAACTATGGCATGCACGAGCCGATTTCATCAATGTCTCATCTCTTTAACCACCAGTTTGATTGCATTAACTTTCATCTTTCAAAGAGTCAAATAAGAGATCAGCTTAGTTAAAGTTACTTTTATTTTTCATTAATATTGTTATGTATGCTTTTTGTAAACTCAGTAATGAGTTCTTTGAGAGATTTGTAAATATGCAAATAAATACTTCAGGAAGGCTGCGCATATCTATGTAGTAACATAAATGCCACAAGAACTAGATGTCGCATACAATACCGGATCAAAGAATGCAATTAGCAATGGACCGCAACATTTGAAGTGATTCATATTTTCTCCAAATGAATTTAGAACTGCTGTTAAAGCAACATTTGCTCTCGGCACGCTCCAAAACATTTTGTGATCCATTCCGGAATGCACGGCCTATTTCACTAGCAGTATACTTTGCTCTGATACTTTAGAACCTCTTTCGTGGGTTGCAAATTTAATTCCACTCATGTGTGTCTTCAGGGAAGTGAAAAAATGATAATCTGAATGCGTCAAGTCAGGGGAATACGGAGGGTGGCAAAGGCTGTGTAAGAACGGGCAATAAGCACACTCCTCTTGTCAGTATTCCCCTTCTTTTGTTTTGAATGCTCCTTTTGGGTTTTTTTTTAGGGTCTCACAATATCGTTGTAGATTGAAGATGTCCCCTGAGTCAGAAATTCGACCAAAAAGATGCCTTTGCGGTCCCAAAACACTGTCCGAAATTGTGGTTTCGAATTTTTTTTCAGATGGAGAATTGGTGTGACGCCACTGTGGCGACTGTCTATTTGTAATGAGCCACCCAAGTTTCATCTCCAGTCACAATAGAGCTCAGAAAATCCTTACCTTCTAATTTAAGTCTCCCAAGAAACTCGAGAACGCTATTACCCCATTTTTCTTGGGCTCCTCTCTCAGCTGTTTTGGGACCCACCCATCTTGCGCACAGTCGGAGAGTTGTGGAAATATTGCAGAAATTTCATCCACTGTCAATCGGCAGTCTTCGCGAACAATTTCCTTGGATTTTTGCACCAACTCATCAGTCAAAATGGACGGTCTTCAACTCCTCTTTTTGTCATGAACATTTATTCTGCTTCCATCTCCATTAAACTCCTTACACCACTTAAACACACTCGTTCTGTTCATAACACCTACGTAGGAAGAGGATCACAACACGTGGCTCGCACTTGGAGGGATTTCTTACCGACATCTTTCACATAACTGGACACTACAACTATATACTTCCGCGTTCCTGCGATGCTCACTCTGGAAGATCCCCTCTACCACTCAGTGTTGGCAACCCAAAAAAAAAAAAAAAAAAAAAACCACAGCTCTTTATGGTCACAGTACACTTACTTTCTGAACATGCCTCATATATCATGCGATATCTATTTCTTCTGACATCTATGATGGTAGTAGTCGTATTTGATTAGCTTCAACTTCAGCAAAACCGCTGCTTTACTGAGATATATTTTGGGCCATTGTTGTCACAAGTCGTTATTTCCTCCCATCTACAGTTAGACAGTGTGCCTGTAAGTCTATAACATCATTTTAACTAATTTTAGAGTAAAACTACTAATGGATCCCTCTGCCAAGCCCCAATCTATTAGAAACACTTAGTATCCAGATACTATTTCCGCATCTCTGATTCCGTAGGGATTTGATGGCATTTGAATCCAGTGCATTGATAAACAAAAAGTCGATCGGTATCTGAGAATCTAATGAAGGTTGGACATCTTGCCAAATTTGAGATAATATTGAGCCCATTACTCATGCGCTAGAGTTGAAAATAATTATTTTGTTGAAGCGAGACTAATTAATAATAATAAAAAAAAAACAATAACTAAAGGAAATTGATTTCGAATTTCAAGTAAATACTTAGTATTTTGCCTCATATTATAATTCACACCAAGCTATACTGATGAGTATACAGTTCCTGTTGATACGAAACGCCCTCTTTTGCCAAGAAATTTCCTTTTGAAAGACTTTTTGTTTGTCAAATAGTATTTTTCCACTCAGGTTTCTTGCTTGTTTTATTTTTATTGTCGACCAAACGTGAAACACTCCATCTTACAACGCTCTCCCTTATAGCATTTGCTGATTGAACTCCATAAAATAACTAATTTGGTGGGCAGATACTCAATGGCTGCCATTGTAATCTCGTCTAACCTAATTTATTTCACAAATCGATAACGACATAATTTGTAATTAACAAATTTTTCCTACAGTTAATTTTCGCTAGTTAGTTTTGGGGAGTTCCATCATAACCCGGCTAGACGAATATAACTAAGTCCTACATACAGCTGTCGTCACAAGAGAATACAAAAAGCACATCTCCCACCAATATAAGAGTTTTTCTTTAAAGATATTTAATTCAATACAAGGCTTATACGGTTGCTTTTGTAGATTTACCAAGAAATGATAATCCAGTAATGCAATAAGAACTGAAGTTAAAAAAAAAAAACAAAAACGATTTTTCTCTTAAACATAGGTACTTCCACTTTCACCTCTCTAGCGCTAATGATGCGGATAACCAGCGTTAATAAAGACGAAAAGGTGAAGACGTATTTCAAAACGATTTCACAATAATGAACGTCGGGTCGTCTTGAACTGAAGTAATTTGATGCCATAATCCAAATTCCAAATCTATTTCTAATTACCGATTCCGTGAAAAGAGAATTTATGTTTCTTAACTTTTTCTACTTGAATTGCTGTCTACTGCGAAATTTTCGTGAAAGCACCTAGTCCGCGAATTATGTAGGTCGGAGATTCGTTCCCATGTTTCTATATTGCGACGTTTATTAATTTTTTGTTTTAGTTTTGTTTTATAGTTAAACTGAGTCTAAGAGTACAATGAAAAAATGTGTCAATTATTTTTATGCAAAGTTATTTTTCTGGTAGACTAGGTCTGTAGGGAAACAAATGTGATGCCAGCAGAATATTATTGGGGAGATATCTAAATCGTTGACATCTAGAATCAGGAATATTTCGCGTGTGGATAGTTGAATACTATTAAAAACTAGCTAAAGTTGCCCGTTTTTAGAACGGATCACATCTTTAACACTGTTCAAAAATTTCATGGAAAATCACATTTATTGTAAAGATTCTTCCCAGCAACTCTCCTCGTTGCTGATTTTGATGAATGTTGACTTTCACCTATAATACGATACTCTTGATCGCGATAAGACCACGCAAAGTTGTCCATGTGAGAGCACGACATTATTTAAATCGATGTCTACATGGTTGAATGTGCGTCTCCTTGTGATTTGTTGATTGTCATCGTATAGGCTGGGATCACCGGAAATTAGGAAGGTAGTGTCTGATAGAGCCAAATCGATTCATGGGATAAGAACTATTTCAACTAGATTACATTCGGAAATAAGCTCTACCCTTATTGAAATTTGGTGAAGTCCTTTGACAGTCATAAGTGTGCCATTGCATAATCCTTTCTTTGAGTTCAAGTTTCCCAAGAGCATTATGATAACTCTTTCCTTCAACGACAAAATTCTGTTGGAAAGTTCAATGCATCGCTGGCATCTTCTGAGGCTACAGGATCTCCGCTATTGTAGATGGTCATTTGTCATTTGCATTTTTTTAAGCTAGTTTGGCTAACTACTCAACAGGCATTTGCTGAATGTTGTCTTCATAGATTTCTGCAATAAGGTTACCCCCATTAATCATTGCTTGACGGATTTCGATTATGTCATCACAGTTTAGTTTAGGAATTAGTGAATGGTTTCCTTTTCCAACATATAAGAGCTAATTATTGTGCTCATCCTGTTCTTCGATACGCAAGTTTTTTGTGAGTGATAGTGTCATGAAGTGCTACCACAATTTACTTGATTTAATGTTATTTTGTATAATGTCCATGCGCGTTCTTCTGGCAACAACTGATAAGAGTTTGTCGAAAATCGCCTCCCACAACTATCACTTTCCCTCCAAATGGCAGCTCATTTGCAGAAATTATACTTGCAGAAGATTTTTGTTGCATCTCAGTCCGTGCTTTGAAAGCATTGTTACCTCATCGATGATAAGGACTGCCTGTCTCAAATCTTCAGCTCTAGGGGAATTAAGACGAATGGATGAAGCCGAAGTATCGAGAAACGAATCTGGAAGCTTAAATCCGCTGTATACATACTGTTCCTCCACCTGTCATCAGAGTGTGCTGCTATACCGGTTATATATAAAAAAAAAAAAAAAACCTGTTTGGATCTAAAAAAGCCTGCTGGGTTTTGTCCGCGTTACAGACAAAGTCTGGTCTTTTCTTATATTTATATTATCCAAAGGGTCAAAAATCTTTAAACCGCCATATCTCGGAAACTGTTAGGAGCTCTCTCTTCCCTCTTATACCATATTTTGATTGTCTCAAAACAGCTTGAATGGATACCGGGTGCGCCATAGTTCGAATACGAACTGAACAGATTGCAATTTTTTTTGTAATTGTTCTACTAATGATAGTTAAATAAAAATAATTAACAAAACATTTAACTCGCTTCGAAAGAAAGGCATAAAAGTATTTTTCTTTTTGCACAATATCTCATGAAGCTAAGGCTGTGCGACTAGCCCCGAATCAGATATGGGAATTGTATTCCATTCCAGCTCTGATATAGGACTTGTAGAAGATCCCTAGATTTAACGGTCGGAAATATTTCTTACATCCCTTTCAGAAATCCATGACATTTCGATGCTTCTTTGCCTGGCAACAGAGAAAATGTATTCTGTCCAGCTTAACTTATTATGGAAATATTATTGCCCTTATTGACAGTGTATCGGAAATTAATGCTCCATCAAAAGAAACGGAAATGGTAAAATTATGATCTTGTTTTGAAGAGATGAGTCAACTTTGGGTCTTAAACGCATTAAATTCCACGCAATTCGCATTGTCACAAGCGTGGATATTATGAAGATCGTTCGATATTCAATGATCTAATCTTCAATCTTATTTGACACATGCGACATTCCCTCTGGAGTCCGCAAGAAGTGTTAAAGGAGTAAGCGAAATCAAGCGTACTATCATCGGGAAAACGATAGATAAGATTAAATGTAATGGAAAGTAGATCAATAATGAAAATTAAGAAGAAAGACGGATATATACCAGATCCAAACCGGAAATTATAGATGAGATGTAACGCAATCTTACGTGAGCAGATGAAAACACTTTCAATCCATAACAGAAGATGAGAGAAGAGATCAAGTGCTTTAAATTTGACGAGAAGGACAGGATGCCAGGCTTTTTCCACTCACCAAAATTGTGAAGATTACAGTTCCAAAATTCTCTAAGAAAAGTCAGCAAGTTACCAAATGCTGATCGTTTAGACCGGAAGTCATATTGGGCAATTTTTGATGAGTTGATTGGTTTCTAGATATATACTTCATTAATTTGGAGTTGATTATAAATTCTAAAACCTTCGAATGAATCAAAGTGATTGCAATTAGTCGATTATTAACAGGATCTTTGATTAGCAATTTAGCCCCTCTCTTTAGCCCATTTTAATGGCTACACACCGAAGCTGTGACAAGAAGTTCGGGTTGTGTTTATTCCCAAGTTAGGCCGGGTGGATTACTCCACTGCCAAGGCATACAGGTCAATAAGCTTGCCTTCTTTCATACTCAAAACATTAGAATGCACATGCGAATGAAAACTGAGGTGCCTTATTCCCAGAAGTAGATTGTCAAAACATCAGCAACCGTATTTAAAGGGAAGATCGGTTGAGACGGCCTTCCACGGGATTATTCACTCAATTGAAAAGGGCTTGCTCTTTCAACAATCTACACTGCCTGTTTTCATCGATGTAGAAGACGCCTTCAATATAAGTCTACTGAAATGCTAACAAATAATGGAAAGAACCAGTCTTTAAAACAGTGGATCGCACACATGTTGAATAATAGAACTATATTTTGTTGATCTGGGCGGGATAACCAGAGTTAAAAGAATTCATAGGCGCACCCCACAAGGTAGTATCTTATCACCTTTGTAATGGGTACTCATTATGGATGATATCTTGATAATACTCACTCGGATGGGGGTACAAAGCGGTATGTTACGCAGATGACCTAGTGATCTTAGTCATTGGGAGTTATGAGTTCGAATTCTGTGGACTGATGCAAAGCACGATCCGATTAGTTATTGACTGGGCTACGGATTTCACATTGTGCATCAATCTACGAAGAACGGATCTATGTCTTTTTACTAAGAAAAGGAACAACGGCAGATTAAAGCTGCCCTCTATTGGTTCCACACATTTGGAGCCAAAGGGCAGAGTAAAATACCTAGGCATCTTACTAGATAAAAAGCTAAACTGGTAACCACATCTTGAGGACAGAACGAACAAAGCTCTTAGAGCCTATACGCAATGTGCCGCAAGCTATGGGAAATAAGTGGAGACTCAAACCGCGGATGATCCTATGGATATACACAAGCTTCATCCGACCCATGTTAACCTATAGTTCTGTGGTGTGGTGGAAAGCAACGGATTTCGACAATCATCTTAAGATATTGGAAAATATTCAGAGATTGTGCCTCAGTATAAGTAGCGCTCTCAAGTCAACTAGCCCTCTATATCTTGAGGTTATCCTCAACATACACCCCGTGCAAATACATATCAAGAGCAGGATTCAAACTGGAATAAAAATTTCACACGAATCCATCTTTGAATTCGTGCAGCCTATAACACCTGACTTGGAAAGGGATTGCGACCTCAAGACTATCCTGAAAAGCAATTTTATATCTAGAATTCCATCCAGAGCAGAATGGGAATCACATTCTGAGCTTCAGTCATTGACAAGATCTATTATATACAGGAAAGGAAAACACTGGAGCAGATGTTTTCTACGAGGAGCTTCACATTGGAATTGCCATATACCTTGAAAGTCATGTCACGGTTTTCCAGACTGAAGTCAACGCCATCCTTGAAGCGGGATGGTATCTCCTAAACTCAGACACTGAAAACAAGGGGATTACCATCTAAACCCTTTACAACCTCCAAACTAGTACTAGCACCAGTACTAGTAAAACCACCCTGAATTCCCTCTCTTGGAATAACAGGGTACTCGTTCTGTGGGTATTAGGGCACTGCAAAATCTGTGGGAACGAAAGGACGGACGAGTTTGCTCGTTTTGGTTTAGCCTCGGAGGAATATTCCTCTATAATCGGAATTGCACCAAAACACCTTTATTATTTCGGTTTGTGCTAATCTCAAACACAGTGGCTTTTGGTTAGATAATCCTTCGGGTAGAGCTACAAAGAAAACTGTGGGGTAAACCTAATCCAAACCTAACGAATAATCGTTCGGGCCTAAACAAGGTAACCCTGAGAACTCTAGTGTCAATTCTCATTGGGCACTCTCTTTTCAGGAGTCACCTTTACGAGTTGAGACTTGTTGATGATCCTATATGCAGGGGTTGCGGAGAGGTATCGGAAACGGTGACTCACTTTCTTTGTCGCTTTCCTGTTATCACAGGAAAGCGTTACAGATTACTTTGCTCACACCTCCTGATGGACGAACTGCATGAAGCCGGCAAGAAGGGTTGGAGGCCAATACTTAGCTTTTGCAAGAGCGTCCGGCTGGAACCTATGAGCGATTGCTCATAAGTCTGGACGGTGAACAATAGACCTTGTTCTGGCCTACGTACCAATGACCCTTCGGGGCCCCGACTTCTTTTCATTCCATCCATCTAAAGAATCGTTATCCTATCCTTTTTTCGGAATAGGCTGAACGTAGGTATGCTATTTTTTAAGCAGTTTTAATTAGTGAAGTTATAGAACTGAACTGTTGAAGTTGTTTCTGATGTTTTCGATGAGAGACCAGTAACGAAAAACTATTTTTGTAATGTGTGATCTCGAAAACTCACTTCGATAATCGATTTTGATTTGAATCGTAAAATAAATGAATTAATAAAATTTATGGTCCGTTACTCCGAAAACCCTCATAATTGGAATAATTTGGACCGTAAATGAATTTTTTTTATGTGATTTGATGATTTTTCTTACATACATGCAATTGAAACTAAATAAAAGTATGAACGCCACAATCCATTATTCTCTGTTCTACATGGTGTTTCGACCTAGGTGGTTCATAGAGCAGGAGGTGATAGTACTCACTTAGGCAAACAAAAAGGTGGTTCATATAACTTTTTTTTTTTTTATTAAAACTGTAAGCTGTGGATTCCATTATGTGCTATCGTAGCCGTTAAAGAGTTATTAGCTCTTAATCTATTCTCAAAAAACCCTGTTTATAGACGGATCAGTATGCTGTATCTGCCTCACGAAATCTTGTCAGTAAGCTATAGTTCACACAACCGAAGTTACTGTCCCAAGTAGCCTCGTTTTCAGTCCCTCACCTCCTCTTGACATACCCATCAGCTTACTTGCGCCAGTACGAAAACGAGTTCCACTCACTTCAACTTTTTAGCGAAGTGGAACCTGAGATATAGTCAAATTGAGTGTATTTTCTGCACTTGGTACACGTTTTGATGTGTGTAGTCATTTATAATATCAGCTGGTGTGGAACTTGTAAAATGTCAGCACATTTGTGTTTGCGCTTTTATACAAAGGAGTGCTTTTTATTTTTCAGTAAGAAATTTCGTAAATTTTAAAGATAATTACGTAAGCAAAAATATTATTCCTTAGCAATCAATATGCCAGGAACGTACTCGCACTTTCTTTTTTCTTAGAATTTGTCCTCCGAAATTGCCCTTAATTACATTGCTGCGCAATTTATGACCTTTTCAATATGTAATTTTTCACTTGAAACCATTTTCTCTCAAGAATAAATATCTTCACATTTCACAAGTTCCACGCCAGATGATATTATAAATGACTACACACATCAAAACGTGTACCAAGTGCAGAAAATACACTCAATTTGACTATTTCTCATGTTCCACTTCGCTAAAAAGTTGAAGTGAGTGGAACTCGTTTTCGTACTGGCGCAAGTAAACTGATGGGTATGTCAAGAGGAGGTGAGGGACTGAAAACGAGGCTACTTGGGACAGTAACTTCGCTTGAGTGAACTATACTTAAGATGATGGTTGGGGGCAGAAATGTAGCATCACACTACTTACAGATTTTCTGCGGCAGAGGCAGCATACTGACCTGTCTAAACTGGGTCAATGCTATTCTAAGAGATAATTTGTTCCTTTAGTGCCTAAAAACATGTCAGTTTAAAAGAATATCAGCCAATTTTGGTATGACCTGAATAGGTTGTGAGCTAATAGCTTCTTAACGACTGCAGTTACCTCATGAGTGTAATTGGTCAAAGAGCAGAGTCTACAGTTTACAATTTTTATAAAACGTAGTTACATTAACCATCTTTTTGCAAAAAAATAGAGTTCAAAGTAAAAAAAGAGGATAAGAAAATCAGAAATTTTTAACATAGACCACCTCTGAGAGGAGAGGAGTACGATTGAACAGTCGTTGGAAAGTCAATGAAGTTCTGTATACAATCAACTTTAGATTGTGACAACACATTATGTACTTTTTAAGATACAGGGTGTTTTGTAAAAAACTAACTTTTTTTCTTAATCGCCCTGTAACTCCGAAACGGTTGATATGGGCCGTCCTCTTGCCATACAGCTGCTAGGTGAGTACTATCGCCTCCTAATCTATATGGATCACATAGGTGGAAACACCGTGTTTAAACGAGAAACAACTGTATCCCATCCGAATCACGATCATGACAGCTTGTCGTATCATAAATGCATCATAGCAAATGCCACCATTTTTATATCGCAGTCCTTTTTCATCTCAGCCATTTTTCAGGCAGGGTAAAATAACCCAAAATTAATTAATTCAAATTTCGTGGAAATAAACATTTGAGGAGGTCGTTTTTTATGATTCTACCTAAAAAAGGTTTTTGGAAAAGTAAGGATTTCATTAATAAATATCCAGATACTGTCGGCGCTGTTTTTTTTTTTTTTTATTTTTATGTAAAACAAATAAAAAGTTTTTCTGATAAAAAAAGGTTTTTCTCCACTTAACACAAAAAAATTTAGTGCCGTATGAAATAGGAAATCGGTTAGTCGTATTTATTTACATGTCAGTGATACTACCACCGACTCCAAGGACTTTCTAGAATTTATAGAATTAAGTGAAAAAGGTGCAATCTGTATGTTTTAAGTGGTGGTTCGATCGGAGTGAATTTACATAAATTTAATTTCTTTGAAAACAACTTCTAAAATTTTTACACAGTAAACAGATATTTTTCAACAACAAACACTAAATTATATCCAAAATCTAAAAAAAGAAAATATTTTAAAACTATTATTTCGGCTTAAATTGTTTATTGTTTGCTCTCACCGTAAACATTGTGACCTTTTTATATTTTTAAATTAATTATTCCGTGACTTTTGACGGAGGAATTTATGACGTTGTTCCACAAAAAACAAACAAAAGTATTTAAAACGACGAACATTCCACAATAATCAACTTGAATAATCATGAAAATATCTGAATATAACTATGAAGCAGCTCTCACGCACACATACCGTCCTTATTAACTGGCTGCTGTAAAAACCAGTTGCAGGTAGAGGTAAAATTAATTTTGCTAGCTATGTGAAAATTAATTTACATTATGTAAATTGTTCTAAAATTAGATAGAAATATTTATTTATGTAAAATTAGAACTCGACGGTAGAAAAAATATCACGGTTTAAGATGAAATCCCTTTTGCATCGTAAAAACAAACAAACAAAATAAATGTCGTTGCCTAAATTTATTTTCTATACTGTCTGAGAAGGTTCTTTCTGATTATAATTTGTTTTAAGATTTTTGTTAAATCTACTTTGCTATATTAAGTTGCAGAAGCAACCACAATGGCCAACTATTTAGTAAACGTTCATGAGATGAAATCATATTGAAATCACTTTATGAAAAACAGGTTCGAAAAAAAATAATTTTATAGGTGATTTCATGATGATCAAAAATACTTCATACGCCTATCAATGAGCTTGTTGTAAAACTTAGTAGGTAAATGACACAGACTGATTCGAATTGAACATATATACTTATCTATGTTTTTGTATCAGAATTATCTAAGCAAAAGAATATCAATAAATGAATTTACTACTAATTTGAGGAAGGGGGCCATGGTTACTTTAAACGCGAATTTCATCGCGCGATTAGAGAAGGTAGAGAAGGTGGCCTTAGTTCGTTATTTAAAACACAATATTTCAGATATATAATTCAAAAGTTCTTCTTTTATTTAAGTTTACTGTTTACTTTTATAACATTCACAAATAATTATCAAATCAACTCTTTAGTTATCGCTAGTGCTGTACATCTAATTATCGCAATCCAAATATAGTTTATTTCGTTCACTTCACTGTCTGAAATAAGACTCCGCCTCCTGGATGTGAGTAGCGTCGTATTTATACTCTACAAATTATCCTAGACCCTTCCTGAATATTCCGTTCTCCGAACCCAAAGTTTACTAGAATGTCACTAACCTAAAGTTGTTTCCATTTCCAACAGATGTCGCGTGTGTCACTTTGTGATGCGTAAATCCAAAATGATCTCCACTATTCGCACAATCAATTTTTGGTTCAAAGGAGTTTGGATTTTTTGAGAGTATAGGTAATCGCACGAAAATTTTTAAAGAAGGATGAATTACGAAAATTTATTTTCATTTTTATATCGAAAAATTTATAGTTTAGCTGCAGGACCCACAATTCCCCCACAATAAGTCCCAATAGTCCCAGGGGAAAATATAGAATTCAAATCTTTAATCTCCAAATTTTTGGTACATTGCATCGCAGGATACGAAAGTGCTCATTCACGATCGGCTATCTAATGTGGCTCGGATCTCCTAAAATGCTGGAGAGCAAGAATAAGATCCATTTTACTTACAAGTGGGTGTCACGAGCAAGAACAAAAAAAAAATTACTTTGTCACCTATTTGTCGCACAAATGCAGCAAACTCTTTGCGCATAAATAATTTTCTTGTTTTGATTACACTGTCCATTGCTCGACCTTGTTCAAGTTACGAAGTGTATTAGATTATTTTCAGTAAAGTTTCAATAAGCACAGTGAAAAAACCCAAAACTTTTATATAATATATTTTTTATGATAAAGAGCCGGAGTAGTATAATGGTTCGCTCGCGGCGAGCTCGAGCGATTTAACAGGTCGAGCTAGCGAGCCAGAGTGTTTAAGTAATTTTTTTGGCTCAGGCTTGCGAGCGGGAGCAATTTTACAAAGAAGTGATTTTGCAGGGCTCAGTCGTACCTATCTCTGCAAATAATGTCAAAAATCTGAGGTTGCTGATGGACCCACACCTCAGCTGGAGATCACAGGTTAAATTAATATCTGCTAGAGTCTTTGGTGAATTTCGCTCGTTGTGTGCCGCGCTTCAAAAACTACCGCCCAACATCCGGATGAGGCTTGTCAAAACCTTCATAGTCCCTTCATAGTGTCCGATAGTGTCCGATTTGTATATGGAACTCAGTCGCTCCGAGTATATCTCGCCATTTATAGAGTTGTTTTTTCCATGCACAAACTATAGCAGACTAACCTGGAACTCCTACTTAAAAACAGTATTGGAGAAGGCCACAGTGGCAACATTGACATGCCGCAGGCTTTTTGGCAGAGCTTAAGGTCTTAAACCAAAAATGACTCTATGGTCATATATATCTATTATAAGACCCATGGTCCCCTACGCTTCACTCGTTTGGTGACCAAAAACAGAACAGAACAGTTCAAGCTAGTTTACAAAAATTACAACGAATTGCATGTCTAGGAATAACTGGCCCCTTGTGTACCTACAAAGCTGCAGCCTTAGAGGCTATGCTGGACTACTTGCATGTTAGGTAGGAGGCCATCCTCAGTGCCATTGACTGCAGGAAGTGATCCGAAAATTCCCCGGTACCCAACCCAATATCAGACGTTATGCAGAAACGCCATAATTTTGAAATAGCATTTAAGATGATCTTAGGAGACCGCCAACAGTGAACCACTGGAGACCTACCTTTTGAAAAAAGATCTCTTAAATGATATACCGATGGATTCAAAATGGAAGGTAGAGCAAGCGTCGGCATATATGGGCCAAAGTGCCATCTCGCAAAGTCACAGAAATACACGCCATAGAACTCTGCGCTCGGGAAATAATTCACAAAAATATGCGTGGAGCCAAAATATACATAATATCAGACAGCCAAGAAATATTTAAAGCGTTAAATTTACCTGTTGAGTCTATGCTGATTTGGGACTGTCTTACTGTCTTAAGCAATTGTCCGAAGCAAACAAGGTGACACGGATTTGGGTGCCAAAACATGAAGGTATTAAGGACAACGAGACTGAGGACCGCCTTGTAAAGGAAGGAGCCAGATCTCAGTTTATTGTGGCTCTGGGCCCGTCTTTGTACACCCAAAAAGCCATCTCTCAGCTCAGATCAGGCTTTGGGAGGACCAAATTAAAAAGGTACACTGAGAAAATATCCCGGGACTGAGAAAAACGAAGAAGTTTATAAAATACTTACAACAGAGGACATAAGTATTCCTCACGCTCAGCAGAAAGGAATTAAGATTCATAACAGGCCTATTTACTGGGCATTGCCCACTTAGATATCATCTTCAAAAGATGAGTAAGGTCTATTATGAGACCTGCCGCTACTGTATGGAAGACAATGAAAGCGCTGAATACGTCCTGTGTGGCTATGAAGCTCTGTACCTCTGTGAGGTTAAAACATCTACGAAAGGCATTTCCATTGCCAGAAGATGTTGTAAAGCTGGCCCCACAGAACGTCATAAGCTTTTTAAAAGACCTTAAGCTCGAATTGGTTCCCTAGGGCATTTAGGGGAAATGTCACAAAAAATCTTATATGTCACGGTGACAGGCGAAAACTCTGTCTGCATCCCCCACCAATAATAATAACAACTGCCAACAATGAAAGTGTTCATATGATTTTTGATAACACGCAACATCAGTCATCATCCAATACACAGGATATGAAATTATCAAGTATTTCTTTGCTTATACTTAATATAAATCTTGGGCGAGTATCAGAGTGGCTGTAAAGATGAAAGAACAACTACCGATCAGAGATCTTCAATGTGTGCCATATAATAAAAATATTCATGATAATAATAATCATTATTATCACTAGCTATAACCACCCGCGTAGGATCTTAACCGCCTCCACTACATCACTTTCCTATTCATATTTTGGTTGGCTCCATGTCTAGTTGAATCCGTCAAGTACTTCGCCATTTCTTTATTCATTTCATTCAATTTTACTTTACTTTTTATACCGTTGACTTGACAAAGATTAACAATCTTTCGGTGCACTCCCATAACTGCCAGCCCAGCCCAGCCCACAATAAAAGCCTGATGATGTCGATGATGACAATTAAATATGACAGTTGTAGTATAGTTACTTCTACGACTCTAACTGTTGGAAGGTTGCTCGCATCAAACAGTCTTTTTAGGATGAATGTTCCTATTCATTTTAACTTTACAGTTATTCGTCTAATATTTTCTGCAGGCCAAGAAAAACAAGTTTTCCTCAATTTGGCGAGTCAGAAACTTGAAAAAAGATAACATCTGTAATAAATACGAATTACATAAATTGTCCTCAACAGAATCCATAATTTTAAACGATTCCTCCCACGCTGTGTGAATGTCATTGCTTCGATACCAAAAAACAAAATTAACAAAACCTCAAGAAATTATTGGATCATAAACACCTGTAGGTGTGTGTGCCCCATAAACGTAATGCAAATTAAATTACCGCATCATCAGCAGCACAAGACACTAAGGTCTCTCACCTCTTTTGGAAGTTGGATACAAAATGCGTCCAGTGCTCAGACCAGATAGACGAGTAATTTTTATTATCTCTTAAATAAATGTATAGCACCATAAAGATATTCTATAAAAAGTCTTCACATCACAACTGTGGAATTTCCTTCTTTTATAAGCAATATATTTATTTTTCTCTATACTATGTACATCGACAACAATTCTCAATATCGTTTTCTTTTCAATTATCTTTTCAGACGCCATAAAAATGCTGAAGCAAATATTACGCGATATGTATGTAGATCCAGAGATTCTAGCAGCTCTGGATGAGACATACAAACAGACACTTTTCTGTAGAATGCGAGAAGAACAGATCAGACGATGGTGTATTTGGGATGAGCAGCAACAACAACAAAACACCGAGGTCAATCATATGGTGCAGAAGAAAAATAACAAAAACAAGTCATCATCACCGAAAAAAGTTTCTTTTAAACTGGGAACAGATGGTGATCCATGGGTCTGGGTGATGGGAGAGCATCCAAAGGATCTAACCATTGAAGAAATTCTTGAAGATGAAGCTAAACAAAAAGCTCGACATATTGCCGAAACAGAATTCCGGAAAAGTGTCGAAGCTCAATTTACAGATATCATGGATTATGATAGCAAGAAAAAAATCGAAGATGCTGAAATGTCTTCACCAAAAATTGAAGACATGGAAATATATTGCTCTGTGGATGAATTACGTGAACGAATTAAGCCACAATCTCAACCGAATACGTTAACTAGTTACGGTCAAATTCAAAATGTTTTGCAAGAAATCTCCTATAATAAGCCTAAGCCTCCAGTTCAAAAGGTATCAGCTCGAATAGCTCAATGGGAGCAGCGTACAATTGGACAAAGGACTTCAGAGATATTTAAACAAATGCAAAAAATGAAACAGGAAGTTGCAAAAGAAGCAGAAGAGGCAGCAAAAAAAGAAGAGGAAGTTTGGAGAGAGCAGCGTAAGTTTTTGTAGAATTTTATGGGTTTCAATTAAATTAAATTTGGTTTTTTTTTTTCAGAACGCAAAGCTAAACAAGCTGAAATACAAATGCGAGATATTGCACGTCGAGCAAGAGAAGAACATAGAAAATCTTTAATGACAGATAATACAACAGAATCACAAAACGTCAGTCCTCCGACTAGTTTAGATCCGATGGTGGCACGTCCACCTAATAAAGAAGCAGTAGTCCAATGGTATAGAAATACAGAATTTACAAAAAAGGCTGGCCTTGACGAAATTGGACTACCAGCAAAATGGTTTCATGGTTTACTAACAAGAATAGAAGCTGAATCACATCTAGCCAATGAAGAGCAGGGTACATTTCTAGTAAGAATCTCCGAAAAGATATGGGGATATGCCATTTCTTACAAAGATATAGACCGATGCAAGCATTATCTTGTCAACGCTAGTAATGGTACATATCATTTCTTAGGACAAAATCAATTGGAACACAGTAGCTTAGGTAAGATGGGGAAGACTGTTTTTTTTTTCGTGAGAAGGTGTAAAGATGAAAGTAATTGATTGAGACACTCACTATACGCTAGTTTTTATCTTGTGCATATAGAATATTGCTCAGGTTTGTAAAAAATTCCTGGAAGATAGGTATGTTGGTTGAATCTGATGATTGTAGTACGGAGACGAAAGAAGCGACATGTTGCAGGTTTCTAATATCGTTTAATTTCTTAGTCTCTATACGGAAAATATGTCTATAATAGACTATCTGCTTACCGGTGGTGTTTGACTTTTACGATTTTAAATTCCAGATTTAGATGTAATGTTTCTAGTCTTCCTGAATCGTACAAGAATGATCAATTACCGAATGGTAAAATAAATCCTTACGACTGGCTCTATTTATCAATGCTATTTATCGTGATAACTACTTTTCTGTCTTGTGCACAGTCGTTAACACTTTCACGCCCAGTGGCATCACATTGGTGTCATATGAAAGTCGATCAAAGTTATCTGTTAAATGTGAACTGATAATATTCGATTTGGATGGAACTTTCAGAGTTAGTATGAAGTACCAAAATATTTTAGAGCGATTAGAAATTTTGTGATTTTACGATGAAACGTCATTTTCAAAAACTCTCGAGAACGGAAATTAATATTTAATATATTTCATAAAAAAATATAGCAGCACCGAACGAAAAATTTGTTGGTTAATAACAGCATTTCGTTATTTTACGGTATACGGTAACTTTAAAAATTCATAATAAAATATAATTTTGCATGGGAGGGCGGTAGAGGCAATGCCGTTTTTTTAGTTGTATGTTTATATGTGTTCAGAAGAAAAAGATAGGTTAAAAAAACCTCCATCCGATTCTAATTACCGAATCTAAGATGATTTGAGTAACATACAACGTTTCATCGGCCATTGCATTACTTTCAACGCCATCTTTCTGCTAAATTTTGCAACATTTAAGCCACTTTTTTCCTGTTATGGCCGGTTTCACAGTCCAGGCTTAAGGCATGGCTTCAATTTTTCAATTGTTACCATCTATCAAGTGCAAAAAGTTTGTTTTAATTTCCATTAAGAAAGAGGCATAAAATGGAAGATTATTATCTGATACAGAAGACATGAGTGACGAAGAAATGCACAATTTAATATACCAAGGTGTCAGGCGCGAAAAAATCAAAGGACCTCATAACATTTCAATGCTTGGGATGACGTCGATTTTTATGCTCGGTTTAGGTTTTGGCGAAGCATTCTGCAACAATGATTTTTCATTTGATATCGTAGATAAAACCACGATAATCTGTTAAATACGCTTATTTTTTAATCCACAATGGCAATTTTCTTTTAAAAACTTCATAATTACCGCAGTGCTGGCAACTTAAAATTTTTCATCTGCGGTCTAGGCTTCATGTTACAGAGTACTGGGAAACGGAGTAGTCTTAATCTGGGGGATTAAGCCACAGTCGTGGCGTGGCTTAGCTGAGCTTTAGCTTAAGCTTGAACTTTGAAACCGCCCATCTGTCATCTTTCATTTAAGAAAAGCACAAGTCATTATTCCCAGTCGTTTAGGAATAATTAACAAAGTTACATTGATAAATAAATTGCTACTGGACCCCCACCACAACCCTTTATCTCGGACAAATTCCAACTTGTTCCAACGAAGTCGAACACCATAACAATTTATTGCACATAGATAGATAAGGCATATAGCTTCATAATAAATATACGAACAAAAATGTGCCAGAGGTCCACAGTAAAAACAAAAATAATACATGCCCTTCAGCGCAGTATTCTCATAGTGCGTTACTTTAGATATACGGAGAGTTTAAAAATTCATATCTCAAAAACGAGGGCGAGCACTTTCGTAATAAAAATACAAAAAAAAAGTGCTAGAAGTAAACAATAATAAATAATACTATTTTTTTGAAAAAAAAAAATACCATTATTAACAAGGATTTATTTCGTTCGGTGCTGCTCTATATATTTTTATGAAAAATACATATAAAGCGTTATGCTTCATTTGGCGTTTAAATCAGAAAAATCCGTTGCTCCATACTCGAGATGATTTTTTGAAAATGAGGTATGCCTGAAACGTGCGGCCGTGAAAGTGTTTTAAGGACATAAGCAAAACGGCCTTAGGTGCTATCGTACCAAAGATCTTTGCTTGATTTTTTTTTAATGTCTTGAGAGCATTTTGGTTTAGGTTATGGAGATTCCCTAAGTTTTGGCATTAATATGGGACTATAAATCCCTTACGCAATCTATGCCGTGTTTGGCAGCCAATCCCTGAACATACTCAGAGTACGTTCTCAGTAGAATCTTTACATTTTTCTTACAAAATTGGCATTTATCCCATTTTCTGTAGCATGTACATATTTACATATATGTGTGCAGTGGCCAAACATTAGAACCGTGACAAGCCTGAACTGATGCTTGATCACTCTTACAACGCCTGTTTAATGTCCCTTCATTGAATAAATAACTAATAAGTAAGCGGGGTATCGTGCGAATACAGTGTTGCAATTCAATGACAATCAGACCCTAAGATGGCGGGGTGGAAATGACAAGAGGGCTGTGCATTCTTTGACAATTCTGCTTGATTTCAATGTGACAAGTGCATTAAATTATCAAAGGCAACGCCAAGAAAAATTATCTGAAAATATGGGGGCGCTAAAAATTTGTTTATTTTACATACCAATTTGGATTATAAAAAATGTCCCCCTTCAAAATGTCACGAATTCATTACTGCCATAACAAAACGAATACAAACACAGCAACACTAATACATTTCGCCGAGTGGCTTAGGCTTTCTTCCGATATGCCGTTTCCTTATTAGTTATTTATTCAATGTGTCCCTTACAGAGTTTTCATATGAGAAGTTCCTGAAATTTGTCGCGTGCTTTGGTGTGGAAAGTTCTCCTAGTGTATGTGATTAGCCTTTTTCTATTTTATCCATTATTTGCTAGACATATTAAAAGCATGCCGCCCCTCAGGTTCTGGTACCCAACATTGGATGCTTTTGTTTTTCTTTGGTAGTAGATCGAACACACTCCTTCAGGTCTAAACTAGCTTTGAGGTGAAGGCAACTGATTTTAGTGCCCGTTTATTACCTCCATAATTGTTTTACATACCAGAAAATTTGGAATAAATTTTGTTCTGAAATTATATGACATGCTGCCCCATGATCAATTATGTCTCAAACATAGGGTATAACACTCCAAACCTCCATCCTAAACATCTATTCCCATCTTATACACATCTATTTACTAGATGTGTCTTCCATAAGACCTGTACATTAACAGTCCAGTCCACAAGTGCCTTTCCCATACTTAACATTTCATTGTCTATATGACACTGGCTGTCACACCGATCAAATTTTCAGACATGTTCAGCAAGATATCTATAAAATTATAAATTTCAATGTTGGCTAAAATGAAAAGTTTCGCTATGCGAACTAAATGCCTATGTAAATTAAATATAAAAAAAATGTGAGCACCTGAGGCGTAATTGCAGAGGACGCACTCAAAGCTTAAATTTAGATCATCCTTATATATGTGTAGATTGAAAAGAGGTTGTCAAACCTAAGGATTCTTACAACAAGGCCCATTGCTCACTCTCCTAGCCGGACGCTCTCACAAAATTTAGGATTGGCCACTAACCCTCCCGACTCGCTTCATGCAGTACATCTAGTTAACGTCTACCAGATAGGATCGGACAGTGACAGAGAAAGTGAGTCATCGTTTTGGATTCCCCTCTACCTACAGCATTGTTCACAAGTCCTATCTTGTATAGGTGATTCTTGATGAGTGCCCACTAAGAATTGACACGAGCGTGCTCAGGGTTGACTTTTTAAGTCCCAATAGCTTTTTCGTTAAATTTTAGTTAGGTTTACCTCACAGTCCTTTGCAGTTCTACCCGCGTAGTCCTCTAACCAATGACGACGGTGTTGGCAATTGCCCCAAAGTCGAAATTTTAGAAGTGACGTGGTATAGTGTAATCTCGATTGTGGAGGGGGAAACCTCCGAGAAAGGTAATTCAGGGTGATTTTACACTCCAGTATAAGTTTGAAGGTTGCAAAAGACTTTGACAAATCTTTAACAACAGTTTAGCTATCCGAACAGATAGCAATCTCCTTGTTCCCAGTGCATAGGTAATGTGTCACTTACTGCTAATATTGATAATGTAAAGGACTTATTTTAATTAAAAAAAAAAAAACAATCTCTTACTTAACCTTCTCAGGGCACGTTTCTGTTACTGTTTACGTTTCAATTTACTAATTTTTTTCTATTTTCAGGTGAACTAGTTAAATATCACACAGATGTTCCCATAACTGTGCTCGGGAATGAATTACTGCTGCGACCTTGTCCGTCTAAATATGAAGTTCTTCCAATTCTGGATGGACTTCTTTGATGCTGGTCACTCTTCACCTACTTTTTTTTTATTATTGTTAAAACTGACTGATGTTTCCATTTCGTATTTTAAGGATTGCTTAACAATTTTAGCTTACAACTATAGTTAAGATAAGTGAAATTTTTTACAGCATTTTGATTGTGATTCTTAAGTTTTAGGCATGTTACGTTTAAGTTCTGTTTCCAACGACAAATGTATGAGCATATAATAAAACTATTGGTGCTTAACGGCTCATATTGGTTTCCTCATGTATACTGGTTTTGGACCATAATTAATTTTTGCATAAAACTAGAAAATTTGTAGCTACACCATATGTGTAAAAGAGCTTAAAAACTATTGTGATTATAAGTAGATGACCTTAATTACTTTTTTTGCTTTTTTTATTGATTGTATGCCGTAGGCATATACCCCAATTTAGTTTAAAAATTGAGGAAAACAAAAACTTCGCACAAATATGCCTTTAAGGCAGGTAATGGGGAAAAGACTTCTTGTCGATCTACAAGATTTTTGAACGTGTAGTTTCTCATATAGTGACCTTTCATTATAAAATATTTTTATGGTATTTCTAATCGCAGAGCGTTATCCTCAATAACGTAAAGAAGATCAAATGGGACAGACTGAAGTGAAAACCACAGGTTGCCTAAGGCTATCAAGTAATAACAGAATTATAGTATCCATTGAAACAAAACCGACAATAAACTGTGGCATCTTCAAGCAGCTGATAGATATGAGTCTAGATTTGGTCAGCCTGAAGCTGCTAGTAACCCATAAAGATAATCATAATGACGTAGTAGAAAAATTGTCACAGTTTAATCTTGGAGTTTGCAATTTATTAGAGCCTTAACAATGATAGATATAAAGACATCCTATGTACACTAATCCTTACACAAAAATATCACTTTATTCAGATTTCATTTTCTTGGTCTGAAGACGCTGAGATATTTCGCTGAAAGTATTAAAAGAAAACCGTTAAAAAAATTTCATTCAACCATTACAAAACAAATTAACTTTACCGGCGTCAGTGTTCCTGGCTTCTGTCTTGAAAGGACAGTGTTGACATAGGAGACAGCTTTTTCTTGTTGCCTTTGTAGGGGCTTGTTAATGATGTTCCGGGGCAATTTGGTAATAAAAAATCACTTGGTTCTCGTGCTACCGCCTTCCAATCCGTTAAAGTTTTTTTCGTTAAACAAGGTTTTACTGTTGTAGGTCCTTTAATATTAGACAGCCACGGATATGGTGGAAGTATACGTGGACTTAGGTCTTTTGAAACATCTGAATTCCCACCAAGACCTAGTGGTAGTATATTTACATCTAAATAGCTTGATCGCGATGTTTTCGGTAGTAGTGTTCTGGTAGGTATTTGTACATTCTGGCCATAACTGTCAAAATTTGTATTTAAATAATTTGGAAAAATTTGTAATTTCTCTGTGTGCTCTAATTACCTCTTTGGTCCCTTTTGCTGGGCTACTTGTTGCAAACTCAGTATATTGTTGCTTTTCTTTTGATTAAAATATTGTCCACCTCCACCAGGAGGATTACTTACTGGTGAAAGTCGTTTGTTCTGCAAGTTTATATCTGAATTCTGTGTTTCCAGTGCCATCTCCGGTTGCAAAGATTGAAACTGAACGGGTGACGAAGGTATGTCAATTTGATTTTGTCCGGAAAATTGTACCTTATCAGATTGACTTTTGTGCAGCTTTGCTGATAGGATCCGAGGAATCTTTGATTCGTTTTCTCGGAACACTAAATTATTTATGCTAATTTGTTTGATTTGTTGCCTCTGCTGAGAATTAGCCAGGTAATGTCTGAAAGGAGCCAATTGTTCCTCATTCCCAAAACTCAGGCGATGATTGCTTAGATTTGATAGAGAAATCTGTGATATACGCTCTCTTGCATTGCTATTCAACTTAGCAGACGCTTCCGCTTTACCTTTCGATCGATCTTCACCGCTCTTGTTGCCAGTTTCTAGACCATTTATCCGTCTAAGAAGTGGATTCGAGTGTGTTTCCTGAGTGATTTTTGATCGCAGTTCAGGTAAAAAATTCTCCACAAAATCATCTCTCGTAAATATATCATGTTTGAGGAGAGATTCTGTCTCTGGGCGAAGATCACCATCCATTCGAAGGCATTGTGTTAAGAAATCTAAACTATCTCTATTCCAATCGGGAAACATTTGCATTAAGCTGGTGTTTTGCTCTTGTTTCATTCCTTTGAACATGGAATTCCTTGTTATAAAGACCTGATGCCGGGAATTCAATTTTCCGAGGACACGAACTATTTGAAAAAGTTGATCAATATCACTTTCGCCTGGAAATAATGGCTCTCCTGTCATCATTTCAGAATAGAGGCAACCAACTGCCCATATATCAACTTCCTTGCCATAACGTGGATCGCCTACAAGCAATTCAGGAGATCGATACCATCTGGAAAAAAGTTTCAAGTTACTGTAGGCTACAATACAAGTTTCACAATGGGAACCTACCTTGTTGCTACGTAATCTGTAAACGTTTCATTTTCTGTGTAGAGTCTGGCAAATCCAAAATCGCACAATTTTATTACGCCCAGTCGTGAAACAAGAACATTTTCGGGCTTAACATCTCTGTGAATGACCTGATGGTAAAAGTTTAAGAAAAATTAATACAATGGATTCCTTTTTAAACTGAACGTATACTCACATTGTGGGAATGGATAAAATCTAAGGCCCGCAAAATCTGAAATATATATTTTCGAGATGTAAGAAATCCTAGGCCTCCAGCTCTTGCTTCAAGTTCCTCTAAGACAGTATGTTCAAGATATTCAAAAACAATGAAAAACCTCTTTTTCCGACGAAAGACTTCTAGCATGCTCACTAGGTTCTCGTGTCGCAGTTTCTTTAAAAAAACAATGAAAATAAATTGTCAGTCTCGATAAGCATCTAAAAAAAAAGAAATAAGATGCCTGTGAAGAGTTTTAATATATTAATAGGTCGTGACCTAGTGTGAACCTCGACATATTTGCCTTCAACCTGCCACTTATTAATAAATTGGAAAACCGTATGAATTGTTTAAGTCGCTTGCATTTGACGACGAATGAGAAAATAAGAAGAAGTGTAAAAGATTGCTAGACCAAAAAAAAAACTGCTCATGAGACTGGTTTTTTCGCATATATCGAAAACCAAGGATTTTTTGTTCAGCGAAATTTTACAAATATATTCCCCTCGCCATTACGCGTTTAACGAGTATTCACTTGTCGAAATCGGTGACATCACATTTTCACCCAAATTTTCGCCCAAAATCATGGGGTAAAATATGAAATGCCACCAATCTTGACGGGGGATGGCCCATTCAACCAGGAAAAAGAAAAGCGAAGAAACGTAAAAGAATTTTTCTCAGAAGATTACTAGACCAAAAAAACTTCTCATGGGACTGGTTTTTTCGACATATCTTGAAAACCAACGATTTTTTGGTCAGTAAAATTTTACAGGTGTATTCCCCTCGCTAATACGCGTCCAACGAGTGTTCACTCGTCGAAATCGATAACATCACATTTCCACCCAAATTTTCGCTCCAAAACAAGGGCATTTTTGACACCAAAAACATGAACCGATCTGGACGGGGGATGGCTCATTTTACGAGGAAAAAGAAAAGAAGAGGTAAACGAATTTTTCTCTCTCTCTGAACGGACGACATCTGAGACTAGAGGTGAATTTAAATAGTTCTCTTCAATAAAAACATTTATTTGTCGATTGTAATCAACTCTCTCCCCTACTTCGAATCTCTACGATTTTTCTATTATATGCCACGAAAACCCTTTCATTTTCTTCAACTACAGGAAAAGAAGGGGCAAAAACTTTTAAGAAAAAGGACAGACCCGCCGAAATAAATCACCCACCCTGCAATTAACTAGAATGCAACAGCAGCTACATTAGTCGAATTGTTTGTGATGTACAGAAGCCCATTAAGAAGGTAGCAAAAGCTATAGCCGAATACAGGAAGTGTTATATGCCATAAACATGTTGCCGCTTGCCACCATATTCGTGTGAATTCTACTACAGCTTCTTTATACATATGTACATCCTATGTACATATTGTATATCTAGGCCTATTGCATACATAAAGATTTCACCTAATGTTGGCTGCGACTTTTGCATTGAACTTTAAAATTTATGTAATGCCGACCGCCTGTGTAGTCTATGCTTGCATGCGAACACGCCATATTTTACTAATTTCTATCGAGGCTAGCCAATAGTGGAGCATATAGAGGCGGTAATCTGGGGCAGCACAGAGAGAAACTTCAAGACTCTGGCTCTTACCCGCGATGAACTTTAAATAGGTAAATCAGCGTTTTAAAGATAAAAATCTTCTGCCGAAGTGCCTGGGGCGCCTCTGGGATTTACTGTTGATCTATTGTCCTTGCTTAGGTATGTAAAGTGGAATGTTTAATTCACTTTACAGTTTCTATCGGTAGTTATACATATTTATAAGGATGGAATATATTGAAACGTTGAAATTTTCTGTTTAAGGAAACCACACAATTTTTATAAAAATCCTAAAAACAAGAAAGTCTTAATAATAGTTGGTTTCGCTGAAATATGTGCGGCCATGTTACCGGAATAAACGGAAAATGGAACAAATGACATTTATTACCATTTAATAGTTCTTTGTCAATATTTCTTGTTTTTAAATTTGTTTTCTTGTGTGATTAGTAGCCCAATTAATACGATAGCCAAGAAACTGAATCAAAGAGAAGTCAGAAGAAAAAAAATTAACTGTTATTCATTTGTGTCGCAATACCCCTTTATATAGTTAGAGGGTGTTCAGCCTGGAGAGCCACATGAAAAGTCACAGCTATGGTAATCAATACATATGTTCTCACAGTATACACTGGCAGTAACAAGGTATGACAGCATAACTCGACTGTGGTAAAGACATTATTATAAAAAAACCGGCCAAGCGCGAGTAAAACTCGAACACGAAGGGTTCCGTACCATCGTACAAAATTTAACACTAGGTATAAGCCAAAAAACACGTTTCTTGTATGGGGATCCCCTTTAATTTTTAACTTTATTTTATTTTCATCATTTGTTGTTATGGCGGCAATATAAATACACACTCTGTGAAAATTTTAACTGTCTACCTATTACGGTTCATGAGATACAGCCCGCTGACAGACAGACTGACAGCGGAGGCCTAGTAATAGAGTCCTGTTGGGACCCTTTAGGTACGGAATCCTAAAAAAGCAAAAAACAAATTCTGAAGTCTTCATATGAATTGATGCCATGACGTTACTGTATAACCTATCAAAAATCTAGTGGGTATCCCTGGATTAATGTCAGCATATCGTGGCAAATATTCACGTTGACGCTGTTAAAGACAGCGCGTTGCGAATCGATCCAAAGCGTTTAAAGATCAACATTTTTGATTTCAGTCGCGTGAAACCGCTTAAGCATTGGATGAGTGACATTTTATGAATCTTCATTCGCGGAAATATTCGACGACATGAATACTGGTAAACTGATTGAGGGCATTCGTAACCTCCCGGCTGTATGGAATATGAAAAATAGTAATTATTCTAACCGAGATCTAACTAGAAAATTATCAGATGAAGTTGCAATAGAAGTAAAATGTACTCAAAAGTAGAATTTGTCATCTGAAAACACGTATAAAATCGCTCTCTGGATACATTGCAATTTTCTTTTCTTTTTAAAAC
Source organism: Dioctria rufipes (assembly GCA_963924295.1). Classification (NCBI taxonomy): domain Eukaryota; kingdom Metazoa; phylum Arthropoda; class Insecta; order Diptera; family Asilidae; genus Dioctria; species Dioctria rufipes. Next base: position 28,775,212 of record OZ002740.1, read on the forward strand.
TGTGTTTAATTAAAAATACGAATTTTCATATAGAAAACCTGCATTGATCTTGACACGGACCACCTTAACGCTCAAATATCAACCACTTCGAATTGAACAGAAATCAGCGCATTACCGCTTCTACGTTTTCGTACTCTTTGTTTCTAGAGTTTTGAAGCTGTTACACGGGAACTGCTACTCTCTCCAGGCTGAACACAGCCTTATGGCAGAAACACATCCAGGCCTCGAAGCGTTGTTAAAATTTCCAACACAGGCTTTTAAATGATGCAACACAAAACCAAGCCAGCAGCTCGAATCAAGGCCTAGTTGCAAAGCGCGCTTTGCTCAATGTTGGAAATTTTTCTTTCTCAAGCCTACTTCTGACAACATATGTACTATCAAAATCACAATGACAGCACCGAGACCGGTGGTATCATTTTGTTTTCATTTCTCTGAGGCAAGCCTTGAGGCTAGCTGCGAGGAAGCCTGAGAGAGTCCAGGCCTGAGGCTTGCTTGGATGTGCTTTTGCATATAACAAACATTGGCAAAAAAATATTTGTCAAAAATTTAACAAACAGTTTATATTCAGTTGACAAATTTATGACAAATGTTTGTCAAACATTTGTTAAACATATGATAGGATATTTGTGTGAAAAAATGTTTTCCAAATGTTTAGTTTTTATCATGTACTCTCTATTTTTCGACGTACTTGTCTGTTTGAGGAAAATTTGCTAAAATAGAGATGGTGAAATAGAAAATTTGTAGACAGAAAATTAGATTATAGTGGTTGTGATTTATTAAATGATTTAAAAATTGATGATCTTTCCGGTTTTCGAAACTTCGTAAGAATCTCTTTAAGTGACTTCGAAATTCTAGTTAATAGAATCGTGTCAAAAATAAGAAAATGGAATGCAAACTGGCGAAATAGTGTAAGTGTAGATGAACGGATGGCCATTGCTCTGAGGTGTTTTGCAACGGGTGATTCTTATCATTCTTTAATGTACTTGTTTAAAGTCTTAAAACAGTTGATTTCAAAAATTATTCCTGAACTAGATGAGGGAGGCATTAATAGTTGTATTTCAACTATGTATGTCAGTAAGTACTAACACAGCAAAAAATCACTTTTACTGGCCCATTGTGTCTGTTTTTAACGCCGGTTTGGAATAAGCAATAAGTTTAGCTTTTTGCTTGCTTCAACCGCAGCCACTGATAATTCATTTGCAATTGATATGAAGAAGGCATTACGATTTAATTTGTCTTTATACTCTTCATTCGACTTGTTCCACAAATTTCGGTGTGTAGAATACAGTTCTATTAATTTTGTAATTTATTTACTCCCCTTTCTCACTAATGACTACTTTACTATTAAAAAATTCCAAAATGAGTTATTACTACTAGTTTCCACAGCTGTTGAAAACTGAATGAAAGTACAAACTTTAACAAAAATCTAATGTTTTCATTTGGATTAAATTAAAGAATCCAAAACTGTGAAATTTGCGTCCATACTCATAAAACAAACAAAACAAACATTTGGGGAATGTTTGTTATGTGTGGACACGCCTTTAGGCCTATTCCAAAAATAATATATATATATGAAATGGAAACGTCTTTATTAAATAAAAATAAAATATAAATCCAATTATTCTACTAGTAGATAACTGGTATCAACTTACTTTCAACATTCTTATTTCCCGAATCGCCATTTTTCTCACAGTGGGATCATCTTCAGTTTCAAGAAATTTCTTTATCGCTACATGCTGTCCAGATTCCCGATGGCGACATCTCATGACTAGCCCGTAAGAACCTTCTCCAACCACGTTGATGACGTCATATTTTTCCATTCTCTCTGTAAATAAATAGATATTTTTTAAACCGTCTAAATACATATAAGTCCGTTCTGCATATGCATATCTGTATGTATATGACATACATACATACATACATACAGTTATGGTAAGTTATAATTTTTCCTGGGGGCAAGCAATGCACGTTAGCAACATTCTATGTACTTAGAAAAAGGTAACAACTGCCACCACAGTTCACCATTAAATTGGGGAACTCTAGGTACGACCAACGAACGCGGTAATCTCAGGGGTGGGTTAAAGAATTTTCATAGTTTTGTCGGACAGTAAGAAAACGGAGGGTGGCGACAATAGGAATGAGTAGGTAATATGTATGAAATGAAAAGTCGTTGACCGCAGTTTCGTGTCCCTATACAACAGCCCTTCTTAAAGGCAACATTTGCTCCTAAAATATTCACAAATCGATTTTTATTTTTATTTCAATCTTATCTTAATCGAATCACGTTTATAATACTTACATAGAAACCCCTTTGCGGAAATCTCTGCAATATATGCAGAATGGTAGGTATATATGTACGTAATTCATGGCAATTTATATTATGCTATTTATTTTTACAGAATGCATGCAATAATATCTACAAACGAGCATACATTTATGCCTTTTTTCTGATGGCGAATTGGAGTTCTGATGAAATATATTCAACCTGTATACTATACACAAACAGTGAAATGTTATTTTCACCAAAACCTGTGTGATTATGGAACAATTTAACATCTGAATATTGCAAAGTTGGATATGATTATTTTTTTTTCCTTTTCATTTTGTATCATATATTTACAATCGCTCATACCGCTTTTTATGTCCGCCTTTTTCATGTAATACAGGAACCATTATAAATTTAATTCAACATTTGTAAAACGAAACTGTGAAACAGAAGATGTATGTATAATGTATATATTGTTACATGATAGATTGTGCTTTTACAGTGGGTATGTTTAGGTTCTTAGTTTGGAAGAATTGGAAGCGTTTGGTCACAACCATGTAAAGTACCAACCACTTCGGTATGATTTATTTAGATGAGTCAGTATACTGCATCTGCTGCCCGAAACTTATTAGTATATAGTACATACTGACCCGTCTAAACAGAGTCAAATAAGGATTAGTAGTTTCAAAAGAATTAAGTAAAATATGCTCAAATATGCCACCAAATTTCATAATCATGTTCCAGGTAGGTTTATTCGTATGAAACACCCTGCATTTTCGAGATTTCGTCAACAAAAAAAAAAAACTTGGTTGAGTGAGTGAGACTTAGACCTACTTATATTAGAATCATTCCGCTTTTTCTACTTAGGTACTGCCTGCACATTCATCTCGTCATTACGCGTCGAACGAGTGCTCACTCGTCGAAATCGGTGACATCTAATTATCAACCAAAATTTCGCTCAAAAACATGGGCTATAGCCTATAGGTTTTTTCACCAAAAATATGAAATGTCACCGATCTTGACGGGGGATGGCTCATTCGACGAGGAATAAGAAAAACAAGATATGCGTAAAAGAATCGTTCTCCAAAAATTACTAAATCAGAAATTAGACCAGAAAAACTTCTTTTCAGAGATATTTTAAAAACCAGCTAATATTTTTCAGTGAAATCTCGTAGGCACATTCCTCTCGTGATTACGCGTCGAACGAGTGCCCACTCGTCGAAATCGGTGACATCTAATTTTCACCCAAAAATTCGCTCAAAAACACGGGCTATAGCCTATAGGTTTTTTCACCAAAAATATGAAATGTCACCGATCTTGACGGGGGATGGTTTATTCGACGAGGAATAAGAAAAAAAAGATATGCGTAAAAGAATCATTCTCAAAAAATTACTAAATAAGAAATTAGACCAAAAAAACTGCTCATGGGACCGGTTTTTCAGAGATATTTTGAAAACCAGCTAATATTTTTCAGTGAAATCTCGTAGGCACATTCCTCTCGTCATTACGCGTCGAACGAGTGCCCACTCGTCGAAATCGGTGACATCTAATTTTCACCCAAAAATTCGCTCAAAAACACGGGCTATAGCCTATAGGTTTTTTCACCAAAAATATGAAATGTCACCGATCTTGACGGGGGATGGCTCATTCGACGAGGAATAAGAAAAACAAGATATGCGTAAAAGAATCATTCTCAAAAAATTACTAAATCAGAAATTAGACCAGAAAAACTTCTTTTCAGAGATATTTTAAAAACCAGCTAATATTTTTCAGTGAAATCTCGTAGGCACATTCCTCTCGTCATTACGCGTCGAACGAGTGCCCACTCGTCGAAATCGGTGACATCTAATTTTCACCAAAAATTTCGCTCAAAAACATGGGCTATAGCCTATAGGTTTATTCACCAAAAATATGAAATGTCACCGATCTTGACGGGGGATGGCTCATTCGACGAGGAATAAGAAAAACAAGATATGCGTAAAAGAATCATTCTCAAAAAATTACTAAATCAGAAATTAGACCAGAAAAACTTCTTTTAGAGATATTTTAAAAACCAGCTAATATTTTTCAGTGAAATCTCGTAGGCACATTCCTCTCGTCATTACGCGTCGAACGAGTGCCCACTCGTCGAAATCGGTGACATCTAATTTTCACCCAAAATTTCGCTCAAAAACATGGGCTATAGCCTATAGGTTTTTTCACCAAAAATATGAAATGTCACCGATCTTGACGGGGGATGGCTCATTCGACGAGGAATAAGAAAAACAAGATATGCGTAAAAGAATCATTCTCAAAAAATTACTAAATCAGAAATTAGACCAAAAAAACTGCTTTTCAGAGATATTTTAAAAACCAGCTAATATTTTTCAGTGAAATCTCGTAGGCACATTCCTCTCGTCATTACGCGTCGAACGAGTGCTCACTCGTCGAAATCAGTGACATCTAATTTTCACCTAAAATTTCGCTCAAAAACATGGGCTATAGCCTATAGGTTTTTTCACCAAAAATATGAAATGTCACCGATCTTGACGCGGGATGATTTATTCGACGAGGAATAAGAAAAAAAAAGATATGCGTAAAAGAATCATTCTCAAAAAATTACTAAATAAGAAATTAGACCAAAAAAACTGCTCATGGGACCGGTTTTTCAGAGATATTTTGAAAACCAGTAAATATTTTTCAGTGAAATCTCGGAGGCACATTCCTCTCGTCATTACGCGTCGAACGAGTGCTCACTCGTCGAAATCGGTGACATCTAATTTTCACCCAAAATTTCGCTCAAAAACATGGGCTATAGCCTATAGGTTTTTTCACCAAAAATATGAAATGTCACCGATCTTGACGGGGGATGGTTTATTCGACGAGGAATAAGAAAAACAAGATATGCGTAAAAGAATCATTCTCAAAAAATTACTAAATAAGAAATTAGACCAAAAAAACTGCTCATGGGACCGGTTTTTCAGAGATATTTTGAAAACCAGTAAATATTTTTCAGTGAAATCTCGTAGGCACATTCCTCTCGTCATTACGCGTCGAACGAGTGCTCACTCGTCGAAATCGGTGACATCTAATTTTCACCCAAAATTTCGCTCAAAAACATGGGCTATAGCCTATAGGTTTTTTCACCAAAAATATGAAATGTCACCGATCTTGACGGGGGATGGTTTATTCGACGAGGAATAAGAAAAACAAGATATGCGTAAAAGAATCATTCTCAAAAAATTACTAAATAAGAAATTAGACCAAAAAAACTGCTCATGGGACCGGTTTTTCAGAGATATTTTGAAAACCAGTAAATATTTTTCAGTGAAATCTCGTAGGCACATTCCTCTCGTCATTACGCGTCGAACGAGTGCCCACTCGTCGAAATCGGTGACATCTAATTTTCACCCAAAAATTCGCTCAAAAACACGGGCTATAGCCTATAGGTTTTTTCACCAAAAATATGAAATGTCACCGATCTTGACGGGGGATGGTTTATTCGACGAGGAATAAGAAAAAAAAGATATGCGTAAAAGAATCATTCTCAAAAAATTACTAAATAAGAAATTAGACCAAAAAAACTGCTCATGGGACCGGTTTTTCAGAGATATTTTGAAAACCAGCTAATATTTTTCAGTGAAATCTCGTAGGCACATTCCTCTCGTCATTACGCGTCGAACGAGTGCCCACTCGTCGAAATCGGTGACATCTAATTTTCACCCAAAAATTCGCTCAAAAACACGGGCTATAGCCTATAGGTTTTTTCACCAAAAATATGAAATGTCACCGATCTTGACGGGGGATGGCTCATTCGACGAGGAATAAGAAAAACAAGATATGCGTAAAAGAATCATTCTCAAAAAATTACTAAATCAGAAATTAGACCAGAAAAACTTCTTTTCAGAGATATTTTAAAAACCAGCTAATATTTTTCAGTGAAATCTCGTAGGCACATTCCTCTCGTCATTACGCGTCGAACGAGTGCCCACTCGTCGAAATCGGTGACATCTAATTTTCACCCAAAATTTCGCTCAAAAACATGGGCTATAGCCTATAGGTTTTTTCACCAAAAATATGAAATGTCACCGATCTTGACGGGGGATGGCTCATTCGACGAGGAATAAGAAAAACAAGATATGCGTAAAAGAATCATTCTCAAAAAATTACTAAATCAGAAATTAGACCAAAAAAACTGCTTTTCAGAGATATTTTAAAAACCAGCTAATATTTTTCAGTGAAATCTCGTAGGCACATTCCTCTCGTCATTACGCGTCGAACGAGTGCTCACTCGTCGAAATCAGTGACATCTAATTTTCACCTAAAATTTCGCTCAAAAACATGGGCTATAGCCTATAGGTTTTTTCACCAAAAATATGAAATGTCACCGATCTTGACGCGGGATGATTTATTCGACGAGGAATAAGAAAAAAAAAGATATGCGTAAAAGAATCATTCTCAAAAAATTACTAAATAAGAAATTAGACCAAAAAAACTGCTCATGGGACCGGTTTTTCAGAGATATTTTGAAAACCAGTAAATATTTTTCAGTGAAATCTCGTAGGCACATTCCTCTCGTCATTACGCGTCGAACGAGTGCTCACTCGTCGAAATCGGTGACATCTAATTTTCACCCAAAATTTCGCTCAAAAACATGGGCTATAGCCTATAGGTTTTTTCACCAAAAATATGAAATGTCACCGATCTTGACGGGGGATGGCTCATTCGACGAGGAATAAGAAAAACAAGATATGCGTAAAAGAATCATTCTCAAAAAATTACTAAATCAGAAATTAGACCAGAAAAACTTCTTTTCAGAGATATTTTAAAAACCAGCTAATATTTTTCAGTGAAATCTCGTAGGCACATTCCTCTCGTCATTACGCGTCGAACGAGTGCCCACTCGTCGAAATCGGTGACATCTAATTTTCACCAAAAATTTCGCTCAAAAACATGGGCTATAGCCTATAGGTTTATTCACCAAAAATATGAAATGTCACCGATCTTGACGGGGGATGGCTCATTCGACGAGGAATAAGAAAAACAAGATATGCGTAAAAGAATCATTCTCAAAAAATTACTAAATCAGAAATTAGACCAGAAAAACTTCTTTTCAGAGATATTTTAAAAACCAGCTAATATTTTTCAGTGAAATCTCGTAGGCACATTCCTCTCGTCATTACGCGTCGAACGAGTGCCCACTCGTCGAAATCGGTGACATCTAATTTTCACCCAAAATTTCGCTCAAAAACATGGGCTATAGCCTATAGGTTTTTTCACCAAAAATATGAAATGTCACCGATCTTGACGGTTGATGGCTCATTCGACGAGGAATAAGAAAAACAAGATATGCGTAAAAGAATCATTCTCAAAAAATTACTAAATCAGAAATTAGACCAAAAAAACTGCTTTTCAGAGATATTTTAAAAACCAGCTAATATTTTTCAGTGAAATCTCGTAGGCACATTCCTCTCGTCATTACGCGTCGAACGAGTGCTCACTCGTCGAAATCAGTGACATCCAATTTTCACCTAAAATTTCGCTCAAAAACATGGGCTATAGCCTATAGGTTTTTTCACCAAAAATATGAAATGTCACCGATCTTGACGCGGGATGATTTATTCGACGAGGAATAAGAAAAAAAAAGATATGCGTAAAAGAATCATTCTCAAAAAATTACTAAATAAGAAATTAGACCAAAAAAACTGCTCATGGGACCGGTTTTTCAGAGATATTTTGAAAACCAGTAAATATTTTTCAGTGAAATCTCGTAGGCACATTCCTCTCGTCATTACGCGTCGAACGAGTGCTCACTCGTCGAAATCGGTGACATCTAATTTTCACCCAAAATTTCGCTCAAAAACATGGGCTATAGCCTATAGGTTTTTTCACCAAAAATATGAAATGTCACCGATCTTGACGGGGGATGGTTTATTCGACGAGGAATAAGAAAAACAAGATATGCGTAAAAGAATCATTCTCAAAAAATTACTAAATAAGAAATTAGACCAAAAAAACTGCTCATGGGACCGGTTTTTCAGAGATATTTTGAAAACCAGTAAATATTTTTCAGTGAAATCTCGTAGGCACATTCCTCTCGTCATTACGCGTCGAACGAGTGCTCACTCGTCGAAATCGGTGACATCTAATTTTCACCCAAAATTTCGCTCAAAAACATGGGCTATAGCCTATAGGTTTTTTCACCAAAAATATGAAATGTCACCGATCTTGACGGGGGATGGTTTATTCGACGAGGAATAAGAAAAACAAGATATGCGTAAAAGAATCATTCTCAAAAAATTACTAAATAAGAAATTAGACCAAAAAAACTGCTCATGGGCCATTTTTTCAGAGATATTTTGAAAACCAGCTAATATTTTTCAGTGAAATTTCGTAGGCACATTCCTCTCGTCATTAAGCGTCGAACGAGTGCTCACTCGTCGAAATCAGTGACATCTAATTTTCACCCAAAAATTCGCTCAAAAACACGGGCTATAGCCTATAGGTTTTTTCACCAAAAATATGAAATGTCACCGATCTTGACGGGGGATGGCTCATTCGACGAGGAATAAGAAAAACAAGATATGCGTAAAAGAATCATTCTCAAAAAATTACTAAATCAGAAATTAGACCAGAAAAACTTCTTTTCAGAGATATTTTAAAAACCAGCTAATATTTTTCAGTGAAATCTCGTAGGCACATTCCTCTCGTCATTACGCGTCGAACGAGTGCCCACTCGTCGAAATCGGTGACATCTAATTTTCACCCAAAATTTCGCTCAAAAACATGGGCTATAGCCTATAGGTTTTTTCACCAAAAATATGAAATGTCACCGATCTTGACGGGGGATGGCTCATTCGACGAGGAATAAGAAAAACAAGATATGCGTAAAAGAATCATTCTCAAAAAATTACTAAATAAGAAATTAGACCAAAAAAACTGCTCATGGGCCATTTTTTCAGAGATATTTTGAAAACCAGCTAATATTTTTCAGTGAAATTTCGTAGGCACATTCCTCTCGTCATTAAGCGTCGAACGAGTGCTCACTCGTCGAAATCAGTGACATCTAATTTTCACCCAAAAATTCGCTCAAAAACACGGGCTATAGCCTATAGGTTTTTTCACCAAAAATATGAAATGTCACCGATCTTGACGGGGGATGGCTCATTCGACAAGGAATAAGAAAAACAAGATATGCGTAAAAGAATCATTCTCAAAAAATTACTAAATCAGAAATTAGACCAGAAAAACTTCTTTTCAGAGATATTTTAAAAACCAGCTAATATTTTTCAGTGAAATCTCGTAGGCACATTCCTCTCGTCATTACGCGTCGAACGAGTGCTCACTCGTCGAAATCAGTGACATCTAATTTTCACCTAAAATTTCGCTCAAAAACATGGGCTATAGCCTATAGGTTTTTTCACCAAAAATATGAAATGTCACCGATCTTGACGCGGGATGATTTATTCGACGAGGAATAAGAAAAAAAAAGATATGCGTAAAAGAATCATTCTCAAAAAATTACTAAATAAGAAATTAGACCAAAAAAACTGCTCATGGGACCGGTTTTTCAGAGATATTTTGAAAACCAGTAAATATTTTTCAGTGAAATCTCGTAGGCACATTCCTCTCGTCATTACGCGTCGAACGAGTGCTCACTCGTCGAAATCGGTGACATCTAATTTTCACCCAAAATTTCGCTCAAAAACATGGGCTATAGCCTATAGGTTTTTTCACCAAAAATATGAAATGTCACCGATCTTGACGGGGGATGGCTCATTCGACGAGGAATAAGAAAAACAAGATATGCGTAAAAGAATCATTCTCAAAAAATTACTAAATCAGAAATTAGACCAGAAAAACTTCTTTTCAGAGATATTTTAAAAACCAGCTAATATTTTTCAGTGAAATCTCGTAGGCACATTCCTCTCGTCATTACGCGTCGAACGAGTGCCCACTCGTCGAAATCGGTGACATCTAATTTTCACCAAAAATTTCGCTCAAAAACATGGGCTATAGCCTATAGGTTTATTCACCAAAAATATGAAATGTCACCGATCTTGACGGGGGATGGCTCATTCGACGAGGAATAAGAAAAACAAGATATGCGTAAAAGAATCATTCTCAAAAAATTACTAAATCAGAAATTAGACCAGAAAAACTTCTTTTCAGAGATATTTTAAAAACCAGCTAATATTTTTCAGTGAAATCTCGTAGGCACATTCCTCTCGTCATTACGCGTCGAACGAGTGCCCACTCGTCGAAATCGGTGACATCTAATTTTCACCCAAAATTTCGCTCAAAAACATGGGCTATAGCCTATAGGTTTTTTCACCAAAAATATGAAATGTCACCGATCTTGACGGTTGATGGCTCATTCGACGAGGAATAAGAAAAACAAGATATGCGTAAAAGAATCATTCTCAAAAAATTACTAAATCAGAAATTAGACCAAAAAAACTGCTTTTCAGAGATATTTTAAAAACCAGCTAATATTTTTCAGTGAAATCTCGTAGGCACATTCCTCTCGTCATTACGCGTCGAACGAGTGCTCACTCGTCGAAATCAGTGACATCTAATTTTCACCTAAAATTTCGCTCAAAAACATGGGCTATAGCCTATAGGTTTTTTCACCAAAAATATGAAATGTCACCGATCTTGACGCGGGATGATTTATTCGACGAGGAATAAGAAAAAAAAAGATATGCGTAAAAGAATCATTCTCAAAAAATTACTAAATAAGAAATTAGACCAAAAAAACTGCTCATGGGACCGGTTTTTCAGAGATATTTTGAAAACCAGTAAATATTTTTCAGTGAAATCTCGTAGGCACATTCCTCTCGTCATTACGCGTCGAACGAGTGCTCACTCGTCGAAATCGGTGACATCTAATTTTCACCCAAAATTTCGCTCAAAAACATGGGCTATAGCCTATAGGTTTTTTCACCAAAAATATGAAATGTCACCGATCTTGACGGGGGATGGTTTATTCGACGAGGAATAAGAAAAACAAGATATGCGTAAAAGAATCATTCTCAAAAAATTACTAAATAAGAAATTAGACCAAAAAAACTGCTCATGGGCCATTTTTTCAGAGATATTTTGAAAACCAGCTAATATTTTTCAGTGAAATTTCGTAGGCACATTCCTCTCGTCATTAAGCGTCGAACGAGTGCTCACTCGTCGAAATCAGTGACATCTAATTTTCACCCAAAATTTCGCTCAAAAACATGGGCTATAGCCTATAGGTTTTTTCACCAAAAATATGAGATGTCACCGATCTTGACGGGGGATGGCTCATTCGACGAGGAATAAGAGAAACAAGATATGCGTAAAAGAATCATTCTCCAAAAATTACTAAATCAGAAATTACACCAAAAAAACTGCTCATGGGACCGGTTTTTCAGAGATATTTTGAAAACCAGCTAATATTTTTCAGTGAAATCTCGTAGGTACATTCCTCTCGTCATTACGCGTCGAACGAGTGCTCACTCGTCGAAATCGGTGACATCTAATTTTCACCTAAAATTTCGCTCAAAATCATGGGCTATAGCCTATCGCTTTTTTCACCAAAAATATGAAATGTCACCGATCTTGACGGGGGATGGTTTATTCGACGAGGAATAAGAAAAACAAGATATGCGTAAAAGAATCATTCTCAAAAAATTACTAAATAAGAAATTAGACCAAAAAAACTGCTCATGGGCCATTTTTTCAGAGATATTTTGAAAACCAGCTAATATTTTTCAGTGAAATTTCGTAGGCACATTCCTCTCGTCATTAAGCGTCGAACGAGTGCTCACTCGTCGAAATCAGTGACATCTAATTTTCACCCAAAATTTCGCTCAAAAACATGGGCTATAGCCTATAGGTTTTTTCACCAAAAATATGAGATGTCACCGATCTTGACGGGGGATGGCTCATTCGACGAGGAATAAGAGAAACAAGATATGCGTAAAAGAATCATTCTCCAAAAATTACTAAATCAGAAATTACACCAAAAAAACTGCTCATGGGACCGGTTTTTCAGAGATATTTTGAAAACCAGCTAATATTTTTCAGTGAAATCTCGTAGGCACATTCCTCTCGTCATTACGCGTCGAACGAGTGCTCACTCGTCGAAATCGGTGACATCTAATTTTCACCCAAAATTTCGCTCAAAAACATGGGCTATAGCCTATAGGTTTTTTCACCAAAAATATGAAATGTCACCGATCTTGACGGGGGATGGTTTATTCGACGAGGAATAAGAAAAACAAGATATGCGTAAAAGAATCATTCTCAAAAAATTACTAAATAAGAAATTAGACCAAAAAAACTGCTCATGGGCCATTTTTTCAGAGATATTTTGAAAACCAGCTAATATTTTTCAGTAAAATTTCGTAGGCACATTCCTCTCGTCATTAAGCGTCGAACGAGTGCTCACTCGTCGAAATCAGTGACATCTAATTTTCACCCAAAATTTCGCTCAAAAACATGGGCTATAGCCTATAGGTTTTTTCACCAAAAATATGAGATGTCACCGATCTTGACGGGGGATGGCTCATTCGACGAGGAATAAGAGAAACAAGATATGCGTAAAAGAATCATTCTCAAAAAATTACTAAATAAGAAATTAGACCAAAAAAACTGCTCATGGGACCGGTTTTTCAGAGATATTTTGAAAACCAGTAAATATTTTTCAGTGAAATCTCGTAGGCACATTCCTCTCGTCATTACGCGTCGAACGAGTGCTCACTCGTCGAAATCGGTGACATCTAATTTTCACCCAAAATTTCGCTCAAAAACATGGGCTATAGCCTATAGGTTTTTTCACCAAAAATATGAAATGTCACCGATCTTGACGGGGGATGGTTTATTCGACGAGGAATAAGAAAAACAAGATATGCGTAAAAGAATCATTCTCAAAAAATTACTAAATAAGAAATTAGACCAAAAAAACTGCTCATGGGACCGGTTTTTCAGAGATATTTTGAAAACCAGTAAATATTTTTCAGTGAAATCTCGTAGGCACATTCCTCTCGTCATTACGCGTCGAACGAGTGCTCACTCGTCGAAATCGGTGACATCTAATTTTCACCCAAAATCTCGCTCAAAAACATGGGCTATAGCCTATAGGTTTTTTCACCAAAAATATGAAATGTCACCGATCTTGACGGGGGATGGCTCATTCGACGAGGAATAAGAAAAACAAGATATGCGTAAAAGAATCATTCTCAAAAAATTACTAAATCAGAAATTAGACCAGAAAAACTTCTTTTCAAAGATATTTTAAAAACCAGCTAATATTTTTCAGTGAAATCTCGTAGGCACATTCCTCTCGTCATTACGCGTCGAACGAGTGCCCACTCGTCGAAATCGGTGACATCTAATTTTCACCAAAAATTTCGCTCAAAAACATGGGCTATAGCCTATAGGTTTATTCACCAAAAATATGAAATGTCACCGATCTTGACGGGGGATGGCTCATTCGACGAGGAATAAGAAAAACAAGATATGCGTAAAAGAATCATTCTCAAAAAATTACTAAATCAGAAATTAGACCAGAAAAACTTCTTTTCAGAGATATTTTAAAAACCAGCTAATATTTTTCAGTGAAATCTCGTAGGCACATTCCTCTCGTCATTACGCGTCGAACGAGTGCCCACTCGTCGAAATCGGTGACATCTAATTTTCACCAAAAATTTCGCTCAAAAACATGGGCTATAGCCTATAGGTTTAATAGGTTTTTTCACCAAAAATATGAAATGTCACCGATCTTGACGGGGGATGGTTTATTCGACGAGGAATAAGAAAAACAAGATATGCGTAAAAGAATCATTCTCAAAAAATTACTAAATAAGAAATTAGACCAAAAAAACTGCTCATGGGCCATTTTTTCAGAGATATTTTGAAAACCAGCTAATATTTTTCAGTGAAATCTCGTAGGCACATTCCTCTCGTCATTAAGCGTCGAACGAGTGCTCACTCGTCGAAATCAGCGACATCTAATTTTCACCCAAAATTTCGCTCAAAAACATGGGCTATAGGTTTTTTCACCAAAAATATGAGATGTCACCGATCTTGACGGGGGATGGCTCATTCGACGAGGAATAAGAGAAACAAGATATGCGTAAAAGAATCATTCTCCAAAAATTACTAAATCAGAAATTACACCAAAAAAACTGCTCATGGGACCGGTTTTTCAGAGATATTTTGAAAACCAACTAATATTTTTCAGTGAAATCTCGTAGGTACATTCCTCTCGTCATTACGCGTCGAACGAGTGCTCACTCGTCGAAATCGGTGACATCTAATTTTCACCTAAAATTTCGCTCAAAATCATGGGCTATAGCCTATCGCTTTTTTCACCAAAAATATGAAATGTCACCGATCTTGACGGGGGATGGTTTATTCGACAAGGAATAAGAAAAAAAAGATATGCGTAAAAGAATCATTCTCAAAAAATTACTAAATAAGAAATTAGACCAAAAAAACTGCTCATGGGACCGGTTTTTCAGAGATATTTTGAAAACCAGTAAATATTTTTCAGTGAAATCTCGTAGGCACATTCCTCTCGTCATTACGCGTCGAACGAGTGCTCACTCGTCGAAATCGGTGACATCTAATTTTCACCTAAAATTTCGCTCAAAATCATGGGCTATAGCCTATCGCTTTTTTCACCAAAAATATGAAATGTCACCGATCTTGACGGGGGATGGTTTATTCGACGAGGAATAAGAAAAACAAGATATGCGTAAAAGAATCATTCTCAAAAAATTACTAAATCAGAAATTAGACCAGAAAAACTTCTTTTCAGAGATATTTTAAAAACCAGCTAATATTTTTCAGTGAAATCTCGTAGGCACATTCCTCTCGTCATTACGCGTCGAACGAGTGCCCACTCGTCGAAATCGGTGACATCTAATTTTCACCCAAAATTTCGCTCAAAAACATGGGCTATAGCCTATAGGTTTTTTCACCAAAAATATGAAATGTCACCGATCTTGACGGGGGATGGTTTATTCGACGAGGAATAAGAAAAACAAGATATGCGTAAAAGAATCATTCTCAAAAAATTACTAAATAAGAAATTAGACCAAAAAAACTGCTCATGGGACCGGTTTTTCAGAGATATTTTGAAAACCAGTAAATATTTTTCAGTGAAATCTCGTAGGCACATTCCTCTCGTCATTACGCGTCGAACGAGTGCCCACTCGTCGAAATCGGTGACATCTAATTTTCACCCAAAATTTCGCTCAAAAACATGGGCTATAGCCTATAGGTTTTTTCACCAAAAATATGAAATGTCACCGATCTTGACGGGGGATGGTTTATTCGACGAGGAATAAGAAAAACAAGATATGCGTAAAAGAATCATTCTCAAAAAATTACTAAATAAGAAATTAGACCAAAAAAACTGCTCATGGGCCATTTTTTCAGAGATATTTTGAAAACCAGCTAATATTTTTCAGTGAAATCTCGTAGGCACATTCCTCTCGTCATTAAGCGTCGAACGAGTGCTCACTCGTCGAAATCAGTGACATCTAATTTTCACCCAAAATTTCGCTCAAAAACATGGGCTATAGCCTATAGGTTTTTTCACCAAAAATATGAGATGTCACCGATCTTGACGGGGGATGGCTCATTCGACGAGGAATAAGAGAAACAAGATATGCGTAAAAGAATCATTCTCCAAAAATTACTAAATCAGAAATTACACCAAAAAAACTGCTCATGGGACCGGTTTTTCAGAGATATTTTGAAAACCAGCTAATATTTTTCAGTGAAATCTCGTAGGTACATTCCTCTCGTCATTACGCGTCGAACGAGTGCTCACTCGTCGAAATCGGTGACATCTAATTTTCACCTAAAATTTCGCTCAAAATCATGGGCTATAGCCTATCGCTTTTTTCACCAAAAATATGAAATGTCACCGATCTTGACGGGGGATGGTTTATTCGACAAGGAATAAGAAAAAAAAGATATGCGTAAAAGAATCATTCTCAAAAAATTACTAAATAAGAAATTAGACCAAAAAAACTGCTCATGGGACCGGTTTTTCAGAGATATTTTGAAAACCAGTAAATATTTTTCAGTGAAATCTCGTAGGCACATTCCTCTCGTCATTACGCGTCGAACGAGTGCTCACTCGTCGAAATCGGTGACATCTAATTTTCACCCAAAATTTCGCTCAAAAACATGGGCTATAGCCTATAGGTTTTTTCACCAAAAATATGAAATGTCACCGATCTTGACGGGGGATGGTTTATTCGACGAGGAATAAGAAAAACAAGATATGCGTAAAAGAATCATTCTCAAAAAATTACTAAATAAGAAATTAGACCAAAAAAACTGCTCATGGGACCGGTTTTTCAGAGATATTTTGAAAACCAGTAAATATTTTTCAGTGAAATCTCGTAGGCACATTCCTCTCGTCATTACGCGTCGAACGAGTGCTCACTCGTCGAAATCGGTGACATCTAATTTTCACCTAAAATTTCGCTCAAAATCATGGGCTATAGCCTATCGCTTTTTTCACCAAAAATATGAAATGTCACCGATCTTGACGGGGGATGGTTTATTCGACAAGGAATAAGAAAAAAAAGATATGCGTAAAAGAATCATTCTCAAAAAATTACTAAATAAGAAATTAGACCAAAAAAACTGCTCATGGGACCGGTTTTTCAGAGATATTTTGAAAACCAGTAAATATTTTTCAGTGAAATCTCGTAGGCACATTCCTCTCGTCATTACGCGTCGAACGAGTGCTCACTCGTCGAAATCGGTGACATCTAATTTTCACCCAAAATTTCGCTCAAAAACATGGGCTATAGCCTATAGGTTTTTTCACCAAAAATATGAAATGTCACCGATCTTGACGGGGGATGGTTTATTCGACGAGGAATAAGAAAAACAAGATATGCGTAAAAGAATCATTCTCAAAAAATTACTAAATAAGAAATTAGACCAAAAAAACTGCTCATGGGACCGGTTTTTCAGAGATATTTTGAAAACCAGTAAATATTTTTCAGTGAAATCTCGTAGGCACATTCCTCTCGTCATTACGCGTCGAACGAGTGCTCACTCGTCGAAATCGGTGACATCTAATTTTCACCCAAAATTTCGCTCAAAAACATGGGCTATAGCCTATAGGTTTTTTCACCAAAAATATGAAATGTCACCGATCTTGACGGGGGATGGTTTATTCGACGAGGAATAAGAAAAACAAGATATGCGTAAAAGAATCATTCTCAAAAAATTACTAAATAAGAAATTAGACCAAAAAAACTGCTCATGGGCCATTTTTTCAGAGATATTTTGAAAACCAGCTAATATTTTTCAGTGAAATCTCGTAGGCACATTCCTCTCGTCATTAAGCGTCGAACGAGTGCTCACTCGTCGAAATCAGTGACATCTAATTTTCACCCAAAATTTCGCTCAAAAACATGGGCTATAGCCTATAGGTTTTTTCACCAAAAATATGAGATGTCACCGATCTTGACGGGGGATGGCTCATTCGACGAGGAATAAGAGAAACAAGATATGCGTAAAAGAATCATTCTCCAAAAATTACTAAATCAGAAATTACACCAAAAAAACTGCTCATGGGACCGGTTTTTCAGAGATATTTTGAAAACCAGCTAATATTTTTCAGTGAAATCTCGTAGGTACATTCCTCTCGTCATTACGCGTCGAACGAGTGCTCACTCGTCGAAATCGGTGACATCTAATTTTCACCTAAAATTTCGCTCAAAATCATGGGCTATAGCCTATCGCTTTTTTCACCAAAAATATGAAATGTCACCGATCTTGACGGGGGATGGTTTATTCGACAAGGAATAAGAAAAAAAAGATATGCGTAAAAGAATCATTCTCAAAAAATTACTAAATAAGAAATTAGACCAAAAAAACTGCTCATGGGACCGGTTTTTCAGAGATATTTTGAAAACCAGTAAATATTTTTCAGTGAAATCTCGTAGGCACATTCCTCTCGTCATTACGCGTCGAACGAGTGCTCACTCGTCGAAATCGGTGACATCTAATTTTCACCTAAAATTTCGCTCAAAATCATGGGCTATAGCCTATCGCTTTTTTCACCAAAAATATGAAATGTCACCGATCTTGACGGGGGATGGTTTATTCGACGAGGAATAAGAAAAACAAGATATGCGTAAAAGAATCATTCTCAAAAAATTACTAAATCAGAAATTAGACCAGAAAAACTTCTTTTCAGAGATATTTTAAAAACCAGCTAATATTTTTCAGTGAAATCTCGTAGGCACATTCCTCTCGTCATTACGCGTCGAACGAGTGCCCACTCGTCGAAATCGGTGACATCTAATTTTCACCCAAAATTTCGCTCAAAAACATGGGCTATAGCCTATAGGTTTTTTCACCAAAAATATGAAATGTCACCGATCTTGACGGGGGATGGCTCATTCGACGAGGAATAAGAAAAACAAGATATGCGTAAAAGAATCATTCTCAAAAAATTACTAAATCAGAAATTAGACCAAAAAAACTGCTTTTCAGAGATATTTTAAAAACCAGCTAATATTTTTCAGTGAAATCTCGTAGGCACATTCCTCTCGTCATTACGCGTCGAACGAGTGCTCACTCGTCGAAATCAGTGACATCTAATTTTCACCTAAAATTTCGCTCAAAAACATGGGCTATAGCCTATAGGTTTTTTCACCAAAAATATGAAATGTCACCGATCTTGACGCGGGATGATTTATTCGACGAGGAATAAGAAAAAAAAAGATATGCGTAAAAGAATCATTCTCAAAAAATTACTAAATAAGAAATTAGACCAAAAAAACTGCTCATGGGACCGGTTTTTCAGAGATATTTTGAAAACCAGTAAATATTTTTCAGTGAAATCTCGTAGGCACATTCCTCTCGTCATTACGCGTCGAACGAGTGCTCACTCGTCGAAATCGGTGACATCTAATTTTCACCCAAAATTTCGCTCAAAAACATGGGCTATAGCCTATAGGTTTTTTCACCAAAAATATGAAATGTCACCGATCTTGACGGGGGATGGTTTATTCGACGAGGAATAAGAAAAACAAGATATGCGTAAAAGAATCATTCTCAAAAAATTACTAAATAAGAAATTAGACCAAAAAAAACTGCTCATGGGACCGGTTTTTCAGAGATATTTTGAAAACCAGTAAATATTTTTCAGTGAAATCTCGTAGGCACATTCCTCTCCTCATTACGCGTCGAACGAGTGCCCACTCGTCGAAATCGGTGACATCTAATTTTCACCCAAAAATTCGCTCAAAAACACGGGCTATAGCCTATAGGTTTTTTCACCAAAAATATGAAATGTCACCGATCTTGACGGGGGATGGTTTATTCGACGAGGAATAAGAAAAAAAAGATATGCGTAAAAGAATCATTCTCAAAAAATTACTAAATAAGAAATTAGACCAAAAAAACTGCTCATGGGACCGGTTTTTCAGAGATATTTTGAAAACCAGCTAATATTTTTCAGTGAAATCTCGTAGGCACATTCCTCTCGTCATTACGCGTCGAACGAGTGCCCACTCGTCGAAATCGGTGACATCTAATTTTCACCCAAAAATTCGCTCAAAAACACGGGCTATAGCCTATAGGTTTTTTCACCAAAAATATGAAATGTCACCGATCTTGACGGGGGATGGCTCATTCGACGAGGAATAAGAAAAACAAGATATTCGTAAAAGAATCATTCTCAAAAAATTACTAAATCAGAAATTAGACCACAAAAACTTCTTTTCAGAGATATTTTAAAAACCAGCTAATATTTTTCAGTGAAATCTCGTAGGCACATTCCTCTCGTCATTACGCGTCGAACGAGTGCCCACTCGTCGAAATCGGTGACATCTAATTTTCACCAAAAATTTCGCTCAAAAACATGGGCTATAGCCTATAGGTTTATTCACCAAAAATATGAAATGTCACCGATCTTGACGGTTGATGGCTCATTCGACGAGGAATAAGAAAAACAAGATATGCGTAAAAGAATCATTCTCAAAAAATTACTAAATCAGAAATTAGACCAAAAAAACTGCTTTTCAGAGATATTTTAAAAACCAGCTAATATTTTTCAGTGAAATCTCGTAGGCACATTCCTCTCGTCATTACGCGTCGAACGAGTGCTCACTCGTCGAAATCAGTGACATCTAATTTTCACCTAAAATTTCGCTCAAAAACATGGGCTATAGCCTATAGGTTTTTTCACCAAAAATATGAAATGTCACCGATCTTGACGCGGGATGATTTATTCGACGAGGAATAAGAAAAAAAAAGATATGCGTAAAAGAATCATTCTCAAAAAATTACTAAATAAGAAATTAGACCAAAAAAACTGCTCATGGGACCGGTTTTTCAGAGATATTTTGAAAACCAGTAAATATTTTTCAGTGAAATCTCGTAGGCACATTCCTCTCGTCATTACGCGTCGAACGAGTGCTCACTCGTCGAAATCGGTGACATCTAATTTTCACCCAAAATTTCGCTCAAAAACATGGGCTATAGCCTATAGGTTTTTTCACCAAAAATATGAAATGTCACCGATCTTGACGCAGGATGATTTATTCGACGAGGAATAAGAAAAAAAAAGATATGCGTAAAAGAATCATTCTCAAAAAATTACTAAATAAGAAATTAGACCAAAAAAACTGCTCATGGGACCGGTTTTTCAGAGATATTTTGAAAACCAGTAAATATTTTTCAGTGAAATCTCGTAGGCACATTCCTCTCGTCATTACGCGTCGAACGAGTGCTCACTCGTCGAAATCGGTGACATCTAATTTTCACCCAAAATTTCGCTCAAAAACATGGGCTATAGCCTATAGGTTTATTCACCAAAAATATGAAATGTCACCGATCTTGACGGGGGATGGCTCATTCGACGAGGAATAAGAAAAACAAGATATGCGTAAAAGAATCATTCTCAAAAAATTACTAAATCAGAAATTAGACCAAAAAAACTGCTTTTCAGAGATATTTTAAAAACCAGCTAATATTTTTCAGTGAAATCTCGTAGGCACATTCCTCTCGTCATTACGCGTCGAACGAGTGCTCACTCGTCGAAATCAGTGACATCTAATTTTCACCTAAAATTTCGCTCAAAAACATGGGCTATAGCCTATAGGTTTTTTCACCAAAAATATGAAATGTCACCGATCTTGACGCGGGATGATTTATTCGACGAGGAATAAGAAAAAAAAAGATATGCGTAAAAGAATCATTCTCAAAAAATTACTAAATAAGAAATTAGACCAAAAAAACTGCTCATGGGACCGGTTTTTCAGAGATATTTTGAAAACCAGTAAATATTTTTCAGTGAAATCTCGTAGGCACATTCCTCTCGTCATTACGCGTCGAACGAGTGCTCACTCGTCGAAATCGGTGACATCTAATTTTCACCCAAAATTTCGCTCAAAAACATGGGCTATAGCCTATAGGTTTTTTCACCAAAAATATGAAATGTCACCGATCTTGACGCGGGATGATTTATTCGACGAGGAATAAGAAAAAAAAAAGATATGCGTAAAAGAATCATTCTCAAAAAATTACTAAATAAGAAATTAGACCAAAAAAACTGCTCATGGGACCGGTTTTTCAGAGATATTTTGAAAACCAGTAAATATTTTTCAGTGAAATCTCGTAGGCACATTCCTCTCGTCATTACGCGTCGAACGAGTGCTCACTCGTCGAAATCGGTGACATCTAATTTTCACCCAAAATTTCGCTCAAAAACATGGGCTATAGCCTATAGGTTTTTTCACCAAAAATATGAAATGTCACCGATCTTGACGGGGGATGATTTATTCGACGAGGAATAAGAAAAACAAGATATGCGTAAAAGAATCATTCTCAAAAAATTACTAAATCAGAAATTAGACTAAAAAAACTGTTCATGGGACCGGTTTTACAGATATATTTTGAAAACCAGCTAATATTTTTCAGTGAAATCTCGTAGGCACATTCCTCTCGTCATTACGCGTCGAACGAGTGCTCACTCGTCGAAATCAGTGACATCTAATTTTCACCCAAAATTTCGCTCAAAAACATGGGCTATAGCCTATAGGTTTTTTCACCAAAAATATGAGATGTCACCGATCTTGACGGGGGATGGCTCATTCGACGAGGAATAAGAGAAACAAGATATGCGTAAAAGAATCATTCTCCAAAAGTTACTAAATCAGAAATTACACCAAAAAAACTGCTCATGGGACCGGTTTTTCAGAGATATTTTGAAAACCAGCTAATATTTTTCAGTGAAATCTCGTAGGCACATTCCTATCGTCATTACGCGTCGAACGAGTGCTCACTCGTCGAAATCGGTGACATCTAATTTTCACCCAAAATTTCGCTCAAAATCATGGGCTATAGCCTATCGGTTTTTTCACCAAAAATATGAAATGTCACCGATCTTGACGGGGGATAGCTCATTCGACGAGGAATAAGAGAAACAAGATATGCGTAAAAGAATCATTCTCAAAAAATTACTAATTCAGAAATTAGACCAAAAAAACTGCTCATGGGACCGGTTTTACAGATATATTTTAAAAACCAGCTAATATTTTTCAGTGAAATCTCGTAGGCACATTCCTATCGTCATTACGCGTCGAACGAGCGCTCACTCGTCGAAATCGGTGACATCTAATTTTCACCCAAAATTTCGCTCAAAATCATGGGCCTATAGGTTTTTTCACCAAAAATATGAAATGTCACCGATCTTGACGGGGGATGGCTCATTCGACGAGGAATAAGAGAAACAAGATATGCGTAAAAGAATCATTCTCCAAAAATTACTAAATCAGAAATTAGACCAAAAAAACTGCTCATGGGACCGGTTTTTCAGAGATATTTTGAAACCCAGCTAATATTTTTCAGCGAAATCTCGTAGGCACATTCCTATCGTCATTACGCGTCGAACGAGTGCTCACTCGTCATAATCGGCGACATCTAATTTTCACCCAAAATTTCGCTCAAAAACATGTGCTATAGTCTATAGATTTTTTCGCCAAAAATATGAGATGTCACCAATCTTGACGGGGGATGGCTCATTCGACGAGGAATAAGAGAAACAAGATATGCGTAAAAGAATCATTCTCAAAAAATTACTAATTCAGAAATTAGACCAAAAAAACTGCTCATGGGACCGGTTTTACAGATATATTTTAAAAACCAGCTAATATTTTTCAGTGAAATCTCGTAGGCACATTCCTATCGTCATTACGCGTCGAACGAGTGCTCACTCGTCGAAATCGGTGACATCTAATTTTCACCCAAAATTTCGCTCAAAATCATGGGCTATAGCCTATCGGTTTTTTCACCAAAAATATGAAATGTCACCGATCTTGAGGGGGGATAGCTCATTCGACTAGGAATAAGAGAAACAAGATATGCGTAAAAGAATCATTCTCAAAAAATTACTAATTCAGAAATTAGACCAAAAACACTGCTCATGGGACCGGTTTTACAGATATATTTTAAAAACCAGCTAATATTTTTCAGTGAAATATCGTAGGCACATTCCTATCGTCATTACGCGTCGAACGAGTGCTCACTCGTCGAAATCGGTGACATCTAATTTTCACCCAAAATTTCGCTCAAAAACATGGGCTATAGCCTATAGGTTTTTTCACCAAAAATATGAAATGTCACCGATCTTGACGGGGGATGGCTCATTCGACGAGGAATAAGAGAAACAAGATATGCGTAAAAGAATCATTCTCCAAAAATTACTAAATCAGAAATTAGACCAAAAAAACTGCTCATGGGACCGGTTTTACAGATATATTTTAAAAACCAGCTAATATTTTTCAGTGAAATCTCGTAGGCACATTCCTATCGTCATTACGCGTCGAACGAGTGCTCACTCGTCGAAATCGGTGACATCTAATTTTCACCCAAAATTTCGCTCAAAATCATGGGCTATAGCCTATCGGTTTTTTCACCAAAAATATGAAATGTCACCGATCTTGACGGGGGATAGCTCATTCAACGAGGAATAAGAGAAACAAGATATGCGTAAAAGAATCATTCTCAAAAAATTACTAATTCAGAAATTAGACCAAAAAAACTGCTCATGGGACCGGTTTTACAGATATATTTTAAAAACCAGCTAATATTTTTCAGTGAAATCTCGTAGGCACATTCCTATCGTCATTACGCGTCGAACGAGTGCTCACTCGTCGAAATCGGTGACATCTAATTTTCACCCAAAATTTCGCTCAAAAACATGGGCTATAGCCTATAGGTTTTTTCACCAAAAATATGAAATGTCACCGATCTTGACGGGGGATGGCTCATTCGACGAGGAATAAGAGAAACAAGATATGCGTAAAAGAATCATTCTCCAAAAATTACTAAATCAGAAATTAGACCAAAAAAACTGCTCATGGGACCGGTTTTTCAGAGATATTTTGAAAACCAGCTAATATTTTTCAGTGAAATCTCGTAGGCACATTCCTATCGTCATTACGCGTCGAACGAGTGCTCACTCGTCGAAATCGGTGACATCTAATTTTCACCCAAAATTTCGCTCAAAAACATGGGCTATAGCCTATAGGTTTTTTCACCAAAAATATGAAATGTCACCGATCTTGACGGGGGATGGCTCATTCGACGAAGAATAAGAGAAACAAGATATGCGTAAAAGAATCATTCTCCAAAAATTACTAAATCAGAAATTAGACCAAAAAAACTGCTCATGGGACCGGTTTTTCAGAGATATTTTGAAAACCAGCTAAAATTTTTCAGTGAAATCTCGTAGGCACATTCCTATCGTCATTACGCGTCGAACGAGTGCTCACTCGTCGAAATCGGTGACATCTACTTTTCACCCAAAATTTCGCTCAAAATCATGGGCTATAGCCTATCGGTTTTTTCACCAAAAATTTGAAATGTCACCGATCTTGACGGGGGATAGCTCATTCGACGAGGAATAAGAGAAACAAGATATGCGTAAAAGAATCATTCTCAAAAAATTACTAATTCAGAAATTAGACCAAAAAAACTGCTCATGGGACCGGTTTTTCAGAGATATTTTGAAACCCAGCTAATATTTTTCAGCGAAATCTCGTAGGCACATTCCTATCGTCATTACGCGTCGAACGAGTGCTCACTCGTCGAAATCGGTGACATCTAATTTCACCCCAAAATTTCGCTCAAAAACATGTGCTATAGTCTACAGATTTTTTTCACCAAAAATATGAGATGTCACCGATCTTGACGGGGGATGGCTCATTCGACGAGGAATAAGAAAAACAAGATATGCGTAAAAGAATCATTCTCAAAAAATTACTAATTCAGAAATTAGACCAAAAAAACTGATCATGGGAACGGTTTTACAGATATATTTTGAAAACCAGCTAATATTTTCAGTGAAATCTCGTAGGCACATTCCTATCGTCATTACGTGTAGAACGAGTGCTCACTCGTCGAAATCGGTGACATCTAATTTTCACCCAAAATTTCGCTCAAAAACATGGGCTATAGCCTATAGGTTTTTTCACCAAAAATATGAAATGTCACCGATCTTGACGGGGGATGGCTCATTCGACGAGGAATAAGAGAAACAAGATATGCGTAAAAGAATCATTCTCAAAAAATTACTAGATAAGAAATAAGACAAAAAAAAACTGCTCATGGGCCGGATTTTCAGAGATATTTTGAAAACCAGCTAATATTTTTCAGTGAAATCTGGTAGGCACATTCCTATCGTCATTACGCGTCGAACGAGTGCTCACTCGTCGAAATCGGTGACATCTAATTTTCACCCAAAATTTCGCTCAAAAACGTGGGTTATAGCCTATAGGTTTTTTCACCAAAAATATGAAATCTCACCGATCTTGACGGGGGATGGCTCATTCGACGAGGAATAAGAGAAACAAGATATGCGTAAAAGAATCATTCTCCAAAAATTACTAAATCAGAAATTAGACCAAAAAAACTGCTCATGGGACCGGTTTTTCAAAGATATTTTGAAACCCAGCTAATATTTTTCAGCGAAATCTCGTAGGCACATTCCTATCGTCATTACGCGTCGAACGAGTGCTCACTCGTCATAATCGGTGACATCTAATTTTCACCCAAAATTTCGCTCAAAAACGTGGGTTATAGCCTATAGGTTTTTTCACCAAAAATATGAAATCTCACCGATCTTGACGGGGGATGGCTCATTCGACGAGGAATAAGAGAAACAAGATATGCGTAAAAGAATCATTCTCCAAAAATTACTAAATCAGAAATTAGACCAAAAAAACTGCTCATGGGACCGGTTTTTCAGAGATATTTTGAAACCCAGCTAATATTTTTCAGCGAAATCTCGTAGGCACATTCCTATCGTCATTACGCGTCGAACGAGTGCTCACTCGTCATAATCGGTGACATCTAATTTTCACCCAAAATTTCGCTCAAAAACATGTGCTATAGTCTATAGATTTTTTCACCAAAAATATGAGATGTCACCGATCTTGACGGGGGATGGCTCATTCGACGAGGAATAAGAGAAACAAGATATGCGTAAAAGAATCATTCTCCAAAAATTACTAAATCAGAAATTACACCAAAAAAACTGTTCATGGGACCGGTTTTTCAGAGATATTTTGAAAACCAGCTAATATTTTTCAGTGAAATCTCGTAGGCACATTCTACTCGTCAGTACGCGTCGAACGAGTGCTCAGCCTATAGATTTTTTTCACCAAAAATATGAGATGTCACCGATCTTGACGGGGGATGGCTCATTCGACGAGGAATAAGAGAAACAAGATATGCGTAAAAGAATCATTCTCCAAAAATTACTAAATCAGAAATTAGACCAAAAAAACTGCTCATGGGACCGGTTTTTCAGAGATATTTTGAAAACCAGCTAATAGTTTTCAGTGAAATCTCGTAGGCACATTCCTATCGTCATTACGCGTCGAACGAGTGCTCACTCGTCGAAATCGGTGACATCTAATTTTCACCCAAAATTTCGCTCAAAAACATGTGCTATAGCCTATAGGTTTTTTCACCAAAAATATGAAATGTCACCGGTCTTGACGGGGGATGGCTCATTCGACGAGGACTAAGAGAAACAAGATATGCGTAAAAGAATCATTCTCAAAAAATTACTAAATCAGAAATTAGACCAAAAAAACTGCTCATGGGACCGGTTTTTCAGAGATATTTTGAAACCCAGCTAATATTTTTCAGCGAAATCTCGTAGGCACATTCCTATCGTCATTACGCGTCGAACGAGTGCTCACTCGTCATAATCGGTGACATCTAATTTTCACCCAAAATTTCGCTCAAAAACATGTGCTATAGTCTATAGATTTTTTCACCAAAAATATGAGATGTCACCGATCTTGACGGGGGATGGCTCATTCGACGAGGAATAAGAGAAACAAGATATGCGTAAAAGAATCATTCTCCAAAAATTACTAAATCAGAAATTACACCAAAAAAACTGTTCATGGGACCGGTTTTTCAGAGATATTTTGAAAACCAGCTAATATTTTTCAGTGAAATCTCGTAGGCACATTCTACTCGTCAGTACGCGTCGAACGAGTGCTCAGCCTATAGATTTTTTTCACCAAAAATATGAGATGTCACCGATCTTGACGGGGGATGGCTCATTCGACGAGGAATAAGAGAAACAAGATATGCGTAAAAGGAATCATTCTCCAAAAATTACTAAATCAGAAATTAGACCAAAAAAACTGCTCATGGGACCGGTTTTTCAGAGATATTTTGAAAACCAGCTAATATTTTTCAGTGAAATCTCGTAGGCACATTCCTATCGTCATTACGCGTCGAACGAGTGCTCACTCGTCGAAATCGGTGACATCTAATTTTCACCCAAAATTTCGCTCAAAATCATGGGCTATAGCCTATCGGTTTTTTCACCAAAAATATGAGATGTCACCGATCTTGACGGGGGATAGCTCATTCGACGAGGAATAAGAGAAACAAGATATGCGTAAAAGAATCATTCTCAAAAAATTACTAATTCAGAAATTAGACCAAAAAAAACTGCTCATGGGACCGGTTTTACAGATATATTTTAAAAACCAGCTAATATTTTTCAGTGAAATCTCGTAGCCACATTCCTATCGTCATTACGCGTCGAACGAGTGCTCACTCGTCGAAATCGGTGACATCTAATTTTCACCCAAAATTTCGCTCAAAAACATGGGCTATAGCCTATAGGTTTTTTCACCAAAAATATGAAATGTCACCGATCTTGACGGGGGATGGCTCATTCGACGAGGAATAAGAGAAACAAGATATGCGTAAAAGAATCATTCTCAAAAAATTACTAATTCAGAAATTAGACCAAAAAAACTGCTCATGGGACCGGTTTTACAGATATATTTTGAAAACCAGCTAATATTTTTCAGTGAAATCTCGTAGGCACATTCCTATCGTCATTACGCGTCGAACGAGTGCTCACTCGTCGAAATCGGTGACATCTAATTTTCACCCAAAATTTCGCTCAAAAACATGTGCTATAGCCTATAGGTTTTTTCACCAAAAATATGAAATGTCACCGATCTTGACGGGGGATGGTTTATTCGACGAGGAATAAGAAAAAAAAGATATGCGTAAAAGAATCCTTCTCAAAAAATTACTAATTCAGAAATTAGACCAAAAAAACTGCTCATGGGACCGGTTTTTCAGAGATATTTTGAAAACCAGCTAATATTTTTCAGTGAAATCTCGTAGGCACATTCTACTCGTCAGTACGCGTCGAACGAGTGCTCTGCCTATAGATTTTTTTCACCAAAAATATGAGATGTCACCGATCTTGACGGGAGATGGCTCATTCGACGAGGAATAAGAGAAACAAGATATGCGTAAAAGAATCATTCTCCAAAAATTACTAAATCAGAAATTAGACCAAAAAAACTGCTCATGGGACCGATTTTTCAGAGATATTTTGAAAACCAGCTAATATTTTTCAGTGAAATCTCGTAGCCACATTCCTATCGTCATTACGCGTCGAACGAGTGCTCACTCGTCGAAATCGGTGACATCTAATTTTCACCCAAAATTTCGCTCAAAAACATGGGCTATAGCCTATAGGTTTTTTCACCAAAAATATGAAATGTCACCGATCTTGACGGGGGATGGCTCATTCGACGAGGAATAAGAGAAACAAGATATGCGTAAAAGAATCATTCTCCAAAAATTACTAAATCAGAAATTAGACCAAAAAAACTGCTCATGGGACCGGTTTTTCAGTGATATTTTGAAACCCAGCTAATATTTTCCAGTGAAATCTCGTAGGCACATTCCCCTCGTTATTACGCGTCGAACGAGTGCTCACTCGTCGAAATCGGTGACATATCACATTTTCACCCAAAATTTCGCTCAAGAGCATTGGCTATATATAGCCTATAGGTTTTTTCACCAAAAATATGAAATGTCACCGATCTTGACGGGGGATGGTTTATTCGACGAGGAATAAGAAAAAAAAGATATGCGTAAAAGAATCATTCTCAAAAAATTACTAATTCAGAAATTAGACCAAAAAAACTGCTCATGGGACCGGTTTTTCAGAGATATTTTGAAAACCAGCTAATATTTTCCAGTGAAATCTCGTAGGCACATTCTACTCGTCAGTACGCGTCGAACGAGTGCTCAGCCTATAGATTTTTTTCACCAAAAATATGAGATGTCACCGATCTTGACGGGGGATGGCTCATTCGACGAGGAATAAGAGAAACAAAATATGCGTAAAAGAATCATTCTCAAAAAATTACTATTTCAGAAATTAGACCAAAAAAACTGCTCATGGGACCGGTTTTTCAGAGATATTTTGAAAACCAGCTAATATTTTTCAGTGAAATCTCGTAGGCACATTCTACTCGTCAGTACGCGTCGAACGAGTGCTCAGCCTATATATTTTTTTCACCAAAAATATGAAATGTCACCGATCTTGACGGGGGATGGTTTATTCGACGAGGAATAAGAAAAAAAAGATATGCGTAAAAGAATCATTCTCAAAAAATTACTAATTCAGAAATTAGACCAAAAAAACTGCTCATGGGACCGGTTTTTCAGAGATATTTTGAAACCCAGCTAATATTTTTCAGCGAAATCTCGTAGGCACATTCCTATCGTCATTACGCGTCGAACGAGTGCTCACTCGTCATAATCGGTGACATCTAAGTTTCACCCAAAATTTCGCTCAAAAACATGTGCTATAGTCTATAGATTTTTTCACCAAAAATATGAGATGTCACCGATCTTGACGGGGGATGGCTCATTCGACGAGGAATAAGAGAAACAAGATATGCGTAAAAGAATCATTCTCCAAAAATTACTAAATCAGAAATTACACCAAAAAAACTGTTCATGGGACCGGTTTTTCAGAGATATTTTGAAAACCAGCTAATATTTTTCAGTGAAATCTCGTAGGCACATTCTACTCGTCAGTACGCGTCGAACGAGTGCTCAGCCTATAGATTTTTTTCACCAAAAATATGAGATGTCACCGATCTTGACGGGGGATGGCTCATTCGACGAGGAATAAGAGAAACAAAATATGCGTAAAAGAATCATTCTCCAAAAATTACTAAAGCAGAAATTAGACCAAAAAAACTGCTCATGGTACCGGTTTTTCAGAGATATTTTGAAAACCAGCTAATATCTTTCAGTGAAATCTCGTAGGCACATTCCTATCGTCATTACGCGTCGAACGAGTGCTCACTCGTCGAAATCGGTGACATCTAATTTTCACCCAAAATTTCGCTCAAAAACATGTGCTATAGCCTATAGGTTTTTTCACCAAAAATATGAAATGTCACCGATCTTGACGGGGGATGGCTCATTCGACGAGGACTAAGAGAAACAAGATATGCGTAAAAGAATCATTCTCAAAAAATTACTAGATAAGAAATAAGACAAAAAAAACTGCTCATGGGCCGGATTTTCAGAGATATTTTGAAAACCAGCTAATATTTTTCAGTGAAATCTGGTAGGCACATTCATATCGTCATTACGCGTCGAACGAGTGCTCACTCGTCGAAATCGGTGACATCTAATTTTCACCCAAAATTTCGCTCAAAAACATGTGCTATAGCCTATAGGTTTTTTCACCAAAAATATGAAATGTCACCGATCTTGACGGGGGATGGCTCATTCGACGAGGAATAAGAGAAACAAGATATGCGTAAAAGAATCATTCTCCAAAAATTACTAAATAAGAAATTAGACCAAAAAAACTGCTCATGGGACCGATTTTTCAGAGATATTTTGAAAACCAGCTAATATTTTTCAGTGAAATCTCGTAGGCACATTCTACTCGTCAGTACGCGTCGAACGAGTGCTCAGCCTATAGATTTTTTTCACCAAAAATATGAGATGTCACCGATCTTGACGGGGGATGGCTCATTCGACGAGGAATAAGAGAAACAAGATATGCGTAAAAGAATCATTCTCCAAAAATTACTAAATCAGAAATTAGACCAAAAAAACTGCTCATGGGACCGATTTTTCCGAGATGTTTTGAAAACCAGCTAATATTTTTCAGTGAAATCTCGTAGGCACATTCCTATCGTCATTACGCGTCGAACGAGTGCTCACTCGTCGAAATCGGTGACATCTAATTTTCACCCAAAATTTCGCTCAAAATCATGGGCTATAGCCTATCGGTTTTTTCACCAAAAATATGAAATGTCACCGATCTTGACGGGGGATAGCTCATTCGACGAGGAATAAGAGAAACAAGATATGCGTAAAAGAATCATTCTCCAAAAATTACTAAATCAGAAATTACACCAAAAAAACTGTTCATGGGACCGGTTTTTCAGAGATATTTTGAAAACCAGCTAATATTTTTCAGTGAAATCTCGTAGGCACATTCTACTCGTCAGTACGCGTCGAACGAGTGCTCACTCGTCGAAATCGGTGACATCTAATTTTCACCCAAAATTTCGCTCAAAAACATGTGCTATAGCCTATAGGTTTTTTCACCAAAAATATGAAATGTCACCGATCTGGACGGGGGATGGCTCATTCGACGAGGAATAAGAGAAACAAGATATGCGTAAAAGAATCATTCTCCAAAAATTACTAAATCAGAAATTAGACCAAAAAAACTGCTCATGGGACCGGTTTTTCAGAGATATTTTGAAACATAGCTAATATTTTTCAGTGAAATCTCGTAGGCACATTCCCCTCGTTATTACGCGTCGAACGAGTGCTCACTCGTCGAAATCGGTGACATATCAAATTTTCACCCAAAATTTCGCTCAAGAGCATGGGCTATAGCCTATAGGTTTTTTCACCAAAAATATGAAATGTCACCGATCTTGACGGGGGATGGTTTATTCGACGAGGAATAAGAAAAAAAAGATATGCGTAAAAGAATCATTCTCAAAAAATTACTAAATCAGAAATTAGACCAAAAAAACTGTTCATGGGACCGGTTTTACAGATATATTTTGAAAGCCAGCTAATATTTTCAGTGAAATCTCGTAGGCACATTCCTATCGTCATTGCGCGTCGAACGAGTGCTCACTCGTCGAAATCGGTGACATGTAATTTTCACCCAAAATTTCGCTCAAAAACATGGGCTATAGCCTATAGGTTTTTTCACCAAAAATATGAAATGTCACCGATCTTGACGGGGGATGGCTCATTCGACGAGAAATAAGAGAAACAAGATATGCGTAAAAGAATCATTCTCCAAAAATTACTAAATCAGAAATTAGACCAAAAAAACTGTTCATGGGACCGGTTTTACAGATATATTTTGAAAACCAGCTAATATTTTTCAGTGAAATCTCGTAGGCACATTCCTATCGTCATTACGCGTCGAACGAGTGCTCACTCGTCGAAATCGGTGACATCTAATTTTCACCCAAAATTTCGCTCAAAATCATGTGCTATAGCCTATCGGTTTTTTCACCAAAAATATGAAATGTCACCGATCTTGACGGGGGATGGCTCATTCGACGAGGAATAAGAGAAGCAAGATATGCGTAAAAGAATCATTCTCCAAAAATTACTAAATCAGAAATTAGACCAAAAAAACTGCTCATGGGCCAGTTTAACAGGTAACTAAGTAAATGATACCGATTTAGTGGACGAGGGTTAAAAGAAGAAAAGAAAAAACGTTTTACTTGATAATTCAATTTTATTTTTCTATATAACCAGACGAGTGTCTAATTTGCAACTGAACTTGAAAAT
Source organism: Dioctria rufipes (assembly GCA_963924295.1). NCBI lineage: Eukaryota > Metazoa > Arthropoda > Insecta > Diptera > Asilidae > Dioctria > Dioctria rufipes. Next base: position 28,808,630 of record OZ002740.1, read on the forward strand.
ATCATACAGCAATTACAAGGCAGCTGGGCTGATAACAATGAGCAAAAGTTACGGTATTAACAATAGATAAAAGTGAACAAAAGATGTTACTCGACTAGTTTGCAATTTCAAAATGCAAATGTGATGCTGATTGGCTCTGGGTGCTATAGCTAGGTGATGTGACTGGTAAACATTCCGCCCGTCTCGTCACAATGCTGACGAAATATCCAATGAATTAGTTACCCATGAGGCCGCCCGTCATGTGAAATTTTTAGGAGTGAATGAGCATCAGGTATTTTGATAACGATGACGAGACCTTCAGCGATGAAGTCTGAAAGGAGTTATATATATTTACGTGTTAGAATTGGTGTCGCGTTTTTTATCATCTGAGAATGGCAGGAGAATAAGTTTTACTATCGGTCTTTGCAGTATACCGGTTTGGGTTCGTATACTAGCCACTCTTACTAAACCATCCAAGCCGGGATGTGTGGTGATGACACGACCTAGCAGCCATCTTGACGGCGGCAAGCGATCGTCTTTGATCAACACCATATCATCAACCTTTAAGGACTGCGTTGGTTTTGTCCATTTATTCCGTTGTTGTAACTGATTGAGGTAATCGTCCGACCAACGATTCCAGAAGTGTTGATACAGCCGTTGTAATAGTTGCCAGCGACTCAGTTGGTTTTCACGAATATCCAGTAAGTTTGGTTCAGGAATGGAAAGAAGGGCGCTGCCGACCAGAAAATGACCCGGTGTGAGTGCGTTCATGTCATTCGGATCTGAGCTGAGGGGTGTAATTGGCCGCGAGTTTAAGCACGCTTCAATTTGAGACAAAAGTGTCGTCAATTCCTCGAATGTTAATATTGTCTGTCCGATTACTCGCTTTAGGTGATGTTTCACGGATTTGACGGCAGCTTCCCATATACCGCCGAAATGTGGGGACGCCGGTGGTATAAAATGCCATCTTAGCCCATCAGAATCTAAGAGCTTCGGAAGATCATAGGATTTATGAGCCTGCTTCAGTAGCTGACGTAATTCAGTATTTGCTCCTGTAAAGGTAGTACCATGATCACTGTAGAGGTCCATGCATTTGCCGCGGCGAGCAGTGAAACGTCGAAATGCAGCAATGAAGGCTTCCGCTGTGAGGTCACTCACTAACTCTAGATGCACGGCTTTAGTACATAAGCATATAAAGACCCCAATGTAGCCCTTGAGTACTTTTCCCCCACGACCTTTTAACGATTTAATGGTAACCGGACCAGCATAATCGATACCACTATGAAGAAAAGCTCGCGCGGGTTTAACGCGATAAGAAGGAAGATCGGCCATCAGTTGTTGTTGCTGAACCTTCGAGTGCCGAAAGCAGCTGATGCAGTTGTAGATGTGTTGACGTACGCGATCTCGTCCGCCGAGAATCCAAAATTTCGTTCGTAGGTGACTGAGAGTGAGTTGAATTCCCCCATGAAGTGTTTCTCGATGAGCATCGTCGATCAAGAGCGTGGTTAATGCTGACTTCTTTGGCAATATCGCAGGATGTTTTGCTTCGAATTCGCAATTGGCATGTTGAAGCCGTCCGCCAACACGCAATATCCCAAATTTATCAAGGTGAGGGGTTAGTCGAATTATAGAGCTTCGCGAGCAGAGCTGTTTCCCTCCTGATAATGCCCTTATTTGTGTTGAAAATTCAGCCCGTTGAACGAATGCTATCCAAAATTTTAGGGCATCCCTCATCTCATCAGCAAAGAACTCTTCCTGGGTGGATTCTGATTGCTTTCTTTTATGATATATAAATCTTAGACAGTACACGGTCACTCGCAATAATTTCTTCAACGATGAATATTTGCATAACAGAACATCCCACACGGAATCAGCAGCTACCACATTAGCTTGAATCATTTGCCTTTCCTCAAGGTGACCGACAGCTCCCTGAGAGGCCGTTTGTACGGGCCACCTGCTAGAATGTTGAGATAGCCAGGCCGGTCCTTTCCACCATGTTTCAGTAGCTAACATTTCTGACGGTCTAATACCTCGACTCGCTATATCAGCTGGATTGGAGTCGGTTGGCACATATCTCCAATATGCATCGGGTAATTGCTCCTGTATCTGAGCAATTCTATTTGCTATAAAAGGTTTCCATCGTCTTGGAGTAGCTTTCAACCATGCCAATACTGTGGTGGAATCAGTCCACGCAAAAGTTGTTAATTTTTCATATCCCATGATAGTTTTAACCGCTTTTAGGAGCTTTGCCAACAATAGAGCCCCACAGAGTTCGAGCCGGGGTATAGATAGGACTTTCAACGGAGCCACTTTGGTTTTTGAAATGAGAATATTGGTGTGAATCGTGTTGTCCAGTAATGTTACTCGCAAATAAACCACTGCGGAGTAAGCATTCTCAGAGGCGTCCGAAAACCCATGAAGTTCACAGATTAACTGTAACGGCGATGTGTTTATCCAACGAGGAATTCGTATGGTATGTAGTTGAGATAACTCTTCTCGAAAGGTTAGCCATTCATATGTGATGTCTTCTGGTAACAGATCATCCCAGTCGACACGAAGTAGCCATAATTTTTGAAACATAATTTTCGCAGTGATAATCGTGGGACTTAGCCATCCCATCGGATCAAAAAATTTAGAAATGTCCGATAATATGCTTCTTTTTGTTACACTTGTCGGCGGCTTGCCGAGATTAATGTGAAAGCCAAACTCATCAGTGTCGGAGAACCAAAGTATTCCTAGCGTTTTTATAATATTGTCGGAATCGAGGGAACACTTCAGACTAGTTTCTTGATCCTGTATTGGGATATCGCTAAGTAGTTCAGTACAATTCGTAGACCATTTCTTGAGGATAAAGCCTCCACTACGTAGCAGTTCAATGACTTGCAACTTAAGCTGTTTGGCTGCCTCTACATCATCGGCACCTGATAGAATGTCATCCACGTAGCAATCTTGAGTCAGCGCACGAGAGCCTTCAGGAAAGCGGTCATGTTCTAAAGTTGCCAAGGTTTGCAGCGTTTTAATGGCTAAATATGGTGCGCAGGTGGTTCCGTAGGTCACAGTATTTAGCTGGTAGTCTTTGATTTTTCCCTCCTTCTCATCTCGCCATACAATTCGTTGAAGGTCTCGATCGGCTGGGTGTACCCATATCTGCCGGTACATCTTTTCGATATCCGCTATGAATGCAACGAGATGTGTTCTCCACCTCATGATGACAGATAATAAGTCTTGCTGAAGTTTTGGACCAGAGTGTAACGTGTCGTTAAGTGATAGTCCACTGGATGTCTTTTGAGACGCGTTAAATACTACCCGAATTTTTTTTAAAGAGCCGCTAGACTTCAACACTCCATGGTGAGGTAGATAACATATTTCTGAAAGGTTACTGGCTAGATTGTTGTGGGATGATATGTCTGACATATGTCCTAGAGTTAAATAACAGTTCATGAATTCCTTGTACAAATGATTGAGCTCTGGGTTTCGTTGTAATGTCTTCTCAGTCTGTAGAAATCGCTGAATAGCAAGCGAACGTGAATGACCTAGTACAAGGGATTTGTCGGGGTCCATCTTCCTTGGAAGGCTCACTGTAAATCTACCAGAATCATCTCTTGAATATGATTTCAGAAAGTGAGCTTCACATTCTTCTTCATCCTCAGTTAAAGCACTGATTATGGGTACCTCCTCTACCTCCCAGAACTTCTGTAGTTGAAAGTTTAACTGTGCTTGATCAGCATATTGGACGATGAGGGAGTTCGTGTTAGTTGATGATCCCTGTATCTGTTCCATGGATAGATGGCCAAGAGGCCTTAACGAACCCGATATTACCCATCCTAGATGCGTGTTTTGAGCTACTAAGCTCTCCGAATTGCATTTGAGAACTCCATCCAGTAATAAATGTGCGTAGATATCAGCACCCAGAATAAGGTCAATAGGTGCGGCTCGATAAAATGTTGGATCTGCCAATTGTAGTTGAAAAACCGTAGGCCATGTTCTTAAGCTAGTCGTTACAGAAGGCAGTATATTCGTTAGTGTTTCGAGAATAAAGGCTTGGACATTTATTGTAAACTGGTTTGGTAAACAGGAAGCGAGATGTAGTTGAGTACATCCTCTAGTCGTGATTGTGTGTGTAGCCCCTATACCCGTGACCTTAAGTGTAAGTCTTCTTCTATGGAGCTTAAGGAGTTGAACCGCTGATTCCGAAATAAAGCTAGCTTCTGACCCTTGGTCTAGGAGGGCACGCAGAAAATTACTAAATAAGAAATTAGACCAAAAAAACTGCTCATGGGACCGGTTTTTCAGAGATATTTTAAAAACCAGCTAATATTTTTCAGTAAAATCTAGTACGCACATTCCTATCGTCATTACGCGTCGAACGAGTGCTCACTCGTTGAAATCGGTGACATCTAATTTTCACCCAAAATTTCGCTCAAAAACATGTGCTATAGCCTATAGGTTTTTTCACCAAAAATATGAAATGTCACCGATCTTGACGGGGGATGGCTCATTCGACGAGGAATAAGAGAAACAAGATATGCGTAAAAGAATCATTCTCCAAAAATTACTAAATCAGAAATTAGACCAAAAAAACTGCTCATGGGCCAGTTTTTCAGAGATATTTTGAAAACCAGCTAATATTTTTCAGTGAAATCTCGTAGGCCACTTCCTCTCGTCATTACGCGTCGAACGAGTGCTCACTCGTCGAAATCGGTGACATGTAATTTTCAACCAAAATTTCGCTCAAAAACGTGGGCTATAGCCTATCGGTTTTTTCACCAAAAATATGAAATGTCACCGATCTTGACGGGGGATGGCTCATTCGACGAGGAATAAGAGAAACAAGATATGCGTAAAAGAATCATTCTCCAAAAATTACTAAATAAGAAATTAGACCAAAAAAACTGCTCATGGGCCAGTTTTTTAGAGATATTTTGAAAACCAGCTAATATTTTTCAGTGAAATCTCGTAGGCACATTCCTATCGTCATTACGCGTCGAACGAGTGCTCACTCGTCGAAATCGGTGACATCTAATTTTCAACCAAAATTTCGCTCAAAAACATGGGCTATAGCCTACAGGTTTTTTCACCAAAAATATGAAATGTCACCGATCTTGACGGGGGATGGCTCATTCGACGAGGAATAAGAAAAACAAGATATGCGTAAAATAATCATTCTCAAAAAATTACTAAATCAGAAATTAGACCAAAAAAACTGCTCATGGGCCAGTTTTTCAGAGATATTTTGAAAACCAGCTAATATTTTTCAGTGAAATCTCGTAGGCCAATTCCTCTCGTCATTACGCGTCGAACGAGTGCTCACTCGTCGAAATCGGTGACATCTAATTTTCAACCAAAATTTCGCTCAAAAACGTGGGCTATAGCCTATAGGTTTTTTCACCAAAAATATGAAATGTCACCGATCTTGACGGGGGATGGCTCATTCGACGAGGAATAAGAGAAACAAGATATGCGTAAAAGAATCATTCTCCAAAAATTACTAAATCAGAAATTAGACCAAAAAAACTGCTCATGGTACCGGTTTTTCAGAGATATTTTGAAAACCAGCTAATATTTTTCAGTGAAATCTCGTAGGCACATTCCTATCGTCATTACGCGTCGAACGAGTGCTCACTCGTTGAAATCGGTGACATCTAATTTTCACCCAAAATTTCGCTCAAAAACATGGGCTATAGCCTATCGGTTTTTTCACCAAAAATATGAAATGTCACCGATCTTGACGGGGGATGGTTTATTCGACGAGGAATAAGAAAAAAAAGATATGCGTAAAAGAATCATTCTCCAAAAATTACTAAATCAGAAATTAGACCAAAAAAACTGCTCATGGTACCGGTTTTTCAGAGATATTTTGAAAACCAGCTAATATTTTTCAGTGAAATCTCGTAGGCACATTCCTATCGTCATTACGCGTCGAACAAGTGCTCACTCGTCGAAATCGGTGACATCTAATTTTCACCCAAAATTTCGCTCAAAAACATGGGCTATAGCCTATCGGTTTTTTCACCAAAAATATGAAATGTCACCGATCTTGACGGGGGATGGTTTATTCGACGAGGAATAAGAAAAAAAAGATATGCGTAAAAGAATCATTCTCCAAAAATTACTAAATCAGAAATTAGACCAAAAAAACTGCTCATGGTACCGGTTTTTCAGAGATATTTTGAAAACCAGCTAATATTTTTCAGTGAAATCTCGTAGGCACATTCCTATCGTCATTACGCGTCGAACAAGTGCTCACTCGTCGAAATCGGTGACATCTAATTTTCACCCAAAATTTCGCTCAAAAACATGGGCTATAGCCTATCGGTTTTTTCACCAAAAATATGAAATGTCACCGATCTTGACGGGGGATGGTTTATTCGACGAGGAATAAGAAAAAAACGATATGCGTAAAAGAATCATTCTCCAAAAATTACTAAATCAGAAATTAGACCAAAAAAAACTGCTCATGGGCCAGTTTTTCAGAGATATTTTGAAAACCAGCTAATATTTTTCAGTGAAATCTCGTAGGCACATTCCTATCGTCATTACGCGTCGAACGAGTGCTCACTCGTTGAAATCGGTGACATCTAATTTTCACCCAAAATTTCGCTCAAAAACATGGGCTATAGCCTATCGGTTTTTTCACCAAAAATATGAAATGTCACCGATCTTGACGGGGGATGGCTCATTCGACGAGGAATAAGAAAAACAAGATATGCGTAAAATAATCATTCTCAAAAAATTACTAAATCAGAAATTAGACCAAAAAAACTGCTCATGGGCCAGTTTTTCAGAGATATTTTGAAAACCAGCTAATATTTTTCAGTGAAATCTCGTAGGCCAATTCCTCTCATCATTACGCGTCGAACGAGTGCTCACTCGTCGAAATCGGTGACATCTAATTTTCAACCAAAATTTCGCTCAAAAACGTGGGCTATAGCCTATAGGTTTTTTCACCAAAAATATGAAATGTCACCGATCTTGACGGGGGATGGCTCATTCGACGAGGAATAAGAGAAACAAGATATGCGTAAAAGAATCATTCTCCAAAAATTACTAAATCAGAAATTAGACCAAAAAAACTGCTCATGGTACCGGTTTTTCAGAGATATTTTGAAAACCAGCTAATATTTTTCAGTGAAATCTCGTAGGCACATTCCTATCGTCATTACGCGTCGAACAAGTGCTCACTCGTCGAAATCGGTGACATCTAATTTTCACCCAAAATTTCGCTCAAAAACATGGGCTATAGCCTATCGGTTTTTTCACCAAAAATATGAAATGTCACCGATCTTGACGGGGGATGGTTTATTCGACGAGGAATAAGAAAAAAAAGATATGCGTAAAAGAATCATTCTCCAAAAATTACTAAATCAGAAATTAGACCAAAAAAACTGCTCATGGTACCGGTTTTTCAGAGATATTTTGAAAACCAGCTAATATTTTTCAGTGAAATCTCGTAGGCACATTCCTATCGTCATTACGCGTCGAACAAGTGCTCACTCGTCGAAATCGGTGACATCTAATTTTCACCCAAAATTTCGCTCAAAAACATGGGCTATAGCCTATCGGTTTTTTCACCAAAAATATGAAATGTCACCGATCTTGACGGGGGATGGTTTATTCGACGAGGAATAAGAAAAAAAAGATATGCGTAAAAGAATCATTCTCCAAAAATTACTAAATCAGAAATTAGACCAAAAAAACTGCTCATGGGCCAGTTTTTCAGAGATATTTTGAAAACCAGCTAATATTTTTCAGTGAAATCTCGTAGGCCAATTCCTCTCATCATTACGCGTCGAACGAGTGCTCACTCGTCGAAATCGGTGACATCTAATTTTCAACCAAAATTTCGCTCAAAAACGTGGGCTATAGCCTATAGGTTTTTTCACCAAAAATATGAAATGTCACCGATCTTGACGGGGGATGGCTCATTCGACGAGGAATAAGAGAAACAAGATATGCGTAAAAGAATCATTCTCCAAAAATTACTAAATCAGAAATTAGACCAAAAAAACTGCTCATGGTACCGGTTTTTCAGAGATATTTTGAAAACCAGCTAATATTTTTCAGTGAAATCTCGTAGGCACATTCCTATCGTCATTACGCGTCGAACGAGTGCTCACTCGTTGAAATCGGTGACATCTAATTTTCACCCAAAATTTCGCTCAAAAACATGGGCTATAGCCTATCGGGTTTTTCACCAAAAATATGAAATGTCACCGATCTTGACGGGGGATGGTTTATTCGACGAGGAATAAGAAAAAAAAGATATGCGTAAAAGAATCATTCTCCAAAAATTACTAAATCAGAAATTAGACCAAAAAAACTGCTCATGGTACCGGTTTTTCAGAGATATTTTGAAAACCAGCTAATATTTTTCAGTGAAATCTCGTAGGCACATTCCTATCGTCATTACGCGTCGAACAAGTGCTCACTCGTCGAAATCGGTGACATCTAATTTTCACCCAAAATTTCGCTCAAAAACATGGGCTATAGCCTACAGGTTTTTTCACCAAAAATATGAAATGTCACCGATCTTGACGGGGGATGGCTCATTCGACGAGGAATAAGAAAAAAAGATATGCGTAAAAGAATAAGATAATATTTTTCAGTGAAATTTCGTAGGCACATTCTACTCGTCTTTACGCGTCGAACGAGTGCTCACTCGTCGAAATCGGTGACATATCTAATTTTCACCCAAAATTTCGCTCAAAAACATGGGCTATAGCCCTTAGGTTTTTTCACCAAAAATATGAAATGTCACCGATCTTGACGGCGGTGGCTCATTCGACGAGGAATAAGAAAACCAAGATATGCGTAAAAGTATCATTCATGTAAAGGAAATCAAGATAAGCGAATAAAAAGGAAAAAATGTGTTTTGATGGATAAAAACTATGGAAAACTATGCGAAAAGCCTGATTTGTTACCGGAATTTATACAAGATATGAAAAACTTGATTCAGGAGAAAATTTAAAATAATTTTAAAAAGAGAGAACAAATAGAATCAGATACCCGAGGGCAGTCTACATCTTTGTTCTGGCATGAAGTTAGGAAAGAAATGGGAACAGCTTCCGATTTTGGACAAATATGTAAAGTTCGAAGTCTTGCAAGTTGTCACAGTATTATAAAACACAAACTCTACTCTGCAATTTGTACCAGAGATATGTTTTATGGTACTCAACATGAAAAATATGCCTTAGAAGAATTGCAAAAAAATGCAGAAGTTACTGTTCAATCATGCGGTTTTTTTATAGACGACAAATTTCATTTTCTTGGTGCCAGTTCTGACGGTCTCATTGAAAGTGATGGAATTTGTGAAGTGAAATGCCCTTGTTCTGCCAAGGAGTACACAATAATGGAAGCCATTGAGAAGAAAAAAATTACGTTTTTAACATTGGATCCAATCACCAATGACATAAAGCTAAAGCGAACGCATAACTATTTCTACCAAGTCCAAGGTCAATTACGTGTAACTAATAGACTATATTATCTTTTTGGTGTTTGGACTCCAAAAATGTTTTAAATTTGTGCATATTGAAAGAGACTCTAATTTTTTCGAAAATAAAATTAACAGTAAATTACTTAATTTCTGCAATAATTTTCTGGTCTTACAATTATGTGATCCACGTGTACCTAGGAACATGCGGGTACGAAATATGTACATAAAATAAAAGCTATAGATCTTTTGTTCCTGCATATGAATGTTGAATTATTTCTTGGCATTTATTATTATTTATAGTCCTGAATATAACCATTTGCGGTCTGTAAATTATATATGTGCTTATTCGCATTAATCAAGAGAAATCGACTAAGCAATACGTCGAGTTGAAATTATATATAAAATTGTCCTTAAAAAATAATAATGATCCTCCAAATTCCACAGCGACAGCATAGACTACTTTCCTATAATTTGGCTCATATTTTTCCTTTGCCTATTCTTTATCGACGACGTTGCGCCCTCATCACCATCATAGGCAAATACTCCAATTCTATCTCGAAATAGAAAAAAACTTTCAGAGATGCATAAGGTCATTTCGAAAGCTCTTTAATGTTCAGGCACTTACACCAAAACAGATTTTTACATGACCGCGGAGTTTTGTCATTCGTAAATTCAGCCTTAAAGATATTTGATTATGTTTTTATAGATCACCCTGTAACTTCTGCCGTGTGATGATGATTTAAACTTTAATAAATAGACAATCGTTGGGACCTTTCCAATGGCCTATAAATTTCTCCCCTCCTCTCCTCCGTTTTGAAGTTATGGTTCAACAAAAATAAAATTTTGATATTTTAACTCGTTTTGATTTTCATTAAACTACTATTTTTAACAAAAAACACGTCATTAATATCAATTTTTCATATTGGATTTAAGAAGCCGAAAAACTTCCCTTTAAATGACTCTGTACCCAAAATGTAGTCCTTTCTGCGTTTTTTACACTTTAGGCTGGACCACAATTGCCGTATTCGTAAGTAGCGTCCCTTAAATTAAACAGACTAACTCAAAATAACTATAGGCGTTGGCAAGCAAATTTTTTAAATTTCAATGTCAAATTGCAATAAGTAAAGGTGCGATAAAAGTCGCTCATTCCATAAAGACGAGATGCGTCAAACAGTTAAATTGTTATTAAATGATCAAAAAGTGCAATATAAAAATTAAAATGGAACAAGAATGGAACTGGGAATTAATAGACAGCATAAATCTTCAATTAAATCCACTTCCATTTATTAATTTTTTTTTTCACAACTTTATTTTAAAATTGAAAACATTAAATATCTTACGGAATATGATATCTATTGAGGCTAAAAATATCAATTTTTCCTAGGTAAACCTCAGTCTCATTAAAATATTGACAATTGCAGTCCAGCCTTTTTCTTAAACATATTCAGCGAAAAAGTTCAATAAGTGCCAGAAAGTAGGCAATTATATTTTGGAAATGAGCTTTTTCAGCCATCATTAGGGGGTGTAAGGCTCAGAAGTTACAGGTTGATGTATGAAAACATACCCAAATATCATTAAGTCCCGTTATCTCGGAAATCGTTAGGATCCCCCCTTCTCCCTCCCATAAAATGTTTTCCTCGACTAACAAGAAGAGGATCCCTACTCGTCATCACCGATTTCGTCCAAATTCACAGTATAAGTAGGGCTTGACTAGAAATTAAAGTGACGAAAGTGAGAACTCCAGATGTCCAAGCGAAATAAAAATTATGCATAATGTAGGTGAACGCAGGGTTAAAATTAACACTTTTCGGAGAACTTTGATAATTACCATCTTGCGGGTATATTCGAAACATTTAAGCCACTTTCTTTTCGTTACGATTATGTATAATTTGTTATCTTTCATATACAGAAAACCAGAAATCATTACCCCAATTAGTTTAGGAGCATTTTCCAAAAAAAAGATTGCGAAGTTTGCTAATTACTTTCAACTTACGTTAATTAGCAGCATATACTGTGAAGCTGCCATCGTTATGTCTCGGCCAAATTACAACCGAATTTCAATATTATTTTTGTTAAGTTCATTGTGAGTTTTTTATTGTTTTTTTAAACTATTACGAGATTCGTATGGCAGCAGGTTACAGAGTGGTAACCCGTGGTGGGTTACTTATATATTATTATAATACAAATAAATTATTTTCCAGTATTGGTGGGTATTTATTTTATATTCTACCATCTGTGTAGGATATTCGTACACAATGACAAAAGGTCTGTCATATACAGAAATGGGAAAGTTTCTTATTTCCCGAATTCGTGTATTCTGGGGGAGGTGTGGTAAATATTATCAGATTTACAAAATTCCTTTTGCTAGTATTTTGTGATTTTTTGAACATATTTTCCCTTCCCTTCTGATTAAGTTACGGAATTTAATTTTCGACGGCGAAAACTCTGTCTGAAAAATTCATTTCGAAATGTTTTTCTACAATTTATCGATTAATCCAATTTTTTGTCTTTTTATGGAGATAAGAAATTATCTGTACAAAATTTCAGGAAGATCGGATGTCTTTTAGCTATTAAAAAAAAAAAAACAACGCCATCTACCAGCGATCTTTGAAAACGCACGGAAATGCTACTTACAGAATCCTCCTCTGGGTTGGTTGGAATTTAACTGAATTAATTTGGCACTTTCGTTTAAATTCTGTTGCAATTTAACCGCGACTACTTCCGAGAAAATTTTCAAATTCGAGCTTTTTCCAAGGGGTAAGCTTACAAAACCCCGGGCGCCCCTACATAATGCATTATTTGGGTTTCGTTTGGTCATCTGGAGCTCCTACTTGCATCACTTTCATTTCTAGTCAAGCCCAACATATACTGTGAATTTGGACGAAATCGGTGATGACGAGTAGGGACCCTCTCCTGTAAGTATGACCTATCCATAGCCTTTCGAGTCTCACACCATTTACGGGACACCCTGTATGTATGTACGCGATGGATATGGTATGTATCTATAAACATTAAAGTTTCCCAAAATATATCAACGCCATTTTTTTTGCTGGGTTTGTCAATTGATGCAAATATTTTACAAATGATTTTTTTCATGTTATATTGACTGAAAGACATGAAGAATTGTCCAAAATCAACATCTGGTTAAAAACATTTATTCCATCCGCTTTCCTAAGTTTAAACATCTTCATGAAAAGTGGTTTTTAAATGCTTAAGGAAAAGCAAAGAAATTTTGAATTAGAAAATTCTCCTTGCACTTTGGTGCAGAATAATGGAATTTGGAACAAGCGAAATGTCTACTATATGACGTAACTCCCAATAGACCATTCTGGAAATGTGGCCTTGGCTTTCTTATCCTGAGTGAAAGGATTGATAAACGAAACGCGGAGACGTCGCTAAGTAAAATTATTAAAAAGTGAAACTATAGATAGTCATGCTCCCCTATAAAAATCAACCCCAACACATCTTTAAGCGGTATGATATGAAGAATAGCTCTTTAATTTGCTTATTCATGTATCTAAATTATACAAAAACCGATAAATTAATACGTCACAGGCTACTGTCACTGTCTCGGAACGATCCAAATGATTTTAAAACAAAGAAAAAATCTATTTCCCGTATAAATATCAGCTGATTTCTGTTAACTAGCAAAGGATATTTTTCAACTTTATTTATATAGAAATAACAGTAAAACTGAATTTTAAGTAGTTTCATTAAAACAAACCCTTCTCCAAACTTTCTCTCTGAACTGATTTAGGTTCCGTGTAATATTTTTTAAACTGACGTCAATCCGTTAATTTTGTTATTGAAACGATAAAAATCGTTTTATTATGGACAAAGGAACAGGCGTTCTATTCTATTCTGTTCTATAATAATATAAGAAACAAGCTCGTGATAGGTCTTGGATTATGTAAGCCATATAAGGAAAAGGTCTTGGAATGTGACCTTTCGCCTTGAGAAGTTAACTGTTCGAACAACCGTAAACTTTTGCATTCGCCTGTCTCATAGTAATTGGTTGCTTGCGTGATACATCACAAGGTGTGTGCGGTTTCATTTCGCTGTCTTGTCTGAAACTAAAAATTACAATCCTCAATCAATTTATCGCTTTTAGCCCAGAATGTCAAAGGGCAGATCAACAGGGTAAAGGAAAAATTCACGTGCCGAAAAACAATGCGGTTGTGCTAAATTTAGACCAAAAAAGGATGAGCAATTGTGAGATATATTTTTAGTTTAGCACATCGATGCAGAAAGGGAGGAAATAATTACATGTAGTCGAGAATTAAGTAAAATTTTATATGCACAGACATTTACTGATGATTATTATGTGCGTGTTCTGTATATTTTTTATGGATTGAAGGTTGATTTACATGTGTAGTTAACATACATACATACAATTTCTCTAGATCTGCCCTTTTTTTATTTTTGGATATGGAATTGTAGATTTTTGAACAAACTACACTAATTCAATAGAGAGGTAGAATAATTGACAACAATAATAAGATGGAGGGGAGCAGTTAAATGTTGTCCTTGAAAATAAATCTCATACTCATCGGACACTTGGGTCCTGTCAGAAATGCAAATCTTCGTTTTGTTATAACACTCAGTGGCGGCACACAATAAAATCAGTTTTTATAAAGGCTAAAACACAATGTGAGCGACACAATAAATAACGCCGTAAAAAACGTCCATGAATGTACAATCGAAACGACACGAGCGCGAAAAGAACTTTCAATCCGTATTTAATTTATTTTGTCATTTTTGCTCTGAATTGGAAATATGAAAAATTTCAACGAATAAATTTTAAAAAAAAATTATTAAAGTAGCTTGTGCGGCATTTTTTAGCTTATGAAGAGTTAAAAAACTATAGCCAACATAAATTCGACGAAAACGCCGAACGGTGTCATTGGAATTAAATGACAACATTTATAACGACGTCATTTGCCACATCGCTCACATTTTGTTTTAGTCTTAAAGGTAAAGATAGACAATGAGACACTTTTGGTCTTCATTTTCCAAAATGTTTACACGGCTAGAGACTTTTGTCTCTGAAGAACAAAAAATTATATCTCTGGAGACCATATAATAAAGCAGTCTTCTAGAGACACGTCTCACAAAAGTTGAAGTTTGGTCTCTAGAGATCTCCAGCGGTCTTTGTTAATTGTCAAGCAAGAGATTGTTAGAAAGAATTATATCAAAAGTTATTAATATTTTTATGTTATGAGAAAAGTGAAAAACTTAAATAAATATATCTTTGGTGTACAAATTTTACGATATAAACACAACAAATTTGTTTTTTCAAAAATAACCAGAACTCTATTGATGAAACAAATTTTCGCCCATGATGGATTCATTTTTTTTATTAATTTCTTTGTAACAATTTGTCAAACCCACTCCACTTTGTTCCTTTTTCCTTTTCGAGTAGACCTACACTTAACTGACCAGAACACACAAATAGTTTTCGGAAACCAGGGGCTGGATTCTGATTAGAAAAAAATGACAAATGATAATGACATCGTGACTTTTTTCCGAAAATGCTCTTATACCATGATTTCATCCATGAAAAGTAACATTTAGCATTAAAATGTCACTTATTTTCGGAAGACGATTCCTAAAAAACTGGGTGACATGACAAATGACTTTTTTTCATGACAATTTTTGTAACCAAGGTCACTTAGCCCTTGCCGCTGTGACTTTTTTCATATTCAAGTGATATATACAAGTGATATCGAAGATGTCAAGTAAGTATAAAAATAATAAAAATTTGTATTTACTATATTATTATATACTTATTATTGTATTATTAAAAAAAAAACTCAATTTTAGCAGCAAACCGCAAAAGGTCACCTTACTTTCGTTATCACATTTCAGAAATTATTTTACATACTGCCTCCTTCTTTGGATACGCCTTCAGAATAATATGCGCACCATTACTTTGTTGTTTGGAATATATTCAATCACTGCGCAATTATCAAATTGTTACTGCTATAATTTAAGATACATGTCATGTCACCCAACAATCAAAATTCTAAATTATGACATAGTGACATTCTCCTTTCTTCGTAGTCATTTTGTCATTGTCATTTGTCATTTTAATTTTATCAGAATCCAGCTCCTGGATACAACAAATCAACAAACTTCGGAGACCAGAGACCGAGTCTGGAAACCTGTTTGTTTTAAAATACACGACGGGAAACCTGAGTCCACAATAGGCTCCAGAGCAGTGTTTCCCAACGTGGGGCCCACGCCCCACAGGGGGGCATTTCGATTGTTAAGGGGGTAATTCGAAAATTCTTGAATTGCTAAAGTTTTTTTCTTTTCTTTCTTTCATTCTTGCAAAAAAATTACATATTGTCAATAAATTTCGTCACAGATCTTCTAAAACTAATTTGTAATTCTAATTTACAACCAAAATGAATATAATTATTTTGAGCGGCAACATGAAGAACTTCAAAATGGTTTTTGGCTTATGTCGTAAGTAAATTGAGTAATGAATGACAGTTCAAATATCCTAAATGGCTTGTGTATAAGCTAAAAGAGGAATATCTGTAGCACCTTTAGCCAAGGTGTTGAAAGGAGATGTAAAGTTCTGTCAAATAAAATTCTCATTTCTCCCAAAAATATCAGAGAGTCCAGCATGAGTTTCTCCCACTTAATCTCTTCAGAGCAAAATGTATGTAAACAAAAGCACATGCTGTTCAAAAAATATCCTAGGATTACAGCAACAAACATTGGGCTATCCTACACGAGTATTCTTGATGCAGTATGCAAACCGGTTTTCTAACGAAGAGGTGAAAAGAAGCAAAGAGGTATCTCTCCAAAGTGTAGATTAGATTGGGATTTCAGCAAAAAACATTGCGATAAACCGTAATGTTAGGGGGGGGGGCATAAGAATTTTAGAAAGCCTTAGGTGGGGCATAGCACAAAAACGGTTGGGAAACACTGCTCTAGAGACTAGGCCTCTTTACAGATTTTTCCGGTCTCCGAAGTGTATACATGGGTCTCTGGGTCTCCAGGGTCTAAAAAAATGGTCTCTGAAGGCCAAAGTCTCTCTCCGTGTAGCTTCACCTTAAGAATTAGACGAAGACGAAGCTAAACTGTCTGAATTCGTGCTGTTTAACTTGATATTTGAAGTTTTATGAAGAGCTTTGGCGACTTAAATTATATTGTTCTTACTACATATGATAAGCTATAATGCAAAAGGCTAATTTTATTACAAGCGCAAAATATGACTACTTACTTTATAAATAAAATTTTGTTTTTAAAAGAAATTAAAGCAGTAAAAATCCTGCGCAATATTTATGCTTCATTTTGTCAGCGTTCGCCATTTCTCTATCAAGCTGAAGATAAAGCTAACCTGTCCGAATTCGTTTGCTTAGCTTAATCTCGACAGTCAGCGAATAAGCATAAGTTAACTTGACTCTTGACTCGATGATCAAGCTAACCAGATGTCTAAACTGTTATACAGAGCGTATCTTCGTTTTTGCTTGAGGGTTAACTTTTGCGCTTTGAAGAATCAAATACTTGTTCAAGTTTGCCGTGCCAGTCCTGGAGTCATGACAAATTTGACCCTCGGTGCTAGCTCTGTTAACCCCTGCTTTATTGAGGGGCAGCTGTAGCCCTACTAATTCAATGTATGTACCTGTACAAAATAAATTAAAATTCTGCGCTAATCAAGAAACTGCCTACCAATGTACATTTGTTGTTCCCGATTCTTGTCGTAACAATAATATTCAATAAAATCCGCAGTCATTGCACTCACTAGGTCAATGAAGCTAGCGTAAATAAATATGTTGTTGCTGTTTAACATGGACATTGTGGTACAAGAAATTTTTTTTCTTAGATATAACCTTTTAATTTTATAATTAAAGACATTTGGGGCAATAAAATATTCAGTCGGGAATCAACTAACAACGATTTTTTTTTTTTTTTAATTTAAACTCGCTTCTTCGATTTCAAAGAATCTTGGCAATTACAACGGTTAACGGGCTTAAATTAAGTTTAAGCAGTGTTACGTGGTCCTTCGAGCCGGATAACAACTGATTACTGATAAGCAGGGACAGGATTCTATAACCACGGAGAATTTTAGAATTTGGGAGATGAGAATATTCATTTTCTCCGATTAAACTCCCTAATTCTACATTTCCAATCACAAACATGGTTTGAGAATTAGGGAAAATGTGAGAGAAATGCGAAAAGAGAGATTGCAATTCCCACCGATTAATTTGAAAATTCGTAGGTTACCTACCTTCTCAAAACACAACAAAAATAGACAATATGCTCATTTAGGAATTCTTCTTCTTACTTTTCCACTTGCAAAACATCGGAAAATCTTAACAAGTGGAATAGAGAATTTGGTAATTCTCAAAACAAATTCACCAAATGGAGAATTAACTGTCAAATCAACTCTCATCTCCCAATTTTAATCAAAGAGATTATTTTTGTATACCCACTTTAAATATACGTTGACAAATGTTTATGCTGTCCGCTATCTGATTCACAATAACTTTTGAATCGCTTAACTGTAACATTAGGGCATCTTTAGTGGTAGGAACGAGTGCCGGAATATCTTGCATTAACACATCTGTGGACAAATTATAAGATCGGTTCGTATTCCACAAATTTATGGATTCACAAAAGTAGACACATGTAGAATGGTCCTGGAAGAAAGTTTAAGGCAACTGAGGTACAGTGAACGAAATCTTAGCAGGATTTATATTGCTACGGAAGTAAACGATAATCAGCACAATTGATCTTTCGAAACCGTAGTGAAGCTGAAGAAGGTGACACAAAATCGCAACAGTGACTGAATTCAATTAATCGCAATTGTACTGAAATTATATTGAAAAGTACTTAATTGTTCAGAAAGCATTGACCCATTTCCATAACAGACATATACAAAACCATATCAGTTGTCCAGAAACTCATGGTCCAAACGTAACTAAGAAGATTCAAACAAGGTCAATCAAATTAATTATACAGTGAAACCTCTATAAGGCGGACATTAATGGGACCAAGAAATATTGCGGGATGCCCGTTATTGAGGGAATCAGAGTAAAAACACCAAGAATGCTATGCATAGATAGATAGAAATTGGCAAGTTACGAAAAATGACGTTAAAATACAAAAACATCTCGAAAAACATTTTAATGTGTCTAAGCGAGTTATTCAATACACCCTAAAAAGTATTTTGAAATTAAAATTAATAAAAAAACCAAAAGGTCACAATCTTTCCGAAAATACTATTCAAAAAAGACATGAACGCTCTCGTGGTCTATACAACTTGCTAAAGTGTAATAAGTCGAAAAAGTATCTGACAGTCGACGAAGCTTGGTTTCATCTAATGAACGCCAACGGTCAGCGAAAAGTTCAGTACATAAGTCGAGAACAATCACGAAAAGATTTGTGTATATTTTCATAGGCATCACACCCGAAAGGCTTAATGGTTTTCGTGGGTATTTCGAACAATGGAGCCACAAAGCCCATTTTTGTTGAACCAGGTGCCAACATTAATTCCATTTACTATATTGAGAAATGTTTAAAATCATTATTAAAGAATAAGAAGAGTTTATATCCTGAAAATGACTGGATATTTCATCAGGACTCGGCTCTATCGCATATGTCAAAGAAGGCATTGGATTTCCAAAAGGAGTACGTTTTATTCCACCCAACATATAGACACCATGTGATTATTTTTTATGGGGATATTTAAAAAACCAAATTAATAAGAAAAAAGTTGAAAATATAAACCAATTGAAAAGACTGTTACAACGAGATATCAAATTGATTCCTTTAGAAATGTTACAAAGAGCGTTAAAACGTTGGCCGCGCCTATGCCTCAAAGTCTACTACAATAAAGGTTTACATATTAAATAAAATTTTATTTTCTTTCTGTTTGAATGCGTTCGGATTTGTACCTACCTGCACAGATAGATATACATATATTGGCATATACATACATATTTATTTGAACCAAATTAGAGCAAAATATATATAAAGAAAGAATTATTGTTTAATTCTTAACATTACACTTTTGCACTTTTTATGAAAGAACATATTTATATAATTATATTTATTTAAAAAAGAATCATCCATTCCGCTTTTTTGTAAACGTATCCCCTAATCATGTTTTCGTAATGTCTTCAAAAACTTGAAATCAATTTTGAAAGCTCCACTGCCTTACTGTTTTTAGACCAAAATTGTAAAGACTGAGATGCTTTATGGGACTTTTTGTGAGAACGGATAGCATTTTCTGCAACAATTTCAGGTAGCTCTCATTATCAATTTCAATATCAACTGCCTCCTTTGGAATTGACTTGTGCTCAGTATAACAATCCATTTCTTCAGTGCGTTAAGATTACTATCACATGTGAACCATTGGATTGGAAGTTGTCGAAAATTTGGTCACAACCAATCTGTCGTCTTCTGGGTTAAATCCATCATAAGAACTATAAAAATGTTTACACGAATATACTCTTAATTTTGGAAATCAGTTAATGTTTAAAAAGCAGGAACCGTAATTGTTATAAGATCTAAGATGAAAATGTGCGTTTTAATAGTTATCTTTCGACCAATGTTTTTTTATTATTATTATTTTTTTTTTTTAACCTTTAACCATACTTTCAGGATTTATACTTTTTGGTTATGAAATATGAGTTATTGAAAACTTTTTAAAATTTTCTCAATGATAGGAGAATTTGAATACCCGACTCGTTTTTAAAATCGAAAAATAAATCTTATTTATTAAGTAGAATCAAAATAGTTATCAATAACTAACCAAAAAGAATAAGTTCTGAAATTATGGTCAAGGGTCATGATGCAAAGATTAACAAGGTATGGCCGAATTATCTGTCAATTGTTTGCTTGCCTCCTTTGGAGACAAATGTCAGAAATTTGTTCGTATCAATTTCAATCGTGATTATCACAGTGAAAAAAATTTTCTACTTTCTTTGCTTTCGCACTAGCACATAGTTATTTTTACCGAAGTGATTTAAACGAAGAAAATAATGTTTTATTAAATATTTTAATATATTCAAAACTTATTTCAGTCAATAAAATGCGTAAAACTAAAAAAAAAATCGGTCGAACTGACATTGTCACCTCATGACGTAACAACACAAAAAATTCTCCTCGAATTGGTCATACTTGTTATCTTTGTATCATGGTTAAGGGTTAACAAAAAAAAATTAGTCGAAAATTATCCATTAAAATCCAATTTTTATTTTATTGGTTACACTTTTTTTTTAAATTACTCCAGAACTTATGCGGATAAGATTGGTCATATTCATTTAAAGGTCCGATCATTATTTCTATGTGATTTTTTTGTTTGAAATCTCTAAAATAATGGTTATTTTCGATTTCTGGTAAAAAGTAATGTAAAAAGCATTGAGAGTTTTATAAAACGGTTTTCCTATAAACACTTCACACTTCTTCCGTACTTATTAAGATGAGAGATCAGAGTTATGTCGATTAAATTGTACTAAATAAAGATAACATTATTTTCGAAACTTAAACTTTATAAGTGAGAGCGAAATGGATAGAAATTGTTCTCAGTAGGTTTTTAAAACTACGAAATTATTCTGTTTCTAAAAGTTTCCCAACTAAAAGAATTCTGACTGGTTCCAACCGTGGTATAAAGAGTAACAACGTAGGTTCCATCCTTAGATCATAAAACGAAAGGATAGGTTACCTTATATAAAATTCGTAGCAAGTTTAAAAGTTTTACTAATAAATTATAGTGTTTTAAGTAAAATAAAACTGAAATAGTTATAAAAATACACAGCCATGGTAAAAAAATTAACGTTTTCCAATGCCGGTTTGTTTGCTTACAATTGAATTGTCATTGGGGCTCTTGTTTGATGTCAGTTAAGCAAAGGCAACAACAAGAAATATTATCAGCAAATAAATGGGGCACTAGGAAAATTCTTAAAAATAGAAAAAATTTTATAAAAAGATATAAAATTATAAACTTAAAAATGATATGAATCGCGGTGACAGGAAATTATAAAACTTTTTCAATACTTGATAAAGTTTCAACCACTAAATTATGTACCCACTCAGAAAATATCGTAGTTTACGACTTCCATGACTAAACAAACACATCGATGCGATTCTTCTACATGAAGAAAAATGCTTAAGTTTTTCTTCCTCATAGCCTATCCTTTCGGTATATGATCTAAGGTTCCATCTGAGGCAAAACGTCACTACTTGAAACATTTTCAAGAAATGTATGTAATTTTTTTTTTTTTCATTTTTTGCATCATCTATGCACAATTAACCATTTTAAAAGATTTTCTTTGCTTAACTTCTATTAAATGTGTACTTAAAAACTCAACTCTCAACATATTTGCTTACGATAATTTCTTCACAACTGTCAAAATTATTTCAAGTGATGACGCAATGAAATACGAAAAAGTCTTTCTATCATACTGAGAGGTGTCTACTTTGTTACTCTTTATACCATGGGGTGCCCACCGAGCAATGTGTCATACATTAATACCTCAAATTATTCTAAGCACTTAAAATCAATTATACGAATTGCTTTGTGCATGGAATGTACAATGATAACTTCTCTCTTTCAGTTTTATATGAAAGTAATATTGTTCCGAATGTCAAAATATATTTTTGGCACTTTACTTTTTAAGGCATGAATTTTGTTCTCTTTTTGGAAAAAACTGTCCTTATTTCTGTTACAATTCTTAAAAAATGATCAAAAAGTCAATTTCAATAAAAATTTCAAATAAACCACCCGCTTAAGAGATGCAATTCGACCAAAATTCCAGCAAAATAATTTCCGCGTCGGCTTAGAAAAGGTATCCGATTAAAAGAGGTAAGTTGCCAATTCATCTGTTTGGGATCCCACCTTAGGAGCAATAGCTGTCCGCCCATAACAGGGGTCCGCTTATAGGAGGTGCCCGTTAGGAAAGGTTTCACTGTACAAGGTATGCCACTATCGGTCCGTATAACTCAAGGGTTTTATAGCTAAGGTGAAGACAAGTAAAAAATTATATTGGAAAAGGAACGGCGAGGAGGAAAGGCTTAAGATTTTTAGTACTTTTTTCCACTTTACACAATGTGGCTTTCTTGATATAAACCATATCAAGGTGAGATTCATCTCAGATGATAGAAACCGTCTAAACTCAGTTTGCGAATGAATGCCTTCTAGTCAGCTTCCGTCGAAAATTGTAAGACGTCAAAGTCAAAAAATTTGAAAAAAATTCGTATTTTTTTCAAATTTTAACGATTTTTCATCATTTTGTTAACTATTAGTGGAATTGCATAAAATTAGGCGTAATTTATATCGTCAGTAGTAAAATTAATGAAATTATGAATCATAGAAACAGAAATATCTCAAAAACGGTTACATTTAGGTAGGTGGTACATGTGTATAGTCAAAATAAAAGTAACATTCCGAGGTTTCTAAATCTTGTAGAAAAACTGTATAATTATCATACATTTTTGCGGGAAAATCTTTAAAATTTAAAAAAAATTAGGAATTCCCCCCCCCCCCAATTTTTTTACTTTGACCTACTACAACTTCTGACTGAAGGTGACAGGAAGGCTGAGTTGGCTGAGTGCCCAAGTCCTCACAGGCAGTTCGATTCTCTACGAATTTAAATTAAACAATAAGGGTGTTAGCACAGCAGTTCAGCGCCCCTTTAGAGGGGACATGGGTGTCAATAGAGGATTTGCTATCATCTGAGATGAACTTCACTTTGATAGGGAGTATATCAAGAAAATTATAGGGTATAAAGTGCAAAAAGTACTAAAAATCTTAAGCCCCCATACCGCCGAAACGACGCGTCTTAGCCCACCTTCACCATATAATTTTTTGCTTGTCTTTACACGTCAGCTATCAAACCCTTGAGTTGAAACAAACTATATATAATTTTTTCGTAATTTATTTATCTTTTTTTTTTCAGTAATCTATTAACTCCACAATAATAAAATATTACGTATAACGTAGCTTATATTCTATTAGGTTATTGAAGCATTTCCAAAAACATTTTATTTGTGGACATTAGATTCTTCCTCTCCTGAATTAATCTATTTTAATAATAATAAAAATATAAAAAGGGCTGTATTTTCCGACCTCCACATACATAACCTTGAAATTATTTTAATCGAATCTGTATATGGCATGCTCAAAGTTACTCAGCGTTTAAAAAGGAAAAACATAATTTTTATATAATTATAACAGAGGTATATGTATTCCTAATGAAAGAATTATGAATGTCATTCACCAGAGCAGCAATTTAATAGCAGTTTAAAAACTATTGCCGCCCTAATTTGTGTCACCACAGTTTCGTACCTATAGAAAACTTAAATATATGGTAGTGTCGTTATAGTCTTTTGAAATGAACAAAATATTTGTGTCCTTGTTACTAATTCCATTTAAAGACTTCACACACAATATCAATTGTCCTTAATGGGCCCACTCTTTTTAAATAAGTAAGGAGATAACAGGTATTTTAGTCCACTCCTACCACCCACTATAAGGTGTACAGACCAATTTATGCCTTTTTGGTAAAAAGGTGATTTAATCACGAAATAAGTTTTCCGGAAGTTGACAAATAAAAAGTAGACGACGAAAGAGCTTATTCCACTGGTAACGGCGACGATGGTAGATAGAATTTGATAAGTGCGGGAGGAGGTGAATCGAATACTGAATGAAAAGACCCCATTTGAATTAAATCATCATTAAGGTACGGTTCTGTTGTCATGACTAATTATTACAATTGAAATCGATATTTTTATACCCTGTGGGCTTTGGAGTTTTATTCTCTCTTCCTAGGACTTTGCGTTTATGTAAATAAATGCAGTATTCAACGGATGTGGAAGTTAGCAGTTTATCGATCTGTTAAACAAAATAAGTGTTTCGATAAAAGTGCAAACATAAAAACATTTTACTACTAAAATTAACTTCTTTAAAAATATCCCCGGCACAAGAATCTTTCTTGGAATTTAGTAAATAAAAAAAGAGACTATTCGAACTTTTGCTTAGCAAACTCTCAACTGAATCTTACTCAATACGTATAGGTACCAGATCGTCTGTGTATTGTAAGATTCATAATGGGAGTTTGGATGAACCACGTTTGATTTTGATGCCCCATATATCAATGTAGCTAAAATTGATTCGAGATTGATATTGATTTTTCATTAGCATGGCTTCTGCATTGTTCTACATATGAAATAGAATCAATATTTGGAACAATTGCGAAAATGGAATGTACGATTTTAGATATTCTTAACTTCTCAAAATCGTTCAATTCAAGTATTCCTCAGGGCTCTGTTCTAAGGCCCTTATACTTTATAAATCGCGTCAAGATTGGCCTGCCACTAACGCCACCAATGTTCGAGTGCAGAAAAACTCCTCTCAGTAACAGAGAACTTTTCGTGACATTACAGATTTAGAGCTTGAACGCAAAGCATGTGTTGCGCACGCAGTGGTTTAAAATTAAAAAAAAAAAAGTATTTTTAGAAGCAGGATTACGGCCAGAAAATTAGGAGAAATTATGGTATCGTCAAAGTAAGCATTTTGAATGTGTTGTGTGGTTCATGCATGAAAACAAACCAAGATAAAAATTTAATCCTATAACATGTTTGGTTGTGGTGTGACGGCAATGGCGCTTGTCGTCAAGGTTAGCCACTTTGTATAGTCAGGGTTGGCTGCTTTGTATAGTCAGGGTTGACCCACTGTGATTGTGTGCTTCGAGGCCGCTCAAAAAAGCTCAACACCAATCCCAAATGCAACAAATTCGACTTTTTATTTTATTCAATAAAATTTTCCAGGTCATTTTCAATCATTTCACCACATATTTCATCGACTGACCAACCTAGCACTGGACGACCCTAACAGATTTTCATTTATTTTTTTTAATGTCTATATTTTTTTTTCATTTTTCACCCAATCAATCTGAGAAAGTGTTCCTTTTACCCAGGCCTTATCAAAGATGTGCTTAGATTGCCCGAATTCTTCCTTAAACGGAAGTTACAGCAAAAGTTAAAAAGGTGACCAACCATGACGACATTCTTCTACATATAATTATGAATGACATCTAATCTACGATGCTTTATTTTTTGTTCATCTTGATATTGTTAAATTCAAAATAATGAATAGAAAAATAACTAGTTTGTTTATAACGTAACTGAACTGACACTCTTTCATAAATTACCTCTTCCCCTTCTAAAAATAGGTCAGTGATCTCACTGACACAATAATATTGAAAATCTACGATATTTAAGAAATCTAAATCCCGGACGCCTGAAATTACAAAATTCCACATTAAAAAGAATATTTTTTATGCTTTTCAGAATTATTAAAAAAAAAAAAAGTTTAAAATCCAGATTGAAGGATTTTGCGTTAAAAATTTGTGCAAGCCAATTTTTTTTCAGACAGGTTACGTCAGCAGAGGAAATGACGGGTCTCAATGGCTTGGTGTAGAGGCCGATTACATTGACGTAGTGCATGGAGATATTATGCTTATGACAGACATGGGGTATCATATGACAGACATGGGGTATTTAGATATTCGGAATATCCCGTTTATACACCATGTGTGTCATCAAATACTTCTAATATATACCCAGAAAAACTAGTGGGTATAGACTAGATATCTATCAATATCCTCAAAAATTACCCTGATCATCGGCACTTCTTACTTTGCGCAGCGCCATCTTGTTGTCGATAATAATATAATAGTGTGTCTAATTAAGCAGCAAAAATGTGTCTATGCTTACCCAAAAATGCGAAAAAGAAAAAGAAGAACCAAATATTTTTCGGGAAAAGTAATAAAAAAATGCAAATATTAAACTCCGCAGAGTTAATAAATTATTCCATTACAATTTTGTTATTTTTAAACAAACCGTCGACCACACTTTTCTTCGTTTTATACAAATTTGTGAATTGAGACACCACATCCGCCGATACATCTTACACCTCAACCAGGATCTTATTGAAAAATAACGCAATTTTATCTTTTTTTGTTCCAATTCTTGAATTTGTTGTATATTTACAATTAATTGTTGTCGTTAAGCCTGCGTTAAAGCGCATATATTTGTCACTTCCATTTCAAAATTTGTTAAGCTTAAAGATCTGTGAACTGAATTGAAATTTCAAGTACGTTTTCTCACATCCATCCCCTTTTATGTCTCTCAGAGGTGCTTTGATATCTAGATATGAATATCTAAATATCGATACCCCATGTCTGTCATAAGCATTAGTTACTAGTTTTTTGATAATTCAGCTGCACCAAGTCTATCAAGGGCGTAGCCACTAAAGAGTATGGTTGCCTCTCCACCCCAGTAAACCCAGTGCTCACTCGAGAAAGATTCAAAATCACTAAATCTAATTAATCGATCAATTATATTTAAATTACATAGAAAGCATAATAAAATTATTTAATAGAGACCGGCCGCGCTATCTGCAGATGGTTACAGTCGGAGGACTGTAGCACTTATTAATTAAAAAAAAAAACTAATTATTCGCCAACAACATGAAAAAAGTATATCGCAGAGCGTAAATAAATAAATAAAGATCAATTTTAAACGGCAGTTTTCTACAGCGTAACACTTAAATATGTCAAGCATCTCTGATAAGCATTCACAATTTTCCACCGTCAGTTTGACAACCCCACGTCCACGGCAGATTGGTTCGATACCAAAGCTTTGTATATTCATGGTCATCCTGCGAGCCTGCAAAGATTACGAGGCACTCTCGGAATCCATACCAGCCGTGAAATGGGATGAAATTGTCGCTGGAAGGAAATACTGACAAATTATGAGGTAATTAAATTGACTTTGGAAAAAGAGATCACTGAAAACCGTAACAAGCACGCAGTGGAAGCACTTGGATTTGGATTGCTAACGATTATTGCGAAACCAGAATATGTCGATTTTCCTTACACACATTTCACTCAGTTCTCGTTATAGTGAATGTTACTGAGTAAAATTTTTCCAGACCCAAACTGTCAGTACTATAGGTATTTTGGGAGCATGCAGGAATCAATTTGCAATTTGGACAGACATCGAGCAGTTCGCTGAAAAGCACGAGGTTTCGCTAGAGCCTGTTAGAATCTCAAAAAGGAGTCATCAACAAAAGAACTTTTATACAGACCAGTGACGCCAACCAGACGCTTAGGCAAATCCCTGAGTTTCGATAGAAAAAGTCCCTAGAATTCCCTAAATAATTGGCTTGTAACTCTAAAATAAACAAACACAGTATTATTTTGTGTTTTCACAAAAAAAATTTATTTATTTATTATTTAACAATAACAAGGATCTTCAAAGATAAATCTCCTGCACGTTTGATACAGTACAACAAAAAATTTTAGAAAATATGGACATTATGGACATTTGGAATTTGGGAAATTTTTGTATAATATGTAAAGGCTTTGCTAGGGGGAATACAAATTCAAAAATATCCGGAATTTAGCCAGACTTTGCTTAAGTCTACCTCATTCAAATGCTTAATCGGAGTGTACATATAATTTCTGTTTAACTAATGTAGAGACAGCAAATAAAAATTAAATAGGATCAAAAGCTGTTTTAAGATATTCAAGTAATAATTGTTGCAATAATTTCACCGTAACAGATGAGCATATAAATGTAATGCGAAAATCCTCCCTGTACAAAACTAATTAGCAATATTATTTAATTAAGGGTCAACGATGAAAATTTTTCTGGAGCAAATTGAAGTTGTTTTTGTTATTGTTGGTAGGTAGTCTTTGTCTGACCAAGCTGCATATCTTTTACGAGAATCAGGGAATATTTCCTTTGATAAGGTTGACAAATGATCAACAATTGTAAATCCCACATTATCCTACGCAAAAGACGTTAGCCAATTTTATTTCAGTTTCAGCGACTTGTACATGGCCTACCAAACCAAAACATGTTAAATCATTTTCCCTTTTGCAATCCACCCTTGAAATGAACTTAAGTTAAGACACACAATAAAAATATTAAAAACTTTTGAATTCTGGATCACAAAGCTTTTCGCAAAGATCAGTTTTAATTTTTCGTTTCTAATAATCGGAAGTATGCATTTTTCCAAACTGGAAATTTTTATTACACAATAGAAGAGTAGAGTGGAGGTGAGTATTAAAAGCAAATGCAGGTACGTAACATTGACATCAAAATTAACAGTGTACTCCAGTGATTATCGTTCTGTGCTATTGTTTCTTCAATTTGCAGAAAAATCTCTTCAGCTTGGAGGAAATAAATTAACGGAAACTCTTACTGCAAAGATATCCCTAGATATCCCTAAATCTCATTGACTTATAACAATGGACTGAGCGTTTTGCTGTTGCATGTGGCACAAATATTTTGTTTCTGTATATCACCATTAGAGCACCCTTTAAAACGTTTACTACATAAAAAACATGTAAAACTCAACCAATCAGATGAAATTTTACACCCGTAAATCGAATTAAATTTAAAAAAATTATTTTCTTGTGCCCAAGTGATATTTTAATCGCTTATAAGGAATTAAAATCATTCCGACTTTAATTTTCAAAAGGTTATTTTTACTTGAATCCTGCGTATGGACGCATGGTAAACACTATCTTTACCTTATTCTTCCTGCGGTGATGGCATCTGCAGCCAACATAACAAAATCAATTGGCATAAGAAAACGTTCAGTGAGCAATATTTTGTGTTGGTAGCTCCAACTCTGCCATAGAGCGAAAGAGATAACTGTAAAACTTGTGCCATTCTTTCCTATAGGAAAATGACAATACGCTCAGTCTATCCATTGTTATAAGTCCGTGCTAAATCTCTAAAACCGAAAATTATCCCTACATCGAGGGATAAAATCCCTAAGATGGCATCACTGATACAGATTCGACTGTGGAAAATAGCAATACATTAGATTTGCCAACCGATAAACAACCAGAAGGGTAATTACTGGAAAATCAATATTTACTACCAAGTAATAGATAATATCATAGAAAATCTAAAGAGCCCATTTAAAAATTTATCATTAGTTCGGGATGTGGACGCATTTCTGAAATTGGACATTATGAACGGAGAGGATTTCATCAGTAATTATAAAAAAAAATTTAAAAATTGAAAGCTGAACCGATGGTCATGAAAAACATGCTTCAATTAAAAAATTATGAACGCTGAAAATTTAAGAAACCATATTAAAAAAGAGTACTGCCCTAATTTATATAAACTTTTTCAGTGAGATCCGCTTGCTGTGAGAGAAATTTTTCTGCTATGAGGCGGATAAAAGCATGGCTTAGAAGCACATTGCTTCTCTCACTTTTTACTGCTCAACATAGAGAATGCCATTGTTAAAAAAACAATACGGGTGAAAAAATTTTGTGCCGATTTACAAAAAAAAAAAAAAATAGAAAACTAAAACTTATTTAATTGGTTATCTACTGAAAATCTAAATCTAGATTAAAGAGCGTCAATAAGAAAAATTTAACAAAACGTACCCCTGCCTCGAGCTGACATTCCAAATAGTGTGCCCCATTAATTTGAAACTCACTAATGCCCTGACTAAAATAAGTTCGTGCCTTTATCGTATGTAAGTATGAATGGATGTAGGTAAACCTTAACCTTGACGTGGCTAAGTTAATTTTTGTTTAAGAAAAAATATTAATGTTAACAAAAACAACAAGACTGGGATAAAATGGGTTACATTAACGAAGTTTCATAATTTATGTGTTATCGATTCGAATGGAAATTCCAGTTTAATGAATTATAATTTTAAACAAAACCAGCCTGACACTGGCCCCTAAATCCCCCCTCCCCATAACAAAACCCTGTCTACATCCCTGATACTCCAAATAATACACAGTCATTAGACACAAGAAAATTTAAAAATGCAGTGAAGGAGCGGCAATTACGCATGTGTAGACAATTGATATATCGACAAGAATTAATATGCCAAACACAAATTTTTCTCCAAGGTGTTGATAGATATGGACAACGGAACGAAAGAATTCGAAATACAAATGAATTCATTTAATTTCTTTATCTCCATCTGGACCACCTACAACGGCGAGCTTCTGTTTAGGCAAACTAGGCAGTTGCTTAGGGTCGCAACCTTATACCGAAGACAGACTTGCAAATTGCATTAAACCGCAAGTATGTCTCTATATGTGGCACTTCAAAGTGTTATCTCAGAGCTACTCTA
This sequence comes from Dioctria rufipes, assembly GCA_963924295.1. Classification (NCBI taxonomy): domain Eukaryota; kingdom Metazoa; phylum Arthropoda; class Insecta; order Diptera; family Asilidae; genus Dioctria; species Dioctria rufipes. The sequence continues at coordinate 28,839,184 of OZ002740.1, forward strand.
AATAACTGGGAGAATAAACAAAAACCCCTGTATTAAGAAAGGCTACAAGGACTTCGTCAGGCAAAAAAGTTTTTCGACACCTCTGGCGGAAAAACAAAAGACCTCCTACTCCTTAGTAGAACAGAGCTCAAAATGATCACTGAGCTCTTCTCAGGCCATTGCCCCTTGAGGTATCACCTAAACAAGCTGGGTTTGGCTGAGACTTCATCCTGCCGCTTCTGCCAAGATGCTCAGGAAACCTCGGAGCACTTGCTCTGCAACTGCGAAACATTGGCCAGGCGGAGATTACTCCACCTTGAACATGCTTTTCCTCCACCAAGTTACGTATGGAACCTCAAGACCAGAATGGTTCTAGACTTTATTAACTGTCTAAACCTATAAATGCAGCAAATTCAACGGGGACTCACAATAGATCTTTCAGGTCGCAGTGATTGCGAGGCTAACGCCTATACACCCCTTCACAAATCTAATCTAATCTAATGTCTCTATATACTGAGAAACAGCTCGGTATACGCTCGCTGTACACTCAGTATGTAGTACATTGGAACTCAATATTGAAATTGCTTATTGCAATATGACCCTAGTTATAAACCATAATCATTTAATATACGAACCTTTTAGAATCGAAATTTATACTGCAGTGTTGACTGCAATTTTTTCTGACATTTAATATTTGACATTTGTTGATGATGTGTCTATTTCGCTTTTATTTTCCATATAGACAAACAATTTCACAATATATGCTCGCATCTTGTACGTGCGCGGAACTTTTTTAAGTCAAATGTCAAATCCAGTGCAAGTTCTCTAATTAATTTCCCGGTATCGTAAACCGCAAGTGTGTCACTGAAATTTTATATTGCAAATGACATAATTGCAATATCAATAATGTAATTGCAAGTCTGTCTCCGGTATTACAGGGGGGCCCCGCCAGGTACTGAAATGGTGTACCTACATGGGGGAGATACGACACCGGACATTAAAAAAAATTATTAATTCACTTTATTGTTCCTTCATACAGGGGCTCTGTGGAAATATGTTTTCTGACCATGCTGTGGAATGACATCTTGGAAAGATTCAATAAAATAAGCAAATGTTTGCAGTCTATGAACATCGAAATTCATATGATCACCGAACTTTATCGGTCGTTGGTAACATACCTAGAAGATAAAAGGAAAGTAGGTACCTTTGATTATTATGAGTCGAAAGCTGTTTAAACAAGCCTTGAACATAACTACACATACGATATGAAGAGTAAACGTAAGCGAAAAGTCCAGTTTCATGAAGTAAAAGGAAACGAAATCGAAGTCGCACTATTCGGCAAAGACGGTTTCAGAATTATCGTTTTCAACGTCATTATAGACAGCTTGATTGCTGAACTACAAAGATGTTTACGAGAGCTTTAGTAAAAACTTTGACTTTTTCTTGGAATCTCAAGATATCCGCGAGGACGCATGGAACTTTAAAGCCTTCTATCTAGTGTTTCTTCTCGAGAAATTCTCGAGAAAATTATAAAGTCACAATTCTCGAGAAATTTAGTTACACACACCAATTTCCTAACTCTCGAGAAATTTTGTTACACACACCAATTTCCTTTCGATATTGATGCAATATCCATGCAAAATCCTTGTTTCTAAACAGCGCTTTATTCATCACTGTCATACAATTTTTTTAAAAACACCGTTAGTTTTCTATTTTGTTATTCATAATTGGCTTAAAATTCAGTGGTTGTGGTTGTGTTATCTTAACAACTCGGGGAATTCCCGATAGTATATTTATATAATAAATAAATAATCAGTTATCAGCAATTGCTATAACTAATTGCGTTTTGAAAGATTTTTATATGTAAAAATATTTTTTTTAAAAAAAGGAAGTACCATATATAAGATAAACCTATACAATAAATTTAAGGTAAGAAGTTGTTTTATTATAAATTTTGTTTTTAAAACAATTTTAATTAAAAAAATAGAAACCAACAATTACCCACAAAATGAGTAAAATTTGCCAGGACTATTGGGAACATTTTAAAAAAAGTGAAAGGAAGAAAGATTTGGCAATATGTAAGATATGTCTTAAATCACTTTCATGCAAAGGTTCGGCGACTATTGGTCTGCGTAGGCATCTTGAAGGTGTACATGAGTATAAAAGAGAAGAAAACAATTATGGTCAAAGCATCTATGCCAAAAGGGTACGGAGATAATTCAGTAATTGAATCTTTCTTAAAACTACCAACTATAGGTGAATTAATTTCAAAGTTAGCAGCTGTTGATGGAATATTTTTTCACAGAATTACTAAAAGTGAATTCATTAGAACATCTATGAGTGGCAAAGGATTTAATTTACCACGAAACTCTACCAAAGTGATGCAATTAATGCTGAACTTTTATGAAGATATAAAACAACAGCTGATTAAAAAAATAATTAAACACAAAGATAATGGTAAAAAATTCAGTATATCCATTGATGAATGGACCAACATGAAAAATAAAAGTATATGGATGTACACCTTTACTATAATAACAAAGATTCAGACAATTTAAGGGTGGTTCCTGCCGTTGGTAGTTGCCCTGCTGAAAAAGCATTGGAATTAGTAAAAGAAAAATTAAAATCGTTTGATATCATAGTTAATGACGATATAGTAACTACAATGAGTGATGGTGCTGCTGTAATGCAGAAATTTGGAAGATTATCTTCTCAATTTCACCAACTTTGTTACAATCACGGGTTGCATTTGGCTGTTCTGAAAGTATTTTATACCAAGAAGAGGCATCCTGATAACTTTGCTTGTATCGAGGAACTGGAATCTGATAACGTATCTGAAATACAAGATTTAGAAAATGAAAATAATAACTCTGATGATGATTCTAATATAGAAGTTGTGGAAGACGTGGATGTTTATTTGCAACCCCTAATCGAAAAAGCTATTAAATCCATTCAAAAAATATCAAAAATGTTTAAAAACTCCCCCATTAAAAATGCTATATTACAAAAATATGTAGTGGAAGAGGAGAAAAAAGAGCTAATGGTAATCTTAGATTGTTCTACTAGATGGAATACAATGGAGGCTATGGTAGAAAGATTTGTAAGAATTAGCGGCCCAATCACAAAAGCATTATTGATTGAATTAAATTTGGGTAGTTTTTAGAATGACGACTATGTTGAGGTAGCTAAAATAATATTAGCAACATTAAAACCACTCCGGATTACAATTGAAACTCTTAGCCGAGAAGATTCTACACTATTATCTACTGAAGGAGTTCTCAGGTTTTTGTTTACAACTTTGGAAAAATTAATCAATAATTTTAGTCGAGACCTCCTTAACGCAGTTAGGAAGGAAATGTCTAAAAGCAGGGATTATACTTTAGTATCTGTTATTAGGCTCCTACAGAATCCTGATTGTATGTCACATAAAGAAAATGATAGTTTTTTTGACATGGCACCAAGACAAGAGATATATAAATTGGCTAAATCTATATCATCTAGAATTTTTGAAACTAAAAACAGTGATAACGCAACAAATAAATTTTGCAATTACAAAATGTTTAAAAGAATATGAAAATCCGAATGCTGACAAATTTCAATCATTAACAAAGGAATTTAAAATATTTGAAGGCAAGGATGGGAGATTCAATTTTGGATGCTCTGTGTTTCTTAAAACATTATTTTAAATCACAAAAATGATTAAATTTATTATATTTTTATAAACCTTTTTATATATTTTTGTAAAACGTGAAGAATTTATTTTTACATTACTATTTTTTATTTTGTTGTATAATAAAAATATGAATTTCAGTTTATATTATTTGATTTTAATAAGTTATTTTCTCAAGAAATTTCGGGAAATCTCGAGAAAAAAAATGTGTGTTTTCTTTTCTCGAGAAATTAAAAAGGGTGAGAAATGTGAAACACTACTTCTATCCATCTAGGATATTTAGACGAGACTTTTGACAACGAGTGTTTGCAAATGCAAACTCATTTGTTGTAAGCTGAGGTTACACTGGGGAAAACAGCTATCGGCCCTAGAGTTATACAAGTACATCCTGGAAAAATGCTTTTTGGACATTTACCCAAATGTGGAAATAGCACTCCAGATGTTGTTGTACTCACCAGGGTCAAACTGCTCAGCAGCTTTAAAATGAATGAAGAACTATATAAGATCCCCCACAGAAGAGATCAGGCTCAATTCACCCTCAGTGCAGTACATATAGAGTCAGAAATAATGCAGTCTATGGACTATAGTGGGGCAACCAGTTCCCTTGCAAAGAAGAAAATTCGTCGCATGGCAATCAAAGAGTATGCTTACACGCAACGAACTTTTTTTTGCATGTACATAATTTCGTAATTATTTGTGATATTTCCAAGTTTGCTTGTTTATTTTCTAAGATCCATGTAAGTTAAATAAATGAAAAATAACAGTAACATTTTTGTTTTATTCACAAAAGGGGCCCTGACTCTATTAACCACCTAGAGGCCGTGGGTCTTCATAACCGGGAGCATCAAGTTAACGAATTTCCACATATATATAAAATCGCAGTTAAAGTTTAAAGTAAAATCTTACAACGACAAAACGATTTCTTGTGACTCTTAATGTATTTTAAAAATAGCATGCTTAATGCGCCACAAAATTATTGTATGTAGGACGAAATTTGTTTTTATTTTTGTTGTTGGAAAAATAAAATAAAAAGTTTTTCCTATATTTCATAAAACATTCCACTTCCGTTTTCATTCATAAGCATATGACTACAGACTACTAAGCAAAAACTGTATTGCCACCAATCAAGCCATGAACAAAGAAGACTTGACCCTCACTTCAGGGACTCTTTCTTGTTCGGTAACATCAACTAACTGCATCAACTATAGCTAACGTCAAGGTCTATTTTTGGAATCATGATAAACATTAAGCCAATCTATCTCTCTCTACATAAACATAAAGTAGGGGGCTTGTTTTCGATGGCATGTTTGCAAAATAAAAAAACCTATTAAAAGTCAACAAAGCTCATAGGAAAAATCGATGCAAAAGGATAACTCACATGTTTCCATTAAATTGTAACTGCCAGAAGTGAACTAGAGAATGAAGAGCGAGTTTCTCTGTTGTACCTAACTATACCAGTTGAAATCACTTTCGAATTGTACAAAATATAAAAAAAGATAAGATGACACTTTTCTTGTATTTTCTTCCTTGTTTTTAATGTTAAAAAAAAAAGGGGGATAAAACTTTTTGTTTTTTCTATAATACACTTGGAAACACAGTTTTACACTTGAGTTAGGTAATTTTACTTTCCAAAAAATAATATAATTAATTTTATGAGTTATAACTGTTTTTTAGTTATAAGATTAAGAATAACACTAGGACTTGCAACTATAAATTTGTTTAAAAACTAATCCATGGCCGGAACAAAACAATCGTAGAACTTACTTGGAACAATGTTTCGCGGTGACTAAACTTTCTAATGCAGAAAGAAAGCACGTAGCCAGAGCTAGGGTAGGTAACTACCAAACAGCAATTTTTAACAACAGAAACCAAGCAGAAGCAAAACATCAGCGCTATGGTAGTTCACCGGCCTTGCACGCATACCAAAAAATGCTAGTTAAAAATATAAGCAATGCATGTATATGTAGAAAAAGTCCTAGGAAATAATCCTTTTCGTAAAAGGGAAATTACCACTAGTTTGAAACTGTTTTACAGTGACTTGCAAAAAACAAAATCATAAATTTTAATAATATTATGCCAAGGGTATGTAATATGGAATAAATTTACTATGGCAAATAAATTGCACACACACACTGGAATTATGCGAACAAGTTTAGCCTTTATACATACATATAAGATTTTCCTACATTTTAACAGGCGAAGATAACTGATTTGATGTCTTATTAGTTTGCATGCAATTTTGTTTATAGAAATTGCATTAATATTTAAAATACTAAAATTATATGCTCACTGGTAATTTTGGCGTTATCTTCTTCTTAATATATAATAACCGGCCAAGTGCGAGTCGGACTCGCCCACGAAGGGCTTCGTACCATCGTACAAAATTTAACACTATGTACTTTTTATTTATTTTTTCAAATGAGAATAGGCGTCATGTGAAAAAAAAATGCTGTCACTTGAAAAAAAAAATGCCTACTTATGATAATAATAATGAATGAGAATAAAACGAGGAAAAAGTCACGTTTCTTATATGGGGGCTCCCTTTAATTTTTAATTTTATTTTATTTTAATTATTTGTGTTATATCGCCAATACAAAAACACAGTCTGTGAAAATTTCAACTCTCTACCTATTACGGTTCATGAGATACAACCTGGTGACGGACGGACAACGAAGTCTTAGTAATAGGGTTCCCGTTATTACCCTTTGGGTACGGAACCCTAAAAATCACGTGTCACTATGTTCGTATACGCTAATCTCCGAAATCACCCAACCGATTTTAATGAAATTTTGTGAATGTATTTGATTGGCTTCAGCTTGAAAGATAGGATAGTTTTGGACACGATAGATGGTGTTGTTGTCGAGATCTTAAAAACTGCCTAAGAACGCGTCGACGGGGAAAGCTGAAATTATGTACACGGTCTTTTCATAAAAATTTCAAATTTAAAAAATGGACTTAATCGCGCAACTCATTCGTAGGGTTTCCATACAAATATTTCGTTTTTTAGTATATATTTGGACACTGCCTGACAACGAGTACACGTGGAGAGCTGAAATTGGGTGGGTGGTATTTTCATAACAATGGTAAATAAAATTTCAAAAATGGATTAAATTGGGTTACCCCTTCTTGGTGTTGCCATATAAAACTTTTGTTTTACACTACAGTATACTTAGAAACTGGCTGAGAACGCGTCGAAGTGGAGAGCTCAAATTTTGTACGCGGCTTTTTTTTTTAAAAAATGTAAATTTAAGTTCAAAAATTGGACAAATCGGGCAAATCCTGCGTAGGTTTGCCATACAAAAGTTTCGTTTTTCACTATATATTAGCCTGAGAACGCGTCGACTTTCCCACGCATATGAATGTACGCACGCACTCATACACGCACACACACATACAGACGCAGTGACACCCTAGAGTCCGGAATCGCGAGATCGAGTCAGATAATAGCTTCAATTATATGCATCTATAACCACCCCCCCCCCTAACCCATCTAAGTATCTATGTTATCGACGGGCTCTCCCTAGTAAATCAATAAAAAATTTCCTTTGTATATAATTTATTCTTTTTATATCCTAGACTATATATTTGGGCACTGCCTGAAAACGCGTCGATGTTGAGAGTTCCAATTTTGTACAAGATGTTTTCATAAAAATTGCAAATACAAATTCAAAAATGGACTAAATCGGGCAACATCTTCTTGGTGTTGTCATACAAAAATTTCATTTTTTACTATATATTTGGAACACTGCCTGAGAAGGCGTTGTGTAGAGAGCTGAAATTTTCTACACGGCATTTCCATAAAAATAGTAAATAAAATTTTAAGAATGAACTAAATCAGGCAACCCCTTCTTGGTGTTGCCATACAGAATTTTGAGCTTTCACTTTATTTAACTTTTATTTTCATCTAGGGTGAAACATTTTTTTTTCTGAGATCAATTATAACTTTTTATCTTGTTATTTTAGAGGAAATGTCTATTAGTAGTATCCATTTTGTTTCTTTTTTTAAGAAAACTTAATTACGTTTCATTTTCACTCTGTAATATAAAAAATATAAAATATCTTAAAAATTTCAACTAACTTTACATATTTTTATTTAGCTTCAATTCTCACCTATTTCTTTATTTCGGATCAATTTGAAAATTGACATTCGTAATACATTGTTCCCGCAAGTCGTGACAATACATTTTGACACTTTTTTACACTGACATATAATAAAAATGGACTGAGCCATCCTATCTAAGTCCTATAGTCAAAAATGACACAAATTTTTATTAAAACCTGTTTGTCTCCATCAAGCTCAAAATGTACGTTGATTAGTAACCAATTTTGGAAACAGTACGGTCAAAGACATGTTATTAGTTTGTCTGGTACAGACGTATTAAATGGAATGCATTGGAATTGACATAAAAATTCAGAAAAATTTATTGCTTATATACGTCTACCTCTCTCCTTCAAGCTCAATTAAGCTTGACATCAAATCTGCAGAGGAGCACATTTTTTATTAATATTAAAAATTAATTTTTGTGTTAATTAAAACAAGTTTAATTTCCTAAACAATTTTTTTTAATGCAATACTATTTTATACTCCATCTTTAGTGTTGCCAATCGACAAATAATAATAAATTAGGAGTCGGTAAAAAATGTACGAAATAAAGGTTTTCACAACCTGTTCAAAATTTATGCTATTTTTGGAGCAAGAACGCTTAGTCCATTCGTATGTCTGAAACAACTCAAAATTAATATCTGACAACTTTCAGTGAACTGGTTTAGGCCTTGCCGTTTAGGCATAATTTTACATAAATCGATCTACGTTGAACTAATATGAAGTGGTCTAAACAAGCCACAGTATGAAAAACTAGTCCTACTTTAATTCGATATCTGATGCGGTATTGACGTACAGAAATTAGTATTATTGGTAGACATAACCTCACATAAGAAATTGTTTACAAACTTGAAGGTGTGCTCATTAATAGTGAGAATTTTTATTTTGTTTTAATAAAAATGAGTGGAAGAAACGAGGAAAAAAGTGCAAACTGGTCATAGGGAGAGCAGTAACGCACCCAGGATTTGGCTTTGGGGGTTACCATAGGTGTCCCAAGTCCTAACAAGTCAGAAAAATAGGGGTTTAAAGTCGCGTCCTGCACCCATCTGAGCACTTAAGGACTGCTATTGTAGATTAAAAGGTTTTATTTTATTTTATCAGACTTTGTAATAATATACAGACCACATTTTATACGTAATTTGTAAATTATGTTCAGAAAACTGACATTCTGGAGGGGGTCCGGTCCCGTTCGTCCCCCCTCTCGGTGCGCCCCTGAGGGAGAGACAAATTGCTTTATAGACTTTTGTAGGGAAGAATGTATTCCTCCTTAATGGTGGTAAAAAATTTATAGATTTGATATTTTTTCTTTTATTCTCTTGTGTGCAGTGTACAAATAAACTCAAAATATTATTTCTCATTTTCCTCGTTAAGTAGTAGATAAATCTGTCAAAACTTTAATACGAGCGGACTTAATGGCAACCAGACTAGTATACGTAAAACTAGTCCTAAATAGCTCTGTCTAAACGTACTCAGTATGGCGGATTACGAAATTCTGATTGAAAATTCAAAATGGCGCGGCGGTAATATGATGGAAAAATTTTGTCATTTATTTTCCAATTTGACACATAATCGATATCTGCAGACTTTCGACCATTTTAGAAGTAGATTTTCAAATCTAGATATTTTTAGACCCTAGATGAAATCATAGGGTATAGGTACTAAGAAGTTTGTCATTCTGTTTGTAATGGACAGAAATATGGCTTGGACATCCACACATAATATTAAAAGTTATTTCGATTTTTGCCTGACCGTCAGTCCGTCCGTTTTCACGATAACTCGAGAACGCGTATACCTAGAGAACTAAAATTTTGCACACGGGTCTTAAAAAAAAACAAGTAAATTTAAGTTCGGAAATGGGACAAATCGGGTAACTCCTTCGTGGGGTTGCCATACAAAAATTTCGTTTTTCATATACATTCGCACATCGCCTGAAAATGCGTCAATGAAATTTATACACAGCGTTTTCATAAAAATAGTAAATATAATTTCAAAAATGGCCTAAATCGGGCAAACCCTTCTTAGTATCGCCATATAAAAATTTAGGTTTGAACGAACCGTTCTAAAAATATATGCGAAAGAACGCTTCAAAAATCAAAGTCCTGAGTAGTTTCGGAATTGAAGTGTCAAATCGAAATTTAATTAAATAAATTATAAATGTAGCTGAAAAACTTTACACAAACTTTACACATGCTTACGAATTCATTATGCGGTCGAAAAATCTAATAAAGCATCGCCAGATTCAATTTAGATTTATATTGTTTTGTAAACACAATCCAAATCCAAATATAGAGATGAAAATGGTACTATATACTATATACGCGCCGATAATGGCTCAGTCACTTCATCATTCACTATACTTTAACTACTTACATTTACTTAAAATTTCACTTAACCCTTTTAATTTATTCCAAATGGAGTAACGTAACTAGAGGCGTAATTTTATGATTATGTTTTGCCTGGAAGCTTCAATTTAATGGCACATTCCGTTGATGTGCAGCACGAGCTGCCACATTATTTTATACTCACTTAGTTTGTGCCGGCCGTTAAGCTATGGTTGAGGACTGGTGAATGATGACATCATCTAATATTTGGGTTGGTATACATAGTAGTAGCGTAGCACTAGCGCTTAATATAGTCGCTACAAATTGAGATCTGCTCCATATGTACTTGAGCAGATATTCTGCCAGTCCTTCGTGTCGCTGAACCGCAATTTATTTGATAATAGATCAGTAGGCTCACGAGAACCACTGGGCTGTTCTCATTCCCAATTAATTTATTTTAAAATGTTCAACCTTACAAGCTGAGATTAATGTGTAAAGACTAAGCTGAAGCCATGCCCATAGATAGAATCTAGTGAGTATCATAAATGTGCTACCACTTCTGAATATGAACTGAAAGGTTTTTCCTCGGATCATTGAGGCTCAAACTAAGACAGCTTCGGTATGTGTTGTGTCTTTGATAATCTGGACTTTCTATTCTACCTGAATGGAGTTGCTATGAGCTGCGACTGAATAACTTAAGGATAGATTGACAGTCGTCAGACTATAAACAAATGTACTATATGCTTTTCTACGCCGTTTTTGGACTGTTGACCACACTTTCTGAAGGAACACGTAAGAAAAAATGTATGCAATAAAAAGGTTGACTACCTATATATAGAAACGTGGGTAATTGAGGTGGATGATTTTGATTAAATTCTTTAACTAATTTCCCACTGCAACGTGTGATGGATAAGTTTAGAAATTTCCGGGGAGAGGAAGAACATTTTCACAAAATTTTGTACCTACATATAATATCTGTCAGTTCCATCCTATGATTACATCCATTTTAAGAGATGGTATACATGGTGTTTCACTATCGATCCGCATAATTTAAGGGTTTCACAGCTGAGGTGGAGACAGCAAAAAATTATGCGGTTCGGGGGGGGGGGGGGTAAGACGCGTTGTTTTGGGCGATAGGGGAACTTAACTTTTTAGTACCTTTTCCACTTTACACCCTGTAACTTTCTTGCTATACACCCTATCAAGGTGACTCAGATGATAACAAACCGTAAAGACGGATTTCAACGAGACTGAGGTTTAATTACGAAAAATTGTCATCTTTATAACATTTTCATATCACATTCCGTAAGGGTTATTATCTTCACATTTAATATTTTCAATTTTTCGTAAATAAACCTCAGTCTCATTGAAATCTGTAACGTCTTTATGGCTATTATAGTCGAGCCTTAAGCTTTCCAATGAATGCCCAATCAGCCTTCCTGTCACCTTCCATCAGAAGTTGTTGGAAGTCAAAGTCAAAATAATTCCTAATTTTTTCAAATGTTAACGATTTTCCTCTCAAAATGCGTGATAATTATACAGTTTTTTACAAGATTTAGAAGCCTCGGAAAGTTACCTTTACTACTGACGATATAAATTACGCCTAATTTTATGCAATTCCACGAAAAATTAACAAAATGATGAAAATTAATGAAATTATGCATCATAAAAACAAATTTATCTAAAAAACGGTTGCATTTAGGTAGGTACATTCCAGGGTTTCCAAATTTTGTAAAAAAATTGTATAGTTATCACGCATTTTGAGGGGAAAATCGTTAACATTTGAAAAATTTATGAATTTTTTCCAATTTTTTGCCTTAGACGTCCATTGTAGATGGCCCTACAATTGATACAAATGCAATTAACTCCAGTTTATTTTTTAATTTGAATTTTTTATTGTAGATTATGATTTGATTTGTTAGCCACAATCTATGTAAAGTTTTTCCATTTTTATGTGTTCGCCTAATTCAATTCATAATTAAAAACTAATTTTTACATTTACCGCAGAATAACTCCATCTATGTTTTTCTTCCGCTATCATTTCAAATATATACATATTTTTTTATGATGTTGCCAAACCTTGGAGGATACCCTATGATGGCGTAGCAAGCCTAGGCAGAAAAAGAAAAATAAGAAGGGAATTGAGGAATATTGGGTTGAGCCAAAGAGGTGCCTGTGTGCATTACGCTTGAATGCTTGCGGCTCATAGCTAAGGGGATAAACAGAGGATGGCAAACTATTCCACATTCGTACTGTTCTGCTTAAGAAAGATTCGGGGAATTTCTCGGTATGGCCGAATCTGACTTCAAGGGTGTAAGGATGGGCTCGGGTTACGGCTCGTGTGGTGTGCATAGGAAGATTTCTACAAGGGATCAGGCTAGAGATTTCGTCAGAGTAATAGCCGTAGAAGTGGCCATAAAAGAGTGATAGGCGTGCGTGGAAGGCCGTCTATTTTAGACTTTGTCTAACGCGGATAGTGCTGCGCGTCCAGCTTCTGCCCAAATATGGGAATTATATTCATTATACAGGGTAGCCCCAAAAATGACGTCCAAAGGTAAAATTTAGGTGCCTCATATTGAGGGGTATCCGAATTCGAATCATGTATGTTATGCGATTCTGCGTAGTTTTCGAGTTATGATTTTTTTCCGTGATTTTTCACCAAACTACTAATTCGAACACATTTTTGGTCATGGTGACTTGAATAATTGAGAGAAATTACTAATTTTTTTTTTGTCAATTTAGATGAATGTTAGTAGTTCATCTAATGTAATTTGATTCGGTAGCTCATATCATTGAGCCAAAAGAAATTTTTAAATTACATAAGGTTTAAAATAATAAAGTACAAAAATCTTTGAGGGCGATTTAAAAAAAGTCACATAACTTTTTCATTCAAACCTATTTTAAAAACTTCCTCATTTCATTGGCTATTTATTGTTTAAATTTTACTGAAATATCTCTATGGCATCATACTTAAAATTCAGTTCAAAACGTACTAAGTCTTTAATCTCTGCGAACTGGGATGCTAAATTTTTCGCACCTTAAATCGGCTCTAACTCGGTAGAGTTATGTCCGATCGGAAAACGGGTTTTACTGTTTACCTCAGGGTGTTACCAACTAAAATTCGTGGAACATTTTTCTTTCTTTGGATACTTAGTGAGCTGAACATGTGGATGCATTTGTCAACTACAAACATTTTCACGGGAATCAGCTATAGAGTCGAACGAGTACACGAAATCAAGGGTGCTGTCATCTGCAAAACTACATATGAATAGGATTGAAAGTTAGAACTAGTAGATCATTAATAAAAATTATGAAAAGAGAAGGAGAGAGCACAGAGCCTTGCGGTATATCGACATGCATTATAAAATGTTCAGAAGTGGCTCCGTCCTATACAACTTAAATTGAACGACGGGAGCGAAAACATTCAATTCATTTTAAAAAAAAGAGGAATGCCTGAAGTTTAGCTAAAAGAGCAGTATGCCAGACACTATCGAAGATCTTCGAGAGATATCTAATGCGGTGATATCAGATTCACAAAAATTATGGAGACATTTATTCCTACGCTTGGAGAGGAATGTTAGTAAATCTCCAGTCGAGCGGCCAGCACGAAAGACGTACTGGCGATCGCTAATAAGGTGATAGGATTCTAGATATTTATTAATTGAGTGTTGATGAGTGTTTCGGAAACGTTCGAGAGAATCCAAGTAAGGGCAATTGGTCTATAATTTGAGGAATCGCTTACCTCTCCCTTTTTTTGGGTATTGACTGGGCTGTGCACATTCCGAAGGGAAGACTCCTGACGAATAGGACAGGTAAAATAACTTGCGTATAAGTTTAGCTAAAGAATAGACGCAGCACTTGAGTACCAGGGGCCTAAGACACCAGCCTAAGACATATTGAGACTCGCAAATACTTTGAAAACCTCCCTTGTGCGGAAATGTAACTATCTTTCAGTGTAATTGCATGTTATTGGAGAAAAAGGATCTTGCGATGAGGGTGGTAAAACAGAACTCGCAGCAAATTTGGCTGCATTCAAATTAGCTTTATACAATGTTCCGTGTACATATCCCCGTTGTAAATCAGGCGTAGTACGGAAGAACTGGTGAAGTTGCTCTTGACTGCTTTTACCGGAGACCAAAAACTCTTACTACCCTTTCAACTAGTAAAGATTTTCTTAGCTCGTTGTATAATAGATTTACAGGTGTTACGTGCCTCTCTATAGATTTGTTTAAATTCCGCTGATTGATACAGCTTATATACCTGAAATGCAACTTCCTTATCTTTTAGGGCTGTATAACCGTAATTGTTAAACCAAGATGTATAAATTTATTTGTATTTCGATTGTATCACTATAGGCGCTTTGGCAATAACAAGCAAAATAGAAAAATTAACAACATATCCGCTTTCATAAACTTGTATAGCGAAAATCTTACTATTTTTAATTCGATCAATCACTGTTCCTTCTTCGAGATATTGTACTGTTTGAAAGAGGAATTTATTTTTATTTTTTGCACATGTTCTTTCCAAGCATACACCGAACAGCATCTATTATACAGGGTTCAATTAGATTCTCAGCAATTGTATGATTTTTACCGCATGTAGCAATACGGTAACTAATGCGGTAACTAGTTTCAACGGCACACATTGTATCTGAAAGTTACTCCAGTCGGCCACCAGCCTGAATAAAAATTCTGACGAAACATTTGCTGTAAATTTCTAAAAAGAAATGAATGCTTATTATAGACATATTGGATTTTTGAAGAAAACACTTGTTTATCTACTCCACTGAACGTTTAATTATGTAAAAACAAAAATTAAAACTAATTACTTAAAGAGGCCGACGCGTTTCGTCTGACTAGGACATTATCAAAGGCCGAACTGATCTTACTGGTTAACATGTATATAAATATGTTCTGAAGTACCTAACTAAATTACAGAGAGTAAAAGCATAGAGAGAAAAAATTCACAATTAAACTGAGAGGCTACATATAAATTGGGGATTAAGGAGGGGGCTTCTATCCGTAAAGTCTATTTGATCATTGACCAAAAAACAACCATCGTCTTTCGCTTTTCTAATTTCCAAGATTTCAAATTTGTCCAAAGTCGGGTCAGAATTTAATCTGTGCATAATCTCAAGGTCGTTTATAGAACAACTGTGTCCTGTTTCTTTAAGATGCTTAGAGAGACCCGAAGCAGGGTTAGCGGACTTAGAAGATTTGATGTGTTCACTAAAACGCGTATTAAAAGATCTTCTGGTTTTACCTATGTACATCGCATCACAATTACCACAATTTATTTTATATATCCCACTACTTTCGTATTTATCTAGTTTGGGCCTTATTTTGTTGTTAAAGATAAAATTTTTTATATTATTTTTATTAAAGAAAGCTGGAGATATATTGCATCTTGCCATGGGTTTTCGCAGGAGTTCAACAGATTTGTTGATATATGGTATTTTCTTCCAAGTATTGGCCATGTCAGTACCAGCTCTTTTATCAGGAAACACCAGTTAATGGTTTTTTACCAAAGGCTTCTGCTTACATTCAAGTACACTAACAACCACATTTGGTTTAATAGTATGTGCCGACAATACAAAATATTTCCTAAATATATCAACATAAAATGCAACACACATAATTATCGTAGCAAAAGG
Source organism: Dioctria rufipes (assembly GCA_963924295.1). NCBI lineage: Eukaryota > Metazoa > Arthropoda > Insecta > Diptera > Asilidae > Dioctria > Dioctria rufipes. The sequence continues at coordinate 28,854,909 of OZ002740.1, forward strand.
GCTACATATAAAGCAAAAATAATTTGGTTAAATGAAGAATTAAAACACCACTATAGAACTCGTGATAACATCAGTGTACATCTCAAGGTCATCCATTCTGAACTCTGTTTTCGCCTTCATCCGTTGGAATTCGACCACCTACACTACAAGTGCAATGAGCGAGCCAGGTTATTGACCTACAACCAATATCTCAGGCAGAAATCAAAATTTTCACGCTTGCGTAATAATGCGATAAGAGCTACAAGCAACTCAACTGATGCCAGCTGTGATGTGATGTTCTATCCCCGTCTCGTAAATATGTCATCGTTCAGCTTCTCTACCCGTGAGAATAATCTTTTGGAGAAAGGAGGTAAATTTGCGCCAATTTTAAAAACAAATAGCTCGGAGCTTATCAGCCTTGCGGTCCATGCAGATGCAGCTTTTAAAGATGACGATTTAGTTGGTAAATCTGAATGCGTTAGGGTAATTAAATCTATTAAAGATTATGATCAGGCCGACAGTAGGGATTTAATAATTTTAAAATCAATTAAGAAGAAAATATCGAACAATAATTTAATTGTCAGTAAAGCAGATAAAGGAAACTCTTTAACCATTATGGATAAAGCTGATTACCTTAAGAAAATGAATGATTGTTTAACATCAATGCATGTTGATGAAATTAATTCAGACCCAACAATTAAATTTAACCGAGATATTTTTAGTGCAATTAATAGCTCAACCCATGTTTTTGATAATAAGGATAAGTTTAGACTGAGAAACAGCCACCCGTCTATTCCTCTACTGTACGGTTTACCTAAATTGCATAAAGCTGGCATTCCTCTGCGTCCTGTTTCTTCTTCGTTTAATGCCCCTGCTCAGAAATTGGCTAAAAAATTGAACACCCTAATCCCTATGGTGTTGAATTTCAAACCAAACTTTTCTATTAAGAATTATACGGAACTTATCCATAGAACAAAAGATCTTACCATACCTCTGAACGCAAAATTGGTGTCATTTGATGTATCCAGCCTTTTCCCTTCAATTCCCGTTGGTAAACTGATGGATATGTTGAATGATAAGATCTCTCAAAAAGTGGATAACCCCGCAAAAGCATCGCAATTGATAAATTTATCTAATCTCTGCATTAAGCAAAATTACTTTATGTTCAACAACAAAATATACACTCAGAACCATGGTCTTGCTATGGGTTCAGCGTATTCTCCGTTTTGTGCTGAATTCTTCATGGATTCTCTTGAGACCATTCTCTTTAATTCTCGAAACCCTTTACTGAAGCTCGTCTTTACCTGGATAAGGTATGTAGACGATGTCTTCTGTATTTGGTTGGGAACAGACAGACAATTACAAAACTTTGTTAATCTTGTTTTAAATAAATTAGACGACTGTATAAAATTTACAATAGAATTAGGTAATAAGAAACTAAATTTCTTAGACTTGACGATTTCACTAGAGAATAATAAACTGCAATTTGACATATTTAGAAAAAATACATTCTGTGATAACGTAATTCCCTTTGACTCAGCACATCCTTGGAACACGAAGATGGCGGCATTCCACTCTATGCTAAATAGAATGTTGAATGTTCCATTGAACTCCGAAAAATTTAAAATTGAACTTCAAACCATTAAGAAAATAGCCATCAATAACGGATATAAACCTAAAATAATTCATAACTTACTAAAGGTGAAATTACGTAAAGGTGCTGTAAAGTCTGTCTTTCCTGATAAAAGAGCTGGTACTGACATGGCCAATACTTGGAAGAAAATACCATATATCAACAAATCTGTTGAACTCCTGCGAAAACCCATGGCAAGATGCAGTATATCTCCAGCTTTCTTTAATAAAAATAATATAAAAAATTTTATCTTTAACAACAAAATAAGGCCCAAACTAGATAAATACGAAAGTAGTGGGATATATAAAATAAATTGTGGTAATTGTGATGCGATGTACATAGGTAAAACCAGAAGATCTTTTAATACGCGTTTTAGTGAACACATCAAATCTTCTAAGTCCGCTAACCCTGCTTCGGGTCTCTCTAAGCATCTTAAAGAAACAGGACACAGTTGTTCTATAAACGACCTTGAGATTATGCACAGATTAAATTCTGACCCGACTTTGGACAAATTTGAAATCTTGGAAATTAGAAAAGCGAAAGACGATGGTTGTTTTTTGGTCAATGATCAAATAGACTTTACGGATAGAAGCCCCCTCCTTAATCCCCAATTTATATGTAGCCTCTCAGTTTAATTGTGAATTTTTTCTCTCTATGCTTTTACTCTCTGTAATTTAGTTAGGTACTTCAGAACATATTTATATACATGTTAACCAGTAAGATCAGTTCGGCCTTTGATAATGTCCTAGTCAGACGAAACGCGTCGGCCTCTTTAAGTAATTAGTTTTAATTTTTGTTTTTACATAATTAAACGTTCAGTGGAGTAGATAAACAAGTGTTTTCTTCAAAAATCCAATATGTCTATCATAAAATACTTCCACCAAGTGCCAACAGTGAATACAATTAATCACATTAAGAATGCTTATTGCTCATCTACGCGTACGCGTCTATGCTCATAAAAATTGTAAATGGTCCAAGCATCCATTGTCGACCTCCAATAATCCATAGCAATTCTAAGGAAAAATTTCCAGTAAATTTCTAAAAAAGAATTGCGGCTTTCCCTACATTAGGTCGAGGCATCGTTGGATTTTATATTGCAACAAAGTATAGCTGGCTTGTTACGACATCAAGATGTTGAGGAATCGTTGATTTTATATTCTAGCGATGTATTCCGACGAGAGGAGATTAGTATATTTTTAAGATCCGCCATTACTAAATTTTTTTCGCGTACCCCTAAGACATCAAACACGTACCCCTAGGGATACGCGTACCACGGGTTGAGAATCACTGCTAGATGAATACTCATCTAATGGTCACACGAATCTGTGCAAGCTTGATTTTCGAAGTGGTTTTCGTATATATTTCTATGACGGTTCGTTGGACAGTAAAAATGGTCATAACCAATTTCATAAGATTTCGCATTCTGATGAACTTTTCAGTACATTAAAATTGCATAGGACTAATCGCTTTCACAGTATACGTAAAAATCCTAAAAAATTTATATGGCAACACCAAGAAGGGGTTGCCCGATTTAATCCATTTTTGAAATTATATTTCATATTTTTATGAAAACACAATGCACAAAATTTCAGCTCTCCACGTTGACGCGTTCTCAAGTACTGTCCAAACATGTAGTGAAAAATGAAGTTTTTGTATGGCAACCCGACGAAAGAGTTACCCGATTGGTCCCATTTTCGAACTTAAACTTACTTTTTTTTTAAAGTCCGCATACAAATTTCAGCTCTCGAAGTACACACGTTTTCGAGTTATCTAGAGGACGGACTGACAGACGGACGGACAGATAGACGGAATAACTTTAAATTTTATACATGAGTGTCCAATCCACTTTGCTCTACCATCATTATTTCTGTGCGTTACAAACCGAATAACAAACTTAGTATACACCTATAGATTTCATCTAGGGTATAAAAATGGTGATGTTGCAGCAGCATCATACTCGCCAAACATTGTTCGGTAGCATCATGTTGAACATTTATAAGGTTTTATTACGCTAAACAAATAACACCTTGTAAATTAATATTTGGTAAATCATAGTAGATTGGCACTACGTGCCAGAAAAAAGAGAAGGTATAAAAAATTATGACTTCACTTTTTTTTTTAGATCAAGCGAAGTGTGCCCTCCAGTTCAATTACTTTTCATTAAAAAAGGCTTTAAAAAACTTTGTAATAAAATTAATACCTACTTATAAATAATTAATTTTAATTCATGGTCTTGCTTCTATTAAAAGAAAATGCTTTCCGGTTCGATTAACTTTGAAAATGCTTAAGAAACTATTATATAAAACAAATAATTTTACTTCGTTGTGTTGTTCCTAATAAAAGAAAATATTTTATTAATCCGTGCCTTCAAACAAATATTAATCCCTTATTTCTTTAGCAATGAAGGAGACGTTTCGTATTAGCAGGAACTAATACTCTTCAGAATGGGAAGAAGCAGACTTTATTTATTTTCTGAGTTGACTCAGATACGGAGATTGGCTCAATAAAAAATCCCTCAGTAAAAGCTGCCTTCCCCACCACATTCCATACAATTTGTTTGTTGCCTCAATATTATATTTCTTGCTGTTACCGGATATTACATCACAAATTGAACACCCTGTATATGTATACTTCTATATTATACCTGACAATCCTTCATGCATTGCCAAAACGAATTGTAAAACATTTTCTAATTATTAAGAAAACATTATTTAAAACTAAAAATACATCGTTCCATATTAAAAGCATAATTAATTTGCTGTAGTTATTTTGAAACAGTTTATTTATTTTTTTTTTAAGAAGAAGAAGAATTGAAATATTTTCCCATCCCGCCCTTTCCGTACACCAATGAAAAATATATTAAGTGAATCAACTCCTCAAAGGACATTGATTCGATTCCGATTTGTTTTCTTTTTCCAAGCGTTGATCGACATTATTAATGGACGATAAATTCCGCGGCCGGCGGCAAGATTCATACACACTATACATACTTACATACATATAGGTAGATATGTATAGGTAGATATGTACTCCTTCAGTTACTAATAAATACGAAGAACACACTTTTGTAGTGTAGTGTTTTTTTACTACCTAGTCAGCACATTTCTTAAATCTCAATGCTCATAACTATATCTACAACATGCATTCATACACACATAAGTACAAACATACCTACATATAAATATGCTACTACATACTAAACTTGCTACATAAAATTCGCTGAGCCGCCCTGATGCCGTGCCGAGTAGTATTTAGAAGATGAAAAATATACTGTGAAACATTTGCTCCCCGTCCCCATCACCATCTTAATTTAGTTAGTTAGTAGTCGACGGTCTGGATGGACGCGCGGGATCCCGCTTTCGGTTCACCTCGGTCATTGTCTTCTCCCTATACATATACACATTACAAAAATATAAATAAATAATAATGAGATAAAAACGATATAATTCGAAACGATCTAGATACTAGATGTACTAATTAAAAAAAAAATTAATTCGTTAATTTTAATTCGATCGATTCGGTGGTGCACCCAACTAAGGTTTTCTTTTTTCGATATTCACGTTTATTTTCGAACGACCCAAAAGTGCGCACTATTTTCAACTGGAAAATATTAAAAGCGGAAGAATATAGACATTCGGGTCCTCCAAAGCGATCCTCTCATATATTTTTTCACGTACTGTGTGTGTGCTGTTTGCTGTACTATACAAGTTCTGAAAACGAAATGTTTTCTAAAAATAACGAAAAGATATTTTAAGGCATTAATTTCTGTATAGATGCAGATGACTAAAAAAAAGTGTTGAACACGATAGGCACACTTTTACGAAAAAAAAAAAAACAAAAAACAAAGAAAAATACCGAAAATTTTCACCTAACCACGTTCTGTATAAATAATAGATTCTTGCGTATATCCTTAGATGAATATTGTGCAACATTATCCGAGGATAATACTATTTAATCGCGTGTTTGTGAGGCAAAAATTTTACGCGATCTATAAAATACAATCAACGAAACAAAAAAAATTGTTTTTGAATTTTTTTCTAGCCTAAAATTTCATATTTGTAAAAATAAAATCAAAAAAATTTCCATTAGGTGAGGAGGTAAAAGTGGATGAAAAAATGCCTCCGACAGTTATTTCACAGCTGTCACCTACCATTGTTGAACCCGTACATAACGCTTATTCGAAATCAAGATTTGACGGAATGTGTTATTCACCGATATCATCGTTTGATAATGAAATTGGAATTAATATGAACATCAATGGCAATTCTTTTGGAAATTTTCGTAACGGGACAGGAAGTACTACTGGTGTCGGATCTAATAATGTTCTTGGAACTCAAGCAATCTACCATAAATTCGGAACTGGTCTGAACACTAATAATGAATCTTCTAGTTTGTTTAGTGCAAATAATACAGGAAATAGCCTTAATTCGAATAATAATTATGGACCACAGGGTAATTATCAATGGTATCAGTGTTATTTGTCAGTGGATCATCAATCACAGGATCCTTATATGGTGAGTGTTGAAAATTTTTGATAGAGTTGAGTATTCTAGTTTATCCAAATGTTCAAACAAACTTCAATTCTGTCCTCTCTTGATTTTTGTACTATTAGTTCCCGCCAGTTTTGAAACGAAAAACCATATATACTTGTAGTATGAATATTTCCTTAACTCTACCGATCCTCATTCTTTTGTAGGTATGATGGTAATAATTAATTCATGATCCTAAATATTAGTTCTACCGGTATAGAAACTAGGACCTTCCCTAAGGATATGGATGTGTATTTCCCAACATTTAGTGTGAAAGTATTTGTATAACAAATCACACTTTTTGTATGTACGCTCCTTTATCACACCTATTCCTATTCAAATCTGCGTCTTATTTATTATAACAGACTTCGACGGTCTGCAAAGTCAGTTAATGAAAAACTTTAGAACTTTATTTGTTGACTAATATTATAATTATAAAAGCTAAGCAAATTAATTCGCACAGATTAGCTTCATCTTGATTTTGTTTTGGAAATTAACAGGTATAACACGTATTCTGCAAAATTTATACGATCCCTCTATAAATTTACACCAATATAGGGCAGACACATTTTTAAACAATTATACTGCAATAAATTTTGCAATATTACAATTGAAATGAGACCACGATCACTGATTTTCGCGCTAACTTTACTGTCGAGAGATGTATTTATAAAATAAAATTCAAACCCCTTCAGCATAGAAGAACATATCAAAACTCTAGGTACCACGTAAAATTTAACCATTCTTATATTTATTGTTGCGTTATTTTTCTCGTTCTGAATGAATCTGTACGAATCGACAAACCGATGTCATAAATTCCGTGCTCATAGAAAAGGAACGAGACAGAACCATTTCAAATGTTTGGCATTTCTTCCATTTCATTCATTCCAATTCATATAAATTGTTGTTTGTAAAAAACAAAGCCATTTGGAACAAACGCAACTGAAACTTAACTATTACCATTATCACCAAAATGTAAACAATACATTCACGAATACAAATTAAATTCAATCTGTTTGAAAAACTCAGGTGCATTTAGAACCATTCGGAATCCGAAAAAAGCGACAACAGATTGAAACTACATAAATTGTTCGGTCCGAGAAAAAAAAACATTGATAGACAAAATTTATTTTGAACGAGAAAAGGAACGTAACATTTGTCCTTTTTTTTCTGTATCTAAATCCACCGAAATATTTCAGTAACTGCCTAAGGGTAGGCAATATTTACTGGATATATTTAAAAAGAAATTCAAAAAAAAACAGAGACTTGAATTTAATGTATCGTGAGTGCAAAAAATTCTTTAGCTTTGGGATTCTCAAAATCGATATGAAAAACTGCTGCTGAACTGTTTTATTTTTTATTTTATTTTTTTTTTATTATTTCAAAAATAGCATTCAAATGCATAAAATTTAATAAAATCCCAAAATTTTGACTTAATTGTTGAGCCATAACTTCAAAACGGAGACGAGAGGATAAAAGTCATTTTGACAGCTGCCGAATATACACTGAACCCCTCGCTTTGAAAACAGAAGCTCGTTCAAAAACTTAACTAAATTTATCCATTCGCTGGAATTATACCCGAACTGACAGGCAATACTGACTTATTCTATGTCAATCAATTTTACTGACTACAAAAGCGTTGTTTTCGATCAACTGACCAGTCAGTTAATTTTAAAAATATCGTCAAATGGTACAGATTTTCCTTTTCTATATGTGCGTTGTTAACGATTTCTTCCTTATTCAAACTACTTTCCGTCACTTTTCCTCTAAAAACTATAGATTATAATTGTTATGATCAAACGAAGTAACAATTTGTGGACTCCAGTGAAAACCCTATTGGTGACACAAATAATAAAATAAAGGAATGCAAACATTTCCTTTCTTACTACTGCACTTAAGTATTTATGCGTAGTGAAAAAAAACCAGTCAGAAGGGATTTGCACAGATCTATGTCAGTAACAGTATCTGTTCTACTGACGAGCGTAATCACCTAGATAGTTAACTATGTCAATTCTTGGCATTCAAAACTCCGGAGATAACTACGATATAACCACGAAATACAACACTTTAATTAAATTTTCACCATATTGCTTGAGCATGATAACTTTAGTAAACCAACACATAAGGAAATATAAAACCTCTGACATTATTTTGTTTAGGTGTTACTTAAGATTATCGATGTTCAGTTTTATGTTAAAATGTGTGACGGTAAAAACTAAGTATTTTATTTGATACTAAAAAGTTTTATACAAAAATTATTTTAATATAGTAATAATAAACGTTAACAAAAAAACAACTACAAACAGGACCTGGTTTTGACAGTCAAAAAATTCATTTTCTTCTTTTCTTTGAGCGTAGTTAACTACTGTTCTAAAAAAACACTTCGCGGTTAAGCATAACTTCATATTTAAATAACTTGCATTGGAATAACTATGGGCTACAGTTTACTGCAGTTAAGTTTTTGAACGCCCTCCAGATGTCATGAAGCCAACTAAATTTCTGTAATATAATATGAACATGCATATGCATAAGTATCTATGTAAAAAATGTAATATGGAAAATTTAATTTTGAATTCGAATTGGATCTATAGTTGTTAAATTATTTCGATCCTTTACACTTCAGTACTGAATTACCTCCTACTACCTTTTCATGTTTTCTGAATAAAATAAAATATAAAATTTCCCGTACATAATACAACGTTTCATAGTAAAACGTTTCTCTATCACCATCATCTCTGACCATAACTATCCGCACTAGCTGCATGCAATTCATTTAAACGCTTCTCCTTCAATATCTGTTTGAAGTACATCCCTGCTAATCAACAACATAGTTAGCATCACGCCCCAAATTATGCAGCTACCGTAAACGGAAATCTTCCAAATTTCATTAGAAAACCATTCTGAAAATAGTAGGTATTTGTCCAAGTAATCTAAATCTACTAGAGGGTAGTGTGCTATATAAAATTAGGTGCCCCGAAGATCTCATATAACAGATAACTTTTGTTTGAAGATGTTTTCCGAATTATTTGGAGAAATTCTCCCCGTAACATTTTTCCGGACTACATATTTCGTTGAAGTTGAAGTTTTCTTTGTTTATTTTGAGTCCTATAGAAAACTCCTGGAGCCTCCCAGCTTGCTCCAAATCGTACAAGTTCATTTGCCCTCTCGATTTCAGAGATATAACTGTTGTATCTTCGCATTCGGGTGATGTCAGCTTTATTACCCCGGAAAAAAAAGACTATACGGCTCATATATACTCTATCCAAAAAGTGTCAAAATGTTACAATAATCTTCTATGTTTATGTTTTTCGCCGAGTCCGAAAATGCTCGCTCGTGAGTGGCTCTCGAAAGTAGGAAGCTCTTTGTAAAATTGCTCCAGCTCGTGACGCGAGCCTGACCCAGCTCGCGAGTCTGAGCTGAATCAAAGAAAATTTACGTAAACGCTCTCGCTCTTGAGCTTGAGCGGTTAAATTGCTCGGGCACGCGAGCGAGCCACTATACCGCTGCGGCTCCTCATAAAAACAATGATGTTTTTTTACAGTGCTTGCTAAAAATTTTCTGAAAATAATTCGGTGTAATCAAAACAAAAAAATTGTTCATACGCAGAGAACTTGCTTCATTTGTGCGAGCAAATAGATCTGTTCGATGAAAACCCCGGGTAAACCTAGGGCTACACTGGGCTAGTCTATCTTGTTTTTTGAAAAACCTCGGCTACCCCAAGCTTACACTCAAATTTTTTTTTTTTTGGCTTGTGAGCTGTCACTTGCAATATGTTGCTGATTGAGGCATATAAATTACTCTTGAGCAAAAATAAGCAAAAATTAAAAGAAAAGTAATAGATAAATAGCTAGAGCACATTTTATTTGTATTCACCCATTTTATAAATAACTTTTTACAATTAATTATACTCAGGAGAACTGTCAGAGAAATGTCATTATACACTAGGTTTACCCGGTGTTTTAAAAACTTGTTCGATGAGTGAACAAGACCCCCGGAAAATTGTAGGGGGAAATTTACGCGGTATTTTGCACGGTGTTTTCATCAAACAAACCTAATAAGTAGCGAAGCTCACAACGATATAACGGCTCTACACAGCTCTTGCTCGGGACGGGAGTGAAGGCCGCATCAGGAACCACTCGCAAGTGAACCCTTTCGTACCCTGGTTTTATGTTTTATACAGTATTGGGAGGCTCTGCTCAAAATGGATGCATATATAAATAAAGTTACTTATGTAATGTGAACGTGCCCAAATGGCACAGACATACTCAAAATAATATAAACTTTCGTTAAATTTAAATGTCAAATTGTCATAATAGTCGCCATTTACGCGAGTATGCATCTGCTTAAATGCTGACCCAAAATGGACGTAAAGAATCATACGGAACTGTACAAAATTGAAGTTTACTAAGAGTAATGGTTACTATCTTAACATTTAACGTTTTCTATTTTAAATAGTGCAAAAGCAAAAAAATTAAATTTATCAAATAGAAATTGTTTCAATTTATTTTACGTAAGTAACTTGGTGACCCTTATAGGACTTAACTTACGGCAATTTGACAGGTAAACATAACGAAATTAGAGATTATTTTGGGTTCTTCTGTTCAATTTAAACGGCGCATTTGCCTTACGTAAGTAACTTTACTTACGTATACATTCATTTTGTTAAGTTTATGTCATGCAAGCTTATTACGTACACATTGTAAACTTAAATTTCAAAATTAAATTCTTTACTTTTTGCACTTTATAAATATCTATGACTAAGATAGAACACCTGATATGTTAGAATGTGACGGTTATTTAGGGCAAAATAGCGAATAAAGTATTATGTCAATCTCTCGGCATTCACACCGTAAACCAAAAATCAGATCCAATTTGATTCAATACCAAAAATGTATAAATTTCTATGCATATCTCGATCTGCTCTTTGCATTTGCACAACGTCACCAAAATGATATAATCAGCGCAGTAAAAAAAAAAAGATTTGACTATACATGGGTTCCTATCACATTGCCCGTACCTCCCTCGCGCCCCTAGCTCCGCCCGCACACTTGTTTTGACTTAATACTCTATTCGCCTATACCCAACGCTTATTTGCGTGACGCTCATGCCGGGGTTTGTAATAAATAAATCTTGAATTTGAATTTTAAAATGTCAATTTCGTTCAGTTTCAAAAATTTCTATACGTCCATTTTGGATCAGCCTAACGCCAACTACCTATGGACCGGTACAAGTTTGAGTCTCGCACCGGTCATGAGGCTGAACCATAATTGAGGTAAAGAACTTAATGATTTGAACGAAACTAAGGTTTACTTAAGATCTTTTCACATTTAAAATTTTTAATTAACAACTGGAAGTTGATTTAATTTATGGTTTGTGCCATTATATAAAAAATATAAGAAGAATTTGCAGAATAATCTGAAGAAAAATCGGCAGCATTTCTAGAAGCAATATCTATCTTCCTTTGCGCCTTGCCAAACTTGTCTCTTAGAAGGGGCCACTTTTTTTCACATTCTTCTTCTATAATGAAAAGTAAGAATGTTATCGATTTCAGTCATATTTCATTAATATCATTAGAAAAATAGATGGGTCCTTACTGAATGAGTGACTTATCACACGTTACTTACGGCAATTTGATATTTAAACTTATACGAAACTTCCTGACCAACTCTTAAGGTTATTTTGGATACGTATGTTTAAGTGACTTTATTTACGTAGACGGCCATTGTGGTTCAGCCTATTCTCAGGACTCGCCGAATCATAATTTAGTGGTCTTCAAGTCTCTGACAGCTTCACATATTTATGTACATAATATGCAACACACACACAAATTGCGTCGTCCATCAGACATAAACCACAAGCTTTATTGGAAATGTACATATGTATGTATGAGTCGACAACCAAATCATAAAGAACTGCTCATTTATTTTGACTCATACCACATTTACCAAAAATCAATAGGAAGTTCAAGCTGATCTAATACATTACGAGCTTTCCCATTCCCAGGATCTAAGAAGGGGTCTTAAGATCATGCATAGGCCTACTGTACTTAGTAGGTATTTATCCTGTTCGATTCTTTTTACTAAACAAAGGACCATAACTACATATATGTATCCTTTTCTAATTAAAAACCATACATTTCCAACATTTTCGTCTCATAAATTTTCAACTATAATTTCACCATTTCCTTTTCATTTTGAAATCACAATTCACCTGGGCTTGATTGATGCTTTCGATTAGAATTTTATGTAAAAGTACGCATGCTCGTGATAAACCTATAAATATTACTTAAACACTAGATTTAATTAAATTATATGAAATAGAAAAATAGAAAATCTTCATTAACACTGCTGCCCTCTACAGTAGCGCAGGAATATGTGCATAGTAAGTGTTATTCAAGTCGGGAGTTTTCTCTTTCTCAATATTTAACGACTTTTTAAAGTAAAATAATCAACTCCACTTCATATCAGTGACTTTATAGCTTCACTTAATCTCCCCGACCGGCCTATTGTAAAAAAATTGAAATGATTGAAATTTGAGAAGTTTACAAAAGAAACATGCCCCAAAGCGAAGTGAATATAAACAATCAATTGAGGCTGAATTGAAACCCGTATGCTATGTATATGCGCGAACTGATTACATATATCCATGAGAGTTTATTACACCAAAGCACTTATGATTTATTAAGTGCCTCTTGGGCTTGACGTGGGCGATTAATGAAGCTTAATAGACTATGCGTATATTTTTCGTCATTTTTATTGTTATTATTATTATTTTTACGGCTTCCTTTCATTACTTTTTCAGCAATCCAAAATATATCCATCAACAGTATGGAGTCCATTTGGAACAGCTCAAAATTATTCTTTCAACACCAGAACTGGCTCAATGAATGATATCAACACTCTTGGACTTTTAGGCTCATCCACAAATGACACGCTTCACGAATTATGTGACCAATTTACCGATCTTTCAATATTTTCATCGCTTCATCAGACGAAACCACTTAGGCAGCCTCCACCAAATTATATGTGTCACTTGTGTTTTGGAAAAGGACATTATATTCGCGATTGTCCGCAGGTAAGACAAAGCTTTTTTTTATAATTTTATTTATTTATTTTTAAAACAGGTTACAAAAACAAAAAAAGTAAAATTGTATTTAGTTGGAAAATGCGAGGCAAGTAATTGTGATTATGTTTACAAAAGCAAAAGAAAATTATTGCAAAGTAGCAAAGTAAAAAGTGTTAAGTAGTTGGTTAGCTAGAATCCGAGAGCATTATTGCAATGAACCATTTAAAAACCAGAATAGACAAGAGAAAACGTTGCAATTGGTCCAAGACGAATAATATTGAATATAAAAGTTAAATAAAGTGAAACCTTTTGCATGGCAACACCAAGAAGGGGTGCTGCCCGATTTAGTTCGTTTCTGATTTTTCTTTTTTACTATTTGTATGAAAACGCTGTGTAAAAAATTTCAGCTCTCTACGTCGACGCTTTTTCAGACAGTTTCGAAATATACAGGGTGTCCAGTATGTGGTCTGGCACACAAAGTCTATGGATAGATCATGCTAAGAAAAGCAAAAAATTCTTGGGGTGGGAGAGGGAAATTCTAACGGTTTCCGAGATAACGGGACTTAAAGATATTTGGGTATGTTTTTATAGATCACTCTGTAGTTTCTGAACGTTACACCCTGTGATGATGATTTTAAATTTGTTAGATAGATAATCGTTGGACCAATGGTCTATAAATTTTTTTTCTGCTGATCTTTGTTTTGAAGTTATGGCTTAACAAAGTTGAAATTTCTTAATTTTAGCTCGGTTGTTTTAATTTAGGTTAGGTAAGAAGAGTGACGCTCGAAGACTGCATCACTTAGACCTCCAGTGGTGCATTTTGCCCCTTCAGCTCATGGGATAGCCTGTTAAACTGTCCTAGTTCTATCCTACTTCCCTTAGGAATCTCAGGATTCATCTGAACTCTCTAATTTGCAGCTCGTCTAGACTGGAAAAGAAGTAGCAACCCAAGGTCTAATTCTTTTATTCATCAGATTGGGGCACTTCCAAAGTATATGTTAGATGGATTCGATTTAATTCGAGGTCTTCCAGCTCCTGCAGAATCGCTCGCCGCTATACCCTGCCTTCTAACATGGACCCATATGGCAAGGTCACCCGTGATGACTCTACTGTCATTAAGAGCTCTCTTGTCCTCTTTCTGTCATATGCAAGCCACAATTGCCACGCAAGCCACAATTGCCACGCAATACAGCAGGTTTCCCTGCTAGTCCACCGGAGGCTTGGAATTTCATAGGGGCCCCTGCTGAACTCCTCTTTTAAAGCTCCCATTGGGATCCTCACATAAGCTACCACTGCGGAGCTATCCACTTCAGAGCCTTATTGGCCAGCTTATCAGCCATCTCGTTGCCTGGGATATCATTGTGGCCAGGTACCCAACATAAGGTCACCTTATTGCTGTCTAGTCAATTTCTCTAGGCTAGTCTTGCATAACTGCTCCATTTTGGATCTTACCAGCGCAGCATTCAGCACCTTGATGGCTGCCAGGCTATTAGTGTATATGGATGTGCCGTGCGGGCTCTCTGCACATAGATGCCAATATTGCCGCCTGGTAAATCGCTGCACGCTCTGCCTGAAAAACACTACATTTTCAGGCAGTCTATAAGACTCGTACCACTAGTAGTCTCTGGAGTATACTCCAGCCCCTCCCCTGTGCCCGCACACGTCTTGAAAACATCCGTATAGATAGGGATATCGGATGATATTACCATTTCTTTCCCTTCCCAATCACTCCTGGTGGGAATCAATGCATCGATACCCCACGAAAAGTTAGGACAGGTACTTGATAGTCTGTTTCTACCCTGCAGTCACTACATTCTATCTTTTGGAGTATATTGGTATACCCAAAAACCCCTCTTCATCCACCAACCCACCGATTTCATCCTGACAGCACTAATCGCGGCTACACTTCTGCAGTAGAGGTCCAGTGGCAACAATTCAAGCATGAACTCAAGATCCGCCGAACTATGGATGTGTATATCCAACGTACCACCCTGGAATTTAATCCGCAGTTTCACCAAATATTGTCTTGCACGTGTAGAAGACCACACTGGCCTTCTTAACGCGTTCTTCTAAGTTAACGTATGAGATTGTAAGTATTTAAAAAATAATAATTACAGAATCTGAGTTGGACAAGCAGAGAAGCTTTAAACATTTTTGGGACAATTTTTGCGGTATCCGGACAGCATCAATACCGTTAAAATGATTTGTTACAAGAGTCAAGTGAATAACACTACGGCACAATAGCGCCCTTGAATATTTATTTAGGGAGTTGAAATTTTCCACGCAACTTTTCGAAAATGGGCACAATTGGCAACTACCTCCTAGGATTATAGCATACAAAAGTTCTGATATCCTCCATTTGCGTACCATGAACCTGTCCAACTACAACTACAAGCTTAGTCTCTAAAAGATAGTTAAAAAGAGACTCATCTCTCCGATTTTTATCAATGCTAGCTAATATGATATGACGGGCATTAGCTTCACACCCAAGTAGACGATTGATGTTCGTCTCTTTAACAGCTTCGATCACCAATCTCAACTCCTCGGAGGGGGTGAAGGCTCCGCATACGGCAAGTATGCCGAAGCTATCTAGCATTTATTGGCCCCAACCTCTAGCCCCACGACCACAAGATCCTTAGAGCTGAAATTAGATAACATTAGTGCCTGAAGGTTTTTTCTAACAACTTCACTTGTTCTTACCTTCTCTGTCTCCTGATTATAAAAAGTCTGAACTCTTTGAGGCCCAACCCCTGAACTTTACCCCCATGGACTCAAGGTTCCGTGATTAGAGCCACAGCTATGCCCCTTCGTATTTAGGAGCAGCATTAGGTTGGCTGACGCAGCCTTACTATGATGAAGGTTGATTTGCACCACCTTCATCCGTAGTAGCTGTGTCCTCCTCCCTGCAGGTTTTGTTCCTCCTGAACAGCCTGAGAAATACTTCTCCCACTCCAAAATGGAGCTTTCCTTACCTCTTCCTGACGATGTGTACCGAGGCTTCGACCACCAAGACCACGAAGCTCCTACCCCCTTCCCTATGTTCCTCCTCAGCCACAATCTCCCACTCCCCCATTAGGACCTCACAATTTTGTGCCTGTAGGACCTTTAGCAGACTGACCCTATCGATATCCACATTAGGAATCACCAAACGACCTTTGGGTCTCTCAGGAATTTCCTGCATCGGGACGAGCTCAAGCTGGGCTCCTTCCCACGACACTTCCACCTCCGAGACTGCTTTGATAGCAAAGTCATGCGTAGCCTTGTCTCGGCACTCCACGACTCTGACTCCATGCTTCCACCATGATTTCCCGAAGGCAGGTGCATCCAGTGAAGAATTACTGAGCGTTCGATAGCAGTCTCTCCACTGTCTTCCACTGCTCCTCCGTATAGCGCCCGTACCGATTGCTCCTATCGATCAGCTCTAGCATCAGGCTATCCGATACCATCTCACTAAGCAGCCTACACTCTTCTGCCAGACTCTTACTAGGACCCGGCTTTGGTTCCTTGCTGCTTCCAGAGCATGACCTACTGGAGCCCGGCTTCAGCCTTTTGGCCTCATTGCCTTCCTTCTCAGTAGACCTTACTCTCTTCAACTCCTTTTCCTTCCCCTTAAACTGCTCACCACTACCCCCTTTACTGGGACCCGTGATGGCAGCCTCCGAAGAACACTTCTTCTTTGCCTTAGTCGAAGGTCCCTTACCCTCGCCCAGCTTAGACTACTCCTCTCCTTCTCCGTCAGAGACTCGGGTACTTTCGCAGAGAGGATTCCAAAGATGTGTTTTGCGCTGCGAAACATACTCTTCCGCCGCAAGTCCTCGGTCCTTCTTCTTTCTATTTGGGTCTTAATCACACCTTCTAGCTTGACACTGGTCTCAGGTTCGGCAAACAAATGCTCCTCCGTGTCTGTCGATATGACTCATACTCCTGAGATATCAGTTCAAGCCCTGAAAGTTCTTTTTCGATAGCGCCAGTCTCCACTGAGGCTTCTACTGTCTCCTTTTTGGCGTCTTTAAGGGAGCACCGCCATTTTAATGAATTAGATTTATTCATTTTGTTCCCACGAGTCGCGAAAAAATGTTGGTCACCCATGGCAGAGATTCGCAGTACCACGGGAAGGCTAAATTAAAACTGGAGGTCGCCAGGTATCCAGAGTTCGCATACTAGCGACTAAGCACCCTCTTAACCACACAGCCCTCGGCGTATGCTGTTCCACCTTGGCTTGGGTTTGGATCAGGTTTTAGCCTACTGATCAATATCAAGCCGTGGAAGTATCCGATCCAAAGTTGACATCTTCACTTCACCCAACACTAGACTGACAGTATAGCGGGATCCATTACATAGCAGAGAGGATAGCTCGTGTGATGTCAACAAAAAGCGAGGCTTTTTTTTTAATTTAACTACGATTTTTATCAAAAAACATGTCACCAACACCAATTTTTCATATTGAATTTGAGAAGACCAAAATCTTGGCATGACCAGCAGAGTAAATATTTATAAACCATTGGAAAGGTCCAACGATCTATCTATTAAATTTTAAGTCATCATCACTGGGTTAACGTTCGGAGACTACAAAGTGATCCAAAAAAACATACACATCTTGGAAACCGTTAGGACTTCCATTCCCACCAATACAATTTTGCTTGTCTAAGCATTACCTCTCCATAGTCTTCGGGTGCCAGACCATTTACGGGTCACCTTGTATATTGAAAAACCAAATTTTTATATGGCAAAACTACGAAGGAGTTCCCGATTTGTCCCATTTTCGAACTTAAATTTTCTTTTGTTTGCTCTACCATAATTATTTCTATGGTTTAACTTTAGTATACCTTATAGATTTCATCAAGGATATAAAAATATAACTGCGTGCTATGCTCTTACTAAATACAATTGTGAAATAAAGGAAACAAATTTATACGTGATTGAACCAGGAGTTGCCCAGAGAAGATCTCGTCATATTTATGACAAGATATTCTATAAAAAACGGTCAATTTCGTTGATATTACAAATATCGTCATTCGTATAAAATTAACATTTAGACTAGACATTTTTTGGGCAACCCTGCTGCGAAAGTTCTAAAATTTATTATCATCTCGCAATTGCGCATAGACCATGGTAACTATTCTAATTTAGAAAAGAATTTGAATTTAAGCCTGTTATGGGAACAACAATAACCAATTGTGAAATATTTCTGTTTACATACTCACAATTTGCCCGTTTTGTTTATAAGAGATTTTTAGCTTATCAAGCTCTTAATTTTTAAACACATAATTAAATATGCGTTCAAGTCGTAAATTTTTAACTTTCTTACTTTGCCTACAAAGCTATTTTTCAAAACTCAATCAACTTTTCTATTGCTATTGTTGCGGATTAGAATTTTGTTTTTAAATATAACTTCGACATAGTTTGTTTTGTTTATATTTAACCGCTCTGTATACATTGTTCGTTCTTCTGATAAATCTTTTCCTTTATAGTTAACAATATCAACAATATCACTATCAAGGAAGTTTTTTTTTATTATTATGAATTTCTCTCCATCAAATAAACATTTCGAGTATTTTTCAATATCGATTTTTTTATCTTCGCAGTTATCAATATGCAATCCAACCACATTTTTCTTAGATATAAAACAGGAAATAGTAGTTGAACTGAAAATACATTTACTTATTGACAGAATTCCTGGAAAATAGATACATGTATGTGCATATGTGAGGGTAGGGTCATCAACTGCCACAGTTATCGCAAAAAATAAGCACTATGATACAGAAACTTAACGCGAAATCATTCAAGACAATTACGTTTCAGTTCAGGTGCTGTTTTGAATTGGAAGAAGAATTTATTGAATGGCACCTGAATGAAACTCTTAACAAATTTTGTCGTGCTAAAGTTGAAAATTTTTAACGTTTTTCAAAATAAATATTTGTGTAAAAGTACATATACAACCTGACCATATGTGCAAATAAATTGGACAATAAGATTTTCACGAAATAATCGTTTTCTTTTTTGGATGAGAGATCCCAAGCACGGAAGCCAGGGCGGCCCATTGTGCTATGTTAACCTGTTAGAAACCCTCTCACTAAAACCTTCCTGTCCTCTTAAGGAAACGCATCAAGTGTTGGTGAGGTAAGTTTTTCAGCTCATTCACAGATAGGAGGGTAGACCGAAGCATATCCAGAGACTGGATAAGCACACGGAAAGTATTCGGTTGTCTCAGGCTCTCCTTCCAAGCAGGACAGATATTGAGGGCTGTCAACAACTTCTATTATTGTTAGATGAGCATAAAACGAGGTGTGACCGGTAATGATGCCAAATACAGCTCTGTATTGTTTCCTTCCGAACCTATTAGGCCCATCAGGAACAAGTTTTGTACACCTGCAAGTACTCAGGTTCGCCCATCTCTGCTTATGCTACGCAAATCCACATTGATGAAAGACCTGATAACCGAGGTGGCAACGGCTACTACGGGTTCCAGTCTAAAGAACGGACAACCAAAGCCAGACCTGGCTAGAAGATCAGCCCTTTCATTCCCCATGATCCCCATGTAACCAGGAACCCACTGAAGGGATACCTTGTCGTGGATATACAGCTTATCCACGGACGACCAGCCGTTGCCAAGTAACTTAGATGCTATTTCAGGGCCACTCAGAGCCATCAAGGCTGCCTTGCCTGACTATCCGAAAGGATAGCAATGTCCTTGCCCCTTGATCTCCATATCAGGGCCTATCTTCGCTGCCATTGCGATGGCGAAAACTTAAGCCTGGAAGACAATAGTGTACCCTCCAAGTGAGTACTCCAACCCAATCTCAGGTTGAAGAAAGTAAACATCCGCAACGGCTCCCTTATTAGGGTACGTACACAACGAGGCGAGGATAGGCTAGGCACTTGAGCGAGGCGAGTTGAAGATACAGCTTGAGATGTAGTGTTCACAACAAGGCGTTCAGTTTCTTAGTAAATCGCGAAGTGAGAGCATAAATTATGTCATCAGATTCTAAAGAAAAAATTTTGTGTTTGTCAAGTAATGCAACTGTATTGCATTCTTCACATAAGTGTACTTGCCGCTGCCATCCAATAAATGGGAAACATCTGGAATTTGGTAAATTTCATCATCTATATGATGATCTATGTACTGATCCTAATATATTCTTCCAATATATGAGAAGCAGTAAAGAGCTCTTCGATTATATCAAAGATAAAACCTATGAGAATATGCCAGCTTTCAAAATCAGCGCGCTGCATTTCGCGAAAAAAATTAAAAATTTTATTCTCGAGCGAGATACCTCGAGGAGTCTCGCCATAGAACACAGCGTACAATCATTTTATTTCTTCAACTCTTGATATAGCCTCGCCTCGCCTCGCCTCGTTGCGTACGTACCCTTAGTAAGAGAGTCGTCGGGTGAAAATTTTTAGAGCGGACCAGGGAAGGCTCAATAAGCCACTTCCCTCAGCTTACAATTCCCTTTCAGGAAAACTCACAGAGAAACCACGCTCAAAACGAAGCTCAAGTGACATGTAGGCCACATTGTTCACCTTAGGTTGAAACTGAATATTTTCTTGGGTTCAGTTCAGATCCACCTCTAAACACATAAAAGCTACTTGTCCATCTTTTAAAGTATAACATTCTAACCAATTTCGTAAGACATTCATAATGAACTTAAACTTGGTAGGTATAGATGATTTTCATGGACAGTCATCTAGTTTTGCACTCCAAAATTATCAATCGATTCTGACATTTCTACACAAACACAAGTACACAACAAATCGCATCAAATCTAAGAGTGTTTGTTTGAACAGGGCCGGGTACCAGTTCCAACTTAAAGTTCAAACGACAATAGAATCCTACATTGGAAATTAATTTTCGCTAAGTTATTTTATAGGAAATTATGCGATAAATTTGAAAGAAAGTGTATGCCTGATCCAAAGACCATTAAACGGTTTACTGGTAATTTCATGGAATTTTATACTATTTGATAGTCCGTACTCGAACCAGATATTCGGCCGAAAATATTCAAAGTGTACGAAATAAAGCAGAACAAAAATTTATATAAGAATCCCTATTCATGCTAAGCCAATTTTGACACAAAATTTTAGCAAAACACTTTGAGTCCATAAAAAAATCAAAGGACTCGTTAAATTTAAATTGAAAAAATTGTAATAACCCAGCAGGAAATGTGGTCAACGACTACGAAGTCAACAATGCTTCATTGTTGACCGTTTACTCTATGTGTCAACAGTATATACCAAATGAGCATGTATAGCTGAAATATTTTAAGTGTGTAAGTATTGTTGACTCAGCAAAGACTTGTCAACGATGAAATAGCGTTGACATTGTAGAAATGAGTCATAATTTGAAGCAACGATTTGTAACTACTGTTAGTAGTAAAGTCAACGCGGATATGCCAACTCAACTTATATTAAAGTTAAAATTAAATATTAAAATATCAAAAATATAAAAATGAGTAATAATAATAATTTGGCGTTACAAGATACATTTTTTCGGTTACATACATAACATGTATTTTCGTTTATTTTCCGATCTACAAAGCACTTAACATCAATGGGAAATTTACTGATGTGATATCAACGGGTTGTCACACATTATTATGTCAACGTCGTGTCATATTACCTCTTGTATGTAGTGCATCATGTATGACTCTGTCAACACTTTTTCATCGATTTTTTTTTCATTGTGGTGTCATGGGTGAGCTTGTCAACGTTGCGTCTTTTGCCGGTTGTAATTGTTACGTCATGTATTACATATTCATTGTTTTGTCAACTATGACAAGTATATGACAAAGGATTGATAAGTTCAACGTTGAAAAACTGTGCAAGTCTCTTAAAAATAGTCAAAGATAAGTCAACGATACAAAATATCGTTGACTCCTCGATGACTCAACGAAGCTTTTTCCTGCTGGGAAGCGACGAGGCTCATTTCGAACTTAGTGACATGGTCAATCAATTGTCATTTTGGTGTACATAAAATCCAAGAGTAACCAATACACATTTCTGTAAATTGACTGTATGCTGCAGAATTTATGCTCGCAGCGTCATTTGTCCTTTTTAAATAACTTTTATCTACTCACTAACCCCAGACTAAAAAACTTTGTGCCTGAGCGTCTGAGAGATCCCTTCGTAACGAAAGTGTTTTAGGGTAGTAAACATGGATGGATTTAAATGTTGTTTTTTTTTTTTGTGTGATGAGAGAGAAAGAGAGAGAGTGGATAATGGAGAGTCAGAGAGTGTATGAGAAGTTATGACTAAAAAGTAAAAATAAAATATATTTAAAAAACTTTTAAAATAAATAACTTTTGTAAATAAAATGCACTAAAAAGTAAAACATATTTCTTTTTCTCAGTATTTCATTGCAAAATAAGAAACATGCAACTCAGATTAAATCTTAAAAGTTTGGGCATGATTTGCAGTTAGACAATTGTGATTATAGTTTTGGATGTCCAAACTTTTAAGATTTAATGTAAGATGCTAGAATTTCTTATTTTACAATGAAATTTTTCTTGTGTATATCACTGAGAAAGATAAACTTATTTTTTACTTTTCAGTGCATTTTATTTACAGAAGTTATTTAATTTAAAAGTTTTATAATATACAGTGATGTGCAAAAAAATAGGTGTGGGAAGAAATTATTACATAAATTCGTTTTTTCTCCACATCTCTTTATTTTCGAGTTATACCTTTTACGTTAAGCAAGTTCAATATATTTAAATAAAAAAAAAATACAATTTAAATGTTGTACGACTTAAATAATTTCAAATATCCATTTATAAAACAAAATATGTGCTGTGCAAAAAATAAGTGTAAACTGTACTGCACTGTTAAATAAAAATTTTAACCTTTACTGTACATTTTCAAAAGAAGGAAAATAAAATCAATGTTTTTGGTTGACCGTCTCAGTCCCCCAACCTGTACCCCATTGAGAACCTATGGGTTGATGTTAAAAACCCACAAATAAGGCCGCTTTATGGGAAGCTGCGAAAACTGCTTGGATGTCCGTCAATTTCTCCATAGAGGTGCAAATGGCTTATTGACTCGATGCCTCGCCGATGTGCAGCCGTTATTAAAAGTGGTAGCCACAAAACAAAGTATTAGAAAAAAGGAAGCAACTAACTATAAGCAATTACATTAATTCTTGTTAATTCAGTTTTTCCTTTTGTTTTATACTTCAGATTAATGAACACACCTATTTTCTTTACACAGCACAAGTTTTTATTATGAACCAATATTTGAAAATCTTTAAGTTGTACAGCATTTAAATATATATTTTTTTAATCTACTGTATTGTATTTATTCAATAACAACAAAAAATAATTTGAAATAAAATGACGTGGAGAAAAAAACGAATTTATCTCAGAATTTCTTCCCACACCTATTTATTTTTTTTTTTTCACATCACACAGTGGGCCAGAATTCACGTTTTTCGGCCAAAACTCCGGAACTTATGGAAACGACCCTAAATTAGGTGGTGTTTATAGGAATAATAATTTAAAAAATCCCACTGAAATATAAGGGTGGGTTTCAGGGGGTAGAAATTGAAATAAATAGATAAAAATATAAAACTTTGGATTCTGTAAAATGGGACACGAACTTCACGATCTGAAAAAGATAGGGTGTTTTTCACATGTATCAAAGCATTCAAAACGTCCTTACTCGAAAAAAGGCAGCTAAAGGCAGCTGAAATTTTCAAAGTCATGTAGTTAACACTTCATTCTATATAATGAAAAATATTATAGGGGGAAAGTTTGCGGAAGTAATGTAATGTACATTTTAAGCGAAATTTAATGCTAAAATCACTCACAGGATAATGGGCTATAACTAAGACACCAAATAGCAAACAAAGTCAATTAACCAATTATAATAAAGCTCTTACCTTGTTCTATGTCACGCATGACTGCTTCGTCCTATTGAAGTTGAGAAAAACTAAAATTCACAGTCGGGAAAACACTAATTATTCACTGCGCAAACTTTAGCTTAGACACGTGTTATCTCCTCAAGCTCTAGAACGCAAATGGAGCAGATAAACGGATCGGGGTCTTTTGTACTTTCAATAATAGCCGTAACTCTACCCAAAAAAGTTATTTATTGTCCATTTCTTGGAAGTCGATACAATTCGGTTCATTTGAGTTTTGGCCGGAAAATGAGATTCCTGGCCCACTGTGCATCACTGTATTTTATACTTTACTTTTTGTTTTTGAAGATGTATCTACCAATACGAATTCTAAACAGTTGGTAAACGCTTTGAGAATTGTTTCAAAATTTCGTCGCACGTAACAGTGGAAAAAATGTGTGTTTACAACAAGACGGTGAAAACCATGTTACCGCTGGTTTGATATCAAAAAGCCATGATTATCCACTAAAAGATGCCCAGACCTAGCAGCAGCCGATTTCCTTTTTTAAAGAGCGAAGTTACGAACGACTTAAAAAAGAAAAAAAGAAGTGTTCACCAAGAAAGTTATGCCATAAGCCAAAGCCTTCAGAAATAATATTATATTCAAAATAAAAATATGGGACTTATTTTTGGACACTTTGTAAACTTTCGGGCATTATCTAACCGCGGATCCTCCTCTTTGATTTACAAAGGGTTATCATCACATTTTTTTATTTTTTTTTTTTTTTTGCTCTGACAAGTAACCACAAACCGAGCAAAAAGTACACTAAAAGTATACCAACTTATTTTATTTGAATACAATTTTTTTTTCGTGAAGCTCATGTAACCAGTGACTCAAAAGTGTACTAAATGATGAGAATATTATTTAAATATAGCCGCAATAATTAAAGTAAATTTTTTCCTACGAATAACGTATAATTTGCTCCATCTTAAATACATACACATATGCAATCACATAATATTTAATTTTTTGTGAAATTGAAAAGTATCAAAGTCTAAAATTGTAATTCCTTCGCCCTAGGACACGAACTACCGAATATATGGAAAAACTAGCAAATTTAAATCTCTTTCTTAACAAAACTTATCAACAAAGTTTTGCATGAAAATCGTTTTTTTTTTTTTATAATACTATTGTTAAACAAGGCATACAAATTTTGACACTATT
This sequence comes from Dioctria rufipes, assembly GCA_963924295.1. Lineage (NCBI taxonomy): Eukaryota > Metazoa > Arthropoda > Insecta > Diptera > Asilidae > Dioctria > Dioctria rufipes. The sequence goes on from OZ002740.1 coordinate 28,880,174, forward strand.
CGGAAGAGAAAGACTTGAAGATAATTTTAAAATTAAATTTAAAAAAACTTATTTTGTTTTTAAGCTACAAAGTTACTAAAACTAATGTCAAATGCGACAGAAAAAGTATTTCCTTAAGAACGCACATAATTAAGACTCGATTACTAGAAATTAGTCATTACTAGAATTAGTCATCTAGATAGTGTTTACCATGCGTCCATACGCAGGATTCAAGTAAAAATAACCTTTTGAAAATTAAAGTCGGAATGATTTTAATTCCTTACATACTTGGGCACAAGAACTTAAATTTTTTTAATTCAATTCGATTTACGGGTGTAAAATTTCATCTGATGGGTTGCGTTTTACATGTTTTTTATGTAGTAAACGTTTTAAAGGGTACTCAAACTCTGATATACAGAAACACAATATTTTTTGTGCCACATGAAATAGGAAACCGCTCAGTCCATTGTTATAAGTCAATGAGTTCATCCAACAATCCCCCTCTTCCTAGGAAGAGCAGTATTTTTTCAGGTGAAGTTTCTTCAAAGTCGGTAGGCTTTAAGAAGTATGAGCCAAAACCGGAATCTACAATGTACAATGGCCTCGCATTCGAATAAGATATGCTCCGATGTTTCATCCTCTTCGAGATATGGCCTACACATCAGTGGATGATATACCTATCCGATTTAGGTGTTTATTCAGTTTGCAATGTCCGGTTAGGACCCCTGTATGATTTTCAGTTGATTCCTAGACAGCCTCAAAAGATTCATCAAAAGATCCATCTTAGATTCATTCGTCGTTGGATCTAGTTTTAAATGGTAAGTTCTACGTTGTTGTAAGAAATACTGCAAATGGTTCCGGTCCTATGAGGAGCATAGATGCTCCACTTTCGGCCAGTATAGTCATACTGCAATAGTTATTCATCGGTTTCATTGTTCTCAGCGCCGTATCTAACATACCAATGTTTTTTTTTTTATATCCAAGCTTCAAGAAGTTCTATGTGGTAGCAGCAAAATCAAATCTACCCCGAATTTCTGTCTAATGCCTCTGTACATAATCATATATTATGAGTTCTGGAAATTGTATAAAAATTCTGAAATCCATATTATTTCACAGCAAATACAGCGGCATATCACTAACCACATTTACATTTCTTTCTGTATAAATATCTGGGAAACAAACTATGCTTTAATTAATATGTCGTTGTTTTACACCAGCATATCGTTTCAAGTATTAAAATTTTGCTGATGTCCTTCTGGCAAATCTGTCAAATCTTTTCCTGTACCCATAAAGAGTGCTGATGGACAATATTCGAAATGTGGCTTTATTATAGTATTTTACACTTTTAGTGCACTTAACATCTAAAAATTATCTATGACTCTTCTGAAATAGAATATTATTTTAGTAATTTTGTTACAGATATTATTGAAATGATCTTTAAAATTTGGTCTATTGTCTATAAATTCTTAATTTTTTCAACCAATTCAGTAGCGACACTATAAATAGATGTTAAGTCTTTCAATACAGTTAATAATCATCATTTTTGCTTTTGCACCATTAATTAATTCATTTTTAACCATTTCCTAAGCTTATTCTAGTGAAATTACTCCTACACTGATTAAAACTCAAACTGTCACCAATAATATACAATAACGCACGCAACATCTACAAGGAATCTTAATTTACAGTGGGTCAGAATATTACCTCTATATTCAATAATATATAAATATGAAACAGCAATGCTCCCATAAGAGAACCTTGAGGTACTGCTAAGGCACAGTTTTTTTTGCTTCTGACATAAATTCGTTTACTTTAGTAACCAACTGAAACGCTTCCTTTCATTTCACTCCGTACTTTTCTAATTTGTCCATGAGAATATTTATATCGACCGTCTTAAAAGCTCTCTTCATGTCTAGAAATATAGCGATAATAAATTCGACTTCATCAATAGTTTACTTCCATTCCATTATGAGCCAGTTAACAGCTGTTTCATATGAATTCTGCTTTCTAAAGCCTGACTGTTTTTCACAAAAATAATGCTATGTTGTTCCACATATTTAATCAGCTATAGTTGAACTAGTTTTTCTAAATATTTTCACGTAAAGGAAGCATATTTACCATACATATGTAGCCATGTAGGTACGATAAGGGATTCCTACAAAACCTCCGGAAATTAACCAGTTGATAATGTCAAGTAAATTAAGTCCGATGACATTTATTCCATCCTATAACATGCTGGTGCTCCAAACCTTAAAAAATGTCTTCTCAACAAAAATTATTTTATTATTTTGTTACGTAGAGTATTTAATAAGTATAAACTTTGGAAAGGTGAAGATCTAAATTTAAAATTACTGGAAAACTATTTTGCTGGATGCATAGTAAATAGTTTAGGCTCTATAACATATTTAAAATCAATGTCTAGTCACTTTTCCATATGTATCAATATAAAACATTTTAGTATTGTAGTATTTCTCGATGGTTTTTCAAAGCTGCGTTTCTAGGGCAAGCACTTTTTCGATTATGATGAAATATGGATGTTATTCTTGGGGTTTTATGAGTACTTAAGTATCAGAAATCAACTGCTTCATACGAAAATCTGGGTTTCAATAGATATATTTATGCTTAAATTCATATCACTTCGTTTTGAAGACGCCATATTTTTATAATGTGATCCAGGCTGAGCGATTGCTACTCCTGCTCTCTCCCACCCTTCTGATTATTCCTAACAAAACGATCTACACTGAACTAATTCTCCAGTCCCATACCCTAATTTCTTTCCTGACAAAATCTGGAAAATCTGTTTAAATGGATAAAAGAGTATTCTAACGATTTAGCATATATTATAAAAATTGGAAAAATATGGATGTGTACTCAAACCATCAAAGTTTTGGAACCACTGGTCTAATGTATCGCCAAAATTTGTCTCTTACACAAATTTTAGCTTCTTTCCTATTTTACAATTATTTTTATTTCATTTTATAATTTTTGTTCTTTTTTTCTTCGTTATTTACATATTTTTTGCTGATCTCTATATATCTATCTATATCTTTTATATATTCCTTTATCGATTTGATTTTTCCTTTTATAAATTTACCAGCGCTAAAGTTATTATTTAGATAGAGACTTTTCGATCGTATTTTCTCCTGATTGTTAAGACCAGCTGTCATCTGAATATCGGTAATAGTTATAGTCGGAGTTAGTTAACTATTTTAGGAAATTATTGACAATCAATGATTAGATAGTAGAGTTTATAAAACATCCTACTTGGGGCATCTCCTCGAGTCAGGCCAGGTAAAAACAAAACTATATTTATGGAAAATTCTTGAAAGAGAACCACGAAAATTCTGCAAGACCAATAAATTATAACTTTTTTCTTAGTTTAAGTATCGTCCTACCTCCATTATTTTTATAACCTCAGTGCTTTTCAAACATAAATTTTATAATAAATTTTGAGAAACATGTTTTTAAAAAAAAATAAAAAAATAAATATGCGCCCATTTCAATATTTAAATATATTTTTTTTTCAGGCGAGACCAAAAGGTGAAGGAAAAACTCCTTACCAAGGAAAGAAACGCTGTTTCGGTGAATATAAATGCCCAAAGTGTAAAAGGAAATGGATGTCTGGAAATTCGTGGGCTAACATGGGCCAAGAATGTATCAAATGTCACTTGAACGTCTATCCGCACAAGCAACGTCCACTTGATAAACCAGATGGATTAGATGTATCAGATCAGTCAAAAGTGCATCCGCAGCTACTCTGCGAGAAATGTAAAACTCTTGGATATTACTGCAGAAGGGTGCAGTAATTCTACACTTCTTTTTGTTTTTTTTTTGTTTTTTTTTTTGTGATGTTTTTCTTATCTTTCTATTTATTCTATTTATTATTTCATCATTATTCAGAGTGCCAATAATTGCTGATTTTTGTTTTCATATTTTTTGAGACGAACAGCTTCATTATCTTGCAGAGATTTATATATATTCTTTTTTTTTTTCTGAGAAAAGAATTTTTTTGCATTTATTATTATACTCGAAACTCGAAAGAGAGAAGACGACATTTTTCGATTTACATCGTTTGTAAACTACTTACTTACATGCGTACATACATTAATGGATTCGAAATAATTTAGTGTTTATCAAGAAAACATAATTTTTGTATAAATTTATCAGGAAGGACTATATTGAGTTTTACATAAATAACGGAAGTCGGTTTTTAATTTGTATATATTAATGATTTAGCTTAATGCATAATATATGTATATTTTTCTAATTTTGTATACGTCTATAATTATCATTCTTTTTCTAGAGTAATAACAAGAAATTGTAAAAAAAAAAAAAATCTTCTGGGAATAAATGCTCCTATAAAAAGGATTTCAATGTTTTACTGGGCGTGGTTCAAAATGTTGCCAAAACTATAAGTAATTATAAAACAATTTATAAGTCAAAGTGTAAACTTAAGCCATAGAGTTTTGGTCCCTTCACCCAACAGAAAGAAAAAGCACAGAGAGAGAGAGAGAGAGAGAGAGAATAACCGTAAGTTTGATAGAGTTGATAAAATTTATTAATATGTAAGTATACAGGGTGTCCCATAAGTGGTGTTACACCCGAAGGCTATGGATAATTTATGCTTAGACAAGAAAAAAATTTTATGGGTAACGGGACTTAATGATATTTGGATATGCTTTTATAGATCACCCTGTAACTTCTAAACGTTACACCCTCTGGTGATTTAACATAACCCATACAATATTTTGCTCGTCTAAATATGACCTATCCATAGCCTTCGGGTTTCACACAACTATGGGACACCCTGTATATAAAAGAGAGAACTCTTTTTGGAATTTACCAGAGCTTACATAAAAAAGGACGCTTGGACAAAAAATAAATAGCCAAAAAATGTGATATGATTCAGGCGATTTGACGAAGAAAAAATTAAAAACGCTGAGAACGACTTTTGTATTTGCAAAAAAAAAAAACCATTGAACTTTTTGGCGTGAAAATTTATTACCCAAAATGCTATACCTAGTTTGCGTCACGAAAACTGAGCTTTCAAGGTCACCAGAGGGAAATTTGTAACTTTATACCATTGTGTATATTCGAAATGGGTCAGAGCTTTCGAAGGAAATCGCCATTAAAAAAAAAAATTTATTTTGATATTTTTGATAATATTTTCTTTGTTTTTATTCTTGCAAAAAAAAAAACTATTATAAAAAAATTGGTACAAAGCTTCTAAAAGTAATTTGTAATTCTGACCAGAATTAATATAAATTATCTTGATGCGGCACGGCAACGAAGAACTTCAGAATATTATTTTCTAAGTTTGGTTAGTGTCTAAAGAAAAATTTGTAATAAATCTCTGTTTAAATATCCTAAATGGCTTATGTCAAAACTACAATCTTTACAATTAATAGAAACCTTTCATTTTAAAAATGAAAATATTTATATATAATTAAATTTATCAAATATGTACTTCTATTATTTATGAACTTGCTTAAAGGCCTAGAGAAGTATTTTAAAGTGAAATCTTTATGATTTTCTAAAACAAAATAAAAAATTCCAAATTATAACTGATTCAAAAAAGCAGATTTATTTGTAAATAAACTCTCGAACTTAACGAACACATCATAAAACATGTTTGCGTGATGAAATTTATCTGATTTTCAATAAAATAGCTGAATTGAAAAAAAAAATGGAAAAAATACAAAATTATGCTCAGGTTAAATTTGTAAAGCGAAAACCCCAAACTGCAATTTCACTGACCTCGATAGCTCACTTTTCGTGGCGCCGGCCGAACATAATTTAGGATGTGGGCCAAACAAGCTAAATGCTAGTCAAGGTATATAGAATCTAGCTACCAAGAAGATAATTTAGCTACGAAGATTTGCATTTTGCTACCGGTAGAAATTTGGGGGCTCCTTTAACTACCAAATTGTAGCTAAAATTATCTTTTGTTTTGACCATACATTTTTTGCCAAATTGTGAAAAAAAAGTATGCTGACCTGTACCTCAAATCTAAACTACTAAAAGGTTTACTTTTGGCACTGATTATATTGACACTGTGTAATTTCCTTGTGTTTGCTTGTTGCATTGCTACAGAAATACGAACACGAAACTATAAAGCTGTGGTCTGAAATTTATAGATGGGTACAGTGGATACTGGATGGCAACAATCCATTTAGAGAATTGTGTCAGTTTGCTATTAAATCGTTCTCTTTACCTCATTCCAATACTGGTATTGAAAGAATAATTACCATCATGAATATTTTTAAAAACAAATTCGTAACAAAATTAAATTAAACCTTAGATTCAATGCTTTCGATTTGATTTGGGTTTTAAAAAAATGGTAATGGGGGGATCGCCCCCATCGCACCTATAACCGCACTTGCCATCAGCTGTAGACTGCTCTGTATAGCTTTCTCATTTCGTTTTGGCATGAAAATTTCATTAGCATTCAGATATCGCCAGAGTTCTTTTATCTATATAAGATAAGTTTTTGATCCCGTAAGCATAGTAAAATTTAATCCCACATAAAATAGACATTATACACTTCTTGCTTGCCTTACTACTGATGTTTTTCATACATAGGTCGCTTGCATTTCGCTCAAACACCATAATTTCTTGGGCTGGACTGCAATTTCTTACAACTTAAATGGTGGAAGAAATTTTCGAAGAATGCTAATTAAGTAGGGTTAATATATATATTATCCTATTTGCCTTAAATTAAATATTTGCAGGACAACTGAATCTGAGATTAATTACCCCGGCTATGATAATTTTCCCAACATACTACTTTTCATCAAAATACCCGGCTTTTGTGAGCTTTCGATCACAAAAAAGTGCAACAATGCTTGTACTGAAAATTCATTAGTGATATAATTTTACATTTTTTGAGAATAATTTATGACTAAAAAGGAAAAAAATATATCAAATAACTATCTAGAGTTTTCCATTTAATCAAATTACATTTGTATAAAAATTTTAAAATTTTCATGGTACACAAAGAAAGCATATTCAAAGGAAAGCAATTTAATTAAGTATTTTGATAAACATTAGGAGTTCCAAATTTAAATTTCGGGAAATTGTTATTCACTGTAGTGTAATTTAAGCTGTCAAAATACCACAAACTTTTTATTTGAGATCGTATATTCGCAAACCAGCCGGTTTTTGACTTATTATTTTATCTAATTTAATTTTTAATGTTTAATTATGTAAAGTAATTGCTATTTGATTAAAGACTAAGTTTAAATAAAAATATACCTTTTCCTCCAGTTTCCGGACAGCAAAAACCAATATTCGGACAGATTTTATCCAATTGTCGGACAGTTTAAAAATTAATTAATCACAGTTATATTAAATAAAAACGATTTTTGTTTTCAGAAAATATATTGCAAAATAAGCAAATCAAAATAAAAAAAAACAATATTTCATTTATTTAACAAAACTAAAAATTAAATCACAGTTCTGGAAAAAATAGCCTCTTTTTCTAGTAATCTATTTGAAAAATAATTTCAAATTTACATTTTTCGTAACTTATTATTATTTATTTTGGAAGGCAAAATTGACAGATAAATATACTATCAGTAGCTTCCCGATATGTATTGAATTTTGTACATTTTAGGTGGTACCACCTTGGGCAGCCATCACAGCCAACATTCATCAGGCATTCATCTTCTACATCGCTTATCAGGTGTTCTTTGCATGATGAGCATTGTATATTTTTAAATTGGGTGTCCTCATTTAACTTTTTCTTCCTCATATTAAATAAACTTCTTCCCTTTTTCTTTTCTAAATTACTTCTTCTCTTCAAACGCTCTTCTTTCCGCATTTTAACGGCATTAATTTTTTCCTCTTTGTCTCTTTCTTTTCTAATTTGAATATTTCGCCAAAGCTCTGATGATATCGCTCTTGGGGCGGAATCCTTGGGATACTTTCTACTTTTTGTAAATATATGTTCTGGAGTAGGTAATCTTAGATATTTATTTAGACTTGCGGAACATTAGGAACTTGGTCTTGATGTACGAGTGGAACAGTTTGATGACGCTTCAGAAATCCTTCTACCAGCAATGCTTCTTATTCCAGAAGTACTTAGTTGGGGCTGAATATGTTCAATATCACTATTGCATTCGGTTTCATTTTCAGGTAGAACCTGTTGGTTGTAGTCAATTGTTTTGATAAGCGAACCGTTTACTAAGTCATATATACCAGGCTCCAAATCATTTCAGTTTATGTTGCTCATAAACTCAATATCTGACTGGTTTAAATCAGCTAAATTATTATTTAGTTTATCCTTTTCTTTCAATATTTTCTCAATGACCGTGGTTGGGTTTATTCCTTTTTCAATTAAATTAGAGCGTATTTTTTCTATAACGGTTTTCGATATATCATAAAAGCTGCTTTGTAGGTTCACAGAAATCGGTTGCTCCTGATGAAAGTTTTCAATAGTAATCTTAATACACTTTGAAAAATCAATACTTTCCGTATTAAAGGCTAAATCCTGTCTCATCCCCATTTAATATTCTTCTAGGGTCATTCAAAATACTCTCTGCGTTTATTTCTTTCAAATATTCGTTCAAATCCCGAAACCACCTTAAAATGCCTTCTTTCGTAACTTGTGCACGTCCTTTCGAAATTCCTTCAGGTTCTCTAAAGACTATCTGGGGATTACGACGAAGGAACAGAGCTAACCATTTTTTGCCTGGACGCCCATGTTGAAAAGGAGTGCCTCTTCCATCATATAAAATTATTTTTTTGACAGTGTCCAATAATTGATCTCGTTTTATGGGAAAACCACATTTAGTCATTGATGTGCACCATTCAACGATCTTGTTCTCCTCAGCTGTAGTAAGTACAGAAGCTGGACCTCTCTTTCCAAGCTTTTCAGGAAATTTTCCTGCAATCTTGTCATGTAATGTCGACTTGGGAATAGAATATTTTTCACTCGCTTTCCTAATAGAAACACCATTTTCTCTTATCTCTCGCAAGGCACTTTGTAGTCTGCCGTTATTATATCGCATGGAATACATTTCAAACCTAATATGGAAACGTAATTAAAATCTCACTCGGTATCAATAAGCCCTAAGTTGTTGATTTTTTAGTAAATAGCAGGTATAATTTAAAAAAAATAATAATAATAAAAATATATTCAAATAAATGTCTTGAAAGTTTTTGATTGCTAAAATGTAAAATGTCTGTCCGATAACTGGAATTGACTGAAAAAAGGAGAACCTGAATCCGGACACACATGTCCGGAAAATGAAACAATCAGACGGTATTGGCACCAATATTCGGGCACCCTATTATTATTATTTATATTAAATTTTAGCGCTATTTTACATGAAACTATAATAACTAAGTACTTTTAATATAACTAAAACATAAAATCAACAACTTTTACCTTTACTAACATTATACACTAACCTGTTAAAACGAGCAATATTCACTATTTTTTTTCCAACGGGCCTTCTGATTTTGCTTCTTCGATGGCTCGGCGTCGACTAAAGCAATTGTAGTTTAAAATCAGAAAGTGCGAGAAGGCAGTGTATACGTAAGTTGGTAGAGGACATATGACAGATATTAAAACGACAACTACAAAGTGGAAGTGGTAAAACGTTTTCTTATTTTATTAACTTATGTGAAAGGCTGTCCGGATAATGGGTGCTGTCCGGACAATGGGTACTTTACCCTACGGAATGTTTGAAATTTATAAAGAAAACGCTGTCTGTATCAAGATATATACATAGAAGACTTCTATATACCTTGGTCTGTATGAATAAAGAAACACAAATGGCTGGATTACATTACAACGCCGACGCCGGCGTGGTCGTCGTCGTCAAACGGCGAACAAAACGCCGGGCAAGTTACATTAACACTGGGCGGCAGCGCCATATCTTAATTTCCCTTACATTTTACAGTTGAGTTATTTGCTTGTAATCTCTGCCGGTTTGCAATAAAATTTTAAATAATAATATATATTTTCTTTTCCTTCAAGTCCACATTTTTTTAATATAATATCATTTATTTTCAGAAATATAAATATCGTTTCATTTTGTCATGTTTTTTCATAATAGATTTAGATCTGGCATATTGGCAGCAATGGAGCGCCAGCGTTAAATTTAGGATTAGAAATGGGTCGACGACCAATCCGACGACGACGCCGGCGTTAATGCATTTCATACATGCAGTACTGTCTCTAAATATTTTTGACACAAAACAACGACCACGCCGACGTCGGCGTTGTTAATGTAATCCGGCCAAAACTCTATAGAGAATTTTTTTCAATTGTATATGGTCACACTGACATACAATTCTGGGGAATCACATAAAGCAGCAAAGAAAACGATATAACGGAAAGCTCAGAACACTGAACAATGCGACCAGTTTGTTTCATAGTGCATTTGCATTAAGCAGGATTTACATTATGATGACATGCAATTTTTACAGAAATTGTGAGAGAGATAGTTTATTGAAATTTAAATGATGCGGAAGCAACATCGCAATACCTCACACGTACAGTCCCCTCTACTTTTTATGGCAAAATTCTCAAACTGTCTAATTGGAAATTGTCAAGTTTTTAATCGTTTTTTCGTAGATATTCAAAGACGGATCATGAAAAGAAGTATAATTTTACAAATTCTAAAATATTGCATGAAAGCACGCGGGAGTTCAAAGCAAATGATGAGATTATATCGAAAAAATTTGTCGCAAAATATCAGGTGGTACTGTAATTCAGTTCTACAATCATCATTTTGTACGATAACGAAATTTTTATTTAATAATTATTTCATATAGTAAACAAAAAGCTCAGTAACTAATTTGCTAATTTGTAAACGTCAATCCATTTCATCCACTCAAGTGCTCACATGAAAATAATCCCACTCCACTACCCTACCGAACTAACGCCGGTGAAGATAATTCCAGCCCGGTTCGTGTTCACATGACGGATTATCTCAAAGGCGGAATAATTCTAGCAAATTATAAAGGAAAAGGACCACTGCAGTCAATCTCTAAACACACTACTCTCTGCTTGTGGACAAAAAACTACCTCAGAAATAACTTCAATATTTTCTATAAAGCAATATTTAATAACTTTCAATTTCGCAATATTTAATTACAAACTCAAAACTTACTTTTGTTTATTTCGACAAATAATTTTACTTGGCAGATATGTATATGCCATAAAATTATAGTAACAAAACAGCAATATGGCAGCTCCAGTAGTCGAAATTGACAAATTAGGGTTGCCAATAAATATGTTTTAGTTTCAGTAACTATAAAAACTCCCTATGCTTGAGGTCTTTTTATGGTTCCGGACACGCACACAGTGCCAAATCGACGTCCGGAAAAAATTCCGGACGCGTTTGCTTCTCTCGTCACTCATAAATAAATTTCCGTATACGATGCACTATCTCCCTCACAATTTCTGTAAAATTTGCATGTCATCATAATGTAAATCCTGCTTTAAGCAGGATTTACATTATGATCACATCCAATTTTTACAGAAATTGTGAGGGAGATAGCTTATTGAAATTTTAATGCTGCCGAAGCAATCGTCGCAATACGTTACACGTACAGTCCCCTCTACTTTTTATGGCAAACATCCCAAATTGTCAAACAGGCAAACTGTCAAATTGTAAATTGTAAATTGTAAATTGTCAAGTTTTTAATCGTGAGTTCGTGAGTTATTAATTGTTTATTAAAAAATATGGAAACAGACGAAGAAGTTTTGTTAATCAACATTATATTTAGTTCTTGTACTGAATCTGAATCAGAAGAACGAGCTCTACCCAGGCAAAAGAAAAGAAAAAGGAAAATGTGGGTGCGTGATTTTTATAAGCAAAGGGATCAGTTGGGCGCTCATACTACAATTGTGAAAACTTTGAGTGTAAATGATCCAATTTTGTTTAGAAATTATATGCGTATGACTCCAGAACAATTCGAAAATTTGCTAGGAATTGTGGGGCCCCATATAAATAAAGAAAATTGCATACGAAAGGCGATTAGTCCAAGTGAACGATTGGCACTTACTATTCGGTAAATAATGATTTTGAATTAATATGTAACCATAATTCATAATCTAACTGAACTCAATATTACAGATATCTAGCCTCTGGAGATTCACAAAGAAGTATAGCTTTCGCTTATTTGTGTTCACCTTCAACAGTTCACAAAATTGTGAAAGAAACTACCCGGATAATTTGGGATAAGCTGAAAGGAGAAGTGTTTGATAAATTCACCAAGGACAGCTTCAAAGCAATTGCAAATGGTTTTGCAAGCCAGTGGCAATTTCCGAATTGTTTGGGAGCAATTGATGGGAAACACATACAAATACAGGTATGCACAGATAGCCGACAGAGCTGAATAGGTGATTGTACGAACGAATATTATAATAATTATGTTTTAGGCGCCGTCAAAATCGGGCTCAACATTTTATAATTACAAAAAAACTCACTCAATTGTTTTACTGGCAATTTGTGACGCGAACTACTTGTTTACAATGTGTGACATAGGTGCCGCCGGACGACAAAGTGATGGTGGTATTTTCCGTCATTGTGAATTCGGCAAAGCATTTTCATCCCAGCAATTGGAGTACGTTATTGTTTACAAAGAAATGTAGGGAGATCTTTGACAACTTTTACATTTTTTTCTTTTCAGCATACCGCGGCCTAGTGCGATTTCATTAAGGCACACTGTGCCATATGTATTCATCGCTGATGATGCATTTCCTCTTGGAGAAAATATGATGTAGCCCTTTAATAAGGCAAATCTCACCATCACGGAGAGGATTTTTAATTATAGGCTGAGTAGAGCCCGTCGTATCATCGAAAATTCTTTCGGAATATTAACGTCTAAATGGAGAATTTTTAGAAAGCCAATTCTTGCTGAAGTTAGTACTGTCGAAAACATTACCGGTGCTTGTGTTTGCCTTCATAATTGGCTACGAAACCAGCAAAATGAATTTATTACTCCGGGATTGGTAGATGTAGAGCAACTAGATGGAAGCATTGTTCCGGGAAGTTGGAGACAAGAAGAATCTGCATTGGGAAGTTTTAAACCAAATGTCTACAACTCGACTATCGGTGCGAAGAATGTCCGAGCAAGTTTTGCTGATTATTTTATGACGGAAGGAGCCTTGCCCTGGCAAATGTCTAAAATATAAAATGCTAAATAAAAAGTTATAGATCGTGTATTTTCTTTTTTATGTTAAACAAGCTTCTCATTATATCTAATTGGAGCTCTGCTTTGTAAGGCTCCGGCAAGGATTTCATTTCCTGGGCAATGAAATTGCCAAAACTGTCCTCAGCACTTTCACTCCTTACTGCTCTACTTTCAATGACTTCCGGTGCTCTTCGTTTCATAGCCATACATTCAGAGTGCGCTTTTCTTTTGGGTGTGTGCGGTATTTCAAAGTGGGGGACGTTGCTCGAGTTATCGGTTGATGCGGATGGGGAATCCATTGTTGACATAGTACTGCAAAATAAATTTAATTGATTTAGAAGGTTTAATAATAAGATTTTGATTTATTAAATTACTGTACCTTCTGGGTTCGTACTTATCGTCCAAAAATGATAACAGCCTGGCATATTTGTACTCTTTTCCTGTGGCGCAAGACCCACTTGGCACTCCCGCTTTGGCCCGCATGTAAGCACTTTTTATGCCATCCCACCTCTTTCTTAAGTTTGACACTTTTGATTCATTGTAGCCTGTTAAGTAAAATATTAATCAGAATGACAATTATATGTACTATATGTTGTTTCGTACTTATCTCACGTGCTACTTCCCTCCAAAGATTGGGCCTCAGCATCCTGTTTTTGTAATCGGAGCTGCTGAGGTCCCACAAAGCCTCTCGGTTTCGTACGGCTTCAATTAATTTTTCAGCTGCAAGTAAAGCAATAAGTAAAACTAAATCAAAATTCAAATTAAAAGAAGGGAAGAGAAAAACAAAAACAATAAAAGATAGTAAATGCGTGCGTGTCAACAAGAAGCCCTATGAACATATAGGTAATGATATATCACTCGCAACAAACAGATAATCAGGGAATTTCAAACAAAGAGTATAGAAAGTCAATCGAAATTCAAAAACACACACGCTATTTGCAGGTAAACTAAATAATCCAAGCTTCAAAAGTGTAACCCCCGGAATATACAAGCCATGAACAAAGTCGAAGAAAGAGAGCAGCGAGCCGGTCAGCAGGCGACATCCACACAGTCTTCTTGCCTTGTCTTACTTCAGGAGTTTTTCATATAAAAGTTGCTTGTATTTTGTTCAAATGCTATAATTTCGATAAATTTGTTCTACATGCTATATTTTTTTTAAACTATTAGAAAGAAAACATATTTGGCTGCAATTTGTCTTAACTTCATTTTACTGTAGGAGCGACAGTTTTGGGATTTAGGACCTGTTTAAGATGAAATTTTATATTTCCTCGGTGCCTTCGGCGACTTCATGGCTTGTATTATATTCCGGGGGTTACGATCAAAATAAACAATTGATAAATATAACAGAACAGTTCCTACCATCAACTTCATTTTCTGAAGTAACCGGAGTTGAACAAGCAGCCGCATAGGAGTACTTTGCTTCTACATCATCGTCAGTTACCTCCGTAAAATTCCACTGGAGTGAATCGTTTGACGCACTGCTCCCTGCTTGTGGTTCTACCACAATTTCCGAAATTACTTCAATTTTTTCTACAAAGAAACAATTAACAAAATTTCAAATTCGCAATATTTAATTGAAAATTAAAAACTTACTTTTATTTCCTTCCATTTTTCAAATAATTTTCTTGACAGATATGTATATGCCATAAAATTATAGTAACAAAACAGCAATATGGCAGGTCCAGCAGTCGAAATTGACAAATTAGGATTGCCAATAACAATGTTTTAGTTTCAGTAACTATAAAAACTCCCTATGCTTGAGGTCTTTTTATGGTTCCGGACACGCACACAGTGACAAATCGACGTCCGGAAAAAATTCAGGACGTGTTTGCTTCTCTCGTCACTCGTAAATAAATTTCCGTATACAATGCGCTTTCTCCCTCACAATTTCTGTAAAAATTGGATGTGATCATAATGTAAATCCTCCTTTAGTCATAATAATCAATTCATATAAGATAAGCGTTATTTAATGGCATTCACTCTCGGTTTGTTACTTATTATCTTCTTATGCTTATCTTGTCTCGTATCAATAAATTGGTAAAATACGCTAGGCGCAATAGACAAGGAAGTGTTAAGAACGTAGGAATAAGTTTAGTTTTACCATTTTACGAATTAAAATTGATATTTAAATTACTCGTATAGTGTGTGTGTGTGCAGATTCTGGGAGAAATGAAAAAAGAAGTGGTACACACATAATTTAAAGAAAATCTGATCTTCGAAGAGATTCATGTTTATATCCTACAGGTCAAAGTAAAAGAAGAAGGAAAAAAAACTCCCTACCAGGGAAAGAAACGCTGTTTCGGTGAATATAAATGCCCAAAGTGTAGAAGGAAATGGATGTCTGGAAATTCGTGGGATAACATGGGTCAAGAATGTATTAAATGTCACTTGAACGTCTATCCGCACAAGCAACGTCCGCTTGATACGCCAGATGGATTAGATGAATCTGATCCACTTAAACATCATCCGCAACGGCTCTGCGAGAAATGTAAAACTCTTGGATATTACTGCAGAAAGGCAAGGGTGCAGTAATTCTTCACTTCTTTTGTTTTTTTTTTGTGCTACTTTTAGATATCTTTCTATTTATTGTTTCATCATCTTTTGGGAATAAATGCTCATAAAAAGGATTTCAATATTTTACTGGGCGTGGTTAAGATACCCTTAAGGATGTTGCCAAACCTAAACATAAGTGTAATTAGAAGACAATTTATTATAAGTGAAAGTGTAACCTTAAGCCCAAGGTATCTAGAAGACAAGACATTCCCAACATTGCAGTGCAGCTGATAGCCTGTGACGTAGTTCTGTGACTAATGTATATAAATTTATATAGAAAAGAGAGGGTATTGTGTTCTCTGTACTGTACTCTCCTATACAATCACGATAGTACGTGGCGTACATGGTTCGTAATGGAATACCTTAGGTCTGTCTGGTAACTTTAAAGCAAAATCAAGTAAAAACTTTTATGCTGAAGAAGGGATAACTCAACAAAAGTTACCAGACAATAATAAATTTTGTTGAGCTTGCCATTTGTCAAAAATTTGACTGCTACGTTTTCTGTCTAAAACAGACAACAATTAATTTGGAATACGTTTTAAAAAACTCGCCCTCTTTAATATTTTTTTTTAAAATCTCAACTTTTAGATTATCATTTTTACATTCATTCGATAACACAATAACCGGCTTAACCTCAAATTTAATACTTTTGATAGTCAGCTAATTGCACATCGAAGTTAAACATCCTCGTGATCATAAGTAAAAATGTGCAACTTTGTGCAAGGGGGGAAACGTATAAATTTACTCGATTTTTATTAGCTCAAAAGTTAACAGAGGGTTTGTGTGTAAAATGCGTAAAAGTTTTTACACCGAGTAAAAACTTTCGAGTTAACAGACCTCTTGTCTTCAACATACCTTGCTTAAGCCCAAGAATTTTGTTCCCAAACACAACAGAAAAAAAAGAGAAAGTAACGGTATAAGCATGATAGATAGAGTTCCTCGGCAGCCATGTAATATCTTCACAAAATAATTTTACAATTTCAAAATGGCGGGAACTAATTTGATTGCAGTAGTAGTGGTATGGTGCCCGTACTCCCGATCGAAACTTGATAGCACGGGATTTTTCCTAACCGCGAATACTTCTCACCTGTAAAAACTGCCTAAAGGCTTCATATGGTGTAACATACAGAAGTTACAGTTACAGATCTATGAAAACATACCGTTATATCTTTAAGTCCGGTTATCTCGGTATGATATGATTCAATCGATTTGACGAAGAAAAAATTAAAAACACTGACAACGACATTTTTATTTGAAAAAAAAAAATAACATTGAAATTTTTTCCGTAGGGCCCAAAATACATTCACGGCCACTGGCCACAAGAAGCCATGTTTCTGATTATCCATAAATGTATGTATTTTCATGTAATTAATAATTTTTCTTCCATTTTATTTTTTCGGAATTATTACAATACACAGGTAAACAACTTTTCTCACTGAGAAATAAAGTTCCTCGCCATATTAAACATTCTTATATTACTTCAATGTTGGTAGTACCGGGCGTGGATACAACTGTTGGTCCAACTGTTGTACCAATCTGTGTTGGCATACAACCGTTGTATGGTGTGTGGGCCAATTGTACGAAGCATCCAACGATCGCAAGCTCGGTTGGATGGTTGGATGTGCATGCAGGTAAACCGCTGTTGTATATGCGACCGTTGTATAGTTTATGTGCTTGTTTGTTCAACCGTTGATCCGATTTCATTATCTGTGAAGTTTTTTATTGTAATTGCATTGTAAAAAGCAAACCAAAATGGTGTCTATTAAGTATGAGGACTTCTGGGAAGAGTTTATTGATATATTATTAATTTTCAAAGACATAATCACAGCTGAAAAACAAATGCACATTTTCTTTTTTTTTGACAACCGATGACTTTATTTCGTAATACTCAGTATGAAAAGTTACACAAGACTGACAGCGGAAGAAATCGGTCCAACAGTTGTATCGTGTGTGGGCCGCTTTATTATCCGCATAATATAATTTGCAGCAGCGTTCATTTTCATACATAAAATGAAATTGACGTTCGAATCCCATCAGCAGTACATCGTGTACGCTTAGGCTATGATGATATTAATTAGGAAAAATACAAAAGATTGCGATTGTACACATTTTCCTTGCAGAATACAAAAAATAAAAATGTAATTGTTCAGATAAAAATAGTTCAATAATAAAATTAACAAACATAATACGGAAAGTGTGAAGTTTATAAAGAAAATGCTTTCTGAATGAATAAAGAAACCCAACTCTACAGCAATTTTTATCAATTGTATATGGTCACACTGAACTGACATGAAATTCTGGGGAATCACATAAAGCAGCAAAGAAAAGAATGCTGAACAATGCGACGAGACGAGATTGTTTCTTTTTCGTGGAGCATTTGCATTAGCCATAGTAATCAATTTATATAAGATAAGCGTTATTTAATGGCATTCATTCTCGGTTTGTTACTTATTATCTTCTTATGCTTATCTTGTCTCGTATCAATAAATTGGTAAAATACGCTAGGCGCACTAGACAAGGAAGTGTTAAGAACGTAGGAATAGTTTTAGTTTTTCTTACGAATTAAAATTGATATTTAAATTGCTGGTATAGTGTGTGTGTGTGTGTGGGTTCTGGGAGAAATGAAAAAAGAAGTGGTACATACATAGTTTAAGTAAAATCTGATCTTCGAGGAGATTCATGTTTATATCCTACAGGTGAAAGTAAAAGAAGAAGGAAAAAAAACTCCTTACCAGGGGAAAAGACGGTCTTTTGGTGAATTTCAATGTCCACAGTGTGAACGAAAATGGGCATCTGCCAATTCATGGGCAAATATGGGCCAGGAATGTATAACTTGCTGCATTAATGTGTATCCACATAGGCAACGAAAAATTAAGAAAAGACGAAGAAATAAATCTGAAGAACCATCGAAACATCATATGACAGCACTTTGTGAAAAATGTAAAACACTTGGACATTCCTGCAGGACTCTAACTAAAGTTTGAATTTGAGTTTTCTTCTTTGTTCATCTTGTATTTACTTTCGTAATATTACATAATACTAATTACTGTAAGTAATGTGCTATTTACTTTCCTGGATTAGTTTGCCAATTTGTTCTGCTTTTATATTTATATACCTATATACTGTTGATCTACGCATGTGGCCACGTAAAGGCCGCTACACACGCTCAAGCAAATCTTGCGACACGACATATGCATGGTTCAGTCGTTTAATTTACATGAGCGTGTGTAGCGAATGTCTGAACTTGAAAGAGCATAAGTAAAATCGGCTGAAACTATTGAGTACAAGCAATGTCTGCTATGGAATTGAACTAAACAAAATCAGATGTTAACTTGTGCCTCAACTCACAACCACTGACTAACAATGGACTGAGCAAATTGCCATTTTCCTATAGGAAAGAATGGCACAAGTTTTATAGTTTCCTCTTTTGCCCCATGGCAGAGTTAGAGCTACCAACACAAAATATTGCTCACTGAACGTTTTCTTATGCCATTTGATGGTCTTATGTTGGCTGCAGATGCAATCACCGTGGGAAGAATAAGGTAATCTCTCTTGCCCATACGCAGGATTCAAGTAAGAATAACTTTTGAAAATTAAACTCGGAATGAGTTTAATTTCTTATAAGCGATAATATAAGATAATATCACTTGGGCACAAGAAAATAATTTTTTTTTAATTTAATTCGATTTACGGATGTAAAATTTCATCTGATTGGTCACTGACTTATAATAAGAATGGACTGAGCGTTCTTGCTTCAAAAATGGCACAAATATTCAACAGGCTGTGAAAAGTTTTTATTTCGTACGATTGCACACCGATTTATAATTAGTTATTATTTGTCGATTGGAGACACTAAAGATGTTTTAAAATAGTATTGCATTAAATGAAAATTGTTTAGGAAGTTAAACTCGTATTAATTAACACAAAAATTTATTTTTAATATTACTGAAAAGTGTGTTCATCTGCAGATTTGATGTCAAATATGCTTGAGCTTGTAAGAGATAGACGTATATAAGCAATATATTTGTCTCAATTTTTAAGTCAATTCCGATGTATTCCAATTAATACAGCCGTACTGTTTCCAAAATTGGTTACAGTTCAGTGTACATTTTGAGCTTGAAGTAGACAAATAGATTTTAGCAAAAATTTGTGCCATTTTTGACTATAGGAATTAGATAGGATGGCTCAGTCCATTCTTATTATATGTCAGTATGATTGGTTGAGTTTTACATGTTTTTTTTTTATGTAGTAAACGTTTTAAAGGGTGCTCTAACGGTGATATACAGAAACACAATATTTGTTCCAGATGAAATAGCAAATCGCTCAGTCCATTGTAAATGCACACAATTGCGACGACCACTGAAATATAATATAATAAAAATGGACTGAGCCATCGTATCTAATTCCTATAGTAAAAATGGCACAAATTTTTGCTAAAATCTATTTATCTCTTTCAAGCTCAAAATGCACACTGAACTGTAACCAATTTTGGAAACAGTACGGCTGTATTAATAGGAATACATTGAAATTGACATAACAATTCAGACAAATATATTGTTTATGTACTTCTATCTCTTACAAGCTCAATAAGATTTAACATCAAATCTTTTTCAGTAATATTAAAAATTCATTTTTGTGGTAATTAAAACAAATTTGACTTCCTAAATAATTTAAATTTAATGCAATACTATTTTATAACATATTTAGTGTTTCCAATCGATAAATAATAATTAATTATAAATCGGTGTGCAATTGTTCGAATTAAAGGGTTTTCACAACCTGTTCAATATTTGTGCTCTTTTTGAAGCAAGAACGACTATTATGTACAATTCTTTCTTAGATATGTTCTTAACTATTAAAGTTTAACTCTAACTATAAATGCAAGAACGCTCAGTCCATTCTTATTATATGTCAGTGTCGACGACCGACGACTATTGCAGTTATAGGAACGTTTTATGGAGCGTGTATTATGTACCTACATACAAATCTGCAGTTTTCGTTGGCGTCGACCACTTTATTGAATTAATTCAATTACTACGACCAGAGAGACCGACGGGCGACGACTATTGCAGTCATAGGAACATTTTATGGCGCGTATATTGCATAGGAATTCGTTGGTCGCTCGTCGTAATTGTGTTTAAGCCTTTATAAGTCAGTGCTCGCAACGAATTTTGTTCAAACTTCAAATTCATTCCTATAGCAAGGTCGTCAGGTTTGCTTGTACACAATAATTTCGTCAGATTTCATTCATGGCAGAC
The DNA here is from genome assembly GCA_963924295.1 of Dioctria rufipes. NCBI lineage: Eukaryota > Metazoa > Arthropoda > Insecta > Diptera > Asilidae > Dioctria > Dioctria rufipes. The sequence goes on from OZ002740.1 coordinate 28,901,116, forward strand.
TTCAGTCTCAACTCAAGCTATGACTTGCGCTTCACACGTTCATGCAAATTATACGACTGGACCATGCATGGTCCAGTTGTATGATTTGCTTGAGCGTGTGTAACGGCCTTAAGGTTGTTTTGGTTATAGTCAGGGTTTTAAACCGTTTTTGTACATATACCTGCATATGTATTTTTTGTATTAGAGCTCATTTAAAATAAAAATTGCCAATAATACCCAGCGAAAAATGGTTGCAACACCGCATCGAACGAAGCCGAATTGCACCTTTGACATTCGTAATCCGATCAATTTCTGCACGAAAACTTCGAAGAATTTAACACACGATATCTCCTAGGCAGGGTGTGATGCATTTCTGCAGGAGTCAATATCGATAGAAACGTCGATGAAAATATTGCCGACGAATCAATTTTTCCAGATCCAAGGGCGGTACTATAATATGTAACTTGAATCGAGTAAAGTCGAAACAACTTATAGCTAAATTCTAAATTTCATGTTAAATTTCTAATTAGCTTTTTTTTTTTTTTTGTGTAATTCAGCTATTAATTTGGTCAATAGGGGTTTTTGCCCTACAAAAAGTGGTGTAGTTGTGATTTTTATGTTACTTAGTTCCGGTCCCCGATGAAAAATCCAAGTTTTCGCCCTTGGTGTAGGTCTGCGCGGTCCGCCATCTTGGATTAAAGATACAAAAAATTGGTTTTGTTCAAAATATTTCCCACGACAAAAATGGCTGATACAATTTTTTAATTTTTGGAAGCCTAATTGTAACGAGCTACAGCGGTAGAAAAGTGAACATTTTTCCAAAAAGAGACCACCGTAACTTCTGGGGGAGAGGACTACGGGACTGATCGAGTAGTCGTTGGAAAGGCCATGAAGTTCTGCATGAGCTCTGTAAGTAACCGTACATCCTGAACTTTTTAAGATATAGGGTATTTTTTGAAAGACTAGCAAATTTTTCTAATCACCCTGTAACTCCGGCATCTCAACTGTATACCGCCACCATCTTGCTATACAATTTTTTGTTTGACCACTATCACGTCAACTATCATGGACAAAACACCCTGTATAAGGGGTACTACATATACGTATACATTTTTTTGGAAGATTGTTCAGGTTTCTGTCGCTGTAGCTTGTTACACATCAGCCTTACAAAAAAGGTATATTTACAAAAAAAGGTAGGGAATTTAGTCTTCTTCAAATAGGTATCAGCCCTTTTTGTCGTAGGATCGACTGTTGAGGAATTATTTTGAAAAAATCAATTTTTTTTACCTCTAATCCAAGATGGCGGACGACGTAGACCCCTCCAAGGGTGAAAACTTGGATTTTTCAACGGGGCCCGGAACTAAGTAACATAACCTTTTATAGGGCAAAGGCCTTATTTAGTCTTTATTGACTGGACTATATGAGTAGTCGTTTCGACTTTATTCGATTCAAGTTATACATATTAACACCCCAACAGAAAGGAATGGAGGAATGAGCATGTTAATTTACCTGAAACTTAGACCTGCAGCAGAAAAATAAAAAAAAAAATCGTGGGCATGTAGGCAGGGTCCTAATAATAATTTGAATATCAAAGTCGGGTATCGATTCTTTTCTGCAGGACCTGTACACATATTTTTCTTTGATACTGGTTTCCTCGATGAAATCCTGTATACCTACTTTCATGCACAATCATTTTCCCGCTGGTTAGGTCTGTTTATTAATCACACAAAGAGCGCTCAAGGATATCTCTTGAAACGCTTCTTTTCCCTTTCCCAGTTCATTGCTTTTTAACATAGACATGTCCGCAGAGGGAAGCACTTCAATGTTGCTCTTAAGATCTCTAGGAGGCATGCTAGCTAAATGATGGGCGAAGAAGTTTTTTTTGATTATACATCATAAGAGGACTTCAAGGCTGCGTTTCCTCAGAACATTAGTAAGGTGCTTGATCTTGCTCATGATTATTTGTGGTATTGAATGTTATGAAGTTTGTGATAGCCACTATTCTACCTTTTATTGTCACTTTTATTAACCAAAACTTCAGATTACTTCTAACCACTCTGAACTTCACATTGAAAGAAATGTGAGTCTTATTTTGTACAATAGTGGAAAAATCCAGTTTAAATTCGTAGACGAGCTCATCAAATAATCTTCTATAGAGCTTCCAAGTGATGGCTCTAGAAGCACTTGAATTACTTATTTGCGCCTTTACTTATTTTACTGGATAGATCAGTGAATATTCTGGATGAGCTGTTCTAGATTACTCTAGAGCAGAAAACCATGTTTCATGAATTCAGAACACTGCTCTAAAGTACCTACTCTAATGTGAACTGAACTTATTGATTTAATAATAAACGAAGCAGGTAATAAATTGTTCTTTGTATATTTACAAGAAATTTAACTCATACTCCCATGATGTCACTTCTGAAGCTGGCAATGGCTAAATTTGTTCATAAAGTCAGTCAGGAGCAGCTACACGCAGCTATACCTGGCTTCGAGATGACTATGACTGGCTGTGGATGTGGCTATTGCTGCAGCCTACTTTATCAATGCGCTCCTGCTCCTTTCTGCTCTACTTTTAATTCCTCCAGTTAACCATGCTCTGAACTTTTTCGACTTCATTAAACGAACCTAATATGTCAAGTCTTTTGATGGCAAGTCTTGTCTCGACCTACACTGCGATCGGGCCCAATATTTTTTCATTCTCTATGCTTAGCTTTATCCATAGATACTCTCGCCTAATTTTTAATTTAACGGCCTGTCGGAATCCAAATCTTTGTCTTCGTCTTGTTATAATAGCTAGTGACGTAATACCGAGTCCATGTCTATGCTATCGAGCTTTGCTACTTTGTATAACAGTTTAGACATCTGGTTAGCTTGATTGCCGATTCAAGAATCGAGTTGACTTATTCAGATAGGGCCAACTTTAGAATATAGAGAGAACAGGAATTGTTGATACCCATAAAATTCGTGTACATGAGCGTGACTTTTCTTAGAGGTGATTGAAGTATTTAAGAAAGATATACCTTACGAAAAATGTATGTTCAGCTGCTTGATTTGTTTACATTTGAAACAGCTGATAATCTCCCGACGTTCTTGGTGTAGTGACAGCGACTAAGAGCATTTTCGGTGGGAGCAAGCGTAATATTTTCAAACATATATTTTGTTGTCCCGCTCTCTGTGTTGATTCAATCCCGCACTGAGCTTTCACTATAGCGGCAACAGATTCTAACACAACCAGAACTTGACTACGCTAAATTTGGTTTATCACACTTCCAACAAACACGAAACACGCGCAATTTGCTACACTTGTGCCTAAACATGTCATCACAATACTTTTGCTACGCTGTAGTTCCTTATCTGATTACCGAGTTTAATTGTGTGTAACATCATGTAAAACAGCACAAGCTCTTAATAAAACGTCAAATATCAAGCTAAGTACACAAATTCGGACAGGTTAGCTTTGTCTTTATCTAACTCTTATAATGGCTTAGCTTGTTACGTGACGTCACTGTCTGTTATAACAAGAAGAGGCCTTGAATTCGGTCAGGTCCTAAGATTTTGAGATGGAATGAGATAAACATTTTCAATTTATATAACAAACGAAAAAAATTTACAAAAATTATAGCCATTTTCTTCTACATTGGTAATTGAAGTGTTAAATTTTATTTGAATTTTTTTGTAAATTATCTTAATGTATATCTAATTACCTAAATACATGATGGATTAAAAATGCCGTTTTACTTCTTTTTCCTAAATAATAATAACTAGTTAATACAAGCACGCAGTACTGCCAAGTTTAAGTTTAAAAGCTCAACAACCTTAAATTTGTCTGTTAGTTGAAAGTTTTTTTTTTACCCATAATGTGTCTGCTTTTTTCATTTCGGACTAGAAAAATTAAATGCATTGTAAATGCATTGCAGGTGTTTTCTGCCAGGAGCCTCATATTTACAATCCAAGCGGCTGTCAAAGCTCTCTACAACCTCCAAGCTGATTCTGGAGTGTAAAACCGCCCCGGATTCCGTCTTTCGAAACAACAGAGTACACTTTCTTGGGGCGACTGTCGTCCTTGGTTAGATGACCCTACAGGTAGATCTACAAAGGAACTGTGGGATAAGCCTACAAAACTTCTATTGGGACTTAACAAGCCAACCCTAGAACTCTAAGTGTCGGATCTCACTGGGCACTCTATTCTCTACATAGGATGGGATTTGTTGACGATCCGGTATGCAGAGGATACGGAGAGGAGTCCGAAACGGTGACTCATTTTCTTTGTTACTGTCCAGCTCTCTCAGGAAAGCATTATAGATTCCTTGGCTCACACCTCCTGGAAGAGCTGCTACTGTATGAGGCGAGTAAGAAGAGTTTGGAGCCAATTTTGAGCTTTATTAGAGCGTTCGGTTGGGAACGACTGCTTATAAGTCGGGAGGGTGATCAATTCAATTAATTAATCAAAGTTAGTTTTTTCAGTTGAAAAAAAAAAAATAATCGTTTACTGCAAAATATTAAACGAAGAAAGCGAGAAATGCTCATCTACTTACTCTATTGCAAGAAAAACTAATTCTACGCAATATTAAAGAGACAGACGCTGTGTCAGTGTTGGTATACATTAACACAAGATGATAAAACAAACAAGTCGGTTCATTTATTTTAAGGAACTATAATTCCTGAAATTTTTCTTGTTTATGTGGTGCGGATACCATTTTGCCAGATTTAATCAAAACATTTGTTAAACTTGTTCAAATAGTCAAATGACACGTAAAAATTATTAAAAACTACTTACAGTACAGCGAGATGAAATACAGTTATATTTTTTTCATAAAATGTCATCCTAGTAAGAATTCATGAATCAAAACTCTAATGGCTTAAATTTATCTATCATGTATAACTTGGACTGCTGACACTACTGAAATTGCTTACACTATCATTGGATCACCTTTCTATACATAGTTGTCTCTTTTTGGTTTAACTACTTTATTTCGTTGAACTTCAAATAATAAGTGCTATACGAAATCCCATATAGTCCAATTTCAGTTCAGTGGATTTTCCAAATGAATATGTAGAATAGAAGTAAATGACAGTACCACATTTGTAATCTGTCCCTGAACAGAAAAAAATTGGATAATTTTATTGTCTTAAAAATAAAGTTTAATACTTACATAAAACTCAACTCAACTTGACAATCTCAACACACGTATTATTTATTTTCGCTAGAACTCATCCGAGAATATTATAAAATGACGAAATTTCGAAAGAAATAACACAACTTACCTCACGGAAAAAATAACTTAATTGGGTGCATGGGGTCACATTTCACTATAGTACAAAATCGTGCGCACATTGCAGCGGTTCGAGTACGTCCAGTTTCAAAATAGTGTTCTGATATGAAAAGCTACTGGAAGACACAAGTTCGAGAGAGTACATTTTTTTAACGGTTAAAATTGCATGGAAACATAGTACATGTGAGTGTTAACATCTATTTGGGAAGCTCATACAACACAATTTGATCACTAAAATCTTTCATGGACAAAACAGATAGCAATTCAACATATTTGCAAGCTTGACTAAAAGAAAAAAAAATTTATTAGATTTAAGTATAAGGTATAAAACAAATAACAATGTTAAAATTCTATACAAAAGTTTTATATATGCAAACATCATTTTTCAAACTTACACACACTTTTCAAAATTTTGCGAGTACTAAAATTGTATGAAAAAATAATGATATCACAAATTTACATTTTTAAGGTTTTTCATTTGGATAATGAAGACGGAAGAATTACGGTCTACAGAACATGAGGATGCCATTGCCAATTTCCAAATAACTTAGGTCATTTAAGATGAGACATGATCCTGGGTCAACTTTACTTTGCCTGCTTATAGAGAAAAACAAAAAGTATGTAATCACAGTGTTATTACGAATGACGCTCTTCCTACCTTATAAATGGCATAGGTGATAAATTCGGCTACTTTTAATTGAAATTAGGCGTCTTTGGGCTATATTTTTATAGAAATATGGCGATATGTCTAAAAATCGTATGGCAACTCTGCCTCGTACTCTGCATACCATTCGAAAGAAGCACTAAGTTCATCTGTTGTTTCTTTGTGATTATTTAAAGATTTAGAATTTGAAAAAATTTCGCCACACTTGTCACATTTGTACGGTATGCAGCCCGGATGACGCATACGGTAGTGTGTCTTAAATTTAAATTCCGTTAAACATCTTTTTCCACATAATCTGCAGCTATTTTTATTCATATAACATGTCTTTGCTTCAACATGTCTTTGCCAGCATTTAAACATTATAAACACCTTAGGACATAAATCACATTTGTAATGGTTGTCAGATTGATGATCAAATCTGTAGTGAATCATAAGTCCTTCTTCTTTTTTAAATTGTTTTTTACATAATCTGCAGGCGATGTCTTTCTTCTTTATTATCTTCTTTTTTTTCACATATTTCGAATAATTTGTGGATTTATTCGGATGACGTTGGTGTCTATCATTAAATATACATAATAAAATTTTTAGAGAATAGAAAAATTTTAAGAAATTTTTAGTTTTAACGATTCTTAATTAAATCATAAATACAAGAGGAAACAACAACTGCCTCGTCCGGGATTTGAAACCGGGACCTTCCTTCTGAGCTAACGAGACAGATGCTTTTCCCTCTTGTATTTCTTGATTTTATCTAGCCTATTAAGTCACAGTTTCTTTCAGCTGGCATTAACCAGTAACGATGGAAGCGCACAAATAAATTGTAAATTTTTCAATTTTTATTTATTTTTCCCGTGGAGGAATCGAACTCACAATTTTTAGAATTTAAATCCCGGACGAGGCGGATGTTTTTTCCACTTGTATTTATGATTTAATTTAAAATCGTTAAAAATAAAAAAATTCTTAAAAGTCTTCTATTCTCCATCTATGAACAATTCTAAAAATTGTGAGTTCGGTTCCAGAACAGGAAAAATAAATAATTTTTATATCCATAAAATACTATGAATGAAGAAGCTTCAATTTATGGCTGGATTAGTAATCAAATTCAATTTACCTTATTTTAATATTTCATCGATCAAAGATTTGAACTCATTTAGACCACATTTCCCAATTTTGTTATGTTCTTCGATTGTATAAGAAAAAATGTGTTGAATAATGGACATATTCTAAAGTAAGTAGTTAACCATTGCTGGTTGGTTTACTACGAAGTACAATCATATATATGTAGGCAGAGACAAATTCATCAAACTGCTGCGACTTCTATCCATTTCTAACGTCAAAATTTCAAAAGTCAAGTTGCATCTCACAACGGTCGGGCATTCCTGGATGTTTCTATCAGCTAAAAAATCATGAAGATTGGACGTCTACTCGCTAGCTACTATAAAGACTGACTTTCATCGGGTTAATGGATACCGAATGTGTTTTTCAAATTCGAATAGAAATCGATTTTTACAATTCGACACATTTCTAAAGCATATACCAGGACTGAACTCGTGGATTTTAGTAACGATACAATCTTTCCAAAGACTAATGGTATTTTTCATGGTTTTTATTTTTGTTTTATTTTTTACAATCACTCAAAATTTGCATGCTTACATAATCGATTTCTTAAAATAATGTCAAAATATAAATAGATGTGATTTATACAAAACAAACTATCTTTAAGCAAGTTCGCATTCATCAGTTTATTTGTATAAATTTAATTCAAATTTGTGAAAATGTGTCCATTCCAAGTATTACTTTTCAGCTTAATGAAAGCTTCCCTATTCTTAAAAATTCCTTTTGACCGAACTAACTTTAAAATCATTCGGGCTGCATTGAATTTTTTTTTTCTTTGCTTCATTAATTCTGTAAAAGCTTTGTCGCACAGATTTCTAAGATTATCCATCTGGATATGATAACAGGTACAGTAGTATTGTCTTCTAAGTATTAACTGTGTTTGAAATCCGATAAGATTAGAACTTCTTCTTCTTACACATTTGGTATTGCCGTCTGATGATTGTGTCTTCTGTGTCTTTTTAAACTCGATAAATTATTAAAATCATTATTACAAAATTCACATTTATAGGAATGTTCGCTGGAATTATGGATACGAGAGTGTACTTCAAGTCTATATGGCGTTGGAAAGTGAACTTTACATAGATTACAACATAAATTAGTTTTCGGAAAGCATATGATTTTATTTCGGGTATGTTGTCTCATCTTGTGCCATTTTTCAAAGACTTTGTAGCAGCGGTTACATTTATAGGGTTTGTCACGTGGATGATTTATATCGAAGTGTTTTTCAAGATCATATTTCATTAGAAATTGTACGCCACATAATCTACAGATGTTCTCACTTTTCTTCATTCTTTCAATATAGAGGTGTTTTTTAAGTATCTTCTTGGTTCGAAAACTTTCCTTACAAACGCTGCATCTATTCCCGTAGCATCTATCATAAATTTTCAATCATACAAATTTCGTTTAAATACATAATAATTTTTATCATAGAATACTATGCATATGAAGAAGCTTCAACTCATAGTGGAATAAGTAATTAAATTCAATTTGCCTTGCTTTGATATTTCATTGATCAGAAAATTTGACTCAGTTTGCACATTTTCTTAAGATTATTGCAGGTGATTATGGCAAAAACTTTTTTAGAAGATGGAACATATTTTGACGTAAATTACGTTATGACCACTGACATGTATATAAATGGACTGCTTGTTGAACCAAAAATGCATGAAAGCAAATGGCACCACTTTCATATTTCTGTCTCTTTCCGTGAGAGCATACTTTCCCACTGAACTGTAACGATTAGGAACGAGAAATTGCTTGTAAAAATCCTTGTAAAAAACACTTCCTTCGACTCATAATTAAAAATTAACGATACAAATAGTCCCAAATACCTTTGTGGTAAATTCGGAAAATCCCACTGACATGCATATACGTAAATTCCCAAATAATTTAAATATAGCGGCAGTTTACGACAGTTGGTAGCATTGACAGTGAGAGCATACTTTCTGAAATCAAAACTGGAGGGTGATTCTGATCTTTTGTCGTACTTTAATGTCAAAATATACGCCTAAATAAAATGAACTTTTCTACTGATTTTCTCGTGTTTTTATCCAGCTCAGCAAGCCTTGCATTACATAGAATGAACAGAAAATGACACTTCGCTTTACAAATTCAAAATATTATTTTGAATTTAAGCACTTGTATTGCTCTAATTAGATGTAGAAAATAAATTTTCAACAATATAAAATTTTTGTCACAACCTCGGAAGCAGTTGACTAATTTGTCGTACTTTTAGGCGTGTATTCTGACATTAATTCATTGCAAATTCATTTTAGTTTATTTTATGGGTTGATGAAAAGGATAAATCAAAATGAACATGGTGAATATAAAAGTACGACAAATTTGAGGTGAAGTGTCAAAATATGTGACAAAAATATACGCCTAAGCTACGACAAAGAGATCAGAATCACCCCCCTGGTGCCACATGAAACAGGAGATCAAGCAGTCCATTTATATATATGTCAGTGGTTATGACACAGTTGATAATTACCCTTGATGCGCAGTAGGTATCAGTCGTCGCCCACTTTAAAATTTGTGAACAAGTAAAGAGAGAATGAAATGAGTACACTGTAAAATTGCAGAACCTTTTCGTTTGCTTAAGGGTAGATATACACCTGGGAGCAGGAAAAAAGTTAATTTTTGTGAATTTTTTCAAGAACTATTTGAAATTTCGGATTGGGGTTTTAACTATCTAAAAGTATATACATTGAAAAATACGTTTTCTTTATTTAAAAATATACAAGGATATTGTATGATCCTTGGAGCGTCGTAAAAAAATCATATAAAAAAAAAACACCAAAAAGATTATTAAATTAGATACTGTCATACTGTCATAGCCGATTTTGAACATATCGATTTATGACAAAATGGCGGACATTTGAACATAAATAGTGATTTTTGGGCCAAAAATTAGTTATTATTTTGCCTATAAAGCAAAAAGTAAGTAACCGAAAAAAAGAATCCTATGACAAGTACTAGATAATGGTGTATAGAATAACCACAAGAAACCTAAACGCAATCGGTTCATTGGTTTTCGAGAAATTTTGGGTACCGATTTGAAAAACGTGGTTTTGAGAAAAATGCGTTTGATAATTTGGGAATGAATAAATCATGAAAACTCACTGTAACGCACAGTTGCACGTTTGCCGCTACCTGAATGTCGGCTCGGCGCCACAAATCACGTTTCACTTTCTCGGCTGTAACTGGCTTATTTATAGAAATATTAACTAGCCGTTTTCGCCAGATATTCTGGAGACTTCAAACGTCAAGAAAATGCAAAACTAAAAAAAATCGATTTTTTCGACAATCTAGGTGTATATCTCCCCTCAATTTTTTTAAATCTCATGCATGTGAAATATTTCTTCCGACAATTATGTACATACTAGAGTACTGCAGGTAACAGGTAAATATGATATGTTTGGGCTTGCCTTGCTTTCTTATATAATTATAAATTTAGAGGAAAGTAATTCTATCTGTTTTCACTGAGAGGTAAAAGGAAGAACTCTTCCTGCTTTCTTAGGAAGGTATGAAAATAAACACGCCTTCACTTATTCGTGTCTCGTATTTAAATAATAATTATCAACTTCTTCTTCTAAAATAATGCACAAATCAAAAATCATTACCTCGACATTTTCCAAATATTCCCTGAAAGGTACATAAAATGCTCAATAATACAACGCATCAATATATGACGCCTACCTTCCTAAACCAGTTCAACGTAAGGTATGTTCATGTACTTATTACTAATGAATTCCAGGTAATGCTTACAGTAAACCTTATCTAAGTCAGGCATGCCCCTTTTTTCCCGCTGGGGATACGGTTCCTATCACTGACATGTACATATAACATAGACCGCTGACACTACTAGAATTGCTTAATGCATCATATCACAACAAATTTAAACAAGATTACATTACATCTGACAATACTAAGGCTGAAATGCAAGTGTGGCTAAGGAAAATAACAATTTGAGGAAAATATGTTCAAGTGTCAGTTGTATAAATTGATTAAAACACCAAGAAAGCATATAGTGGATGATCTGATTCGGAGTTATGGGCATGAAGTTTTACGTCTACCACCGTACCACCCCGATTTAAATTGAAAAAATTTGGGCTACGATTAAATCCAGGGTTGGTTCCAGATATACAACCTTCAAACCAGATGATGTTAAGTAGTTAGCAACGGAGGAATTTGAAAAAATTATGGCGGAGAGCTGGAGAAGCATTTATCAAAATGTTATAAAAGCTGAGGAAGGATATCTTGGGTATGAAGCTTTTTTGGACAAGTTAACAGATAAGTTGAGTATATCTTCATCTGGCGGGCTCCTCTACAAATTGAAGTGATGTCAATTTGCAAATCACATTTTTTTCTTCAGAACATCTGTTGCATGTTAACTCCTATAGGTCTAACCTTAGCATGCTCTTAATAATATGGCTGAGCATTTTGTTGGTTACGTTTCTAAGCATGTTTTAAAAAAACGTCTATATAATATTTAATTTGTTTGTTCTATTTAAATTTTTTAAATTTCTTTTTTTTTTTTGTTCTATGTTGCATTGCATGGCATTTTTTCCGATGTTGTTTATATATCACAATAATTAAGAATATTAAAATACTCTAAGATCTGGAATGCAATTTACTTCTTTACGATAAATTTTACTGAAAAGCAATTTCAGTTTTCTAACAGGTACCCCAGCGCAGATAAACCACTGACATGTATAACATAGACTGCCTGATTTTCTATTTCATATGGGTCAACTTTTTTTGGCAGGTTGCGACAATTATCTTAATTTCAAGTTTTATTTTTGCTTTAATATTCATATTAAAAGTTCAACAAATTATAGAAGCACTGGAAATTATTTCTGTTCTTGGAAGCTTATCTCCTACAACATCAAATATTTTTAAAGTAGGTATGAGGGACAGAGAAAGGATTACAAATATTGTATTGCCATCTATTTCTATCCTATATATTCATTTTGAAAACCACTGAACTGAAACTGGACTATGGTGTATTTTGTATAGAACTTATTATTTGTAGTTCAGCGGAATAAAGTAGTTAAACCAATAAGAGACAACTATAGAAAAGTAATTCCATAATAATGTCAAATAATGTGAGGAATTTCAGTAGTATCAGCAGGCCATTTTATATATGTCAGTGAGATAAACATATCATGCTAACAAACTTTCTCATTTGTAAATAAATTAGTCTGATTTTGACAGTCGCTAGAAGCGGTTGCTATGGGGGCCTGTTAGTTTTTTATTGTGTAGGAAATTTCTATATAGAAATACTTGATGCATACATGATGCACGTTGTGTATGAATAGCAAAAAGAGCGAAATTATTTTTTAGAAAATTGCCCAAATATTTCCCATGCACGAAAAATTATCAACTGACTTGAAACGTACTTTAAGGACCGTGAACACCAACCAGAATAATCCATATTCACGTGAAATGCACCAACACCAACCAAGATTACTCGGGACTTAATCCATCGTATTACACCGGTGTAATATTTTATCCGAGATTTTCCGGGGGTAAAATTTCTATTCGAGGATTATTCCGCATAGGATGAGCAAAATTTTAATTTAAGTGATAATTACAGCAGATAACGAAGAATAGCACGTTTCCATGACAACGATATTTCGGTTAGATGCACTGATCAGTTCTTTCTCTACTAAATTTTTTTTTTTTTTATATTATGTAAAAAAGAAAAGTGAAAATTAAATTAATTTTGTCCATTATATTGCTTATTCAATATTTCTTATTTTAAAACATAATACTCTTTTATTTCGACATACCGAAAATATCCGAAACTAAGACCACTCATTGTTTTACACGAGTTGGTGTTTACCACTAAAGCAAGCAGGATTATTCTCGAATAGGAATAATCTTTACACAGGAAATAGGATTATCCTCATTGGTGTTTACGGACCTAAGAATTTAATCAGTGCTGACTGGACATTGGCCATGAACATGACTGAACATGACTAGAACAACTGCACTGGAGCTTATAAATTTAATGATTTATAAAAAAAAAAAATCAAATTTGTAGGCAGAATTCCTCAAATTACTACGGCTTTTATCTTTTTAAAACATCTAACTTTCGAGATCTTAAAATAATAATTAAGCTAAGTTTAGAGAATTATTTTGGATTGCATTGAAATCAACAGAATTGAAGAACCCGAGCCAGACATGTAAGTATTGTCATAATAAAATACAAATTAGATGAAAACAGAATAAAATCATTAATATTGTTCGAAAGAAGAAAGACTAGCTATTTCTGTTATCTTAACGTTTCAAGGAGCTACCCTGGAATTAGTATTTACAATTGCACAGGGATTGCAAATTGGTAAGTATGACATTTTGAAGACGCCCATAGTTTTTCACAGAGCTATCCTCCTTTCTACCACCACTCTCTCCATCTCTCTAGTCGGACTATTGTGTTTTTCTTATGTGAACCAGTCTTGGGAGATCAGGGGAATTCTCCCATATTGTGGGAATAATTTCGTCTCACAGTAAAAAGTTGTGTGAAAATCATACAAAGTTCAGAAAATATTTCCTTAAAATTGATACAAAAAATTACATTTTTCTGAGCAAGTATGTTAAACTAAAATATTGAGCATTTTTAAATAGAATAGCTTTAAGAATTTTAATGAGAAGAAAATAACACAATTGCGCAAATTTGCTTGTGCATGCATCATACATAGTTGAAAATACTAGAACTGTGTTTAGGGATGAGAATTTTTATTTAATAGATGTGTAGTAGCACTGGTGACCACTTTACTCTTAATTTGCGAATGTACTTTTATAGAGGTCTCCTCTATAAATAAAAACTAATTAGTTTTCAAAAGTTACGCGAACCTGTTGCTTTTGGTGTATGTATATACTTTTTGGTACTTAAGAATTTGCATAATAATCTTTGGGAAAAGTTCCCAGTAATTTCCATTATCGAAGGGATTTTGGCCGCAACACTCTCTTTCAACATTGATATGAACTAATTGGGCATTTTCACAGACCGCCAAGGGCAGGTATTAGTGAAGAGCACTTCCCCTATTTTACAATGCTTGTCTTGTTAGTCACTAATTATCTTTTGTACATAGTAATTAATCATTTTACACATCATACTATTTCAACATTTTCATGTGCAAAATTCTTTATTAGTTTCTTGATTTTGTGCACTTGCATTGTATTTTTTATTTCTTCTGGTAATCCATTGTCGATTCATACAGCACATGCGTTGGTGAGTCTATGTACATTAAATATAGACTTTATTGCTTTATTTATGACTATACTCTATGCAGGTGTAAAAGTTACGACTACAATATGATCAGTTAATTATATTGTATAAGTAATTATTAGTAGTACAAATGCATTGTATGTAGATTAAGATTCTCGTCTGGTGATTAAAAAAATCACTTCTCCTCATGATTGCTATAAGTGGTGCCACTTTTTTCCTTACGTATGTAATGCGTTGTTTTAAGTTAGTTGATCATCCAATATCATTCCCAGATATTTTATTTGAGTTCTCCATCCACTTGCAGTCAAATGCCAAGCTTTTGTTTGCTTCTCTGTAGAAAAATCATGTAGCCTGTTTTCGATGTATTTATTGAAAGTTTATTTCCATATACATAGCCAATTTATGTATCGTATTAGTCCTCATTTATGTCCCTCTGTAAATCGTCGCCATTCTTCCCATTGTATATTCCGCAGTCAAGATGAGCCGACCTAAAATTAAGTACGGGACACCAGTACTCATCACTTCACTCTCATTTCTCACTATATGTGTTTTCCACTTTTGTACAACACTGTAATTACAAAGTAACTGGTTTGCTTTTCCTCTAATTCCCAATTCGGTTAATATTACTATTTATATATTATGATCTACAGTATCAAACACCTTCTTCAAATCAATAAATACTCTAATAACATATATTGTATTTTATTTTATTAATGAACTCCATTACATCAGTCATAATAGCTGTCGTGTTGCTTTGCGTTTGGAATCAATATCGGTTTTTTTCAAATCCACCATTGCTTTGGATAAAATGCTATAAGTTTGCTGTTAATTAGTTTCATATATTTTACTGAATACATTGAAGAGCGCTATGGGACGGTAATTTTTAGGATCGTGTTTAGCTATGGAATAGGATACAAAAAAAAAGAGGAGAATTCTTACAATAAGTGCAAGCTAATGTTGAGAGATTAAATCATCTTCATCAAAAATTCATTACCGAAATACAATCTGTAACACACGGATTAAGATATGCCCGTTTTAGCTTAGATTATTGACAGAGATAAAAAATCATAAAACAGAACCTCAATTCTGCACATTAAACTTGTGATGAATACAAAACCAAACTTTGATGCTGCTTGACGAAAAAAACAAAAAAAAATCCACATTAACTGCTAATAGGACAAGTTATGATCTGAAAACAAATATGTGCACCATACTTTTACAAAGGTTTGGCCAACTCTTTTTCTGGAGGAACAACTTAAGGTTATTCTCGAAAGATTTAGTAGTATCAGGAAATCCACTATCATATGATAAGTATAATTAATGGCATTGACCTCTATTATTTTTGCAAAAAGGTCATTAACGTAACTTTTTTAATAAAAAGTGTAAACTTTAGACTTTCCTATTTAATTTGACCTATTACACCCTATGTACTAAGTGTAGCCCTTTAAGAGTTCTTAGCTCTTAACCTATTCTCAAACCTATTTTCAAACCTATTCTCAACAATAATTTGTTGTCATTTAAAAAAATAAAATATCGTCTAATTTCGGTGTGACCTGAATAGGTTATGAATTATTAACTGTTTAACTGCTACAGTTGACACATAGGGTATAGTAGGTCAAATTAAAGAGGAGAGTCTACAGTTTACAGTTTTTATAAGAAAAAGTTATGTTAACGACTTTTTTGCAAAAATAATAGAAGTTAAATTAAAATAAAAGTAAAAAATTCCGAAATTTTTAGTTTAAACAAGCATAATTCTTAATGGGAGAGGGGAATGAGGCTGGTTGAGCAGTCGTTGGAAAGGCCAGGAAGTTCTGCATAAAATGAGGTTTTAACTGTGACCATACGCCCTGTAGTTTTTTAAATACAGTGTGTTATGTGAAAATCTAGCTTTTTTTCTTAATCACCCTGTAACTCCCAAACGGTTGATATGGAACCCCCTGCAATACATTTTTTTTTTGTCTAGGTGTCTAGTATCCGCACATTTCATTTGATCAAGTGTCGAAAATACACATTGTATATGTAGCTAAATCTTGTTTAATAACATTAATTATGAATAGATGGTCCTCACTCCGACTTATCACAGACGTTTGTTTTCGTCGATATTATATTTCATCAAGCTCTTAATCAATATGTTATGCTGAAAATATGCATTT
Organism: Dioctria rufipes; assembly: GCA_963924295.1. Classification (NCBI taxonomy): domain Eukaryota; kingdom Metazoa; phylum Arthropoda; class Insecta; order Diptera; family Asilidae; genus Dioctria; species Dioctria rufipes. The sequence goes on from OZ002740.1 coordinate 28,917,535, forward strand.
TAACAAATATTTTGAATTAAAACAAGTATATATATCGCAATAAAAAGAATATAAATTAAATACTATTTTTAATTTTTTTACTCAAAAATCAACACACTAAAGTAAACAAAAGTAATAAGTAAGGTTCAGGAGTAGAGTTAATACTGTCCAACTCTCACGTGCAGGGAACTAGAAAGTTATTGTTAGATTAATGATGATGAAGCCGTGCCGTGGCCCAGTTTACAAGTTAACGGATGCACACTGGGTTAGGCTATCGGCAATAATGCAAGAACCTTACCTCAAATGGTATGTGAGCTCTGCAAAGCATTCCTGTTTGTTTACCAACCAACAAATGCCACAGATCCATGCGACACGGTTATTTTAAAGCTTTATACCTTGTCATTACGCACTCAACGTATGTGGCGCCCACTCGTCGAAATCGGTGACAAAATATTTTCGCTTAAGAATTCACTCAAAAACATGACAAAGAGATTTTTTTTATGAAAAATGAAATATCCCCGATCTTGACGAGGAATGGATCATTCGACGAGGAATAAGAAAAGAGAAAGATGTGTAAAAGAGTTTTTCTTCAAAGTGCACTAGATTAAAAATTAAATCGAAAAAACTGGCAATTTTGTAAAATCATATTTCTTATAGGGCGACAAAACACACGATTTTTAGTATGATGTTGTCAGATAGGTCCCACTTTTTTGAATAGACAACGCGTTTAGGGCTTATCAAGTTTTTAAATTTTACATCGGTGTGTTTTTTTTTTTTTTTCTTAGGGACAATGACAGCTCTTTGAAGGCAATGGAATTTTAATTTCTGAGATTATTCTGAGTCAATTAGTTTAATGTTTTACAGCGTTTCCTTATGAAATTTGTTGGCATCTTTTACGTTTATAAGGTTTCTTGCGAAACTGTGAGCAGTAAATTTTCAATATTATTTTTTTTTTTTCTTTTTTTGATATGCACAAACTCAGAACCAAGATTTTTCATTTATCTTAAAAAAGGTCTACTTGAGCAAATATAAACTTTATTCGGTAAAAAAATTATAAAATTATATTCATTGTACTTTTCCTCTTTAGGCATGTATATAATTCAGGTTTGTGTTGATACAAAACGCTTGCTTTTTTTCAGCACATTGCGGGCTTTTTTTTTTCTATTATTTTAATTTTTTTATTTTTCCTATATTTTCTCCATTCTCCTATTTTCATTTATTTTCCGAGTCACGTAATTTTGTAGTTTGAGACCTGTTGATGAGTTAAACCAAGACTTGAAACTTTGTCGCCCTAAATAAAATGATTGTGTGATGAATGGATTGAGACGAGATTGTGATCCGGACGGAATCCTTGGAACGTAGGCTAGAACAAGACCCATCTTTCACCCTCCAGACTTACGAGCAATTCCGGACGCTCTAACAAAGTTCAAAATCAGCCCTCAACCTTACCTTTCTTACCGGCTTCATGCAGTTCTTCCAGGAGGTGTGAGCCAAGGAACCTGTAACGTTTTCCTGCGAGAACTGGACAGTAACAAAGAAAATGAGTCACCACATTACGGATTCGTGTCCGCATCCTCTGCATGTCGGATCGTCAACAAGTCCCATCCTGTGTAGGTGACCCCTGAGAAGAGAGTGCCTAGTAAAAATTTACAATAGAGCTCTCAAGGTTGGCTTGTTTAGTCTCAATAGCTTTTTCGTTCCGTTTGTGTTAGAACTGCCCCACAGTTCCTTTGTAGTTCTACCTGAAGGGTCTTCGTACCAAAGAGACAAGGTGCTTTGGGCTGCTCCAGCAAGCTCATCTGCCTTTTCGTTCCCGCTAATATCGCTATGACCTGGCACCCAAAGAACGAGTACCTTATTGTTCCGAGAGAGGTAGCTTTGAAGGTTGTAAAAGGTCTTGACAAGGCCTTGACAGCTGCTTGGCTGTCGGAGTAGTTTGCGATCTCCTTGTTCTCAGTGTCTGACTTAAGAGATACTTTCGTGTTTCAAGGAGTGTCTTAACTTCCGCCTGAAAAACCGTGACATGACCTTCAAGGTGTGAGTCTCCTCGCAAAAAAACGCCTGCTCTGGTGTTTTCTTCAGATTAGGAGCCGCATGTGTGGTTTGTCAATGGTTGAAGCACAGAATGTGAATCCTATTCTGCCCTATCTGTTATTTTTGATTTAAAGTTGCTGTTCAGCATAGCCTCGAGGAGGTGATCGCCGTTCCTGTTTATGTCATTTGTGATGGACTACACGAATTTAAAGATGGATTCGTGTAGAAGTCTTGTTCCAGTGTGAATCCAGCTCTGATTGAGATGCAACCTCAACGCAGTGATTGACGCATGTTGAGGATGACGCCAAGAACCCTAGTGCTGATTGACTTGAGCGCGGCATTTAGACTAAGGAGGCATATAGAATAGAATGAATAAAAATGTTCCTCTTTTGCTTTTCGTTTGTACCAGAGAAACCCAAAAAGGCCTACTTGAACAAATAGTAAGCATGCCCAGTTAGGTTATCCAACTGGAGCAAAGCAGTGTTAAAACAACGTTTTTACAAGAAAAAATCATATATTTTTTCACATTGATGTGTATGAAACTTTTCTTAAAAGTGTACAGTTAATAATATATTCAAGTAAAAAGTTATGCTTCATGGTAGAAAAAAGAAATTAGCTAAAATGAAATATTTATGCTCACAATAATTATGCAACAGACATTGCGCTCTATTTTGAATATGAAGGTTTTCAAATGCTCCTTAAAGTTGTTGTTTTCGAATTTATTTTCAGGTTCATAAGACGGAAAAAGATAACCACAAATTTTTTATATTCCGAATGGAAGTTTTTTTTTTAATACATACCGTTTTGCAGAATAAGTAAAAAATCTAAATCTGTGTATAACGACAAAACTATTTGCCTGATTTCACTCAATTTCAACCTGTTTTGTTCTCATCGCTCCCGTGCAAATCAATAACGCATTAATTGCGTATAATGTGTTTTCGGTTTATATCCACTCTTTTTCACAAAAAATTATTCCGACAAACCAAGCCATCCAAGTTCGATCAAATTTAAAACGCAATCACGATTAAAACGCGTTACAACGTATAATGCGTTGTTGTTTTTGACATTTGTATTTTGCGATTGAAATGCTCCTAATTGGATAGTATTAAATAATGTGTTGTGATCATGAGAAATCAGTTGGAAAGTGAGCGTCACAAATTCGGTGATCATCTAAATTAAGAAATTAAGAATATTAAGGAGTGGTCCAGAAAAAATTGACCCATTTATTTTTATTTGCAGTAAAAATTCTAATGGCAATTTTTTTATAAAATTTATATATTTTGTTTCTTACAACTTAAACTTTAAAATACAAAAGTTATTTCTAATACATTTTTTGTTTTAGAGGAATTTTTTAACTTTGTTCTTCAAGCCGCGCATTAGATTTAGAACAGTTATATTAGTAACATTTCTATATGCTCTTTTCCATTTATTTCTGAAATCAACATCATTTTTGGCAAATTTCTTTGTTGTTCTAAGCTCCTTTTTCATTAATGCCCAGTACCTCTCTACTGGACGAAGTTGGAGGCAGTTTGCTGGATTGGTTTCCCTTGGCACGATATTGACCTCATTAGTTCCGTACCATTCCATCGTTGCTTTTGCGTAATGACTGGTGGCCAAATGTGGCCAGAAAATAACAGACCCTTGATGCTGTTGAATAAAAGGTAGAAGTTTTTTTTGAAGGCACTCTTTGATGTACACATCTGAGTTTATTGTTCCTTTGATGATAATTCACTGCTTCGTAAACCGCAAGAACAGATCGCCTGCCAAATCATGTACTTCTTGGGAAATTTTGTCATTCCTTTTGTTGAAAATTTTCTGGATACTCCCCCCAACTTTTTGCAGTAAAATATTCGTCACCTGCTATCTGCGAAAAGTCAGCTTTGCAATAGGTTTCATCACCCATAACGACACAATCGTATTTCGTCAGGTAGTTCTCATAAAGTTTTCTCGCTCTTCTTCTTGCTGTTTTCTCCTCTTCTTCCTTCCTCAGCGGCACTTTTTGATCCTTATTGCTCCTTAATCCACAGATTTTTTTATATCTGTGCACTATAGACTTTGTTTTTCCAGCCAATGTCGCCATATCTCTTTCCGAAGTTCCCGGTTTCCGAGAATAAGTACCCTTCATCTGTTTTATGACGTCTGGACAGGATGGCCGTGTTTTCTACCAGACCCACGTATCCTTTCTATTGACAAGCCTCGCATATACTTGGCTATTGCCCTTTTTACCGTGGAATAACTTGTATTCAGATCTTTTGAAATTTTTAACAATGAAATTGTGGGATTTTCCAAATATTTGGACAAAATCATTTCACGCACATCTTTTTCGCTTCGAGACATCTTAACTATTTCACTTCCAATACACGAATGATTCATATAAACTCAGAGTTCAGTATTTATGGAATATTTTAACAAAAAAAAACCAGACCTGGATTATTGTAATTTTGCAGATATAAAAATAACTTAATGGGTCAATTTTTTCTGGACAACTCCTTAGCTGTGCTGTTATTTATAAAAAATGAATACAAATACTAGAAGCTACAAGTTGTTGCAAAAAGCCACAACAAAGACTGAAGAGGAGCCAGTGGAAGAATTTTGTGAATATGGATCGATTGTTGCGGTACCACATTTTTAATTTTATTATCTGTGTTTACAGTTTTGCTTTACACTACCGCAGAACATAAATAATAACGTTGATGATGACAATATTTGCGAGGAATTTTTAAATGAAATCGTTATTGGCATGCCTGGAAGAGGTAAAGATATCTCATAAGTTCTATTCACAACTTTAATTTCTACAGGATACCGATTTCAATTCAGATGACCTAATAACTGTGGCAGGTTCTTTAGGAAATAATTCCGAAGGAGAAGCCGATAGCCACGACCGAACCACTTTCACTAAAACATCGGCTCTTTCAAAAGATACTTCAAGAAAGGAATAAGATTATCAGAAGAAGAAAAGATATCTGTAAGTAAAGAAAATCATCCTTTTATTGATAACCTCTGCCATGTTTTCCAATAAAATGCGAAGAAAAAGTTGATAAACAGATTAGGATTTACATCCAATAGTGTAATAAATTCCTTGAAAAAAGTAAGCTAAATGGAACCGATTCCGATAGTAGCTTATCAACTGTTCCTAGAAGTGGCAAAAGAGGGAAGCTCGGGAATAAATCTAAACTTAACCCTTTTACAACTAAGGGCAAATGTGTTCCCACTTATACTTTTGATTATATTCGTAAACCAAAAATAGTAAGTATTTGTTTTTACTAAATACGTAATCTAGGTCGTTATGTTATTTCTGGCAACCCTACATAAACGTTATCTTTTCCATAGAATTCGCGCGCTAAAAAGCACAAACTTTTTCAAAAAATTTTATTTCGTAAAAATATTGTTCTTTATGTGGTCATGGTGTAATTATATTATTCTAGGCTCAGTAAATAGTGATTTTGAATGACATAATATGACAACTGCAAAACACATAAAGGGATACTGGCATCCCTATGGGCGTGAAGGGATGCACTTGACGGAAAATCAGTTGATTTTGTGAGTGGTATTTTTTTTTACTTTCTACCCACTTATTTGTCTTTTTATACCCTAGATGAAATCATAGGGGTATACTAAGTTTGTCATTCCGTTTGTAACACCTCGAAATAATGATGGTAGAGCAAAATGGATTGGACACCCATTCATAATATTAAAAGTTATTTCGATTTTCGCATGTCCGTCCGTCCGTCCGTCTGTGCGCACGATAACTCGAGAACGCGTATACGTAGAGAGCTGAAATTTTGTACACAGACTTAAAAAAAAAAAAGTAAAATTAAGTTCGAAAATGAGACAAATCGGGCAACTCCTTCGTGGGGTTGCCATATAAAAATTTCGTTTTCCGCTATATATTTGGACACTGCCTGAGACCGCGTCGACGTAGAGAGCTGAAATTTCGCACATGATGTTTTTACTACATTAGCAAATAAAATGTCAAAAATGGACTAAATCGGGCAACTCCTTCTTGGTGTTGCCATATAAAAATTTCAGTTTTTTACGTATACTTTGAAAACGATCAGTCCAAGACATTTTTATTGTACTAAGAACTTCTGCAGAATACGAAATCCTATAAAATTGGTTATTACCATTTTTTCTGTGCGACAAACTGTTCTAGAAATATATGCGAAAAACAACTTCAAAATCAATACTTGAATAGATCGGTGACCATACGAAATTTAATACGGGCATTCATCTAGGGTATCATAAGAATTGGTCTTAGACCAATTCTAGCTTTTTTACTTGTTATTATTACATCTGGGCCGAGAAAAGGCTGTTGGCTGCTTGAATTGAAAGATGACGTAATCCTGCAGTTTTTTGTGCCAGCAAATAGTGATGTGAAGATGCATTACAAGTTTATGTGGAAAACGAAGTACTTATAGCTCATGATGTTCATACATGGGCTAGTATGATAGAAATCGAAGATATAACACAAGAATCGTCAAAACATCATCAGCAGAATTTATTGTAGAATGAGTGCCGCAAATAAATCGACCGTCACTCAAATGGAACCCAAAAACCTATGTAGCAAACAGCTGACTCTGACTATTAACATTGAAGATTTAGTTAAAAAAATAACAGGTAAATCTTTAATATACGCTGCGCTTCCTAGGCATAACATTTGTAGGGTACACCCATATCATGATAATCCATTGCCAAATTCATCTTCAGAAAAGATTTAATTTCAGTATTACCAACGGAACTGTGCCCCATCCGTTGGTAATACTGAAATTAAATCTTTTCTGAAGATGAATTTGGGAATGGGTTATCATGATATGGGTGTACCCTACATTGCAAATGTTATGCCTAGGAATAGCATACGTAAGAACTTACTTACTGCAACAATGAGGATCAACCAGGTGGGAGTAGCGCTGATTACGACAGAACATATAATATCAGACCTGTGATGGACCATCCAAACTATTCGCAGTAACCAGAAAAATCTTCCGAAGTCACCGCTACTACACAAAAATGTGAAAAGAGGCGATATTTATCTTGCAAGTTTCAATGAAATCCTTTGACAAACTTCCTATCACCTGTACTAATAACCACAGTAAAACGCCGAAAGGCAGGATCTGCTGAAAGCATAGACGTAAAGTGCCTTGATATCGTCATAAAATATAATACAAATATAGACGGTGTCGATCTCATGGATCAGCATAGGGTGTTATAAATTGATTGGAGATTTCTCCTCGAAGCAGCGGGCCATACCCACGACAGTAGGAATAGCAAAACGTATATTTTTGAAACGTGTCAAAAGCAAATATTCGAAGAGGTGAAAACCACACAAATAATATTTGCGTAACATTCAAAGTCCACCTATGTTATAGTTATACAAATTATAGGAATTGTAGCTAAAATTCTTTTAAGGTTAATTTGCAACCCTTAACGTCCATTGGGACATACGTGCCCCATGCAATTCCATTAAACCTACTGTACTATTCACATTGCAATATTATTTTATGTTAAGTTTATGCCCAATAACTTAAATATACATTGAATGTCTAAGAACTTTGATTCATTTCTAGTTTCCTTATGGTTCTAAAAGGGTTAATTATGAATTAATTAAGACTCACATATTATCTTTGTAGGCTTTAATGCAATAAAAGAAAAAAAAACTATTGTTTCATATCATCATTGACCTATAATCAATGATATTTCGATTATTTTTTCTATCCGTTGCATTCCATTGCATTTGTTTGGACGTATACAATATTAAGAAAAATAAAATGAAGCAGTCAGTTCCCTTGAGTCATCGCGTCGGTACTATTTTCCTACAGAGAATTTGCGCGCTATATTAAATAAATGTGTTTTTTTACTTAAAATGCTAATGTTTTAATAATTCCAAAATAATTAACTTAAAAAAACTAAATTGTTTGACTGCTCAGCGCGTCCTACATCTTATAATCCGCTTCCGTCGCATTATAAGAGACAACCAAATCGTTTATATTTGCAGCCAGAACTTAATAAGACGAACAAAATGCGTTATGTTGAATGAACGGAATCAATATATAATCCATCTCAATATAAAGCAGGGAAATAAGCGTAACAAAGATTTCCTACCTCAGTTTCAAGAACTTGCAGAAGTTCAATTTATAGCAGGTTCCTTCAAAATAAATTATAAAGTGAGCTTTAAACAGACCGAATATAATAGAACTTAAATTCTGCTTAAACCAAAATGTGATAATGAGCTAAAACTAAGGCCAGAAAAGATGCGAGGAATTCACCCGGACAAGATTGCAAAAATTATGGAAAGTTCAGTTTGCAAAATGTCTGAAGAAAGAAAAAGGTTTTGGAAAACTTACCTGTAAATGAAAATGCTAAGTATTTGTTAAAAGATGGAATCTAGATATACTCGTTCCTAGAGCGTGCTTTTTATTTTTTGTTATCATTCTGCAAAGAATATTGCATTTCTCACCGATTTCGACGGACGATGGCTTATTTTAACGGGAAAGGGAATAGAAAACGATGTGAAAAGGAATTTTGCAAAATAAATCCCTAGTTTTTAAAATAGAGCATAAAAACTGCTCATGAAGGGCCTCCTGAAACCAATCCGCGCGAGAACAGTTTTTTGTGCATATTTTCGAAACTAGCTAGTTTCGCTCAGAAATATTTTACAATTATATTCCTTTCATTACTCCGCCTCGAACGAGTGCTCATTCGTCAAAATCAGTGACAAAAAATTTTAATCGAAATTTCGGATAAAAAGCATGCACAGCCTTTGCCCTTTTTTCATTATAAATATTTATAAATATTTGCACAATAAAGAAGCCAGTTTATGTGAATGTTATCGTCTAATAAAACGAGTTATTTTGATTAAATTTATTTACTACATGGAGTAAGTAACCAAAAGAGTATTAGTAATCATATGAAAATTAAATTTCATTCCTGGAGAATTTAAGGAACGTTTTAATAAAATTGATGATCATAATAATTAATATATACGGCATTAAAATAGTTAAATGCTTTGAAGACATTGTACAGAATGTTATATGTGTATACTTCATTATAAGGAGTCCCAATTCAACTATAATTAAAACCGTTTCTTAATTTTAACACCACGGTCTTTGATCTCAGTTTTCTCAAATTCACAGTTTTACAAATAATGTGTTTTTGATTTGCACGTGGGTTCGACTTAAACCTGTAAAGGAGTTTTGAGATACCACTCATTATCTATTGAACCAAACCCCCTAATCCACCAGGCACAAAACAGCGCATGCGAAACAATCACAACACAACGGACAAACTTAGTATACATCGGTGCGCTATCAGCCAAGTGCTAGGGAGCATGTTTAAAAAATTTCTTATCTGAAGTAGGAACACTTTTTTACTGATTTATATTCTATGCTTAAACTATAGAATTACATACATGAAATCTTGTAAAGATTGTCGTATAAAGTAAAATTTTTGTTTTTTTTTCAATTATTCCACAATACGACGTTCAGCTTTTAAAGAAATAATTCAGAAAAAATTCCTGAACTAACAATTTTAGAAAATAAGTTCACAAAACACTGCCGTTAACTAGCCTTTTTTAATATTTAATGACTATCATAACCAGCTTAACACAAGGTCTCTGTAGTAACGCGTTTAATAAATAAACGGTTAACAATACATGCTTTTCATCACTGTCTGTAAAACTAAACAGAAATAAACCAAACGGCGGATGAAATGACATGCATGCGACATATAAACAGAAAACTAAGTATTATATAGACGTTATTTTTAAAACATACTTAGAAACGTCAATATCAAAATGCTCAGCCTTAATATTAACAGCAATGCACGCGATTAATTGTAAAGTTTTACCTTGCGGAATTAACATGCAACAGGTAACCTTCTCAAATTGTGCTCACGGAAAGTCAAAGTAAAAGTATATTTATTGAGGCTATATTACAATAAAATTTGGTACATGACTTCGTGGTTCAATTAGAATATATCGCTGCCTGGCTTGCAGATTTGCCTGGCTTACAACTTGATTTTCAATTTATGATTAATGTCGCTGGACATTAACTCTACATTTATCACATTTGTCTCAACTACAGCTCTGATAATTACTTGAGTATTTGTACATTTGCTCCCGATGTATATTTCCTTCGCTTTGTCTTACTGACACTTACACTTAAGCCTAACTTAAGAATTACATAATAAACCTTAACACGAGCCAAAGGCTCTATACTTATACAATATCAAAAAAGGAGTATTCAATTACTCAAAAGAAAAAAAGAAAGATCACTACCAGGAGTTTCCAACTTGAAAATTCATTGTTCAGCTTTTCCGTTTTTGTGCTCACGGAAAGAGATTTTGCTAAGTAGCAGCGGAGAATCAACATCAAGAAGAGGTCTCAGAAAGCAAGCAAACGCAATGTTATGGCGGAATTTGACAGCTCTCGGGGCCAACGGTCTATAAAGCCCAGCATAGAACTAATTTTTGATACTATGTAGTTTTTGTGGTAGATAAAATTCAATCAATGGTCACAATTGGCACCCAAGTCACAGACATGACACGGCGAAACTTTTGGCGGAGAATATGAACATAATCTACATGTGTAATACCCTAGACAGACGGGCAAAATCAATGATCATTCGTTCATAATTGAATTTTACAAAAATCGATTTACCTTTAAATTTTAATTATTAAAAATGTGCTGTCAATTACATACGAAAATTGACAGGACTTTCGTTTTAATTCACAAAACCTTGAATAACTTGATTTTTGAAAAAATCAATTACGAATGAATGATCATTGATTTTGTCCGTCTGCCTAGGGTATAACCTGTCTAGAACTAAAGGACATCATGAGCACTAAGATTGATGAAATGATAAAACTTACCCAAAATCACAGGGAAGAACTAAAAGAACAGGGGACAATTATTAAAGAGATATATCAAACGATAACTAGAATAAATGATAGGGTAATTACCAACAGTTCATTAAGTACCAATAAAGAAACATACCTGGAAGCGGTAAAAAGGGCATGCCCTGCGATTCAGGCCCAGGGGGTAATAATTAGGCCTATTAATGTCAACCAGACTACTGAAATCACACAAAAATTCGTTAAAGAACAAATTAAACCAAGCGCACTAAAGATCCCTATTACCGAACTGAGGCCTCTTACCAATGGTGGGGTTATAATTAAAGCTAATTCTGCAGAAAATAATATGTCTCTTCATATGGAAGCTAGCAAAGTACTGGATAATCAATACAGCGTTATGCTCAGCAAGAGAAGAGTACCCTGCCTATTCATCACTAATTTAGATAAGAATTATACGTCGGAAGAACTACTTACTGAACTGCAAGAATTTAATTACACTTTCAAGAAGCAAGACCAACTTAAAGTGACTCATAGCAAGCTTAACAAACGTAACAACAAATGGACTATCTTTTTTTAGGTTTGTGCATCTACATACAAACGTATGGTTGGGCAATATATGTCAATATTGACTGGAACTCACACTATGTCCGTGAGGACTTCAACACTATGAGGTGTTTCAAATGCCAAAGGTATGGACACATGTCGAAAAATTGTGAGAATCAAGAAAATTGCAAGAACTGCGGAGAAAATCATGAAACTCCAAGCTGCACGAGAAACAGAGTCCCATGTATAAACTGTCAAATAAAATCAGCGAGAAGTAAGGAAAGCACAACTGAAGAATGTATGCACACTGCTGACAGTAAAAAATGCCCTGAATATCTAAGGCGCGCAGAGATAATTAGAAATAAGACTGATTATACTATCGTAACCTTATAAATAGGCCCAACATGATTAACTTACTATATCTGAATATCAGGAGTGTAAGAAATAAGCTAAATGAACTCGAATTACTGGTCACAAAAAATCCTTGGATTGATGTTATAATTCTCAACGAAACTTGGTTATAATTTGAGTGGCTATGAAGGGATTTTTAACTGCAGAATGGAGAGTCGTGAGGGAGGAGCTGCGATATATGTTAAACAGGGAAAAAAATGTAAAAGTATCAAACTGGATGCCAAATATAATATGATATTGATTGAAATAACAGTTAACAGTAAAAAACATTTCAAAATTATGACAATGTATAAATCACCGAATGAACCACAAGAAGAATTTATGGAATACTTAGAGAACTTGATAAACCATCACAAAAAATGCCTGTTCCTGGGAGACATAAACATTGATTTGTTGGCGCAAAATAATACAATAACCCAAAAACTTGACTTGCTGTCCAACTATAACTTTAAAGTCCTCAATCTTTATGAGACTGTTCGGATGGACATTCATATTGAAGTTACATCAATATCGGACCACAATTTGATTAACGTCGCGCTTACTGAAAAAACTCTACAAAAAGGAGGATGACCACTAGAATTATTTCAATATTTGATGAAGAGAAATATAGAAGAAAAATAAGGGAGCTAATTATAAAATCTGAAATAGTGACAGTTGAGAAGTTTATTAGCATGATACAGGAAAGCAAAAAATATAGCACAACTTACAAAAAGGTTAGATCCAGAAAGAATGGATAGATTACTGCCAGAATTATCATAGAAATGAGGAAAAGAGAAAGACTACAAAAAAATGAAAGAAACCTCCGAAAATACTGAGACAAAGAAAGAATACATACGTGCCAAAAATAGTGTCAATATGTTAGTAAAGAGAACGAAACAACAATATATAAACAATCAGCTCCTAAAAGCAAAATCCGAATCTAGGAAAACATGGAAAATAATTAATGAGGCAATTATAAAAAAGGAACAAGTGAGCAAGGAAACTATTGAAGAAATAAGGTACTCTGGAAAAAATGAAACTAATCCAAAAACAATGGCTGACATTTTCAATCTATACTTCACCAATATTGGAAATGTACTAAGGGGGGAAAAATTGCCGACAAGAGAACCAATTGCAAATAGAAATAAAGAATTGTCCATCTTCCTCGAACCTACAATTCCGGCTGAAATAGATAGTATAATAAAAACACTTAGGAAAGAGTCTGCTCCTGGACTGGATGGAATTACGACAAAAGAACTAGCTATTGCTGCGGACCTGATAAGTCCCATCCTGCCTGACCTCATAAACCAAGTTTTATCAATAGGCAAATATCCAGACATCTTGAAAGAGACAGAAATCTTGCCTATATTTAAAAGTGGAGATAGAAAGGAAGTCAGTAACTATAGACGAATAGCAATTCTCAGCTCCGTGGGTAAGATATTTGAGAAAATTATTGAAAAGAGGCTAAGAAGATTTATAATCAAAACTGGAGGGTATGACCTGAAACAATTTGGATTTCAGGAAAGTTGCGGTACGGAATCAGCCACAACAGAGACATTAAACGTTATAAATGAATATCTGGATCGGGGACTGTACGTAGGAGCGCTGTTTGTCGACCTTCAAAAAGCATTTGACACTGTGGATCATGAGCTTCTGCTGAAATTACTGAAGAACTGGGGATAAGATGCATAGCCAATCAACTATTGGAAAGCTACCTAAAGGACAGAAAAGTATTTACGAAGGTACATGGTGCCTATAGTGACGCGCAAATTCTTTGTACAGGTGTACCCCAAGGCTCTATCCTTGGCCCCAACCTTTACTTGTTGTACATCAACAACATCCAGAACGCAGGTATTAAGGGAACTTATCATATCTTTGCTGACGACACTAATATCATCTATGGAGCGAAGACGGAGGATGAACTACAAAGAATCATGAATGAGGACCTTATGAGATTTAAGCACTGGACGGATGGTAACAGGTTATCTATAAATGAAGATAAAATAAATTAATACTATTTCGGCAGCAAAATAAAAAAGCCATAACCCGGAAATAAAGATTGGATCATTGAGACTACAGAGAGTAAAAGAAATTAAATACCTTGGGCTTATCCTAGATGAGCAGCTAAAATGGAGAGCTCACGTAAATATGAAAATCAAGAAGATTATTCCGTTGCTGGGAGCAATTATAAGAATAAATTTTACCCTTAGTAAGGAAACAGCCAATGTAATATACAATACATATGTACTATCTCACATGAAGTATAATATACTCACATGGTCTCAATGTACAAATAACGTTAGGAACAGGGTACAAACAACTATGAATAGAGCACTTAAGACTCTTTACAATATGCCTTGGCTAACACCCACAAAGGATGTCCTAACTAGAACTAATAAACTCAACCTAAAGCAAATAGTATTCGTGGAGAAAGCAATATTCATATACAAAATAAAAAACAAGCAAATCAAATCAAACTTAAGACTCGTCACAGCTGCCGAACTCCACTATTATAACACAAGACGGAAATCAGAAATAAGAACAGAAACAGCCAGAACAGAGAGGATACGTTCAGGACTCATGACGTCACCTAGCGACATCTACAATAGTCTGCAGAGTCTAAATAACTTCACCAGTAAGGTAAAAAGTTTTGTAATAAATAATGACCAATTTAGCAGCTAGCTTGTAGTGGTAGGGGACTATGACACCTATAGATGATTTCTTTTCATATTTTTTTTTTTCCTTGTCTAGTTAGAGCTTAAAATGTTCTAGTTTGCTTTTTCTTATCTAAAGACATGTAATGTATACATCTGAATGTAGATTGCGACTAAGCCTAAATGTTAGAAGAGCTCAGGAACTCAACGTGGTAGAATTTTGACTCTTTGCATAACTTAAGGCATATAATTATCATAATAAGATTTCTATATTGTATGAATTATATTGTTGAGATGAAATGTAGGTGGTGGTGTTTGACAATGTTGGAAAACTTTTGAAATGTATGTTATGTAGTACAGAACTAGCAACGCTGACTGAAAGGGGTTGAACGACACATACTTTAAAGAAAAAGAAAAGTAAATTAATTAAGTGTGAGTAATGTAGATGCCTTGTGGACAAAAAAGTCTAAAAAAAAAATCAAGGAATCTGAGAACCCATAATAATACGTGACTGGTTTCTGATTTCTGTGGAAGGTCATTTTGCCTATATTGAAAGCGAAATTGTTGCGTTTGCACCAATCGTAGAATTTGACACCTGTTCAGAGTCGTTGAAATATTTAATATTAACGTCAACATAAATCTAGACTTTGCAGTACCTCAAAACGGAGACTATGTCGTCATAAGATAGAATAAAAAACAGCGAGCCCAAGTGACTCCCTTGACGTACGCAGGATGAAGACTTCAAGACTCTAGGGATCCATATCGAAATAAGATTTGACATATTCTGTTATCTAAAAAAGACTCCATCCATTTAAGAAATGTTAGAAGAAACCCATATTTTTCTATTTTAAACAGCATCACAAATTGAGATAACTTGTTGAACGCTTTACTAAAGTCTGTATAAATACAATAGTCTGGGTAGCCTTTTACAAGCCCGCTAATGTTATCCAAGACAAATTTCAACAAGTATAGATCTGAAATAATGTTGGTAAATAGTAAAATCTTGCAGGAAATTGATAGCTGAGAGTAAATGGTAGATTCTAATAATAGGCCTATAGTTGGAGGGATCCCATCAGGACCCACTGTGAAATCATTTGGGAGCCAACTAATATGATCAATTATATCCTTTTGTGCAATTGTAAAGACAGTGAATAAAACGTTATGAGAGTCGTTCATATGACTGAAGTTGTTATTTTGAGGAAGGGAATTTGACGAGGCAAATGCATTTTCAAAAAAGGAAACAAACATATTGCAAATTTCAGACGAAACATTACTAGCAAAATCCTTGTACCACATGGTATTGGAGTAGTTGTCCATTTTTTCTTCATATTAATAGACTTAAAAAAGATACGTGGGTCAATAAATAATTTCGCACGAATGCTTATAATATGCTCATCATACAGTTCATTTAGTTCTTTAATGAACCATGGCGGAGATGTTTAGAGGACCGCTGTCGCTGGCGGGGAACATGAGAGGAAAATAAATCGAAAAGAACTATGTAAAATTTAGAAACGTCCTCGTCAACACTATTGCTAGACAGTATTGTGTTGAATGCAATCAATAGAGGTAAGTCTATTGGAAAGTTTCGAAAAATTGAAGAAGTATTGTGTTTCGTCACAATTTATGTTTTCGATTTCAAAGCAATATGTAACTATAGTAGAAAGGTGATATTTGTCAAGAGTAAACTATAATAAGTTACACGCGATAGTAGAGAAAACCAGTTACAACTGCTTACGTATGTCATTTTTTAGATTACTGATTTGCTGAGACCAAGAGATGAGATAGTGCCTAGGAATGGTGATTCCCTTGTTCGCAAGTTATTAAGAGAAAGAGAGTTATTGTCATCTTCATTTAGTAGGTACCTATTGGATATTTTGACCTTTGTCAATAAACAATGTTTATGGGGTCTGGAGGAATATACTAACATAGTATGTATAAGTCGTGTGTTAAGAGAAACAGCTCAGAGCTTTAAGTTCAGTGTCATCTTTTCTAAAAATTTGGTAAGAATTGTCAAGATTTCAGCATAACGAAAGCTATGATGCAGCCAATTTCAGTGAAAGCAAGAAATAGTATGACATTGTGATTCTCGTGAATGTTTACTTGAATAGTCATTAAAAAAAAATTGATTAATGCGTTTTAATTAATATGGCGGGCCAAAAACCCGCCAAAAAAGTATGGCATTGCGCTACCGCCGTGTTTATTTGCACGGACTACAAAAAAATCTAAGAGTTTACATATCGTTTGAATACCGTAATTTTCCGACAACTTTAATTAATTAGCCTGTAATTACGCCCCGCCGAAGAACCATCAGATCCGTGACGTGATATATTTTTAATAAAGCATTTAGAAAGGTTACTTGCACTTGTTACTTCTTCGGGAAAATTTAGGTATTGATCTGAAGTAACGAAATCAAGATTCTAAAGTAATATAAAATTTGGAAATGTGGAACGTGAATTTAGTCTCGAATTAATGTATTCTAAAAGCAAGATGCACTGAATTTGGTTTCTAAATCACCTTTTTGTTCGTAATTAGTTCTTTTTTTTTACTTAATATAAGTTGAAGCTTTCTTATCCGCAACTTAAGTAAGTATTCACATTATACTCACCCAATTTTAATGTGCTTCTTATAGTCCGTCTCGTGTATAAATTTCTTCTTACAATCTAAACACTCGTATCGTTTTCTGAGAGTTGATTTGCGTTCATTTAACTGTGAGATATCTGATATTACTTCAATTTCAGGATTCACATTTTCGTCCTAAAAATACGATTCCGTATGAAGGATATACAAAATTATTCTCAACAAAAATATTACGACTTCTGTGTTTCCTCTAATAATATCTACGGCATATTCATCGTTCAAGACAGATTCTTGCATTTCGCTCGTTTGAAATCGCTCATTCAAAAATGACATAGATTCTGCCTCAATATTCTCCGCCAACTCGCCTTCAGGCATAAAACTATTCTCCTATAAATTATAAATGAAATATCTTCAAGCTAATATAAATATTATACTACAGTTTCTGTTTCGAATCTATCTGTACTATCGGTTGTAACATCAGATTCACTGTTTAAGACTGATTCTTGCATTTTACTGGTCTGGTATGACTCCACCGATATGCAATCTGTTTTATCCCCTATCCTCTTTTGAATACCATGTTTAAGAATACGTCTTTCTCCCTAAAAAAAAAAAAAGATATGAAGTAGCTGCATATAAAATATTGTTACTATACTACAATTTTTGTTTTAACGCTCTTCATACTATTTATTGCAGCATTAGAAGTATTAGATTTACAGTTATCATTAATTTGTTGTCCTGAATCTGGGGTGCGTGATTTTATTATCTCATGCTCATCCAAATCAGTAGCTCCACTACTAATACTACTGAGTTCATCCTCCTACAAATGCATGCTTATGAGGGCTACACAAAATATAAAAGAAAAATCTATTTAATACAATTTCCATTTTATGTTCTTCTTCCTCATTATTGCAGCCATCATTGGCATTCGCATCATATTTCTCTTGCGCGCCAAATCTTATAATTTTGTGGATAAGAAGTGCGTTCTTTAAAATTTTTTCAGCGTTAAAACTATCCAGTCTAAACTTGTTACATTGAAGCAATTTATCCAAACATTGTGTGCACATACTCTGTGGTAAATTATCCTGTGGTGAAATCTAAAATAAAAATCTGGACATTGTTTCGCTTCCTTGTATATTTGAAAATACTTACATCAATTCCTATGCAGAGTTTGACCATTTCTTTTAGGCCTTCACTTCTGCTGTTATAGTCACAGCCACCGATATTGGCTTGCGTTTTATCTTCTTCAGTGAACAAACCAACATTCAAAAAACCAATTTCTGTCAAGCAAAACCGACAGATAAAATTAAAATTAGAAAATTCCACATTTGCATGCATCTTGTTTATGATTGGCGCCGCGACGCAAAAATCTGACAAAGTGACGTCCCGCCAGATCAAGGCCAAGCAAGCAAATGCTCGCAAGAAGCATTGAATAAATAAAGGCCGAAATACAATGATGCCGACACTATATTTACGACGACAAATTAAATGTTGACTGACATAATGGCAATACCACGCAATACCAGTTGTAAAGGCTAAAACACAATGTGGGCGACACGACAAAAACGCCGTAGAAAACGTCCGTGAAAATACAATGTGAGCGACAAGGGCTGTCATCCGTAATTAAATTTTATTATGTTATTTGTGTCAAATAACAATGGGAAAAATGTCAACAAATAAATTAAAAAAGATAATTAAAGTTGCTTGTGAAGCGTTTTTGGCATACGAAGAGTTTTTTCCATTTTTTTAATATCTTCTAATATTAGCTGAGGTTCTTTAATAAATGTTTCTCTAATTAATTAACACTAATTATTGATTAAATAAATTTATCACCAAAAAACAAAAAATTATTATGCTTTATTTTCCAAAAATAATAAATGTTTTTCTAATTAATTAACACTAAGTATTGTTTAAATAAGTTTATCACCAAAAAATTATTATGCTTTATTTTCCGCGATACGTTAAACGTCAAACAATACATATGAACGCAGCCCAAAATCTTAATTTTACCAAACGCACCCTAAACGTGCGACACATTTAAGTTCGACGACAACGTCGAACGATGTCGTCAGCATTGTAGATTATACCATACATCGCCATGTTATTAGAACCCAAATGACAGCGTTTTTTACGGCGTTTTTGTCATGTCGGCCACATTGTGTTTTAGCCTTAACCCCGAGGTTACACCTGCAAGTACAGCTTGCATGCAACTTGCACTGCCATACTTCTTGCACGTGTAACCTCTACTGCCATGCTGGCAGTACAGCTTTCAGCGAACTTGCATGCTGAAAAACCATGGCAGCTGGGAGATAGTAATTTGACATTTATACAGTTTTCAAAATGGCGAAAACGAAATGCTTGAGAGAAATTCATAAATTTATACCGGGAAAATGAAATTTTCTGGGATTATTTGCAATACATCACTTACCAACACCTTCATTTTCCTATTTTCTTGGGTTTTTATCATTGTGATGCTTCCTTTATTGCCATAATTTTCTATATACGCAAGAGTTTACGTCTTAATGCCATTTTTTAAATGAACTTGCATGCAAGCTGATAAGACATCAACCGAACTGCCTTCCGCTGTCAAGTTAAAAATCGTGTTGGAAGGGAGGCTTGCATGCAAGCTGTACTTGCAGGTGTAACCGTGGGGTAAGACTGCACTTTCGGTGAACTGTCTCAGTTCCATATTGAGCTACCAATTTCGAACACATCCACTGAGCAACTGAGACAAGTGAAACTGAATTTTCTTTCTCAGTTGACTCAGTTTCGTTATTTTGTGATTTTAATTAATAAATAAAGCTTAGTGAGCTATTTGAATAAACTAACAACCCTTTTCTCAATTTATTACTATCCATTTTATGTGTTCAAAATTATTTAAATGTCAATATAGCAAATCAGCTGATTGGGTTGAACTGACCCAACTGAGACGATTGCTCAAAGTTTTGTTTTGTGCTTGCCGAAAGCCCCTTATATGTCAGTGTTTTCAGCTAATTATAATTTATGAACACAGCCAAACTACATTTTTGAATTTTTGTAGAGTTTGGCAGTGGACCTTTTTGCTCTATGAGTGACTGACAGTGTTTCCCAGCCAGCGTTAAGATCAAAAAAGTCTAGGATGCTTAATCGGGAAAATAGTGTTCGAATGTCTAATTACGATAATAATTGTAGATTTTGCTTAGAAAAATTTGGGTTAGTCAATGTTTCTTTGTTTTCCGAAGATGATGCAGTTGAAGATGATTTTATTTCTGGTGACAGCTACGGAAGAGAAACTGTGAAAGACATGGTGAAATATTGTACAGGCGTTGATGTAATTATTTTAAAAATGTATAAAATTTTCAATGTATTAAAATGTTTCCTTTAGATTTCACCTCAAGATAATTTGCCACAGTATATGTGTACACAATGTTTGGAAAAACTACTTCAATGCAATCGGTTTAGGCGGCAGTGCCTTAGATCTACTGAAATATTAAAGGAAGCCCTTTCAAAAAATCTAAATGAATTGAACAAGGCATCTGACATATATGATGTTATCGCTGATAATGTCGGAACACGAGATATAGAAATTGTATTATAAGAAATATTCATTTTTGTGCGTTCTTAAAGACCATATTTGTAGGATGAGGAACACCTACTTGAATCCTGTGACGCAATAGATGACATGATGACAAAAACTGCAAACTTATATCCAGTTGACCAATTATTTGTGACAGAAACACAGGAACTTGGCTTAAACCATAACCCTGGTGTCTTTGCTGCTACCACCGACAGTGAAAATAGGAACAAATCAGAAATTGCAGTACAATATCAAAAAATATTATTATTATTAAAAGTTTTTAAATATTTTAATATTTTTTTTTAGGAAAAAGAAGTTATTCTTAGAGATGAAGAGCTTAACCATATTTGGACAAAACTATATAAGTCATTTTCAGTTGATATAGGTCTCAGAAATAAAAAGACAGAATCATTTCGGGAACATGACATTATATGCGGTGAAGCTCTCGGAACTACTGATTGCAACAATTCTAATTCTAACAGTTCGGAAGTAATAGACTTTGTTCACAACGAGGCTGAAACAAGGCTAGGCGGACGGTCCAAAGCGTTAGAAAAGCCGCTAGCTCCCGTTACTAGGAGAAGAAAGGGTCTGACAAGACAGTTCCAGAGGAGAAAACGTAAACAACCAGCTGAAAAATGTGAAATATGCGGAGAGATGCGAATCAATTTGAAGTATCACATGCTTACACTTCATAGAGATTTGTTAACAACAGAAGTAATAAAGAATCATGGTATCGAAGCTAAAAAAGTTAGTCCACATTGCAGCAATTCGTATAGCTCGAAAGTAATAGACTTTGATCACAACGAGGCTGAAACAAGGCTAGACGAACAGTCCAAAGCTTTAGAAAAGCCGCTAGCTCCCGTTATTAGGAGAAAAAAGGGTCTGACAAGGCAGTTCCACAGAAAAAAACGTAAAAGACCAGCAGAAAAATGTCAAATATGTGGAGAGGTGCGAGTCTATTTAAAGAAACACCTGCTTACAATTCATAGAGATTTGATAACAACAGAAGTATTGAATAATCATGGTATCAAAGCTCAAAAAATTAATCCACATTGCAGCAGTTCGTATAGCTCGAAAGTAATAGACGTTATTCACAACGAGGTTGAAACAGGGTTTGACGAACGGTCCAAAGCGTTAGAAAAGCCGCTAGCTCCCGTTACTAGGAGAAGAAAGGGTCTGACAAGGCAGTTCCAGAGGAGAAAACGTAAACAACCAGCTGAAAAATGTGAAATATGCGGAGAGATGCGAATCAATTTGAAGTATCACATGCTTACAGTTCATAGAGATTTGATAACAACAGAAGCTCAAAAAGTTAGTCCACATTGCAGCAGTCCGTATAACTCGGAAGTAATAGACTTTGGCCACAACGAGGCTGAAACAAGGCTAGACGAACGGTCCAAAGCATTTGAAAGGCCGCTAGCTCTCTTTACTGGGAGAATAAAACGTAGGAACTTGAAGTTCTTCAGAAGAAAACGTAAAAAACTAGCTGAAAAATGTCAAATATGTGGAGAGGTGCGAATCAATTTGAAGGATCACATGGTTAGACTTCATAGAGATTTAATAACAACTGGTTACAGTAATAGTATAAAAGTACTAGAGTCTAAAAATAATAGACAAAATCAACATGCACAGTCAATTTCTGTTGGTCTAGGATCCACTAATTTTGGAAGTTCTCATTCAAAAGTATTACAGGGACGCACTCATGAAATCAAAGTTGGAATAAAACAAAAATCTGAACATATTAAATTATCTGAAGCTGAAAAAGACAAGTTAATCCATGTAGATTGCGATAATGTTGTGTCAGAAGTAATTAAGGGCCCTGGTATCGAAGAGACAAAAGATGATATCGCAATCGGGACTTTAGAAAAATCTGCCAAAGGAAGAAATCGTCAAAGTTATAAACTTTCAGAGAGTATAGAATTAAAAAGTCCACAATCAAAGTGTCAAATATGTGGAAAAATGAGTAGAGATATGTCGTCCCACACATTTAAAGTTCATGGTGTTCTGACATCCAGTCACAATAATTTAAATGCCAAAGTAGATCAATTTAACCAAAATCTGGGAACTACTGTTAGCAATATTTGTGAATTAAACGAAAGACTCGTACCTGCCAATAGCCCAGGGAAAGGAACGATTCATATGAATTTTTACTAAAGAAGGCTTTGATTTTACATCTAAACAGTTGAGTTTTGTTTAACATTGAAAACAAATTGATTTATAATAAATATTTGTAGAATTAAGGCGTATTTCTGGAAGAAATGCAGGGTTTGTAATGAGGAATTTTATAACAATTGTGAATTTACGAAACACTTGCAAAACTACAAATGTGACGGTTGTAACAAAGGTTTTATATATAAGCAATCTTATACACAACACAACATTTGACGTTAAAAATGACAAAACATATCATCCTTAAGGCGGTTAGGGTAGTTGACCCTAGTTCCGGAATTACAATCGAATTACAGTTAAAATAGGTTTAATTTTT
Source organism: Dioctria rufipes (assembly GCA_963924295.1). NCBI lineage: Eukaryota > Metazoa > Arthropoda > Insecta > Diptera > Asilidae > Dioctria > Dioctria rufipes. The sequence continues at coordinate 28,940,597 of OZ002740.1, forward strand.
GTTTTAATTTTTAGACTACAAATAAAGTAAAATGAATGAAAATATTTGTTAAAGATACTACCCAAATCTCATAAATGTCTATTGCCTAGTAATCGAAGTATTAAACTTTCTTATAAAGCTACAAATGTTAGGTAGATGAACTGTAGAAAACTTGAAACGTTCATTTTCCTGGTTCGATATTTGGTATATATGTATATAACAAAACCGCGGAATGATCCTATCAAGTGGCATGTTGCGGAGGAGCCAACCAGTTTTCTAAAGCGCTATATAAACTCTTCAGTGCAATGAATCTAACACAGATTTCCTGAATCCACGCTATCTGGAACATGGATTTAAATTAAATGGGGCAATAGAGGCCAGTTTGATTGATGTAACAAGCGGCTCAGATAAATAAAATAAAATTTAAATAATATGTATAATATAAAAGTAATTAATTAGATACCCTGAAGAAGAAGAAGAAAAAAAAAAACAAATTTCATCTCGGATGTGCAATGTCGCTTTGCGCAGCCTCTCTCCACCAGCACACAGAGAGGTTCGACCATCCAACTGCACAGAAAATATCATTATATTAACTTTCGGCCGATCCATCGTACGACAGTGCGGTCAACACCATGCCGAAGAGGTGCCTCACATAGCGATTTAATTCCCCTCGATTTCCAGAAGGCTCCCAAAGTGAACAGTCCCCGATCCAGATCCCGTTCAATGACAATAACCATTGAATGGAAAGCCGTTTCCGTAGATCTGGCCCTTCAGTAAGTCAGCTGTGAGGTGTTTAAGGGAGACGCTTCTTAAATATATTCATCGAGCAGGAATGAGTAAGGATTATGGTTCGGGTCCATATATGATGCCTTACCATTTCCCTTAATTTGGTTTAATTATATAATTAATTTACATTGCAGTTTAAGATAAAATTGCTTTCAAAGGTCGGAAAAATTTTTTTTTGAATTGTTAAATAATATGGAAATAAGTGTGGCATTATCCAAATAAAGAACTGAGTCAAGCTAGTTAAATTAATTTGTGATGACTCAAAAACATACAAGTCAGTGAAATAAATAAATTGATCATTTTTGTTGCGGACGAAATTTGTGAAGTGAATCCAGCTGAATCATTTTCGTTGATGTTGAACTTTTAAACTTCTAGCTCTTGAGATGTAAAAATAATTTTTTTCTCTGACCAGAATTTGTTTAAGGTATCGAGAAGTTTTAATATTGCTGCGTTTCTGTCGACCTAAGAATTTTGTTTTGTTTTATATTTTAAGAGAAGGAAAGATTTAATAAATATGGATTGTATGAAGTAAATCTTGTTTCAAGTTTGCGCACCCCAAACAATCAAAGTCCTTCACACGCGATTAACGAAACGAAACGAATTATGACTATTTTAAACCTAACCGATATCCCGGCATATTTGAAAAAGATTTTACGTACAGGCTTTTATTTTGGCCTAGGTTTCACTAATGTCTTTAATACATTTTACACTTTATTTGTCTGAATAACTAAAAACTCTGATTTCGCGATGATGATTATTACAGCTTGATGCGCACATCATTCGATCTAACCACAGGAGAGAAAATCATGGAGTCAAAAGATGGTATATAGATCAATGGCTCAGTCAGTCGAATACATAGAAGGTCGGTTGTTATTTTATATAGTAGCGATGTTCAAAATTAAAATGTACTTAGGATACTATGTAGGGCAGTGAGTTAATTGCGGTGTGATAATAGGTGCGTGCCTTTCTTCGTTCTCATATGATTTATGATGGTTAAGAGAATGTAGCTTGATCTTCCTCCCACGCCTAGCCGAAACTAAGGAGCTTCACGAAGATTTAAGATACGTATCTGCGTGCTCATATTAAGAATTTGATGACATCGGGATTGATTACTAGCACTGCACTTAATAGCTGAGGGAGTGATCTCAATGGGACCTTGGGCCCAATGCGTTTTAGAATAGTGGGTTGAAGACACCTTAAGAATTTTTCCCTCTATATATAAATTATGGATCCAAGGACCTTTCGAGCCAACCCTTGGTGATACACTCAGTACGTTCACATAAATAATATAGTACCTACTTGACTTGAAATCGACTTGAAACTCAAGTAGGATTTTAGTTGAATTAATTCGTTATTTGACTTTAAATTTTCGTGAAATTTACCAAAAATCACAACCCGAATTGTTAACAATAATCCTTAATTCTTTTTGTTACTTTTTACCATATTCATAACTCGCAGACATGAAAATTGTTCAAGTACTGCAGTTGTGTTTACATGAACTTTTTCAAGTAAATTGTACAAAAGTTTTGTGATTACATAGCTGACAGTTTTGTTTGAGGAATCTTATCATTTGGTTGAGATAAATTTTTTTAAATACTTTTGTTAGGAAAGGTATAAAAATTCTATTTCGGTTCGGATAAGAAAGCAAGCTAAGATTATCAGAGCACTATTTTTCTGTATGAATAGTATTTAGGGCGGAGGAGCTATTCAAATCTCACGATTGTCAGTTTTAAAGGCCGCTACACACGCTCGAGTTATTCTCACCACCAAATTGTTCTGCATGAGGAGTGACTGTGTTCCTGCTGTCTATTATAGGACAGACAGACAATTTGTTATGTATTATGTTGAGTGATGTACTTCGGACGTGAAGTCCAGACTGCCAGCATGAGCTGACAGCTCACTCGGTGAACAGCGTTGATACAGGGCGGCATGCTAGCACCTCGGCTATGTGGCGGAGAGTGTGGGGGGGGGGTTCCCAACAAAAACCTGCCGCTGTCACCAACCATAGTACAAAACAAATTTCTCATGCCTACATACAAAAACCTGGCACTCACTCAGTCCTGAAGGGACCTTTACGTCACTTACCTTCATTCCAATGAAGGCGCAGATGGTCTGCCTTCCTTGCCAAGCCCCATCCTCCCATTGACTTTGGGTGGCACAATTGTCCAAAGTCCCTATGTTGACCTGTAAAGAGATTATAGCGGACCTATACAACCTTCATGCTAGAGGGCTCCGGGAAGAGGAAGGAGAAATTATAAACTCTCAACAATTCATTTCTACGTTATAATTGAAAATATCCAACGGTAATACTAGATAATAAATGTTTTGGTGTGTCACGCAGTTCTAAAAAAAAATACCCTATCATGAACTTATTCTAAGTACATAAATGCTAAATTAAGGTTAATTCTATTGAAATTGGTGTGAATTGACTTCATATTTTAAATATTAAAGAAAATCCTAAAAATGTATTTGCAGTAAGGAAATTCACAAAAGCAAACAAAAAGGAAAAAGTTCCTAAAGCTGAGATATACAATACAAATCATTCGGAAAAAGTGATTTGCCTACAACATACCTATTAGCGCTGAGATATCTCTTTAAACACCTTAGATTTAACTTGATAGAATGATACAGGATAATATAATAGAGACGTGTGGAAAAACTTAATCTTGATACAAGTGCTATTTTGATGAAAAGCTCGATAAAACACTAGTGAAATGTACTAAGCCGTTTATCTAGTATATGGACCTACTGATATGTCGATATATCGCTCAGCTCAATTTATTATTAAGTATATTGAAAAATTCATGCATCAGTTCTATAATAGTATAAAATTTTCGGTTATTTCATTCTTGTTCATATAAAGGTATCCTCACTCTATAAGAGAAATTCTATTTGCCACCGTGGTGGAGCGTTTATGAACTATCATTTTACAAACCGTATACCTATTACAAACATTTATATTTACATAGATGGAACTAATTAAATCGATGAAATTCCCTTTTAAATATATGTCATTAGTTCATTTTTTAAAAATTTCTTTCTTCAGTTGAATATAATCCTATCCTAGGAAAAGTCTACGTGTTTCATTTTCTGTAGTTTTAAAGTCTTATAATAAAAAAATTTTATAATTTTTCCTTTGTTCTGGTCTTTCATTTAATGACTGAAGGTCATTAGAATACTCATGTCATTCAAGTCTGGAAAGACTATTTCTTCTACTTTTAAATTAGGAAATTTAAATCTATATACATTCGCAGCACGTAACGAATTCAAGCAAGAATATAAATTAATTCGCTGCCTTTATTATAATACTAACATACGGTAATAGTTAATTCACTGCCGTTCTTCTATTTGCATAAAAAAATTGTGGCATTTGGTATATTTATAAGTATATAATAAGGAGACGAGAATCCAGTAAGAACTCGTATATGTAAGCATAAGAAAGATTTCAATAATATACTAGATATTTCTATACATTAGTTCCGATGACAACAAAAATCAATATTTCATAACTATATGTAACCACAAAAGAAAAAAATAAAGGTAAAAAAAAAATCAAGTTGTTTATCTACTCTTGCTTCCATTAACATGATAAAAAATTTGCCATTCCATAGATATGTATACATATACATATGTTGAAAAAAAAAATAATAAAAATTTACGTTATTTCTCTACAGTCGTCCTACTCAGGAGGTAGAGTAGAATTTATATATGTACGAGTATATATGTACACATGGAATGTACTTTAATAAATCTAACATTTAGAACAAACAGCCAAATACAATTTGCCGACACTTACATGTTGTTGAGGATCCCTCGCTAAGGCGCCTCCGTGAGGTTTCGCTGTGCTCTGAGTTCCATGTATAATGCTTTAGAATCTAGCCATGAAATATAGCAATGAAATACCTATCCCGTAAGACCATACAATTATTAAATTTTAATTCTACCACTACAGGTGCCAAAAAAAATGTTAATTTTAATTTTTAAATTTTGTGTTGTTTAGAATTTTACCAAAGAACTTTAGCTTCTGCTAGACTGAACTATTCAAACCAAGAAACTGATGACGAGCGAGAACACCTCAGCAGTGTGACATGGCTACCTTAATATAATAGGAATCTTCCACATGTCGAGACGTTAGGAATTCCCGTTGACCAAATCCCAGGATAACTGTTCCTCTGTAGGAGCTATTAGAAGAGTCTCAGGCGTATTTGTCGCACGAATGTCTACGGCCTCGGTGCTTTCTATAGGAAAATGAACTGCTTCTGCCCGGAATGTAGCTTATGTCACAGATTCCATTGATGAGCTTCTTCAGTTTGCACTGAAGAAGCTTTTTTTTTTTTTTTTCTATTACCCCTTGAGTAGAAGGCCCTATTAAAATGTCCATATGAATTTAAATTTGTCGAATAATTTCCACCCCATTCGATTTCAATTGGAAAAGATTAGTTACTATTGTCCTCACCTGGTTTTAAGGGTTCGCAGTTTCCTCTGTCAATTTTTTCTTCTGGAAATTCTTCCGGATTTAGATTGGGTGGTCTGTTGGGAACAAATATACATCCCTGAAAACTCACCGATTTTCTTTAAACTTTGCACACTAGTTCTTTTTCACTCACAAATCACAAATATGAAAACGAAATTTGTCGGAAAGGTATAGTTTCCGAGATATTCGACTTTAAAATTCCCGATATTTGTACTGCACTTCACAACACAATTTGACATTCTCACAATTATTAACTCTTCTTCTTCTTTTTAGTAACGTATATAAGTAGTGTAAACATATCTTCCGAACATTCGGGTTACCAGCAATGCGTTTTTTTTATTCATTACAAATATTTAGTTAGATTGGAATAGAAAAAATTTATTAAAGAAACACACACACACACACACAGGCAGGCTGGCAGGGCGCACACACACACACACACACGCACGCACAGGCAGGCTGGCAGGGGCACACACGCGCGCGCTCCGCGCGCGTGTGTGCCCCTGCCAGCCTGCCTGTGCGTGCGTGTGTGTGTGTGTGTGTGCGCCCTGCCAGCCTGCCTGTGTGTGTGTGTGTGTGTTTTTCTTTAATAATAATAATAATTTAACATTTTTCTATTCCATTCTAACTAAATATTTGTAATGAATAAAAAAAACGCATTGCTGGTAACCCGAATGTTCGGAAGATATGTTTACACTACTTATATACATGTTACTAAAAAGAAGAAGAAGAGTTAATAATTGTGAGAATGTCAAATTGTGTTGTGAAGTGCAGTACAAATATCGGGAATTTTAAAGTCCAATATCTCGGAAACTATAGCTTTCCGACAAATTTCGTTTTCATATTTGTGATTTGTGAGTGAAAAGGAACTAGTGTGCAAAGTTTAAAGAAAATCGGAGAGTTTTCAGGGATGTATATTTAAGCCATCTGTTGTATCACAAACAGCTTTCTTGCTGACCATTCAACTATTTCACTATTATATAAAAAAAATTTCTGGAATACTAGTTCTCTAGTCATTCGGTACTTTACACTTCCGGGAGATAAGCACGTTTTCCACACTTGTTTAAATTTAACCTGCAATCCAAGGTTATGCGTGACTTGAACCACAAGGTTTAGTCTTCTTCTTTTTCTTTTCTTCACTGACATGTCATACGAGCTTGAGGAAGCATTACTCTCGGTCGGGTGCGTTCATTCTGCGTTTTACTTTAAGGCTAGCTTACATGCATCAGCATTTTACATATTGCTATATGCAATAGCTACGACCATAACAAATTTTGGTCATTTGGATAATTCGAGGTTGTTTTTCGATATATTTTTAACAGATTTTGTGGAGACACGAGGAGCGGGTGAATATGATTTGTTCTACTCGCCATTATTATGTCCAGAAGGGCTTGTTGTCGGTATTCGACTTCTATTATTTGGAGAAGCAGACTTGATAGGATTTTCTGTCTCATTTGCCTTCTTATTATGTCCTCGGTTACAAGATGCAGATCGTTTATTTGATGTGCTAATTTTTGTTGACGATCCATTAACATAGCCAGGGGTTTTTGAATCTGGTCCAAGAGAGTCTTAACAACACTGATTCGTTGTTTCTCTAGCTCAGCTAGGGCTTGTGCATTTGATTCAATTTCATCTAACCTGCTGTATAATAACCCATTGTGCCAAATAAGTAGTGCGTGGCACCACCTATTCCGTCGAATTTTGACCTGGCCTTACGCCTTCCTGGGACCAGTTCTTTAATGGTTCTTGTGCGCTTTTGTACGCTATATATTATAGCGTGTATGTGTAGTTGCTGCTCGTTGCACAGGTCCCCTTTGTCCGTCATATTTATGCAGAGTTTATGCACTAAGTGCTCTGCATGTTCTGCTAGCCTTATTTGTGTATCTAGCTCATCCGTATCTATTCCCGTGAGAGCATTCCAGGTGTTATGATACACCATAAGGCTTCCTAGATTCTCGAAAAATATATCTGAGCCATTTAGATGTGTTAAGGCGTAGGGTTTTTTGGCAATTTCTCCTGTCGTATACTGGACAAGCAAAGCTAGGACAATAATACGTAGCGCCAAATCTGTGGACGAGTTTGTAGAACAAAATAATCCTTTAAGTACATTTTACTTGCTTTTGTGCCGTTAATATACTCGGCAGTGGAGTGACTCCACCGCAAGTGTTCCTAAGGGTTGTATTGAGATTGGAATGAATTTAGACAAACGAAGTAGGAAGTCAAGTCAACCTGATTCTGAAACAACATGTTTTTATTCGAAATATGGTTTTAGACGGTTATTATGTACCGTTACGATACGTTTACCCATCTTCAGTGTGGTGTTCACATCACTTGGTATTGCGATTACCTGAAAAAGTCCTACCCAGATTTGGGAAAGCTTATGTTTACTGCTTTCGTTTTTGATGAGGACCTTGTCTCCTATATGGAAAGTTAAGGTCGTACTGTTTTATCGTAGTACTTTTTTGAGCGCTGTTTGCTAGCTAATTAGTTTTTTTCTTGCCGTGGCATAGGATTTTTGGAGCTTATACTTCAGTATATGATAATAGCTCTCATGATTGTAAACGGGTTCGGGTTCCTGTTTTAAATTTGATGGGACTTCCGCTGTAAAGCCGTACGGGCAGTCTATTGGTGTATGTTTAGTACCCTCGTGTGTACTATTATTATACACGAATGCAGGGTTCGTAGGTATTGGTCCCATGTTTTAGGACTTTCATCTACGATTGTTCGCATGTATTCTAATAGTGGTCTATGGGCACGCTCTAGTGCTCCATTAGACTGTGGATGGTATGCTGAAGCTTGTAACTTCTTTACCTTTACAAGCTTACATATCCTTTTGAATAGTTCACTCAGGAAATTTGTTCCCTGATCGGTGAGTATTCTTTTGGGTATGCGATAGTGCGTAACGATTTCATCAAAGAAAACTTGCGCTACTATGACTGCTTTCGCGTTTGGTATTGCATACTAATCGACAAATTTTGTTAAATTATCTTGAAATGTCAAGATATATTTGTTACCTGAGGTGGTCTCTGCTAGTCGTCCTACAATATCGAGGTAAACTTTGTCGAAGGGCTCTTCTGCGATGTCCGCGATAACCATCGACATTTTATATTAGGGAGACGCCTTCATAGTTTGGCACTTTAGGCTGTTTAATGTCGCCAAGCAAGTTTCTCCACCAATACTTGCGTCTTATACGTTTATAAGTTTTGATGACACCTTGATGGCCAAAAAAAGGGGAATCATGGTAATCTTTTAAAATTGTCTGAATCTCTGTGGGGCTCGTGATAACCTCGGGTGTCTTACCTGTACTTATGTTTTGATCAAGCAACGCTGGGGTTTGTGTATTTGCCTCTGGGATCTGTATTTCGATTTGGTCCGCTTTCGTGTGCTCGTTTACCTCCGTGACGGAGTTATCTTTATCCTCTTGGGCTTTTTGTTTCTCAGCTCGAGTCAGGACGAAGCAATGAACGGATTTGCTTTTCTTTTTCGTCGAATTATCTTCCTCCCCATCTGAGTCCATCGTGTGGTGGACTAGGGCTTTTACCGTTAAGGTGTTGCCTGAACTGTCTTCTTTTAATGCGTGATCGATGCGACTTAGGGCATCTGCATTAGTGTTGTACTTCCCTGGCTTATATTTGATGTTGTAATCGAATTCAGATAATTTGAGGTGAAATCTCACCAAACGGGAAGTAGGGTCTTTCACATTGAAAACACCTATAGACCGTGAATTTTCTACCTTGAAGATAGCACATGAAATTCTTGGTAGCCTAGATAATAGCCAATAACTCCTTCTCTATTGTAGAGTAATTTCTTTCGGCTTTATTTAAAGTGCGGCTTGCATAGGCAATGAGCTGGTCCTTTCCGACTTCCCCTTGAGAAAGAACAGCTCCTAGAGCCTCGTTACTTTCGTCCGTGGTTAGATTAAACGATTTTGAAAAATCGGGATAAATTAGAAGTGGTGGAGAGATTAAAGCATTTTTTATGTTTTGAAATGCTTCTTGGAATTTCTCAGTCCAAGTGAATTTTACATCCTTTCGGAGTAAATTCGTGATTGGACGTACAATTTTGGAGAAGTCTGAAATGAATTTCCTGTAGTAAATGGCAAGTTCTAAAAATGACTGGACTTGCCTCACTGTTCTTGGAACAGGTAATGTTACGCAGGCCGTCTTACTTGGGTCTGGTAGTGCTCCTTCACTGGAACATTTATGTCCTAGGTAAACAACTTCTTTTCTTAGAAACTGGCACTTTTCTGGCTGCAGTTTTAGATTGTTCTCTCTCCACTTATTGAAGAATTTTCTCAACTTTTCGTTGTGGTCATTGAACTCGTAGTGCCCATAACTTTTTTGTTGACAAGAACTTGGTGATATCCGTTGGCCAAATCGAGGGTGGTGAAATACCTTGCATGACCTAATTGGTCAAGAATGTCCTCTATTCGAGGTAGCGGAAATGCGTCTCCTATTGTCTTTTCGTTTAACTTACCAAATTCGCCAACGACGCGCCACGTTTTTTCATCGTCCGGTCCCGACTTCTTGGGGACAACCAGTAGAGGTGAATTCCAAGGGCTTTTGCTAGACTGGACTATCTCGCTGTCTAGCATTTCTTTTAGCTGCTCATTCATTACTTTCCGCTGTGTTTCAGGTAAGCGGTACATTTTTTGATTGATTGGTGCTTGATCTTGCCCCAATAGAATATTATGCGATATCGCATTTGTATAGGTGAGTTTGTCATCTTTGAGGAAGAAGATATCGTTATACTCTTCGCAGAACTCTGATATAGAAATTTTTTCTTCCACGGTTAAATTAGGGTCCATTTTGGGTCTTCCGGTGTCTCATAATCCGGGTATAGATAGCGTAAATGCTGTAATATTGCCGTTTTGTCGGCGGAACCTTGGTTTGACTTACTTTTCCTTTAAAATTTGCTTCCTATAATTTTGTTCGGTGTATATGATTCCCTTTTAGGCTTCGTTTCGATGTATTTAGCATGTTGCAGGGTAATTATACTTCCTGCTTTGTTGACGGCTAAGTTTTATACACCTGTGTGGTCTTTGTCTTAGGTTGTGTGAGGTACTCCTGCGCATAGATGGTAGTTTGCTTTGATCATGTAGAATTGTTCAAGTTGGAAGACGGTGGAGTAATATGCACATTTAATATAGGCTTTAGCGACTCACTACCGTTCTTATATGGCCTTTGTTTATTTAGAAATGATTTATGCCTAGGAATTTTGGACGGTAGAGAGCTGGGAAAGTACCAAAGAAAAAGTACTTAAGTACAAGTACCGAAGGTCTGAGTACTTCAGCGTAAGTACAAGTACCGCTTGTATGAAAAGTACTTGCAACTAAGTCTATAAAAAGTACTGAGCACTTCTTGAAATACTTTTTAAAGTACTTTTTTAGAATCTTTGTACGTTGCCAGTAATATAACGAAGTTTATCGAGTTCAGTTAATAGATATTAATAAATCAATACCTTTTGAAAACTATAGTATGTATAGTAACCAGTGGCTACTATTTATAGTTTTCATAGTTTTCGGTGCTGCAAGTAGAGTAAAACTTTCACCTCTCATTGCTACACTCATAAAAACTATTAGAGGTCCGCCCAAGCACCCATTATCGCCTCCAATAATGCATAACAATTCTAAGGAAAAATTTCCAAGAAAAAATTGAGGCTTTCCCTACATCAGGTCGAGGCATCGTTGATTTTATATTGGTGCGAGGCATTGCTTGCTTACCCTTGGTTATGTCCACTGACGTATATAATATGGACTGCTTACGTTTCTATTTCACGTGCACATAATTGCTTGTGTCAAAAAGAATTCTTACGTCGGTGCCAACATTGAAAAAATCATTGGCGGGAAGTTGAAAATTGAGCACGCAGCTCGGGAAGTGATTTTAATAAAACATTTGGAAATTCTTCTGAGTATTTAATGAATACATTGTCTTTGATAAAACAGTTTTTGTCAGTAATAACCCTAAATAATTCATTTAAAACATTTATTTCGACGAATCCACTAATTTATTTGTTGTTTTCAGTTTTCTCTCAGCTGGTACTTGGTGCTTAGGCCGAAAGAGTTAGCAATATAGAAGTAAGCCCACTTTTTGCAATCATTGAATAAATAACTAATAAGGAAGCGGGGTATCGTGCGAATACAGTGTACGTCACTGACATATATAACATGGACTGCCTGATTTTCTATTTCATATGGGTCAACTTTTTTTGGCAGGGTGTGACAATTATCTTAATTTCAAGTTTTACTTGCGCTTTAATATTCATATTAAAAGTTCAACAAATTACAGCTTATATCATACAACATCAAATATCTTTTTAACCTTGGTTTTTAAAGAAATAAAATTAAGCATTTTTTGTCTACCTGTCCCTAAAAGTAGCTATGGGGGACAGAGAAAGGATTACAAATATTGTATTGCCATCTATTTCTATTCTATATATTAGTTTGGAAAACCACTGAACTGAAACTGGACTATGGTGTATTTTGTATAGAACTTATTGCTTGTAGTTCCGCGGAATAAAGTAGTTAAACCAAAACGAGACAACTATAGAAAAGTGATCCCATAATAATGTCAAATAATGTAAGCAATTTCAGTAGTATCAGCAGTCCATTTTATATATGTCAGTGGTGTACGTGTTTAAGCAATTCAATGACAGTTTGAACTATGAACGGGGGGGGGCAGAAATGACAAGAGGGCTAGTGGCTATTTTGCGTCAGTTCAATATTTCTGACATTTCATAATTTTGAATTGTCATTTGTGGCTAAATTATGCCAGTCATACAAAGGCAACGCTAAAAAATATTATCTGAAAATAAGGGGGGCTAAAAATTTTTTTATTTTACATATTAATTTGGATTATGAGAAATGTGCCCTTTCAGAATATCAGAATTTAATTACTGCCATGACGAAACGAATACAAACAGAGCACACTAATACATTTCGCCGAGTGGCTTACGTTTTCACCCGATATGCCGTTTCCTTATTAGTTATTTATTCAATGTTTGCAATCCATATTATACATGTCAGTGGTTATGTCATCAAGTCGAGGCACCGTCGATTTCATATTCGAGCGAGACGTTACTAGTTTTTGTTCTACTTGCCCAGTCTGCCCAGTCTTGTGTGCATGTTATTAGTTTGTCAAGGTTCTGCCTTGACGCGTGAGTGCGGCACATTCTTCGACAGTTCTTTGCGTGCTGTAAAACGCAACAAAAAAGGAGTTGCGCTAGAGATTGTGTTTGCTTTTCTACGAAGAGTTAGATATTTGTAGGTACTTAATAGACTCAGAAATACCTAAGTAAAAATCTTGGTACTTAAGTACAAAACTAAGTCTTAAGTATAAGTAAATAGAAGCAAGTACTTATGTTCAAGTACTAAGTAGGGGCATTTCAAAAGTATTGAGTAATAAGTCTTAAGTAACCAAAATGTACTTTAAGTAGTACTTAAGTCTTTTTTTACTTAAGTATTGCCCAGCTCTGCGGTAGATTTATATGCGCCCCTTTTTTCAAGCTTTAGAAAGTCATTTCCGTCTTTATGGGTATTCGTTAATTCCTTTGTATTTGGTATGGGAATGTGCGTTCTTTTATGGTCTTTTGCGTCTGTTAATGGGACTATTGTGTAATCGTTTATTGGATACAGCTGCAACTTTAAGCTATGTATGACTACTTATTACTGTTAGTGTTGAGAATACTAACCAGCACTAATCCTGCTCCAGATGAGAGCAAACCGTTTGCCAAGAAGACTCCATCGCTTATCTCTTGGGATAAACAGAGCATTTTTTTTTTTTTGAGTTTTTAACGGGACTGGGGCAGCAATTTGGGACCGCGCAGGTATGTATATCGGTTTCTTAAAGGTAACCAATTGCTGCCTGATTTCGTCGACCTCTGTTTGCCCAGACAGCTCATTTCACATTCTTTGAGCTCTTTTGGAGCTTGGCAGCCATCTTTTCTCGTTTGAGAAGCCTTGAAGATACTTCAGGTGAATGTAGCTTGTCCGTTTCAAACTTCAATGGCAAAGCAAATTCATCTGGGTTAGTTTCCGTGCGAGGAAACCTTAGTACTGAAGGTTTTATTGATCCAAACAAAAGTATTAGAATTGTGTTGCCGGATAATAATTCAGCTATCGCTGGGAAATAAATAAAAGTTACGAACTTACATAACACTTTTGCTCTGCGCTGTATTGATTTGATTGCCAATAGTTTGCCACCAATATATATTGACGACAATCACAATGTTTATTCAGACTTTATTATTATAGAGTTTAGTGACTCTTTACAATTGCTATCTTTAAAACTTAAACTTCTCCACTTGTTCCCATACTCACATCTTAATCAAAAGTGACAATTACAATTTATACTTGTGATATGTAACACCGTGGAGGTGATAAATGAAAATAGCCACACATTGGGCTTGTTTAATTTGATCAACATGTCCTTTTGGGGAGCTTGTACTCTAAACCTACAATTGGGCATTTCATTTAAAGGGTTATACAATAATTTAATGGCACATTCATTTGATGTTGCTGCCTTGATTATAGGCGTATTTAATCGACCTACATACTTGTTTTCTTCCACGTTACTTGTGATTTTCTTGAAGGTTTTCATGCCTCGCCTTTTAATAGGTGGAATTACTGTGTTTTTGCACTGTTTGCTACGTATGAATAACCAGGGTCTGGAATTAATAAATAATTTGCTGACTTGCAGGTTTAAAATTGGGAGAGTTATTCCCATCATCAATTTGTTCTGAATGAGGAGTGACTGTGCTCCTGCTGTCTGATATAAGACAGACAGACAATTTTGATCATTTGGACATTTCGAGGTTGTCTTCCGATATATTTTTAACAAGTTTTGCGGAGACACTAGGAGCGGGTGAATATGATTTGTTCTACTAGCCATTATTATGTCCAGAAGGGTTTGTTGTCCGTATTCGACTTCTATTATTTGAAGAAGCAGGCAATCAAATTAACCCCTTGATGTTCGTTGGCGGATAGAGGCTTTTCGAGCGCTTATACTTTTGTCGTATTGAAAAGTTGGCTTCCTCTATCCTACCGGCTGCGCCAATTGTTAAATACCTTTTTGTGGGGCAAGCAGGAGTCTTATCCAGTTCTCCCTTGCACCTTAGTGCTGCGAAATTAAAGCCACTTTGACTTTTCTTTTGTACTCAAGCACCCTTTTTCAAATTTAACTTTTTATTTTATCTGATCATTTTGCCTTCTTTTTTCAAATTCACTATTCTTATTTTATCTAACAATTTTGTTTTCTTTTTTCAAGTTCGCAATTTTCATTCGGTAATTATTAATTCTACTTTTCCTATTTCTGTTTACCGAGACCGCGCCAAACCGAAATGCAAGAATCAACTCGCCAGTTTCGTCGGTTTTAAATCAACTCTTGTAGTTTTAAAATCCACTGTCTTTTCGCGCAACCACCATTGACCAAATTTTAATCACAACTCGCTCTTGTTTTTAAAGTTCGACTGCCGAACCAACCGTTTTTAAGTTTAAAATCCAACTCAACTCTTGATCCCTTTCATTGCGATCAAGAGCCGTCGTTCAGGGTAGAAAATGCATAGTTTGCATTTCTACCCTGAGAAAATTTTTCATTTGTTCTGGACTTGATTAAACAAGTCCAGAATATTTTTCGATGGACGGTGGCTTTAATGTAATTTGATGTTTTTATAAATATCAGCTACCGTCCCGTGTCGCTTGAAATTTCGGCGCGAGTATACATGTAATGTATTTTCGCGGCGCGCTTTTCTTATCGCGAAAGCTTTTGTTCCCAATATGTATGTACATACATATTGTACTTTTCACGACAAATCGTACTGAAGGTACGATTTGCCTTTTTGTTTTATTTTTTTAAATTAAATATTTGTACTGACAATTTTTGCCATGGGAACATTTTTTGTAAAAACAAATGGTATGTGAAGAAAATTGCTGATGCAATTTTCTTCACTGATTTAACAGATAAGCTAATCATGTTTTACGTGATTAGCTTATTGAAAATTTATAATTTTTGTCGTGGGATTTATGAAAATTTATTTATTATATTTATTTTATACCACTTTTAGGTATATTTTTGATATGCAACACTCTAATGTTTTTCTTGACTTTGAAAAACTGACTTCCACTATCCTACCGGCTGCGCCAATTTGTTATATATCTCTTTTAAGCTCTTACCATGATCCGATTTCTCTCGTCGAACTCGTTACACCTCCTTTAACTGGTAATCTCACTGAAAACATTTTTATTTTGCGGGGCTTTGTATTTTATTATTTTATTTTCCTCTTTTTTTTTTTATTTAGCACTCTTAACATCATTATTGTACAGTAGGATTTCTTTTAACCCGAAACTGATATAATTCGCCTATCCCTGATATTTTACGAATTCTTAATTTATTTATCTAGCAACGATCTTCCCAATCCGAATTACCAACCATTCACTCGATTTTCTCTCATCAACGAAACTCATCAACGAAAAGACTTGTATGTTGAACCGTGTGGGCCAGAGCTAAGGCCCAACCCAGACGAGAACCTTTTAGGGAAGGAAGGAATTTTCCTTCTCGTGGCTTAGACGTGCCATAACAATAATGTTCCTTCGCGTAGTTCCTTATATGATTACCGAAATTAATTGTGTGCGTGTTCAATTAAGTCACAGTTTTTGATATAAACAATTACTGTATCACAAATTCACAACACGTAATGATTATTGAATTATTATATTATCACTTCAAATCGCAAATAAACATCTGTACAGCCGTCCGATGAGAAATTTCGCAATTTCAAAATGGCCGACTTGCTGTAGTATTGGTATGCTGCCCGTAATCCCGATCGAAACTTGGTAGCACGAACTTTTTCTTACCCCCGAGGCTTCTCACCGGTAAAAAATGCAAATATCCTCCTCTGTGTGGGGTATGGGTAAGAGTATACTTTACTTTTCGTTGATCAGGGCTGGAATTTCTCTTCCCCCCAGTGTCAACCGTTTACGTAAAGTGAAGGCTACTGTAATGTGTAAGCCCTAGCTAAATCTGGCTTCTGATTTGCTTCCCGTTCTCAGTTAATTATGATTTTTGAACACAGCCAAACAGTTTTTGAATTTTGTATAGAATTCGTTTAAAGTAAAGGAAAACCAAAAACTTTTTGCTATCTGTGCAGTGCAGTGATGATTCCCAGCTAGGATTAAGATCAAGAAAATTGGAGATGCCTAAGCGGGAAAGTAATGTGCGAATGTTTAATTACGAGAATAATTGTAGATTTTGCTTAGAAAAATTTGGGTTAGTCAATGTTTCTTTGTTTTCCGAAGATGATGCAGTTGAAGATGACTTTATTTCTGGTGACAGATACGAAAGAGAAACTTTGACAGAAATAGTGAAATATTGTACAGGAATTGATGTAATTTATTTAAAAATATATTTAAAATTTTCAATATTTTATAATGTTTCCTTTAGATTTCACCTAATGATAAGTTACCACAGTATATGTGTACAGAATGTTTGGAAAAACTACTTGAATGCAATCGGTTTAGGCGGCAGTGCCTTAGATCTGCTGAAATTTTAAATGAGGCCCTTTCGACAAATCTAAATGAATTGGACGAGGCTTCTGACCTATATGATGTTATCGCTGACAGTGTCGGAACAGGAGATATTGAAATTGTATTCTTATTCTAAGAAATATTCATATTTTGTGGGTCCTTAAAGATCATATTTGTAGGATGAGGAACTCTTACTTGAATCCTGCGACGCAATAGATGACATGATGACAAAAACTGCAAGCCTATATCCAGTTGATCAATTACTGGGGCGAGAGACACAAGAACTTGGCTTAAACCATAACTCTGGGGTCTTCGAAGCTACCGTCGATAGTGAAAATAGGAAGGAATTACAAATTGCAGTACAATAACTATACATATTAGGTTAGAGAAAGTTTTCAAATATTTTAATTTTTTTTTTTAGGAAAAAGGAGTTATTCTTAGAGATGAAGAGCTTAACCATATGTGGCCAAGATTATGTAAGCCATTTTCAGTTGATATAGATCTCAGAAATGAACATAACATAATATGCGGTAACTCTCTCGGAACTACTGTTAGTAACAATTCCAACGGCTCGGAAGTAATAGACTTATTTTGCAACGACACTGAAACAATTAAGCTGGACGAACGGTGCAAGAAGCCGCTTGCTCTATTTACTACGAGAAAAAGTCGGATAAAGGGTGGGAGAAAGGGTCGGAGAAAGAGGTTCCACAGGGCAAAACGTAAAACACCAACTGAAAAATGTCAAATATGCGGAGAGATGCGAGTCGATTTAAAGGGGCACATGCTCGCAGTTCATAGAGATTTAATAACAACTGGTGACAGTAATAGTAACTTAAAAGTACTAGAGTCTAAAAATAATAGACAAAACCAACATGAAGAGCCAATTTCTGTTGGTCTAGGATCTACTAATCTAAACAAACCATTCAAAGAATTAGAAAAACCACTAGAAATCCCAGTAAAGAAGAGGAAAGTAAAGAAGAGGAAGAACATGAGGTTCCGACATGGAAAACAAAGACGCCAAAAATTAGCTGAAACATGTCAAATATGCGGAAAGGTGCTATTCTGTTTGAAGGATCACATGCGTAAAATGCATAGAGATTTAATAATAACTGGTTACGGTAATAATAACTTTAAAGTTCCAGAGTCTGAAAATAATAGACAAAATCAACATGAACAGTCAATTTCTGTTGATCTAGGATCTACTAATTTTGAAAGTTCTCAGTCAAAAGTATTACAGGGACAGGTTCATGAAATCAAAGTTGGAATAAAAGAACGATCTGAACATATCAAACTATCTGAAGCTGAAAGAGGCAAGTTGAACCATGTAGATTGCGATAATGTTGTGTCAGAAGTAATAAAGGATCATGGTATCGAAGTTAACAAACTTAGTCGAGAAGAAGAGGCCAAAGATGATACCGGGATCCAGACTTTAGAAACATCTGCCAAACGAAGAAAAAGTCAAACGTATGAATATTTAGAGAGGATAGAATTAAAAAGTCTAGAATCAAAGTGTCAAATATGTGGAAAAATGGGGAAAAATTTGTCGACCCACATGTTGATTCATGAGACTCTTCCTCCACCAAAGATTGCAAATGGAAAATGGCTATCGCGAGAACAGTACAAATGTGATTTGTGTAATATGAAATTTCTACTAAAGAAGGATTTAATTTTACATCTAAACAGGTGAGTTTTGTTTAATATTAAAACAAATTCATCCATAATAAAATTTTTGTAGAAATGAGCCATATTTCTGGAAAAAATGCAGCGATTGTGATGAAGAATTTTATAACAATTGTGTATTTATGAAACATTTGCAAAACAGTCATCTTTACAAATGTGACGTTTGTAACAAAGGTTTTATGTATAAACAATCTTGTACACAACACAAACAGATGCACGTTTAAAATGGGAAAACATATCATCCTTAAAGCGGCTAGGGTAGGTACCCTAGTTGCTGAAACTCAATTGAATCACCGTGAAGAATTAAAGTTAAAATTGATTTTTTAATTTTTAGGGACATAAATAAAGTAAAATAATAATAATAATGCATTTATTTAGCTATACAGCTACTACATAACATTTTTTAAAGAGTCTAAAGTCGCATTGTTTCTTTAAGAAACTTGATCACAAATCTTTTAAATAAGTTTAAGTGCTCTATTGACCGACCTTATTTTTGTGGCAAATTGTTAAATAACCTAAAACCTATAAATAAGTGGATTCTGTGCCCTAGTTTCTTTAAAATTAGGTAGGTAGTCTAAATTTATCTCCATTTCTTATGTTATGTGGTTGACAATCCCTTATATAATTTATAGGTATATTTATTCAAGTTAAGAACTAAGTTATTTTTTATTTTAGAAACGAACACCAGTATTATTCTTCTAAGTGTTATTCTTTGTCTAATGTTCAACCATCTTAATTCACTTAACATAAAATCTATTCTAGTATATCTAACATCACTGTTATTGCTTTATTTTACCAATTGATCCTTCTTTTCCTGACTAGTTAAGTATAAAATTGTACTGCAATACGAAATATGGTTTAATTATGAACATTGTACATAACTGTTTCGCCTGTTAACCTAGTCCTGATCCTTCTCATGAAACCAATCTTTTTACTTACTCTTTGGCATATGTAAGTTAGATGACCATCAAATTTAAGTTTTGGATCAATTATTAAAATGCTCAGTTCTACTTCCGTCCACAACTAGATTAATATTTAGTTCACCATCCAAATACATACTTATCGTTTTTGACATATTTGATTTCAATCTATTGCTTTTCATCTACATGTCTACCATATCGAGGTCACCCTTCATAACTCATTCAACTTTCTTAATTATATCCATAATCACAAATAATATAGCTTGCAAATCTATGATGTATAAAATAACACAGAACGTTGAAGGACTCCTAGATCCACCCGCAATGACTGATCAATGCCCATTAATCTTAGTTCTTTGTTTTCGATTAGTTAATTAAGTTCTACACCAAGTAAATTCTTCGTTTCTAATTACATTTTTCCCCAAATTATGCAGTCCTATTCACCGTTTATAAGTTTTCTAAACCGCTCATGAGTTCTCAGTGGAAAGAATCTAAAGCTGAGATCTCCTGTGAACACAAGTTATCGGGAACATTATATGAGACAAAGAGACCAGCTCAACGGGTCATGCTGGCGGGGTCACAATTAATGAGTTTTAAAAGTAACAACTTAAAAACAGTACAGGGCCATAATGAACAAATTGCTGATCCAACTGGAAGAAAGATACTGCAAGTTTGAAGATTTTTCAATTTTACAAGAGAATTAAAACACTGAAAATCAAAAAAAATTTGTATGGTAGTAGCAAAAAGTGACAGTACATCTGGATTCATTAATTGGGCGCTGGTCTATTGGTGTAAATGTGGTAAGAGGAACTTGTCGTGCCTTATATTGGAATAGGGATTCAAACTCAAAGTTTCTTTATTACAAACCCCGGTATAAGCGCCACGTAAATAAATGCTGGGTACACAGATTGAGATATTAAGTTAATAAAAGTACATTGTTGAAATAAAGTAAGTAGGTTTTAAAACAACAGTAGTTGATTAAATCTAGTATAAGTAGCAGGTAATATAGCAATTCTTAAACTAGCATTGCGGTGAATTAAGGTAATTCAGCATATAAACTAGAAAGATGTATTAATAATAATTAAGAAAAGATTAAGATAAACAAAGTGAGGTACAACGTATTACGTTTTACAAACTAAAGCCTCATCTGGTGAGTCTGACTTAAATGCTAACGGCGAGAAAAAGAAATTAGATTATAAAGATTATAACATGTATCATGTATACAAGGTTAGCCATTACGGCAAAAATAGCCTGCCTAATCTAAACTCACAAGGTTAGATCTAATTAACATACATATAAAAATTAATAAGGTAAGATAGGATTATAATCTATAACAATCACAATTTTCATGAAGATGGGATTTAGTGCTTTCTAATACAATTCAGCATATAACTACGTAGTGATAAAGCTAGCAGTGAAGTATTGAGTATTAACACACCCTTAGCAATATAATAAGGATTAGATATTGGTTAAGTAAATACTGGTATTACAAGTACAACTGAAGCTAAACAATTCAATATCGAAATAAGAATAACATCTTAGAGTTAGATCACAAATATGAGATATGACATCAACGTCTGAACTTAAATATATCTAATATCAAAACATTGCTATCATCTTAAGAGTAAAATCACATAAAGCAACATGTTAGTTGAAACAGCATGTATATGAACGTCAGCGCGTATTTAAAACATTACAAAGTGACCGAGGCTAAGTCTCAATCTGCTACTGGGAGGTCTTGAAATATCATCTTTATTAGAGAAGGCACGTATTCCAGTGCGAGACACCCTGTCTATAGACAGTTTGGATCCATAGTGGCGAGATATGCTCTGAGCGACTGAGTCCTTATACAAATCGGACACAAGGTACGTAGAGTTTTCTCAATTACATTACTTTGGAGTGGGTACATAACTATGTCAACCAAAGGCTTTGACTAGTATCAACCGGATGTTGGGTGCCAATTTGTGCAACACTGCATACAACGAGCGTAGTCCACTATAGGCTGTAACATATTAATTTAACACCCTGTTACCCTCAGTTGAGGTGTGGGTCCAACAGCAAAGCCAGATTTTTTATGTGATTTGCCGAGATGGGGACGACCAAGCCACAGTATATATCATACAGTAGCCCAGCTCTGTCAAAACTGTCAAGTGAGTAGGATGCTTCTATAAAGAGACTATACTTTCTCTTTCAACAGTTTTAACTAACACACTAGTCAATTTTTAATACATGGATTCCTATGTAAATCTAAAGTAGAAGAAAGAGAACTGATGGCATTCTTAAACTTTTACTAGAGGGAAAGAGGCAAAATGACACCACTTTACCGTCAAACAGCTGTTTAGTAATGGAACAATACATTTGTCGCCGATTGCCGATATGTGTACATACATAAAACTAATACTTCCGTCAACGGTCGTGCAGCTAACTACTGTTCGCCCATTTATGTCCGTATCATACTTAATAGTTCCCTCTTGTGGGAGAAATTTTAAGGTTATGTTTTTTTAATTGGAATTCTAAAATTCACTTTTCAGTAGTTAGTTCTAAGCTATTCTACTGTATGATATATACTGTGACCAAGCCCTGTAAGATTAGAGGAGGGACCTTGCGTGAAGTTATTAGTACCGAGATATTGTCAACTTACGATGAACTATATAGATTTGTAGATCATCAGCAGACAAGTGAAAACGAGGGCCAGCCAGGGTTGACGATACACCATTTATGAACGTAGAGAAGAGAATGAGAGCCAATACAGCACCCTGTAGAATATCCAAGTTGTTTGCTTTAGGTTGCGAGCTCTTACTGTTTGAGACAACAATGTGATGACGGTTCGATAAGCAGCTGGGTATCAAGGACTGAGTAGCATACGGATGTGGAGAAATCGAATAGCATGGCTAATTTGTTATCTAATATTGAGTGTGGGAATTACTCGAAAGCTTTGCTCAAGTCTAGTAGTACATGAACTACATTGCTGCCGTCATCACAGAGTTCACGTATATCTGATACCACCTTGGATAATGCTGTCGTGATTGAGCATTTGCACCAAAATACATATTGAAACTCCATCAACGAATTACGATCTTCGAAATGCTGGCTGATCTGTTCAGCAATGAGGCAGTATGGTGATGGACCTCTAGTCAGACAGAAGCTGTTTTAAGAATCGAAGGAATGAGTTCGGCAATCAGGAAAGTGGGAACAAGTAATTAGCTTATTGAAGCGGTCAGTAAGTTGCGACAGAATTAAGGTGGAGAATGATTTTTGTGAACCTCATCCAGATACCAACCGTATCAAATTTATAAATCTCTAAAATTCCTCTGTGCGTGAGGGCCGGGCCGCAAACACTGACATGTCATGTATAACATAGGCTGCTGACACTACTGAAATTGCTTACATTATAATGGGATCACTTTTCTATAGTTTTCTTTTTTTGGTTTAACTACTTTATTCCGCTGAATTTCAAATAATATGTTCTATACGAAATCCACCATAGTCCAGATTCAGTTGGTGAATTTTTCAAATGAATATTAGAAATAGATAGCATACAATTTGCAATCTACCTACTTTTAGGGACGGGCAAACAAAAATTTCTTAATTTTATTTCCTTAAAAATCGACTTTAATTAATATTTGATATTATATATGAGATAAGCTTTCAATAAAATGAATAATTTCGAATGTATTTGGAATTTGTTGAACTTGTATGAATACTACAGCGAAAATGAAACTTAAAATAAAGACAATTTTTACACCCCTGCCAGTAAAAGTTGCCCCATGTGAATAGAAAATGAAGCAGTCCATGTCCATCATTTTATACATGGCAGTGGCCGCAAACGCAAATCACAGTGCAATAAGATGCGAACGAATATGAATGCGGGGCTATAACACTTGCTGTTATCTGTTGACTGATAGGCAACAAATTAAATATTTCCTTTTAATATTTACATAAAATTTGATGATGAATGAATTTTTAATTATAGTGATTGTCCCAATATAAAAATATTTACATACATACATACATCGCATATTATTTGTTACAAGAATCTGGGGAATCACACAGAAATTAAATGATAGCAACAACTGAGATAAGAACTGTGCTGTAGTTGATATGGCTTGTGGTTGTGGGTAACTTACTTGATATGTTTCTTCTTCAATTAGTCATCTGGACGACAACGCAATGGTTTCAAGTTTCATTCTCTAAGCAAACAAGTAAGTAATTGTGCAAATCAAATTGTAATCCAAGCTAATAATTTTTACGAACTCTGCAATTTATGCATAGGTACATGAGATCAAGATTATGGGACAATCATATTCCACAGAAGTAATAAGTTAAAAATGAAATCGCTTATAATTAGCGCATTAATGCATTTCAATATACATACCTACCTACATAATTTTATTTCTTTTAGCCTACACCAGCTGGAAATGAACGAGCTTTTGGTGAATATAAGTGTCCAAAGTGTAATAGAACATGGATGTCGGCGAATTCATGGGCTGATATGGGTCAAGAGTGTGTAAATTGCAAAATAAATATTTTACCCCAGAAGCGACGCCCCCTTAAGGCTCCAGACGGTTTAAATGTGTGTGACATTTCAAAAGAGCATCCTCAGCACCTCTGTGAAAAGTGCAAAAAGCTAGGGTATTACTGCAGGAATGAGGTATTAAAGCAGGAGGGGGGCTGCTGTATCGCATAATTTTTTTTTTATTTTAATTCTTTCCCGGTTAGTAGTGATTTTGAACTCGTTTTAAACTAATTAATTCATGTTTTTATTCATTTTTTATAATTCAATTAAGTTAATTGCTGAGAAAACAATGTTCAAATAAAAGAATTTCCACCTTTGATTCTTCTATAGCCGTAGATATCTTACCCAGGGGTTGTACGAGATAGTACAGTTGCATGCAAGCGATTTCAAAGCAGAAGGCAGTTCGCACTCAATTTATTCCACTTTAAAACAAAATTTTTTCTCAAATGATTAATAAAATTATGGCAAATAGGATAAACTAATAAAATAGTATATTTATTTCGGATTTTTAAGAAAAACACAACTTTCATATTTTATCAACCGCATTTTT
This sequence comes from Dioctria rufipes, assembly GCA_963924295.1. Lineage (NCBI taxonomy): Eukaryota > Metazoa > Arthropoda > Insecta > Diptera > Asilidae > Dioctria > Dioctria rufipes. The sequence continues at coordinate 28,965,020 of OZ002740.1, forward strand.
CGGCCCATAAAACATAAAACTTGTTTTTTGTACAGACTAGTCAACAAGCTGGATGGAAGCCACAGTACTTGGGGCATCTAATAGTAAGTTTACGTTGTTTTATTTTAAGCTTATGTAGGCTGTGTTCAAATTTTGGCTAGACCCAGCTCTAGCTGACTATAGTCAGAGCTCGACCCAGAGCTCTAGTTGGCTCCAGAATGAGTTTGTTCAGTTGTTGGCTATAGGCGCTATAGGCAATTCTGAGCCAAAAATAAGAGCTATAAATGACGAAGAATCATACCTGTATGTGTGAGCTCAATTGTAAGAATTTACCGATCAACTCTTGGCTAGCCTAATTTGTTAGTGCTCTGGAGGTGAAGCCAAAGTAGCTTCGTTTAGTTTTTGTTAGTAACAAAAAAAATGTCTCAATTTTATTACTGTATGGATAGCAAAGGTGAAATAAATTGTTTACGAAAATAGAATAGAATAGAATAGAATAGAAAAATACTTTATTAAAGAACCTCAGCTTACGCTACGTTTTACAACGTTAGGTACATCGAGTAAGTAATAGCTAGTTGGTAAAATCGAATACATAATAAGTAATTAGAAAACTAAAGAAGGAGCAATGAACAGACTCATTGCGGTAGAAAACAATTAAAGTAATATAGTCAGACACAGTCCAACAATACAAAGCCTAAGGCACAGAAAGTATAACAGTAGAAAGGCAAATAACAATAACAACAAATGAAATAAAATATAATATAAAGAAAAGATAAGCAGCAGTAGATGGCTTTAACTTAAAACTAAATAGTAAATAAAAATACTACTCAAAAATAACAGTCCATTTTATACATAAATGATGCGATGTGTGATGGTGAGATAGCTATGCCGTGCACTAAGCACGCATGAGGTGACCCAGGGCCAGCTCTTTAAATTCTTTGTATGTGACAGCTCTTCTAACATGGTCAGGGAGAGAGTTCCAAAGACAGGCTCCTTGCCCAAAGAGGTCATTGGACCCAAATCGAGTACGTGTTCTGTCCAGGACAATTCTGCGATCGTTAAGGTTGCTCCATGAGAGCGATTGACTAATGTAGGCTGGTAGTGAGCACCATCTAGCTTTGTGTATGAAGCATAGCACTCTGAGTTCCAAGAGCTTATCCAGGGGTTCAGGCATGAACAACTGGACCAGAGCGGAGATGTGCGAGTGCCGTTTAAGACGGAAAATGTACCTTACGCAAGCTTTTAAAGCCCTATTTAATTTAGTTATATCCGAGGCATGCAGAGGGTACATAACCACATCAGCATAATAGAAATGAGGCATAATGAGGGACATAATAAGGGATTGTCTGATGGTCTGATCAAGATGATGTGACACCGCGTACAAAGAGCGCAGGCCAAAGTATATACGGGAGCAAACCCTGCTGATCTGTGGTCGCCATGTGAGATGGGGGTCCATGAGAAGACCAAGGTTTTTGACGTGTCTGTCAGAGATAGGGATGATGAGATTTTGTATAAGCAGGTCAGGGAGCGTGACATTAGTGCTGGAAGGATTGCCGCGGATGGAGTATCTGATTGCTTGCGTTTTCACGGGGTTGAGGGTTAGACCATTAGAATGACACCATTCAGAGATGCTGACGAGCGTTGCATTGAGCGCCCCAATCAGGGACGGAAGCTCACCAACACTGGCCGCACCATAGATTTGCAGATCATCCGCGTAGAGATGGAATTTATGGCCACCCAGTACTTCCGTGACGTCATTGATATAGATGGTAAACAAGAGTGGAGCAAGGACCGCCCCCTGTGGGACACCTGAGGTAATATCCCTGGGTGAGGAGAATCTGTCATCACTATTGACGATAATGTGCCACTATTATTAATAGACAACGACGGTAATGTTGAACATTTGCGCTGTGATTAAACTATTTATTAATATAGGTTTCACTTATTTTCTAGGGAATCAATCCATTCTTTTATTATAGTTGCTATTGCAACTAATTTACTTTTATTACTCGACATAATTCTTACAATGAAATGAAAACTATTTATGGAATGACGCAAGTTTGACATTTACTCAATAAATAGGAGCCCTAGCTACAGCCATTCTGGCTATAGCTAGCTATAACAGGCTCAAGCCAAAAGTTGAACACAGCCGCAACCCCCGGTATATAATACAAGCCATGAAATGAAGTCGCCGAAGGCACCGACCCATTAAAAGGTTTTAACGTGCCGGGTACAGCATGCAGTAAGAGCTCACTCTCCCTGCTTTTTGTATACTCGTCATGGAGGAAAAACTAAAATTTCACCTTAAACAGGTCCTAACGCCCAAAATTGTCGCCGCCACAGCAAAATGAAGTTAAAACAAATTACAGCCAAATAAGTTTTCTTTCTAATAGTTTAAAAAAAAATAGCATGTAGAACAAATTTATGGAAATTATAGCGTTTGAAAAAAATACAAGCAACTTTTATATGAAAAACTCCTGTAGTAAGACAAAGCAAGAACACTGTGGATGTCGCCTGCTGACCGGCCGTTCCTCTCTTTTTTCGACTTTGTTCATGGCTTGTATATTCCGGTGGTTACGACACAGCCGCAGTATACATACAGTAGACCAGCTTGGAACAAACTACTGAAAAGTGAATTTTAAAATTTTAATTACAAAAAAAAACCTCAAAATTTTTCCCATAAGAAGGAACTATTAAGTATGATACGGAAGTAATGGGCGAACGGTAGCTAGTTGCACAATCTACGGGAAGAAATATTAGTTTAATATAAGAACACATTTCGACAATCTACTTACAAATATATTGTTCCATAAACTGAACATCTGTTTGACTGCAAAGTGGTGTACGTTCATAAAGATGCCATAGACAGTGTAAATATGCGAAATGGCTGTAATAATGTTTGTGACAATTTGAGAGTAGAACTAAGGGGAGTGGAACAAATTGTTATTAGATTATTTGCTTGTCATTTACCCTTTTTCATCTAGTACAATTTTGAGCATGCCTTAAGTTCTCTTTCTTCCACTTTAGATTTAGATAGGAGCCTTTGTATTAAAATTTGGCTAGTGTGTTAGGCAAAAATGTTGAAAGAGAAAGTATAGTCACATTATAGAAGCATCCTATTCATGTGACAGTTTTGACAGCGCTGTTCTACTGTGTGGATATATTGTGACAGCCCTAATTATCTTCAGTAGTGGAGTGCAGGAAAAAGTGGGAGAATCTCATAGATTCGTTTACAGCGTATTTTAAAATGAAAATATGAGTCCTCATCATACAACTTTTATTTTAATTAAATGTCAATTCTATTTAACCGAAAAAAAAGTTTTCGGTTTTTGATGTGAAAGTGACTTAAACATTTCTTTACCCCTTTAATGTTGTATTCCATCGTACGTATTGTACGAAAAAAAGAAGAAGAAGAATAAACATTTTGTCCTTCCACTTTCCACTCTACCAAAATGCTAAACGTCATGCTGACTTGCGCTTTTTATTTTACTAAGGAAATTTCATGAAGTTTCATCGTTTTTCACGTTTTTTTTTGTAGTCGGATTATTATCCATCTAGTTTGTTGGTAAAACATGCCACAAGAATCAAAACGTGAACGTAAATCATCGCTGGTAAGCTAATACAGCGTGATAAATTGCCCGTCAATCAAAATGTAAATTTCCGTAGGCTCCTTTGTCGCCTTGTCCAATCCCAGATATAAGTGATGATGAACTTGTTACGATATCCGTGCGAGACCTAAATAGGACTCTAAAACTTCGTGGATTAACAAGGGAAGAGATTGTTCGAATGAAACAGAGAAGGCGTACATTGAAAAATAGAGGATACGCAGCAAGCTGCAGGATAAAAAGAATCGAACAAAAAGACGTCCTGGAAACGGAAAAATCCCAAGAATGGAAAGATTTGGAGTTAATGCAGGATGAGAATGATTCTATACGTAGAGAAATCGAAAATTGGAGGAATAAATATGAAGCATTAAAGAAATTTGCAATTGCCAACAAAATTCCGTTACTACCAGAATTAGAAACTTGTTAAGTTCCTTTTTAGTAAGATTATTATAGACAAACTTAGACGTATATGCTTTAGGGTACAAATTTTTTGAATGCATTATTTTTAGTTTAATAAACTTTCCTGATAAATATATTTATTTTACTAGTGATCCTAGCTTTGTTATTTCCGGATAATGGCATTAAAAATGAATAAAAGGCTATATGAAGGTAGAGTTATAATAAAAAACAATTAAAAAAGTTGGAATTGGTATAGGACCAATTCTTATTGTATCCTAGATGAGTGTCAGTATGTAATTTCGTATGGTCGGTCATCCATCTGTGCAAGTTTAGATTTTTTAAGTGGCTTTTTGCAGATATTTCTTGGACTGTTCGTCGGACAATGAAAATGATCATAATCAATTTGATAGGATTTTATATTCTGAAGAAATTCAGTACAATAGAAACGTCTGGGACTAATCGTTTTCACAGTAAAAATTTTATATGGCAACACCAAGAACGGGCTGCCCGATTTAACCAATTTATTAAATTATATTTACTACTTCTATGGAAACATCCCGTACAAAGTTTCAGCTCTCTACGTCGATTCGTTCTCAGGCAGTGCCCAAATAATATATTAAAAAACGAAATTTTTGTGTGGCAACCCTACGACAAAGTTGCTCGATTTGTCGCATCTTCGAACTTAAATTCACTCCTTTTTTTTTAAAAGTTCGTGTAAATTGTTAAATGGCCAACAAAACTGAACTGGGAAGAAGGTCAATGAATTTTGCTGACAATCACAATCGAGCTAGAATATGACCCTTCAATCTTGTTGTCACAATCTTTGCTATATTTCGATTACTCTTTGATTGACTTTCCTCAGATCATTAAATACCTATACCTACTCAATATAAAGACTTGCCCAACTAACATTTCTCTTCGAGCACTTGTAGTAACCAATGTTACTACACTTTTGGTGTGTTGCAGTAAATATTTCGAATATTTTAATATTTTCAATAGATTCAGATATTCTGCTCTTATCCAAACTTGAGACCTCCTTAAATTGATTGAAATTTTACTTTCTGACCGATATTTGATCCAATGCCGATGTAGCCGGCGTTCTGGAAGTCAGGTTGAAGTGGCAACTATCGAAATACGGTCTTTTTGTAGCGGGGTACCAAATGGTCAAAGCTTCCTCACATTTATTGTTAAATTTCTTAGCTCTCACTTTAATTCTATTCATAGTTTTAGTTCACTAAGCCATGACCTTACAACAATTCGCTTTTGGGTGCAGAGAAAATCATGAATTCGACCTCCGTAAACATCTTAGATATAAAAATATCCACCAATCTACTAGACACACATATCAGACTTAGATTAGAATACAATTTTCACATTTGGGCAGAAGCTGGACGCACTGCATCTTCTGCGTTAAACAAAATTCAAGAAAAGACCTTCGACATATTAGCTATGACATGATTGGGTGCTTTTGTCTCTTATCTCTACTTTTCAATAAAAATATTCTACAACCATATAAAAAAACAACGAATGCATATTACTCATAGTTTGCATTTATTTCAATTCTATAAACAACTTGTTCTGCTTCATCTTCTTCAACATCATCATCTCTTGAGGCTGATTTATTCTTGTGCCTTTTCATATGAGTATTAAGAACGCATTTATATGCAAAATCTAGTCCACAAAATTGGCACTGATAGGGTCTCTCTTTTGTATGAACTCTCTTGTGAGTTGCCAAATTACCAGAAGTTGAGAAATTTTTTGGACACTGCTCACACTGATACGGTCGCTCCCCCGTATGTGTTCTTATATGTTTTTTCAAAGCATGCTTAGATAAGAATTTTTTCGTACAATATTCACAGAAATGTCTTCGATCTTGTGTGTGAATTCTTTTATGGGCTGCCAAAGTATGCGAATGGCCAAAAGCTTTACTGCATATATCGCAGCTATATCGACGTTCTCCAGTATGCTGAATCATATGGGAACGTAGTGAAGCAGGATCCGAAAAAGCTTTCTCACACAATTTACATTTATACGGCTTCTCTCCGGTATGAATGTACACGTGATGTTTAAAGTTGCTCCGTTGTCGAAAGCCTCGCTTACAGTATGGACACTGAAAAGGCATTTCATCTGTGTGAATGAGCATATGTTGCTTAATATTCTGCTGTAGTTTACCACAAATTTTACATTTTGTATGGTATCTTATCCTTGTACCATCCGAAGTTTTCCACACCTGAATTTAGTTGGATATCAAATAAAAGTTCCGCCGATTAATGTATATTTTATAGAAATTCTTACCTCTCTCGACTTGGAATTTGCTTTTTGGCCAATTTTTTTGATTTTATCTTCGCTTACCGCTGAAGCTGATTTTAATACTTTTTTAGGGTCTGTCTTTTCGACGTCTCTATCAGCTATTAGTTGAATAATTTCAAAAGTTTCACAATCACTTATTTCTTTTGCAAGTTCATCTTCGTCTAGTGTTTCGAAATTTACATCGAGCACTTCAATATCTTCTGTTTGAGAACTTTCTTCTCCTTCTGTATTGTTCTCTTCTTTTGCACCTTGATTGTCTTCAGGTTCAGATTGTTCGTTTTGTTCATCATCTTCGTTACACGTAGTAAACTGAAGATCAATATATTCAATATTTTCAACTTCATCATTATCTTCAGCGGCGTCTGTAATACTCCCAGTGTCACTAGATATATCTTCTACGATTTCATCTTTAAAATGGTCTTCTGGAGTTTCATCTTTAAAAAGATCTTCTGGAGTTTCATTTTTAAAGAGATCTGGAAATTTGCTCTTAAGGAGATCGTCCGTTTTCAAGCATTGCTTTTTGAATTTAGACCAGATAATAATTTCTGATTTGCAGATTTCACAAATACATGTGGGCAAACCCTTTGTATTTTTCACCTAATGAGGAAGAATCAAAGTAAAGCGTTCTAAGTAGGAATATCATTAAAAAAAAAGAAACCTCAATTGTTGTGCACTCTTGGATTTTTTGCACCATATCTATCGAAGAGAAAATTCCTTCCATTTGACCTTCAATAGACATGCATAATCGGCAAGTTGATTGGTCGTACATATTTATAATTGCATTAAAGACTTATTAATTAAATGAAATTGTTAAGAAATTAGACTTTTAAAACACCACAAATTTGTTGATGGGCGCTGACAATTTATTGTGATGACAGTCAAAAGCTGTCAAAAGTGAAATAACTAGAAAAAAAACTTAAGATTAAAGCCAAGTATTCACTGACATCTAATAAGTATTGATCATAAGGACCTTCCCACACGGGAACTTTTTAGAGAAGGAAGGAATTTCCTTCTCTTTCGCTGAGACGTGCAAGCATAATAATGTTGCTCCACGTAAATAGTTCCTTATATGATTATGGAAATTAATTGTGTGCCTGTTCAATTAAGTCACAGTTTTTGATATAAGCAATAACTATATCACAAATTCACAACATGTAATGATTATTAAATAATTATATTATCACCTAAAATCACAGGTAAACATCTGTACAGCCGTCCGATCAGAAATTTCGCAATTTCAAATTGGCCGGAGCTAATTTTCTTTCTACTAATACTACTTAGTATTCTGCCCGTACTCCCAATTGAAACTTGGTAGCAGGGAATATTGCCTACCCCGAATACTTCTCACCCGTAAAATCTGCTTAAAAACTTCCGCGTGTGGGCTCTGGCTAAGCCTAGTCTCTGGACTAGTTAAGAGCTCAGTAAAATTTTTGCTTCGGATTTTATCAGTTATAAAATTTGTATGGAAATGTCACTTTTTACATGAACTCTGTACAGCTGAGAGCCTGTGACGTAATTCTGTGATTAATGTATATACATTTTTATAAGAAAGACAGACAGTACGTTTACATGAATACTAGAAGTACACTTCAAGTAGAGATCAAGTAATCAAAATATCATGTAAACGCGCATTGACTTCAAGTATACTTGAGTCAAGTAAATCACAAAATTTTGTTTGATTTACTTGAAAAAATTTATGCAAACGCAACTTCAGTACTTGAAAATTTTCATTTGTGCGAAATATGAAAACGACAAAGAGGAACAAGAAGAAGATTATTGTTGATAATTCATGGCAGAAACACATCCAGGCATCGAGGCTTCCTCGAGGTGTTGTCAAAATTTCCAACACGGCTTTTTAAATGGTGCAACACAAAACCAAGCCAGCAGCTAGCCTCAAGGCCTAGCCGCAAAGCTCGCTTTGCTCAATGTTCGAAATTTTTCTCTCTCAGGCCTACTTCTATCAACAGATGTACTAACAAAATTAAAATGACAGCACCGAGCCACAGTATATTGTACAGAGTCCGGCGGTATCATTTTGTTTTCATTTCTCTGAGGCAAGCCTTGAGGCGAGCTGCGAGGAAGCCTGAGGCTTGCTTGGATGTGTTTCTGCCTTCAGACGGTGATTTTTATCACTTTTCTCAAGATATTTATCTAAGAATCCGCAATCTGTATTGAAGTTAATGAAGAGTTGTCAAAGGTAAAATGTCACTTCAAGTAAATTTCAAGTCAAGTAATTGGAATTAATTCAACCAAAAACGGTACTTGAGTTTCAAGTGGATTTCAATTCAAGTACTCAAGTATTGGTGTAAACGTACTGAGAGAGAGAGTATTGTCGATATAGTATTGTGCTCTCTGTATCGTACATTTTCACAATATTTCGTCACTAATGGCGGAGCGTGTTTCCTAATGGGAATAACTTGTATTTTATATACCTTGGGGCAAGATATGGCCGAATTATCTGTCAATGAGTTCGGGCAAATATTTCCATACAAATTTCTTCCTATACAAAATTTATGTAAAAAAATTTCGGTTTGAGATTTCGTAAAGTAGTAGGTTTAGATGGTGGGATGCAGATGGCGCTAATATAAAGTGGAGATAGATTTCAACTAGGGTATAAAAAAGTTAAAAATAGTGTAATGATGATTGGCTCAATGGATAAAGCTATTATCCTCTGATATTATTACAAGTTCTTAAGATGCAGCTGGCATTACTAAATCGTCTGTGACTGGTTTTTCAATTCATCGCATGATCCTTTCTAATCTTTATTCATATTGAAATTCCTAGCAATCTTATCTGACGTATCTTCCATAAAAATTTATCGTTTTTATTCATAGATTCTCTTCAATTTTATAATGGCAGTTCAGTAAAGAAGAACACAATAATCATAAATCCACAATTACTTTACTAACAAAAAAAAAAAAAACTAAACAAAAAATAAATAAAAATTCAAAACAAAATCCCTAATCAGTTTCACATCCCCCAAAAACTTCGCTACACATTTCAGCAAGATCCAAATCACTGACTGTCGGCACTTTCGTTCTCTTCCGTAAAATATTCAGATGATCTAAATTTTCTCGCAACATACAATGCCTACCTTCGGGGCAGTCACACAAATTGCTGATTAATTCCTCTCCTTTACATTGTCCTTGCCGGGCATTTGAGGATATTTCATGAATGGAACAATACTTTGGAACATGCCATCCTTCTTCAGGCTTAATAAAAACTTTATTCTCACATCGTAGCCCATCAGAATCCACAAATTTACATCTAAATATCGAGAATTTATCACGAATTGTGGTAACATCATCGTCATCTGCTGTCATCGCCAGATTCATTGATGGATAAATGAAGAAAGCAAAAAATGTAACTCCGCACAGAATGAGGATGGGAATGTACAGGGCAAAATATTTGTCTGGCAGATAAAAGAGTCCCATAGTATCCTCTAGTATTTTGGTTGGGACAAATGCCCAAATTATGTAAATTAAAAATAAAGTGTTGAATAGTAAAAATAGAGCGAAACCATATACAGCTCGTCCCGGTGTTGGGGCGGGAGTATGTTCACCCATCGTAATGATCGTATTTTTCCTCTGGTGGTCCGAATTCTTTCAAGGTCTCGCAACAAAGTATTAAGGCTTCAAAGAATGATGATAATCCCACTCGCACGTTTTTCGCCAATTCTCCAGTGAATGAAACGTTCAAGGTTTTCTCTTCTAATGTTATTTTTTTTGCTATGAAGCTCCTCTTTGGTTCAGGGTCAATACGAAGTACATCATAAGCTATTTCAGCGTGGCGCCTCGAAGGAAATGGAATACTTAGTTCGCTAGAAGAGGATATATGGATTATAAATAAATTACGGAAGTTCTGGATATACTTACACTTTATAGGGATCTGTGTAAACTCCTTCAATCATATTATTTCAGTAAACAGTTTCGACCGGCCTCTTTGGATTTTCATGTGAATATCACCAATCATCACGATGTTGTGACATTTGACATGATAAAGACTGACTGACATCTAGTGGTCTGTAGAATATTTTTTTTTTCAACTTTCAGTGTTTTCAAACTTGTGGTTGGTTGCGTTCGCAACGGGCTAGAAATTTCTAAAAATCTAAAAGAATTTGCTGCATTTTATTTTTGTATGTTCCAATTAAGTTAATTATAATTATATGTAAATGATAACTATATAATGAAAATTATATATAAATAAAATTGATTACTATGCGAAGCTCGGTATACATGCGATTACATGGATATTAAATTTTGTATCATGCATATGGAGTATATTAGATCTGTACTTATTGGGAAAGAGAGCGCTCTAAGAAACTTCCTGAAGACAACATAAAATAATTTAATTTAATTTTATTTGAAACTGAAATTCATAAATACAGTGAATAGGAAGTTGGTTGATTTTATATTTATGTATAAGAAATCTGTTTTTTTGGGATTCATTACTTAGTCCCATACAAAATCCACAGGTAATTGCCAACTGGTTATATTTTTACTGGATAATAGATCTTTGCAGTGAATAAAAAAGAAAATGGTTGTACAGATTCATACTAATTTTCTTGAATTTTTTTATTTTTGCTATTAAATTTTGCAAGTAAGCTCTAAACTAAAATACTTCAATAATTTAGAGTAAAATATTTAAAATATGTACTTCAATACTAGTCTTTCTCTATCTTAAGCCAAGTTTAACTTAAGCCCTGCCGTTTCGGGAGCTTAATCTTCAGGTATATAATTATTGGTTGTTGAAATTACACAATTGTCAATTGTATTCATCTGCCAAGTACAAAAAGTTTGTTCTTAATTCCAAGATTTTAGGAAGAAAGTGACATAAAATTGAATATTTAGGATGATGCGGAATACATGATTGACGAGGAAATGAACAATTTAATATCCCCCAAAGTGTCAGGAGAGATTTTTACAATCGGTTTAAGTTGTTGAAACTGCAACAAAGATTTTGGATTTGATATCCTCTCAGTAAAAACCACGACAGACTGATAAAATAAGAAGGTAATTCTTTTCGCTTATTTTTAATCCACAATGGCAATTTCCATTTGAAAAATTCGCAGTGTTGACAACTTCAAATTATTCATCTGCGATTTAATTAATGGTGAAAAACCAATGAACGCGGCAAGCGTCGCGCAGCTTTGACATTTCGCCTCATGTTGGTACTCTTAAGATTTATTTATAAAATCAAAAAGTGATAGAAAAGCTTGAGTTATTACTTAAAAGTGAAATAATGGATATATCAGAGTTATTAGATGTGGCATTTCTTGCACTTGCAGCTTACCAAGCATATAAACAGTTTAAAATCAATCAAAAGAACTGTCAAAGCGTCTGCCGTGCGGTAAAAGTAGGACATTGCTCTACTTTCGCGTCGAATCCGGCAAGCGCGGCAGCCATTTAGCCAGCACGAACTTAAACACGTATATTCTATTGAAGTGTCAAAGTGACCCGATGCCTGCCGCGTTCATTGGGTTTTCACCTTAAGCCTCGGGGCTTAAGCGTCACCTGTAGCTTAGCTAAGCTCTGGCTTAAGCCTGGGCTGTGAAACCGGCCATTAATCTTATAAGCAGCCTTAAAGTCGACATCTTCCTGAGAACAGTAGTAAGGCATTTACCACTACAAGAATTGTTATGATGCAAGGTGCTGGAATGGAGAAAAGCAGCGTGGCATGCTTCCGAGGGAAGCGCCTCAGTAGACTACTGAGAGCGCTAATTTTATACTCTAAATAAAATCATAGCGTATACTAAGTTTGTCATTCTGTTTGTAACACTTAGAATTAATGATGGTAGACCAAAATGGATTGGACACCCACGCATAATATTAAAAGTTATTTTGATTTTTGAATGTCCGTCTGCCCGACCGTCCATCTGTTTAACGATCCGTCTGTCCGCCCGTCCGTTCGTCTAAAAGCTGTTTTAAGAAGTTAAGTATATACATAGGTAATGTGGTTACCAGTATAAAACCATCCCAGTGACGGTGTTACCAAAAACATATGGTAGGTATGTCATGTGCTATTTTTTTTTCAAAACTAGATGGAGTTGAATATGGTTGCACTAAACCTTTGTCTTCATAAAGGCTTTAAGACAAGGCTTCATGTGTGTTTTTAATACAAGAATTCAAATGTAATCAGAATTACAGTGAATTCAACGCAGCTTGGGTACATTCACATGGTTTTCCACTAATAATAACAGAAACGTAGCAAGTGATGAATATTTGTATTCACTGTAATTCCACTTTAAGATATCGTGAGTTAGAAGAACTTCTTTCATTTTTAATAATTTAAGTTCAGATGCAAAGATTTGAAAAATTCTTCATTGGACGAAGGATGTAGGGATTTCCCTTGAAACAGACCGCAAATTCCCGATAACAAGACACATCTAAAGATGCATCTTCAATAATTTACATATTGGACGATTTTTACCTAGCTCACTAATAGATGTCGCTAACTCAGAATTTGTTTTCTCTTTCTTGCGTATATCCATTCACTGAAAACACTCTGCAGCCATGCAGGCCCGAACATGAAGGCCAGGGCCCCTAGGGGGTTATAAGTATAATTGAATAAAACAAAAATGTTACCGTTATTTTTCATTTATATAACGTACATCGACCTTAGAAAATAAACAAGCAGAATTAAAAACATCACAAGTACATAAGTACGAAAGAAAGTTCGATGCGTCTAAGAATATGAGAGTGAATTGAGCCTGATGGATCTTAAATAGTGCTGCGCTTACTTGAGAGCTGAAAACCTCCGTTCTGCCGAGCAGTTTGACCCTGGTGTATATGACAACATCCAGAACGTTGTTTACACATTTGGATAAATGTCCAAAATGCCTTTTTCCAGGATGTACTTGTATAACTCTAGAGCCGATAACTGTTTCCCAGTATAACCTCAGCGGACAGCAAATGAGTTCACATGTGCAAACACGCGTTCTCCTAGACAGATAGAAGGCTTTCAAGTTCTATGCGTCCTTGCGGATATCTTGAGATTCCAAGAGAAAGTCAAAGTTTTTACTCAAGTTCTCGTAAGCATCTTTGTAGCTCTTTAATCAACCTGTCCATAATGATGTTGAAAATGATAAATCTGAATCGGTCCCTGCTGGATAGTGCGGCTTCGATTTCCTTTCCTTTTACTTCATCAATTGAGAATTTGCCGCCCTATTCTGCTTTTTGGTAAATCCGCCCCTGTATGCAGGAACAATAAAGTGAATTAATTTTTTTTATTGTCCGGTATCGTATGTCCCCCATGTATACCTGGACCCTGGCGAGGACCCCTATAAAGTTGGGCCCTTAGGCAACTGCCTAGTTTGCCTAAGCAGAAGTTCGCGGTTGCAGACATGTTACTTCCTTCACTGGTCAGCTGATCTAAATTTTCACTGCACCATATTAACTACGGTGAAAATACAATAAAAATCTCTATCATAAACAAATATTGAAAGAAAAAAAAATCAATTGCAACAAAAACTAAAATTAACTATATATAAATTTTATTATAACTCTATGTAAGCAAAGCACCAACGTTTCGTAAATTTTTAATTTTAATAAGTCACGCGACGAAAGTTTGACGCAATTATTGAAGGAAGGAAAGTGTTCGCTGATTGCCGGCATATTACGAAACACTAACAAAAATTCGCTGAGGTAATCGATCGAGCACTTGAAAAATTAAAAAGCCCATCTCTTACTATACCACCAGGCGTTCAGCAGCAGGCCACTGAAGTTATAAAGCACCTTACACACACACACATACAGATAGCCTTATGGATGCCATATCATAATTTTCATAATTATTTTCCTATGGACTTTCATTGTGACATAATATAACCTCGGCACGAGTACCTATATACATACATACCTAGACCTACCTACGTCGTATCGTCTGTCCGATTTGTTACAGGTTTTTCGAATGGACGGTCGATCGACTTTTCGAACTTTCTTTTGTTGAAAGTCGTCAGTTACACTTTAAAATAACTTTAGCATTGCAGAAAAATTTGCAATTTGTTGTTAATAATATTATGTAATGCAAAACTGGACCTGGTATACTACGATTTTCACTCGTCATACACAATTCGTCACGCACGGTAGGTATACGCACATTCCACCAACACAATACAAGCGAATTGATTGACAAGATTTCAGCATTTCACCCAGCTGGTACGACCGATTCATTTCCATTCGCGCTATTGTTAGCGCAGCGGCCGGATTAGTAATTAATTTCTCGGATAAAGATTAGTTAATCCCTTTTTGTGTAGATTTTGGTATTGTTTAAAAATTTGTAGGCTTGGCTCGGTTGGGGGGTTTTTTTTTTATTTGTTTTTGGTTTATTTGGAAATCATATAAGGACAAATTGAGGTGGGGATGGTGGGCTGAAATATTAGTGACTTCTCAATTATATTTATGCGAAGATACATAAGTTACTTATTTCGAATGGAAACTTTAGAACTATAGAGTAGTACTGAGGTCCGCGGTAAACTAAATATTCATATAAAATTTAGCACGCTAAGAGCTATTGGCGAAAATTTATCCTGGTTTTTAGCAAGAATAGTACTAAGGTCAACACGCTAAGTTTGGCTTGTTCGTCTTGATTAGATGTAGCACCACCAGTACGTCTCCAATAAATTTAGCTTGAATTTATAGGTCCAGGCCTTTCTTAAAAGACAAGTATAGATACCGAGGTACCATGTTAGTTGCTTTATACCCGAAGATCAAAAATTTCATAAAGAAATTTTGAGAGCATATTGTGCGTTTCGATCAGCAGTACAGAGCGATCTCATCAGGATATCGAAATACTCAAATCACCCCCCCCCCCCTGCACCAAGGATATGTTCAAGTAAAAGTGCAAAAAAACACTGAAAGGGTTACATTTTGGATATAGAGTGTGTTAGATCATTTTAAGAGGAAGTTTTGGGCTTTATAAATCTAATATGAAAAATTGGTGTTGATGATGTGTTTTTTGATAAATTTGATAATTAGAAAAGAAAAGCGAGTTAAAATTCTGAAATCTTACCTTTGTTGAGCTATAATTTCAAAACGCAGAAGAGGGAGGGACAAGTTTATAAACAATTTCAAAGATCTTACGATTGTCAGTCTAATTAAATTTAAATTTATCAGCATAGGATATAACTTTCAGGAGTTGAGATGTTACGGGTTCATCAATAAAAACATACAGAAATATCTTTTAGTCCCCCAAATACGGGACACCTTGTATAAATATATTTCATTACAAGATTAGAAACCCAATTTGGGTCAAAACTTTTAACTCTAATTTCCCTGCCTTCTCGTTGAGCTATTCATCAACAATTTGGCTCACTACTTGGTTGAAAAGAAACTTTTAAAATATTATAATACGAGTATAACAAAAATTCTAAACTTCGGACGAGTTTTATCGTTTTTGTTATAGTGGAAACGGGCAAAAAAAAAAAAAACGGATGGACAGTGCAAAAAACTTTGAATCAAATGCATAATTCCTTACAGATTTCATTACGGTATAATAACAGTAGGTATAAATGATATTCTTAAATTATTCTTTATTTAAAATAAAAACCATCGAATTTTAAAGCCAAATTTAATTATAATTTTAAAATTAATTTATCCTTTAACCCATTGAAAACATTTCTTTGATTTAATATTTATATTAATTCTGTTGAACGTGTCCTTGGATTGTTAAAAAAGTTAATAACTGCGCCATCCATTGAATCAGCTGTTAAATCATTCGTACTTCGTACGTGTTTTTACGTGATTTTGGAAAGTGTTTTTATTTATTATTTTTTCCTTTCTAGACTTTTGGAAATGTGTAATCTTGTGAATTTTGTCTTGTAATCAGGACTAAATTTATGTACGTAAATAAGTTAAGTATTAACTTTTAAGTTCGATCGATTTACATGATTTTACCCTAACTAACAAGTGAAGTTAAGTTAATTAAGTTAATAAAAATTTCTAAAATTTGTTCAAAAATCCATAATCGCCAACTTCAAATCCTCAAGATATATGACAATATATAGATAAATTTGTCTGCCATATTGAATTTCTATATTTTTTTTTACCAAAAATTTGTAATCCGCTATACCGATAAGCACCATTAGATATTAATTTTGAAATGAATCGGACCATTAATGGAAGAATTCTTCCGCCGTAATGTAGCCACCATCTTAGTTTTATATAATATAAAAGTGCTAAATTATATTTTAGCTTGATAGCTTAACGGAAAGTGGGTAAACATAGCGTTATAAAATATTGAATATCGGTCACATGATAGCTTCCGAAGTTTCGAATTTATTCCGTTTGAAAGGTCGAAGTTTCCACGATATACAGAGTAACAAGGTATGATTGTCCGAGCTGTCAAGTGCGTGTGACGTCACACGAATCGACTCTGAAAACGGGAAAAATAAAGTGCTAATATTTATGTAAATTTATTCCACTGGATCCATTAAAAAAGGTTGGAATAAATATAATATGAGTTTCTTAACATAAATATACCTTGAATTTGTTAGTTTAAAGCTCATTTCATTGACATCCGTGCGGATCTAAACAAAGTGCCACGAAAGTTTTATCGATAAAAAATACAAAATAAGACTGAAATACTTATTATTTGCATTACTAATTGATTATTTAAGTTCTTTTTATTATTTCTATAGTGAAATTAGTTAGTGGTAATCGTAATTTTCTTAAATAGAAGGCAAATTTGCAATGCATCATAACGAAGTGTAAAAGTGGGGTTAGTGTCAAATTAAAATGTGGAATACAATTCTAATAATCTTCCTTCAATTTATCGTTCTCTTTAGAAAGTAAAATGGTACTTATTTTAATATTTTAAATGGATCCAGTTGAATAAATTTACATAAATATTAAACTTTATATTATTTACTTTTTAAGGAACGCGTCATGCGAATCGATTACCGAAAATGGCGAATCTATGGGCCGGATAGTCATACCTTGTTAGTATGTATACCGTGGAAGTTTCGATATTCGTAGCTCCGACTTTTAAAATTCGATATTCGAATATTTTTCTGAAGCTTCGAAAATCAACAGCCCCAATATAAAGTTATAAATCAATTTATATGATTGGAAGCTTGAATTTAGAAGAGATCTCATCTCACCATCTAAGCAATTCAATTATCCACTGATAGTAGATTTTTGTGGGATATTTACAAAAAACAAAAAAAAAAAATGCAATATGACAGACCGGAAAACCAAAGAGAAATGTATTGGGAACTCGTATAGATTTCGGGATAATAAAATAGAACGCTGGACCAGACAGGGTTTTAAAATTAAGGGATTTAATACCGTAAATTTAAATGGCTTCAAGGTTATCGCGCCTTTGAAAGGAGGAAAATTAACCGATTCAATTTCACAAACTCTCATTACCTATACTATGTATACATTCCATATATGTATGAATATGCATGTGTATGCACTTTCTCAAGAATTTGAATATTCCGTTGAAGGATTTTCCTTTTCTTATGCAACTCTGTGACCATCGAGGCCGACATTAAAGAAAATTAGAACCAATTTAGAATTTAACATGGTCATAAGAATTGTCCTTGACACAACTCATCTATGGTATTCAAATTAGTTACAGCATTTGGTCTCGTAATATTTTGATTGCGGAAAAGAAAAGGGTTGTTGCGTTGTTGAAGATTTAAACATTATCTTCGTAACACACAATTTTCTCAATTTTTAGAATTGTATCCGTTGTGAAGTATAAGAAAAAAAAAAAACGTGCTCTATACAACATGAACAAGTGGGTCATGTCTATCGTCATGAATACCAAAATAAAAAATAAAAAAAAGTTTTTTTTTGTCCTTTCGATTGTAACATGTCAAAAAATATGGTCCAGTTTTCATTTTTACGACTTACGAAACCATTAAAAATTCTCGGTGCTATTTTTATTATGACCGGTCGATGGAATATACCGCCGTACCGCCTTGATTTGAACCGTTGATAGGTTATCTTGCAATGGCTTCCATCAGGCTCTTTTTTTTTTGAGGTATATATTTCATAGAGTTTTATTACTGTCCTTTTTGAGGAAGGGACACACTGTGTGGTGGCAGGCAAGGCAACCCTTGTGATGTGACTGGCGTGGCGGTAGTAATTGTGAAATTTTATGAAATTTTGTCGAGGGAGTGTTTTCACTTTTATTGGGATGTTGTTGGTATACCTACCTTATATAGTTTCACTAAGGGGATGATTTTTAGATTTTAAAATGGTTGTCAAAGGAAGCTGCTTTCGATTTTTCTTGTTAATTTGTTATCCATGTATTTTATTATTATACCTAGATATATCGGAGAAAAAAAAGGGTTTTAGAAATACATAATATACATACATATATTCAGATGCTGGATTTTTCCCTTATTTATTTTTATTATAATTTATTTATTTTCTTTGTGAATTTTTAATTCCAATGCATATTATTGTAAACTACAGTTAAACGAACGATAAAAGAATTAGAAATATGGTAATAAAAAATTTCTTTTTTCAAAAATACTGACTGGTACGTTTCATATTAAATACTTATTAACCTTTTTCACCTCCGAATTATGAAAGAATGTAAAAAATAAATAATAGACAATATTATTATTTAAGAAATATTTAAATGTTTTTACAATGAACACATTTTTGAAAAAATTTACCGTTCGTTACGTAAATATTTTTGTGATTCCAATGGAGTCAAAACATATACAGGGTGTCCCGTAAGTCGACGTCAAGCCGGAACCGGGTGATAGACCAAATCGTAACAGTTACCAGAAAAATATAAAAAAAAAATCTAAGTCATGTATTTTTCAAATTTTACGCATTTCTTTTGTTTTCGAGAAAATGTACACCTTGTGATGGTTTTTTAGCTCGTGTTGCTACAAATCTTTACTTTTTTTCAATTTTACTTTTCTTATGTAATCCCGAATAGTGCTTATGTAACCAATTGCTTTAAATTCTAAGCCAACTGTTCCAGCTTGGAAGAAAATGTCACATTTTGCCGAACCAAGAATAAAAAATTAATATTTCACCCAACTTTAACTGATTGTAATGAAAAAAAATGTACTACGCCAGTTGACGCATTTAATAAGGATTCTAAAATGGTATAACACTTGCTACAATATTTCTTAGAATACGGAAAAAATATTTTTTTTCTTCAAAAAATCCAGTTTCGAAAAAAAATTTTCATCTACTAATAATGAATCTAGTGTACCCAAGCTTACCTTAAGAGCGTAACTTTAAGATTCTAGCTTAAGTGAGAGAGAGAGTCATTCCATGAAGTGTGAGTGAGGCAGATAGTCACGCTTTCGGGTCAGAGATGCTAACTTTTTGTTAAATTTAGGACAAATTTTCCTTAATTTTAAAATTAAACACCAATTATTTGGATGCTAAGATTTATTATTTACAAAAGATGTTCAAACTGCCTTCCTTCAGCTGCAATACAAGCTCGACATCTTCTTAAAAAAGATCGGGTTATCAGACGGGCAATTCTTCCGTTGTTGACAAATTCAACTGGCTTCCGTAATTCTTTACCGAAGCTCAGCTAAATTTTCAATTGACTTCTTATAAACCTTCTCTTTTACTGCTCCCCAGTAAAAGAAATCTAATGGATTTAGATCAGGTGAACGGACTGGCCACGAGATTGTACCAGACCACCCTATCCATCTGTCCGGATATTCTTCTTTGAGATATTCTCTAACTGAAAGGGCATAGTACGCTGGTCAGCCGTCTTGCTGATACCACATCTCTCTGTCTTCCAGTAAATTAGGTAAATGGTTTTGCAAAAAATCGAAATAAACTTCAGCATTAAATACCTCTGGCAACTCAAAAGGTCCTATGACTTTTCCGTTTAAAATTCCGGTCCACATGTTTATTTTAAAACGATATTGAGATCTATTTTGTCTCATTAAATTCGGATTCTCTACGTGCCACTCGTGTAAGTTGTGTAGGTTCATGTAACCGTCTTTTTTAAATGTCGATTCATCCGACACCACAAAATTTTCTCGAAGAATCGCGGATCTTCCCGTTGTCTTTGTAGCATCGCTTGGAAAAACGCAACCCGAGGTTGATAATCCCGAGGTAGCAGGGTTTGTACTCGCTGTACATGGTATGGGTGGAGCTCATGTTTTTGTAATATTCGGTGAGCTATACTTTTGGGCACTCCTGTGCATTCCTGGATTGCACGTACCGAACTACCTGGATCTTCTTCAACTGCTTGAAGTATTACGTCCTCGTAAGATAAGGAACTCTTCCTTCACCATGTACTTGGTTTGGAAGTCGTCCCTCTGTGGAGAGTAGACGATGCACATTTGTAAAAACTCAATGATTTGAAGAGCTAGCGTTACTATCTTGCTCACTCACATTTCATGCAATGACTCTCCATCTCACTCAAACTACAGTCTAAAGGTTACGGTCTTAAGACAAGCTTTGGGTACACTAGATTCATTTTTAGTAGATAAATATTTTTTTTCAAAACTGGGTTTTTTGAAGAAAAAAATTTTTTTTTCCATAATCTAAGAAATAATGTAGCAAGTGTTGTACCATTTTAGAATCCTTATCAATTGCGTCAACTTTTAAAGTTACTTGCCAGACTGGTTTAGTACATTTTTTTTTCAGTACAGTCAGTTAAAGTTCAACGAATTATTAATTTTATATTGTTGGTTCGTCAAAATGTGACATTTTCTTCCGAGCTGGAGGAGTTGGATTAGAACTTAAAGCAACAGGTTACATAAAATAAAATTGAAAAAAAGTAAAGATTTGTAGCAACACGAGCTAAAAAACCATCACAAGGTGACATTTTCTCGAAAACTAAATAAATGCCAAAAATTTGAAAAATATGTGACTTAGATTTTTTTTTATATTTTTCTGGTAACTGTTACGATTTGGTCCATCACCCGGTTCCGGCTTGACGTCGACTTACGGGACACCCTGTATACAATGGACTGCTGGCGCTACAAAAATTGCTTACATTATTTGACATTATTATGGGATCACTTTCTATAGTTGTCTCTTTTTGGTTTAACTACTTTTTTTCGCTGAACTATAAATAATAAGTTCTATACAAAATCCACCATAGTCCAGTTTCAGTTCAGTGATTTTCCAAATGAATATATAGAATAGAAATGGATGGCAATACAGTATCTGTAATCCTTTCTCTGTTCCCATAGCTAATTTTAGGGATAGGCAGACAAAAATTGCTTAATTTTATTTCCTTAAAAATCGAGTTTAAGGAATTCTTGAAGTTATAGGAGATAAACTTCCAAGAATAGAAATAATTTCGAATGCATCTGTAATTTGTTGAACTTTTAATATGAATATTAAAGCTAAAGCAAAACTTGAAATTAAGATAATTGT
Source organism: Dioctria rufipes (assembly GCA_963924295.1). Lineage (NCBI taxonomy): Eukaryota > Metazoa > Arthropoda > Insecta > Diptera > Asilidae > Dioctria > Dioctria rufipes. The sequence continues at coordinate 28,986,639 of OZ002740.1, forward strand.
TACACCCTGCCAACAAAATTTGACCGATATGAAACAGAAAATCAGGCAGTCCATGTTATATATGTCAGTGATAATTGACAGCACATTTTTAATAATTAAAATTAAAGTTCAAAGATAACGCGATGTGTGAAAATTCAAATTATGAACAAATGGTCTTTGATTTTTCCCGTGGGAATTAGATTGTGGATGTTGTTTCATATGAATTAAGTTGTAGATGTAGAAAAATACTTATTGCGTTCTTTATTAAAATTTGTCAAAAATAATATTTAAATACGGTGATATCTTGTCTGTGAAATTAGAAGCATTACTAATAACTAGTAAATTTGTTGAAAATACAGGTAAGAAGAGAGCAGTGCGTGAAAAATTAAAATGAAAATTGGACAATTACCTACCGTGAATTAATTTATCTTTGAAGTTTTGAACGCCTTTCTTTACTTTAATTTCGTATTCCTGTTATGTTGTTATTATGATATTATGATGTCTTCTTGTGACTCCAATGATGGATCTCCATTTCGCAAAGAATCGAAAATGCTCATGAAGAAGCAAACAAATTGCGAAAAATTTAGGAAGGATTGCCTTAAAAATATCAAAATTTTAATAAATTGAACATTATCAAATGACACGAGGGCACAAATAAGCATAAGTTTAAAGCAGGAGGAACATCGAAGATTTCCAATTTTCTTCTTCCTGGAAGTAGCATACATGGACCATACACAACAAAGGAGCACGAATAGGACAGAAATTTAATTATGCTCATTTTTAGTTGAACAAAATATTTCATTTAATGCGTTGGGGCATTTATCGGACGTTTTAAAAAGTTGTTTTCAAAGGTTCGAAAATTGTTTCGGATTTTAAAATGAGGAGAACAAAAGCTTGTGCAATAACTAAAAAATGTTATAGGTTCTAGTTATTAGGAAAGTTTAGTTGACAAACTTAAAGAATGTAAGTTTAGTATTTTAGTTGATGAGGCAACTGATATCTCGACAAAAAAAAATTGTATGTGTCATAGTACGATATTTCGATAGTAACTTATTATTAGTACCTTATTTGAACATATCGATGTGCCGAGCAATTCTAAGATGTACCACCAAGTCAGTGTTCCCAGATTCTTGCCAACGGAAATACCTCATTTGGACATAAAAATCCCTTAAAATCCCCTAATACCATATTTCAAAGAAATCTTTTAAAATTCCTAAGAATAGGTTTGTAAAGTGACATAATCAATTTTGAACTAAATCATTTATTTCACAACGAAATTATTACATCGAACAAATCTATGGTAAATAAAAAATATCAAGAATAAGTATATAAATATTTTTTGAATTTATGCAAAAGCTTTCACTTTTTGGGACACTCATAATTTTAAAATTTTATTGATGCATTTTTCTGGTAGAATATCTGTCAGTTCAGATGTGCCGCAAATTAGAATTTTATTGCAACTTTTTTAAACTGTCTTATTTTTAATTTTTGAGGTGTTGAAATTTAGAATTCCTCATTTCCTTTAATGATGAAATATGTCATATTAATTTTATTTTTATTAATTCCTTCCACTATTTACTTTATTTCCAATACAAGATATTCCGCAAAATAGACCAAGGGGAAACTAAGCACACGTATACGTACAAATATAACATAGTATAGAATAGTGGTAGTAAACACAAGTCCATCACAATCTAACAGAAATAATCACTAGGCTCAGAGAATAGCTTGCATATGTGATATTAATAAATAATAAATAAATTTTCTTCCTCCGTCAAAAATCCTTTAATTTCAACCAAATTTGAAAGTTTTGTCCCTCAACGAACTTTCAATTAAAAATCCCTTAAAAAAGGGATTAATCCCTCGGATCTGGGAACACTGCACCAAGTATAACTTTATTTATGTGAATTATGGAAGCATATTTACTTCTAGAAAGATACCCATTGGTAATATTATTGGATTCGCCAGTGATGGCTGCAGTATGATGATGAAGAAGCATAAGTCCGTTGTAGAATGCTTTAAAAAAGAGTGACCAGGAATACAAATTTTTAAATGCCTCTGCAATTCATTGTATTTGCGCGCATCTATAGTGCAAAAGCATATCCAGGGTCCCAGGGAATGCGAAGACCTTGCAAGATATATTTATATAATTATTTAAAACATTTCTGCAAGAGGCAGGCGCTTCTAGTATTTTTTCTATCTTATCTTAATTGTGGGGCGGGGGTGGTGGGGGGTCTCAAAGGCAAAAGAGTACAGGTAATCTTTGAAAGCTTACTTAAGCTATTCCATCACCATATAGAGGCCCTTCTTCTTCCTCCAAGAACTGATTGTGCTGAATCTAAAGGTTTAACGGTTTCTACCCAGCAAGCGCGCTCCGAGCGCTTGAGCTACCTGTTTTCCAGCTGGCCGGCGGATGGTTCCGCTCTTAACACACTGTGAATTCTAAAATATTTTAGATATGAAAATATCCTTTTACCTACGTATTCTAAGAACTTTAAGGATGATAATTATGTAAAAAAAAAAATTGAATTTTTCATCGTCATGAACGGTAACCTCCCCTTAATTGAATACATTCGTGGATTTAAAGATATTCCAGAAAAACTATCGAATCCGATTAATAAATTTGCTAGATTTGATAATACCGAAATTTAACTCTCAACGCATACTTTCAGGCATCTAAAGTTCACGGTTAGAAATCTTGGTGTAAAAGATAAAAATAATGTATATACTTTTTAATATTAACTCTTTCTATTCCAAATTTTATATAGAAACTGATAAAGTCGAATTTATACATCATTTCTATACAATGGGCCCTATTCTGTAATTTTTTATAAAATAATATTTTATGTTATTTTATGGTGAAAAAATCCCTTCTTCATAAAATGAAAATAAAATATTTTAAAAATTCGTATTCTGTCGTGGTTCCATAAAATTATTTTATGAATTCTTTTATGAACACGTAACATAAAATATTTAGTACATTCCGATATGTTTTCTATTACTTTTTGAACAGCTGGTCAATTGACATTTGCGTGATACTCTATCAAATCACCCACTAAATAATCATTTATGAAAGCAGCTGCTTTCTTAATAGCTCTTGAGATACTTTGGGTGTAAAAGTTCTAAAATATGACAACTCCTGACTGGAGTTTGATACGAACCATGTCCGTAGAAATGCAAAGCAGCAGAAAGATATCCTTTTCGTTCAATTTTAGATTCCTAACTCAAAGTGAACGGAATAGATGTCTTTCCGGTATGAGGCTATAGTTACTCTATAAGTATTTGAATTTGTTTTCTTAAAACGAAACATTTTGGGTATAAATTAGAATTATTCATAAGTTTGCAAAATAAGTTTACAAATCACAATATAAGAAGTTTATTAATTATCCAGCCGGAAGAACTTTTGAAGCCTAAGGCTCGGCAACTCACATGGATCGTAGGAATCGCGAAGATATCGTACCGTATGATCTCTTCTGCATAAAATTAAAACCTAGGCAAATATAATTCACTTTTTATATTTTACCATACACTGCACTGGTGCGAATTTCTACAATTTCTAACAAAATTGTAATTTTTATGTATGGCGGTGGACATTTTAGTTTTTAATTAAAACAACAAATGTTAATTGACGCATAATTTTCATAAAATGTGTCAAAATCCCTTTAAAATGTGCTGCTTAGGTTCTTTTATGTTATGCTCCATAACAGGAAATATTTTGTTACGGTGCATAAAATAAAATAAAATTTCTGGTACAGAATAGGATTTTAGGGAAATATTTTATTTTAAGGCATAACATAACATAAAATGATAAAATTTTACCGACAGAATAGGGCCCAATGTCAGTCTAACGTTAATACGAAATTTTCAATAATAACCGTTTCTGTACGCATATAAGATAAAATGTATCCGAAAATATTATAAAATTTATATTCGAAACTATAAACTATATCAAATACGCATATAACTTACTTTGTTTATATTTTGATGGTATATACTTTATATGATTTTGTTAAAAATTTCATATTCTGTTAGGATTTCGACGTGTTCTTTATACGTCTTTGGAATAAATGCTAGGTAGTAGGCTATATATCTGGCAAGAATTCTTCAAAATTTACAAGTGTGAGCCATTTCTTTGAAACAAATAACGGTTCTTTCTTTGGTAATATATTCTTTATGCTATTTCGTTATTAACTCATCAGTCAGAGAAGTTTTAACCGTTGTTCTGAAAACATCCTATTTAAATTAAACTAATGAAAAAGTGAAGTGGAAGCACATGGACGGTTTTAAATCATATATCCAATGTAATAGGTTGTTGTAAATTAAATTAAAAAACGACAGTACAAAGAGAAGGAATCTTGATAAGAGCATTAAAGAAGAAAACAAGGATAAGCCAACAAATACGCGAACAGAAAAGGCTCCTTCAGAAAGGATTTTCAACGACATTGATGAGCTAAAAAGGTTTCTAATTTATTTTGGCTTTTGATTTTATCATATTTAAACTTAGTTTATTAACCAGGGCTTACACCTGCGAAGTAGACCAACTGTATAGAGGCCAGAGTACCATATATAGCGGCTGAAGGAAGTTCTAAGTCGTATATAACACAATATATGATTATACTGAATGGACATATCGTACCTCTCAATACTGAAAGAATTAGATTTAGTATTTAGATTACATTTTTTAATATCTCATATGACAATAATTATTTGAAATAAACTGCATTAAAAAATTTCACTAAAATATGATGTTTTATTAATTTATACATAAAATTAATATTAATTCACTACATACAATAAATAGTATGTATAAACTTTATCTACAAAATATATAACTTAATTGAATACCAGTTATTATAAAATTTATATGAAACATAATAGATGAAGAATTACATATAAAAGTAATATATAAAATGGATTAGTTCCGCCTATATTTCATGGTATTAATTTTATACTGTATGTATATGAAAATCTATAACAAGCAAAAGTATAAAGTTTACATTAACTTTTGTAAGGATGTATATATATATTATTCATGTATAATATTTACACCAAGATTTCTAATCGTGTAGTTATAATAGAAGTTTATCGGAAACTATGTATATTGAAATTTTGCAATATTATATAAGTCCAACATATATTCATTCTTCAATAATTCAACAGCTAGATCCAAGTGAAAGAAACAAATATTCACTTATAGACAAAATTTATTTACCCATTTCTATTTCTCAAGAGTGAGATCATATAAAGAAAATAATGATTGTAAAATTTACAAGCAAGCAACTCCAATTTAAAGCAAATTATGTAGAATTTTAGCGCATAGCTTATGAGCAAATTAAAAATCGCGTTGATTTTGATGATCCAGTGTTTATGTATATATAGTATAGGATAAAAACCGAACTGGGCAATTGCTTTTAAAGTACGAGAAGGGGAATTCCATTACAAGACTTGGATGACAAATGGCGCAAACTGCCTACATAATTCATTACCAAAAAAGCTGAAAAATCCAGATATTCCTGTAGACGGATTTTATTTTAAGTTATCTAAAATAATAGAGGAAGAAAAAATTATAGCATTTTGCGTTAAATTTACTTTCACTTCCCCACTGAAATGTTGATGCGAACAACTTTTTTCAAAAGTCTTCTTACTAAAAACAAAACATCAAAATAAATTGCAAAATGAAACAATATACGCCGAATGTGTAAAAAGAACACCTAATGGTTGATTTTGAACCAACTGCATTCTTCTTGCAGAAAATGAAAAATGATATATACTCTGTCGAAAATGTTGAGGAATTTGAGCAATATTTGTAAAAAAATTGTATTCTTTCAAAAAATGTTAAATATGTATTAGCTCACCTGTCTTTTTACCTATATTTATTCATATATATAAAAATAAAGATTATAATGCTTATTTTGTGAATATTTTGTTTATATTTCTATGCATTAATACCTATGACATTTTGTTTCATTTGCTTTATATACGATAGAAATGTTTCAAAAACGTTAATTTTTTAACAAAAATACGGTAACACTAGCAACAGTTTCTGGCAACACTGATTAAAAGCTTTATCTAAAATGGAGTTCATAATCGTAATCACCAAGTCCATATTCGTACAAATTTCTTCTGGCAATATTTGCGCACAAAGCGCTTCTTGATGAATGATATCGTGAGTATCTTGTGATTATTTTTTTCTTTCAAAATAGCAACAAACTCTTTTCTTAAGGCTGAATTACAATGGACGCAACGGAACGCAACTGAACGGTGTGAAATGTCAAATTTATGCAGTAAAACGGACGTCGAGGTTAGCTGCTTTCAATGGACGTATGATTAATTGAAAGTGACAGTGACGTTTGACTCAAAATTTATAAACAAATATGGATAAAATCAAAAAACTCTTTTCATTCAATTTCCACTCTGCTTATTACACACTTACCGCAGCACAGTTTCGCTTGACGGAACAAAATAAATAATCCCAAAGCTAATTTGAGGTTATGTTTATCCGTTCAGTTGCGTTAATTTCAGATTTTTTTAAACTTGCTGCGTACGATTGCGTTTTCGTCCATCCACTGTACGCAGCTCCATTTGAAAAGCACACAAAGAAAAATGGCTTGACATTTCTCTCCGTTCAGTTGCGTTCCGTTGTGTCCATTGTAATTCCGCCTTTACGCTGGTCTTACTTTTCCCTACGCTCAATTACAACATTTGCGATATCCTCTCCACGCGTCTGACCTTTGAGTGGTAATAATTCTGAAAGTTCTTCTTTAGGACCTGTATGAGGAATAAATCTTACAAAAAGCAAAACCTGTGCTGTATCATTTATGTCACAAGACTCGTCAACTGCTATTGATATAGCCGAAACCAATTTTAGATCTTCGATTTGCTGAATGGTTATATCTGAAGATATCTTACTTGTTGTATCTTTCACTGTTTTCGCAGACAATGGTAACTGTTGAATTTTTTTAGAATATCTGCTGTATTTTTAGAAATAGATCTTCGGATGCCTTTATAAAACAATTTTTTATGTATTCGCCGTACCTTTTACCTGGGGGTTACACCAGCAAGTACAGATTACATGCAAGCCTCCGTTCCAACGCGATTTTAAACTTGACAGCAGAAGGCAGAAAAAAGGAAGAGGAAGGTGTTGGTAAATGATGTAATACAAATGATTCCAGAAAATTTCATTTTCCCAGTATAAATTTATGAATTTCTCTCAAGCATTTCATTTCCGGCATTTTGAAAACTGTATAAATGTCAAATTACTATCTCCCAGCTGCCATGATTTTTCATCATGCAAGTTCGCTGAAAATTGCATGGCAGTTGGATTACACGTGCAAGAAGTATGGCAGTGGAAGTTGCGTGCAAGTTGTACAGGTGTAACCCTCGGGTTAGCAATCTCTTGACTAACAACAAAACTTGCCGTATTAATATTGCTGAAAGTTGCACTCAGTTATTAAATACAGAAGTCTTTTGACGCTTTTGGAGCTTCTCAACTGCTTTCTACCTTGCATCACCAACAGGACATTTAATGCTAACTGACGCATGTTTTTTGTAAAGTGTCTCCCCGAATTTGACATCTTGGTTATGCGAGAATTTTTTCTTACAAATAAGACATGTCGGATGGCCATTTAAGTTTTGGATAAACGCGAGAGTTTCGATCCATTCAATTCTAAATTTACGGGTTTTCTTTGCTTCTCTTTGGTAGCTATGTCAAATAGGGCAGCTATAAAAATATTCCAATATATAATTTTTTCAAAATCCACCAATACAAAATTATTATTATTTTTAAATTGATGACAAAAATACTTGTAGGATGCACAGTGCTGGATAAAAAAATACAACAACTTTATTCTTCAAGAAAGTACCTTTGTAATACGCGCAAGACTTTCAGACACGATAATCGCAGACCACTGTAGATAAGACTGTTCGCAATACGCTTGGGGGGGGGGGGGGGGCGCCATAGGTGTCCCAAGTCCCAACAAGTCAGAAAAATAGGGCTTTAAAGTCGCGTCCTGCACCCATCTGAGCACTTAAGGACTGCTATTGTAGATTAAGAGGTTTTATTTTATTTTATTGGACTTTGTAATAATATACAGACCACATTTTATAAGTAATTTGTACATTATGTTCAGAAAACTGACATTCTGGAGGGGGACCGGTCCGTTCGTCCCCCCTCTCTTTGCGTCCCTGCTGCAGATTACATGCAATGAAATGGAATGGCAAATGATTAATTTTAGGAAATAAATCAGAAGGGGAGTTTTCAGATTTTACGCTCATAAAATGCTCCCGCGCTTTTGTGAAAACAGGTTTTTCTGATATATTGAGAGAGTTGGTTCCAAAGTTGTTGCTATAATCCTATGTTGTGTTGTGTTTGAATCGTATGTTATGTCCCAAAGCTTTTGCTATAATCCTGATATTTGAACAGCACGTGCTTCTGTTTACATTCGTTTTGCTCGAAAGGGATTAAGTGGGGGGAAACTCATGTTGAATTATTATTAGACACAAATTTTACATATCCTTTTAGTGCGCTGTTCAATGTGAAATTTATCCTTTCCTTGAAAAATTGAGGTAGTGTGTCTCGATATACATACATTATTATGAATAGTTTGAAAGGATTTTGAAGGTATTCAAGAAGATTTTATCATTCGGGTAATCCTACGTTCTCTCAATTTTTGTTTGTAAACAACGAGTCGCATTGTAATAATGCATAGCCAAGTTCTTTTCCCCGATTCATGCAAAAGACATAAGGATATGACATTACTTGTTTCTTTCTAGAAAACACGAAAAATATCATCCCGACCGATATTCTCGGCGCGTATTTCGAGCCTGACCTTGGATATTTATGACAGAGCCGCACTTAAGGGGCCAAAGACTAGCCGCACTTTGCCGATCTATTAGCTGGGGTATCATAAGAATTGGTCTTAGACCCATTCTAGCTGTTCTACTTGTTTCTTTTTATAATAGTTAAAGAAGGAGTTAATGGGAGGAGCTTATACTTTTACTCTATAAAAAAAATTGTGAGTATTACAACTTCCTAAGGCATTGAATACTCATAAATTTGTATGTGACTTTTTCCTTTCATATCTTTGTTCAATTCAAATTAGAAATTTCTTTTAAACCAGATTTAAGTACTTCAGAGTCTTAACAATAAGAAACACCAGTCAAAATCTATGAAATATAAAATTCACAAATTAGCAATAAAGTGCACTTTTTGGCTCCAATGAACCACTGCGCACTGGGGCGCAAAGAAAAAACAAACTGAAAGTGTGCTAATTGTACTTTCCCATATAAATAAAATATTATTTAGCGCATTGGATAATGCAGTTTATGCACTATACATAGACGTATAACAAAAAAATAATAATAAAAATAAAAAAAAGGAAAAGCCAAAAAAAAAAAAATAGATGAAAAACTCAGCCTCTGATATAATATCGGACTCGGGCACTTTCTTTCACATTACGTCTGATGCTGGTGGCACTGGGCTAGACTTGTTACCGGTTGGTCGGTGTTCATTTATTTCTCATTGATGTGTTTTTTTTTTTAGTGTTACACCACAATTACTCTCTTGTTGGCTCTTCTTTTGTATACTAAAAATTATCTTCATTTACCTTTTTCATTTCACTTTTAAAAATGTCAGTTTTAATAAAACCACCACTAGAGGCGCGATATGAAAATGCAAAACATCTGTTTGCGCAGTCGCACCGCGCCTATTATTGTTTTTGCAACAGTGCTCAGGCGCCATGGAAGTGATGAAAGCGCAGTTAGATTATACATAGAAGAAAGAAGGCCCGAAAACACCTTATAATTGCTCACCTCTTGAAAATGGAACAACGATGATAATCGTGAGGAGCTGATTGTTTTCAATTGCAGAGGAGAAAGGAATTGGGAACGATTACGAGGAAATGTAATAAAAATTAAAAGTGAAATAAAAGCTGCGATTATTACAACAATCTCTCACACAAATATTATGCAAGTGCGGAGAGAGACTTTTACTTTGCCGGCAAAGTAGCTCAAAGATAAAATTGTATAGTGAACATTTATACCTATACCTATGTACATACAAAATAGCTTGGAAGTTGAGATCGTAATGGGATATGAAAAGTGCTCAGAATTTAGGTAATGTATTTTTTTGTTTTTTGAAAAACTCAATAATATAATTATAGTTATGCAAACATTAAAAAAAAAAAAAAATTCAAGTAAGTGGTAACTTTCAAATTCCTTTCTGTATTCTGGTAAGTAGGTATGTAGAGTGTACATATACCTGCATCTACAAAGGTATGTGGAAGGAAGTAGAATTTGCATTTGCTCTATTATTTTGACACCTCACTTAACCTGTACTTAATAAAAGCTGAAGGCTTGTAGAATGTGTGCAAGAATTTGGGCATTTGAACAGGCTGAGAAACAACGAGTAATTTACGCTTTTAGTTATGGCATGTCAGCATAATATGTATGTAACATACATAGTATAGGTACTTTGAAAGGTGCCCCCCGGTCAGTTTAGAATGTTTTAAATTTCAATTTACGGGAACACTTAAAAGAATTTTTTTGTAATTAAATAATATTGTGGAAAATACGTAACTATTGTAATAATTTATGTTTCTAAAATTGTGTGCTTATATTTAGGATAAACGCGTACTTGATGAGAATATATTTTCACCTTTATTATTTTAGGTTATTTATTTATTTATTTTTTAGGTTAATAAGATAGTATACAGACAAAAGTCCACTAAGACACTACCTTAAAAGTTAGTTAGATAAGACAATTACAAAATAAAAAGCTTCAATTGGTCTAAGACCAATTCTTATAATACCGCAGATCAGAAGTGTCCAACCAAAATCGTTTAGTGGGCCAAACAAAATTATTACTGAGCCACTCATATAAAAAATTATGCAAAATATTTTATTACCTTATAGTTAATATGACACTTGTATATGCATACATTTCTGATAAAAGTCAGGATTATTCCCTTCGAAGATGCACTTTAACTCTAGGCTTGATTGCAATTCTATTAGCTTCATTTGTATATTTTGGAGGGCCTCGATTTCACCTCCATATTAAATGGAGTTAAGCATATTTTGAACATTTCCTCATACTTTTACATAATCAGGTACCCAATTTATTAATAAATTTTATGACTTCATTAGAATATTTAAAAAACAACTTTCCGGTCACTATTAAAGTATTTAATAATGGGAAATGAATCGAATTATTTGAATGTAATTGATTTTTATTAAGCTTGAATTTTGAATTACGAAGGATTCTATATTTTGATACCATTTTGTAATCAGCTTATTTTCAATTTGTGACTTCTGATTTAATTCATTCAATTTCATTGTTATATCTGTTAGAAAACACAAATATAAAAACCATTGATAATAAAATAAAGTTCATATATACAACTATTGTAATGTCAGCTCCTCCACACGTTATCCGAGAGTGTGTAGAATCGACTTAAGTATAAAAATAGATACTAGCGCGCATCACAGCAAAACGGTTCTAATTTCACAAAATATAATATAACGTGGTAAATTTACGAGAGTGCTTTTTTATACCCTAGATGAAATCTAAACTAAAGGATATACTAAGTTTGTCATTCCGTTTGTAACAGCTAGAAATAATGATGGTAGAGTAAAATGGATTGGACACCCATGCATCAAATTAAACTTTATTTTGATTTTTGCATGTCCATCTATCCATCCGTCCGTCTCTCCGTCCGTCTGTCTGTACGTCCGTCCATCCATCTGTGTGTCCGTCCTCACGATAACTCGAGAACGCGTATACTTAGAGAGCTGAAATTTTCCACATGGACTTTAAAAAAAAAGTAAAATTAAGTTCGAAAATGTGACAAATCGGGTAACTCTTTCGAGGGGTTGCCATACAAAAATTTCATTTTTCACTACATATTTGGGCACTGCCTGAGAACGCGTCAGCGTAGAGCATTGAAATTTTGTATATAATGTTTTCATAAAAATAGTAAATATAATTTCAAAAATGGACTAAATCGGGCAACCAATTCTTTGTGTTGTCATATAAAAATCTAGGGTTTTTACGTATCCTGTAAAAACGATCCGTCCTATACGGTTTTAATGTACTGAAAAGATCTTCAGAATATGAAATCCTATAAAATTGGTTATATGTAATCATTTTTGTTGTTCGACGAACCGTTCTAGAGATATATTCAAAAACCACTTCAAAAATCAAACTTGCGCAGATATACGATGACTATACGAAATTACAAATGTGCATTCACCTTCCTAGGGTATCATAAGAATTGGTCTTACGTTAGACAAATCCTAGCTTTTTTCCTTGTTTTCGTTGAACATTTCAATTAAGCCGCAAAAATTCTTCAATTGGGCCGCAGTTTGCCTATGGGTAGTGGTTTGGCCATGCGTGTCCTAGATGAGTACCCGTATGTAATTTCGTATGATCACCCATCTAAGAAAGTTTGATTTTTGAAGTGATTTTTCGCATATATTTCTAGAGCGATTAGTCGGACAGCAAAAATGATTAAACATAGGATTTCATATTTTGAAGAACTTTTCAGTACAATAAAAATATCTAGGATTGATCACTCACAGTATACGTAAAAAACTTAAACTTTTATATGGCAACACCAAGAAGGGATTGCCCGATTTAGTCCATTTTAGAAAGTTTATTTACAATTGCTATGCTATAACACCATCTACCAAATTTCAGCTCACTACTTCGACACGTTCTCAGGCAGTGACCAAATATATAGTGAAAAATGAAATTTTTATATGGCAACCCTACGCAGGAGTTACCCGATTTATCCCATTTTCGAGCTAAATTTACGTTTTCTTTTTAAAAAAGGCAGTATACAATTTCAGCACTCTAACTGAATGCGTTATCGAGTTATCTTGCGAACGTACAGCTGGACGGACATGCAAAAATCAAAATAACTTATAATGTAATGCGTGGGTGTTCAATCTAGGTATTACAAACGGAATGACAAACTTCATATTGGTACCCTATGATTTCATCTAGGGTATGAAAAATAAGAGAAACAAAAACAAGATTTAACCAAAATAATATGTAAATAAATAGTTAAATTATACATAACAGAAAAAAAAGTAATGATAATAATAAAAGTAACTAAAAACTAAGAAAATTGAAATATATTTCAAAAGAAAATAAAAGTTCAAAGATAATATATAAATTAAAAATAAAAACTTGAAAGATACAAAAAAAAAATTAAGATGACAAAAAAAAATATTTAGTCTACCTTTACTCCGAAAATTTAGCAGTACCAGTAAAAATATTGGTAATGTCCAGTGTCAGTAGTTTTCCAGTACTTCCCAGTACTTTTCCAGTACTTCCCAGTACCTTTCCAGTACTTCGCAGTACTTCCCAGTATTTTCCAGTACTTTACTGGTACTTTACTGGTACTTACTTGTAATTACTGGTTTTTATAAATGGGTACAAAATTTATAAAAGCGAGTAATTACAAGTAAGTATCAGCAAATTTTCACCCTTTAAGTATTTTTTTAGTTTACTATGATTATTAAGACGGATAAATGGTGTACACAAAACTTTTTTATTAAGTCAATGAATTTCATTTCTCATAATCATATGTAGCCTACATTTTCAAATCCGACTCATATTTCATATTCGCCTTTATTTTCATCTTTTTACACTAATAATAAGTATTGCAATTTTGTTTTATGTTGAAAAAAATCATTATAATAAGCATCTTGTCTCCCACAATTAATTTTCACTACGCGCTAGAAATGGAGTGTTGTACTGGCGAGTATTGGAAACTGCTGGAAGGTACGGGCGAGTACTGGGAAATACTGGTACACGCCAGTACCAGTTTTCGCACTGGTACTTAAAACATTTTAAGTACCAGCAAAAAATTCTCACTTTTGCTGGCACATTTATTTCCAGTATAAGTACTATTACTGGGACAGGTAATGAGTAACATTTTACTTGAATATCATACAACTCTGACCGTAAGTCTGTGCACCATAAAAATGTACAGAGACAGTTTTGGAACTTAGATGCATTGAACTCAACGCGATTTGCTTTGCCCCAAGCGAGCATATTATCAAGGTCGTTGTTCAATGTAATCATGCAATCTCGTTTTACAGATGCGGCATTCCCTCTAGTATCTGAAGGAGTGGAAGTAAGCGGAATCGAGGTACTGTCATCGGTAAAACTATGGATGGGATTAAAAAGTAAGGGAAAGCAGATCAGTAATGAAAATCATGACGAGAGTTGAAGAGATAACAGAGCTCTGGGAACACCAGCATTTATAGGGTGAGGATCTGATGAAATGCCATCTACTGCAACCCGTATTAGGCCATCGGATAAAAAATTTTCAATACATATTAGAAGAGAAGGGGAGAGACCAAGTACTTTAAGTTTGGCTAATATGGCTGGATGCCAGACTCTATCAAAGGCGTTTGAAATATCTAGGGCAATGATTTTGGACTAACCAAAATTGTGAAGACTACGGTTCCAACAGGAAAATCAGCAAGTCTCCAGATGACCGTCCATGCCGGAAGCCATTTTAGCGATCGTTGTTGAGTTGATTGTTTTGTAGATACCTAGTTGAAGTAAATGATAGACTCAAAAACTTTGAAAGAATCGAAGTAATTGTAAAAAATTGCAAAAGCCTATAGAAAAAAACAAGAAATGCTGATACCTGTAAAAATCTTGTGCACGAGCGTGGCTTTTCTCGGGGTGTTTGAAGCAGGACAGAGTATTTTCGGGTAAAAGGAGGTTTGTTTTAATAGAAAATAGGCGCAAAAGGATTATTGACGAATCTTCGATGTAAAAACAGCTTGTTAGAGTATTATCGGTGGGTCAAAAACGCATTTGAACAAACAATTATAGCTCGTAGTTTAAGAAATTTAGCGAAATTACACAACGGTAAAAAAATCATTGTATATTGGTGCAGTGAGTTATTATATTTAAAGCAAAAGATTTATTTTGGAATATTTTCTTTATTATTTCGTAAAATGCCATAGTTTTAGTAAAATACTTACCTCAAACGTTAAATAAACAAAATATAAATTTTCTTAGTCAGAGTATCTTAGAGAAATTCATTGGTCTGTCTGATTTGCTTCGAGGGATGCTTGATGCATGTACATTAGAACTTAGTGACATTCTATGTCTTGGCATGCATGAATAAATCCTTTATTCCTACAGCAGATCTCAATAATAGCAAAATCGCTCTTAGTTTAGAGATGAGTCAATCAAGTAATAAGAGCGAAAGAGTCTGCTTTTCGCATCTATCAATTGCATTCATACCCAGAATTGAAATATTGAAATAAGTCTACAAGACATGCAAGTCAATTATCCGGAGAGAAAAATTCCTTTTTGTCCAGAATGTTAGACCAAAAATCTTGGAAAGCCTCAAGGATAGCAAAGGTTTCTAGCCCCTGGTCAAAACCATCAGGAACAACTTCACCGATTCTTCTATACCTTCACAATGGTGAAGTTATTGTTGACTACCTGGATAAAGCTAATATTTTGGCTGGTACATGCGCTTCAAATTCTCGTTTTCTATTCACTTCACAGACACCTACTTTGCATCTCCCATGTAGATGTATACAAGAACCAATACACATCCGTAGGAGAGATGTGTTCAAGGCCCTTACGGGGATCAGTGTCTCTAAGGCCGTAGGTCCTAATGGTTTCTCACCCCTGTTAATTAAAAGCTGTGTCTCATCCTTGGCTAAACTTCTGCGCATACTATTCTACTTATATCTTATTCGATAGGAAAATTTCCAACTGGTTTGAAACTAGCTTACGTTCAGCCTATTCCCCCTAGAAAGGCGAGGGTAGTGATCTCTCAAATTATCGACCAACTGCAATCTCATCAATTCTTTCAAAGGTTTTTGAATCTATTATTAAATCAAAATTAATGAAGTATCCAGAAACCAAACAACTCAACAATGATCGCCAATATGGCTTCTGGACTGGCCGCTTATTCGGAGACTTGCTGGCTTTTCTTACGGAACGTTGGAACCGTAGTCTTCACAATTTTGCTGAGTCCAAACTCGTTGCCCTAGATATTTCAAAGTTCTTTGATATAGTCTGGCTTCCAGCCCTTTTAGTTTTTATCTGATTGCCTAATACGCGGTTGTACTAGGTGACCTTTGCTCAGAACCTCACGCTACATATGCTGATGCCTCTCCATTCTTCTATTGAATTTTCTTTGATGATCTGCTTTCCCTTACTTTTAATCCTATCCATAGTTTTGTTTATCACAGTACCTATGATTTCGCTTACTGCTTTGACACTCTTATGGACTCCGGAGGGAATGCCACATCTCACACATTTAAGGCATCTAAGTCTCAAAGCTGTTTCATATATTTAAAACACGATTATAACTCTTCCAGTCTCATTACTTTTGATAGAGCATTGATTTATGATACACCGTCATTATGCATTCTTGGCATTAATATTTCCTGTAAGTTAAGCCGGACAGATAACTTCGTTTCTGTTGACAAAGAAGATCGAAATGTCTTGAATTTCTGATAAGGTGTAAGAAATGTTTCAGCCCATCGAATCTAGCAGTCCTCTAGAAGTCCTACATCAAACCTAGAATACAATACAATTCCCTTTTCTGGGCCGGGGCTTGTCGCACAACCTAAGCTTTTAGAGCCTTATTGGCGATTTGTCAGTTACTTGTCATATCGACTCATTCGAGCGCCGCCTCAATGTTGGATGCTTTTCGTTCCTTCCGATCATGCTGTGCTTTGCAGCAGAGGGTATCTTCTGAGCTCGGTTTATCAGTCAAACATTCTTAATTTTTCCATGAAGTTATATATTTACAAGGTCTTCATTGCATCTGTTCTATGACAGCTATATTAAATAGACGTAAAGTACGTAGCGCTTTAATTCCTGTATTTTGCAAAGTTACAATTTATGATGAATTCGTGAATTTGAACAAAATGTATTTCGCTATTTTTACTAACCTAAATGGATGATTAGGAACAGAGCTGGACAAGTACCAAAGAAAAATTACTTAAGGCCTGAGTACTTCTGCGTAAGTATAAGTACCGCATGTATGAAAAGTACTTGCAACTAAGTACATACTATGTCTATAAAAAGTACTGAATACTTTTTGAAGTACTTTTTAAAGTACTTTTTTAAAATCTTTGTACGTTGGCAGTAATATAATGAATTTTATCGAGTTCAGTTAATAAATAATAATAAATAAATACCTTTTGAAAACTATAGTATGTATAGTAACCAGTGACTACTATTTATAGTTTTTCATAGTTTTCGGTGGTGCAAGTAGAGTAAAACTTTCACCTCTCATTGCTACACTCACAAAAACTATTAGAGGTCCCCCCAAGCACCCATTATCGCCACCAATAATGCATAACAATTCTAAGGAAAAAATTTCCAATAAATTTCTAAGAATAAATTGAGGCCTTCCCTATATCAGGTCGAGGCATCGTTGATTTTATATTAGAGCGAGGCATTGCTTGGTTATTCTTGGTTATATCCACTGACGTATATAATATGGACTGCTTACGTTTCTATTCCACGTGGACACAATTGCTTGTGTCAAAAGGAGTTCGTACGGCGGTGCCAACATTGAAAGAATCATTGGCTGGAAGTTGAAAAAGTGAGCACGCAGCTCGGGAAGTGATTTTAATAAAACATTTAGAAATTCTTTTGCGTATCTAATGAATACATTGTCTTTGATAAAACAGTTTTTGTCAGTAATAACTCTAATTGATTAATTTAAAAACATTTATTTCGACGAATCAACTAATTTTGTTGTTGTTTTCAGTTCTCTCTCAGTTGATACTTGGTGCTTCGGCCGAAAGAGTCAGCAATTTAGAAGTAAGTTCACTTTTTGAAATCCATATTATACATGTCGGTGGTTATGTCATCAAGTCGAGGCATCGTCGATTTTTTATTTGAGCGAGACGTTACTGGTTTTTGTTCTACTTGCCCAGTCTTGTGTGTATGTTATTGGTTTGTCTAAGGTTCTGCCTTGACGCGTGAGTGCTTTAAAACTCAACAAAAAAGGAGTTACGCTAGAGATTGTCTTTGCTTTTCTACGAAGAGTTAGATATTTGTAGGTACTTAATAGACTCAGAAATACCTAAGTAAAAATCTTGGTACTTAAGTACAAGTAAATATACGCTAGTACTTATGTTCAAGTACTAAGTAGAAGCATTTCAAAAGTATTGAGTAATAAGTCTTAAGTAACGAAAATGTACTTTAAGTAGTACTTAAGTCTTTTTTTACTTAAGTATTGCCCAGTTCTAATTAGGAAGCGTTACACTTGTACCATTTACAAACGAAAACAAACCAAATAATTTAACACCTTGTTTGAATTTCGCGGGTGTCAAAAATATAATATTGAGCAACTTTTTTTCGTTGAGAGTTTTAGCTTATCTGTTCGACCCGGATCTTTTAAATGATATATTTTGTGCATTTGATATTTGCGAGTGGTAGCGAGTGTCTTTGAACTTTTGATCTGTTTCCAGCTTATACCGTCTTTAAATCATAGTTGTGCCCCCTCCTCACAAGAATCATGAATCCGCCCTTGGTTTGCTCACGGCTTCTATTATTCTTTCCGTAAAGGAGGCGGGTGGGGTGTAGTTGGTCTTCCGTTTTATACATACTCTCATAATTTTCATCCTTTCCTACGTCGGTATTAGAAATAACATTGAAAACATCTTGAAAACGAATTACAGAAATAAATTCATTTTATCATGCTCATTAATATATTAATATGCATAAATTATAGGGGAAATATTTCATCTCATTGCTAATACGTATTATTATTAAAAAAAAAAAAAAAACAAAACAAAATAAACTCCAAAAATTATTTCTATGAGAAGTAAAAATTTTTACTGTTTTCTTATCTAACAAAATTCTTGCTTAACCATTTAATGTTAATAAATTTTTTAATAATCAGCTTTCAAAAGTTTACTTTGATAACACAAAAGAAATTCAAGGTGAAACTACTTAGGGTTCAGCGCTCCCTTAGACATGATAATAACGGATAATACCCACCCAGCCAACAATGAAATATAAAATTCTAAGACAGAATGGATATTACAAAAACAACAATCCCATATAATCGCATATAAGTATATATAGTATATGTATGAACTTTCTATATATCCCATATACATATATAGACACTCTCTATTTTTGCCGGATGCGCGGTTTCATAACAAATTATATCTACTAGTTCGGTTTTTTTCCGATAAAGGGAGCAGTTAATAAATTCGCCCAAAAAACTAAAGCTTCAACAACCTAATTTAGCTTGCCCACGACATATGTATGTATATGTATGCATACATACCCACAATTAGGCATACGCACATATAAATATTATCTATTGTAATCCAATCTGGCTAGGAAATGGCAGTGAAAGATAAGATGGCATTGGAGGAGACTTTAAAACTATAAACGGACACCAACAACAATTAAGCTTGTGGAGTAACTCCTAAAAAAAACAAAACAAAAAAGCTGGCTGTGGACCTTTTGGAAGAAGTAAAAAATCATCTTTCGCGCTAAATTATAACCCTGCCCTTTCGAGGGGCAAATATTTTATCTGGGAAAGTGAGACCTCGTAATAATATTACATAGAAAAAAAAGAAAAAAAAAACAGCTCACTCAACTTAACATAGAATTGTTGGAGCAACTTCCGAGGTTGTCATGTAAATATTGAAACACACACGACGAAGATTCAAAAATTTCTTTATCGCGAGACCCGGACTAAGATTCATGAGAGATGAAAACAACAGCAACAACAATAACAAATGATAGTTAATAATATGTTTGAAGGCCTTGCGGGATTCTCTCCGCTTTACTGTTATCTATACGCGCCAATTCAAGGACATTTAAAAACTTTCAGCATTGAAAAACTATCACCGCGCACGCGCCTAGCCTTCTCATCTATCTTCATCGAGAGGCGGGTGCGGCTGCGCTGCGTGGCTTTTTGTTCAGCGTTCGTATGTAAGTTCATTAATTCGAGGAAATGACTGCTTAAATTTGAAATTTGTACAAGATAAAAAAAAAAAAAATAAAAAGCCAGCGAAAAAAATGAAAGTTGTGTTAAATTTACTCGAGTCATGATGGGAAACCAACGAGGAAGTCAAATTGTTGATTGTTCCAGTATCCATACATATATTTCGCCGCCTTCTGAAGGTTCATAATGAAACCATTAAGATTGAAAAGTAGCTAAGTAAAAGTAATGCTGGCTGATGTGGAAGTTTGCAAAAATTTTCATCCGACATAATTCACTTCTCTTCCTTAAACCAAGATTTTATTAGTTCACGCTATCCAAACTGTAAAAATCATTGATTTTCATAAACACATTAAAATGCATAAAAAAAAATGTAAATTTAAATTTATCTGCCTCACATAATTAGGCAGCATCGAGGAAAATTTTTGTTATGAGTAGTTGGCGTGAATAGGTGTTTCGATTAAAATACGAACGTTGAACAAGATTTGATTTGAAATGACATAAATCAAAAACGACAACAGCAAAATTCAAATGCACCGGAAGATCTGGAATTCGAAGTTGTCGCCATTTATTACGTAATAAAGGTCAATGTTGATTTGTCCATAATGAAAGTGATTTGCTCCATTTCGAAATTGTTTTATTGACAATTCGTCGAGCACATGTATGTATTATGCGGGGGCTAGAATCGTGATTTTTCAATTTGTGTCAAATAAGTGTAATACTTACGATGTAAAGACAAATGTGGTATTGATGCCATGATATGATGATATTCATAGTATATTTTGAGAGTAGTTTACTCTTGGCATACATGATTCAATTTAAAATCTGATTGTACTTTGTCGGTCCATTATTTCTAGTTAAATTGTCGAATGATTTTGTAAAGTAATCTATTGTGTCATAACCAAAAAACAATAGAAGTAACTGCGAAAAGTGGTCGAGCCCGGAGGGGAGGGGGGCGTAGTAAAAGTAAATGGGAAAGCACGATTCGGATACATTTTCAGGTTGAAGTATGCTAGTTCCATAACTGTTTCTATCTTCATCAAGCTGTCGATCCTCGACCTTGACACACATTACATACCTCTACACTGACCGACGGCTTCAAATTTTAGAGTTAAGTAAAATTTCGTACGATGTGAAACTTAACTTCGGTGACGATCTTTGCTTTTCGTATACAAGGATAAAATTCGAAGATTGGAACATTATGATTCTACTTTCTAATGAATGGCTAGATGAAGTGACGGTTATGACATTAAAAAAAAAAGCTGGATGACATGAGAGGATAATCCCTCAACACAATCATACCGGTAAGACATAGGTATAATACTCATCAAGGAAGATAGATAACCAGTTTAATTAGCTGGCGGTCAGTATTTGATTCTACAGACAAAGAAAAATATATACATTTTATACGCGACTGGAATGAATGGGATAAATTGTATACTAATGTCATATTACGTGTTTTTGCTAAACAATCACCTGGATTGAAAGTGTATACATATTAAAAGCTGAAACACAATACGATGCTGTGCAGTGTACTGCACTGCATTGAAATTTAGAGCCCATGTAATAGCATGTGGCAATTCACATGCACTGCAACGTTTAGGCTAATTTCTAAAACACTGCACACTGCATCAGCTGACATTTGTGTGTTATCAAAAATGGAAGAGAAATTGGTGGAATCGGTGCGCGGGAGAGCTTATCTCTACGATAAAAACCACAAATTTTATAAACAAAAATGAAAAAAGAGAAAAAGCGTGGGAAGAAATTGGGAAAGAATTGGAAATTACAGGTAACTTAAATATGAAAATATATTTGTTTTATTTTAATTAAAGTATCCATTTAGGTGACGCTGCAAAAAAAAGGTGGCGAATCATGAAAGACAGGTTTAATCGCCTAAAAGATAAACAGAATTTACCCTCTGGAAGTAGTGCTGACAGTAAATTGAAAAATTATAAATTTTTCGACGTAGCTACCTCTGAACTCACCTTCAATGATATCATTGAGTACGATGATCAAGTATTTGATGATAGCGACTTGGTAATTGGTACTGTCGACGATCCACCAAATGACGAGAATCCACGTGTAAGTTCTGCAATTACTAAATGAGGAGAGATCAAATGAAAGACGTGGCACCCCTTCAACAAATAGCCAGTATGAGTAAATAATTTGAACATTAAACTGTGTTTGTGTGAAAAAATAAATAAATATTTATTAGAAATGCCGAATTTTTATTAAAAACTCTCTATAATTTTTTCAATATTTATATTTTATGCTATGGTTTGCACCTTGTCGCCTTCCTCTCCCCCAGCGTCTCTCGTCAATAACAAATGCAGCGTATAGGACCGCCCTATCTTCTAGCATTAACAATATATTCCTTTAACGTGTCACGGATAGTGAATGCATCTTTTGGGGCATTAAACCTTGTAAAAAGCCTACATGTTTCCAAGGTTCTAACCTCCCTCCGCCATAATTCTTCAACTCTAGTGTCGCTATTAAAACTGTCGACGTATTCTGCAGGACAGTATTCACCGTCATTCATTTTAACAAAATTATGTAGGACTACCACAGCCTTCACTATTTTTTCAGTGTTCTGTGGGAAGCAATTTATAGCATTAAGTAGTACCCTCCATCGCATCATCATTATTCCAAATGTGTTTTCAATTTTCACGCGTGCTTTTGATAACGTTTTGTTGAAAATATCCTCATTTTCTGATATAGATGTTCCGGAATAAGGTCTCATAATATTTGTTTTTAACGGAAAAGCTGCATCTCCCACAAAGAAATAAGGCAACTTAACATTTGAGTTAGGTAAGTTTTCGTCTTCAGGTAAGTCAATTTTTCTATCTAATACGGCTTTTCCAAATGAGCTCGCCTTAAAAACGCCACCAGCACTTTGTCCCCCATAAGCACCAATGTCTACACCTGTGAAGCAGTAATTGCTATCGCAGGCAGCTAATAAAACAATGCTGTGATATTTTTTATAGTTGTAGTACAGTGATCCAGCATTTGGAGGGCACTTAATTCTTATGTGTTTTCCATCTATTGCACGCACACAATTCGGAAGTCCACAGAATAAAAATCCGTTGCTATTCTTTTCCATTCAGCTTTGTTAGGAGGTGCAAGATAGATACCGCGCAATTCTTCCCAAATAGCCTGGCATGTTTCAAGGATGACTTGACGAGCTGTCGATGCTTCAATACTAAACATCCAGGCTGTTGTAAGAAAATTCGCACCTTGAGAAAGAAACCTGAAAATTAAGGATCCAAAATGAAGGCTGTCTTTTTAAACACACTTGATATAGGTCTACGTATAGAATTTCTTTTCAACCTGTTCTGCAACAAGTTAAGCAATAAATTAAACTACGTAACGCCCATCCGAGTAAATTTCCTTAACTCGTTGCTATTTTCCTCCTTAATGACTTTGAAGATTTTTGTATAAAAACCATGAAGCTCGTGCTGCTTTTCGGTATTATAGCTTCTAGTCCAGATCTTTTTTCTTTTGTTTAATACAATCAAATTATTGCGAATAACACAAGCCGCTAATACAAACAGCCTTCTTTTTATTTTATCTTTTCTCGACATAATTAATTAATCCACCACCACACAAAAATCTAAATATTGAACCTTCAAAAATTGATTGTCAAAACACTGCACTGCATCGCATTGTGTTCCAGGCTAGTAACACTGCTACAGCGCTGCACTGCACTGCATCGTATTGTATTTCAGGCTTAATGCACGCAGTCTTATTGGCTGTATCGACGAACTTGTGAGCATATTTTCGGACACAAAAGTTGATTTAATTTGTGTGTCAGAATCTTTGTTAAAACAGCATAACCCTGATTCTTTAGTTCACATTCCTGGCTTTAAGTTATACAGGTGGGACCGATCATTTAGATGAGGGGGTTGGGGTCGCCAATATATATTAGTGAGAACATCTCTTGTAAAATAATTACAATATCGGGTACAAATGAAGTACAGTTCATATTTCTTGAACTATTTGGCGGAGAAAACAAATATCTTGTATGTTCTGTGTATAAACCACTCAATGTTTCTAGCTTATCTCCGTTATACGAAACACTCTCCGAAGTTTGTTCAGATTATTCTCATATAATAATCGGAGGGGATTTTAATGTCAATCTTCTTGACGAATCTAATGTAAATTCAAGCTTTCTCTCATCAAGTTAAGCTTAAAATTATAAACAAAGAACCAACACATTTCTCGCCTACTACTGCAACGTTTCTGGACCTTTTCCTTTTTGGTGACATAAATATGGTAGCTTCGCATTACCAATTATCCATTCCGAGAATCTCCGATCATGATTTGCCCTTTCTGAACTACAACTTGGACCAATATAGAGACTATGGTCAACTAAATTTACCTATGCTGCTTGAGGAGGCATTTTCTCTGGGATGGAACAGTGTTTATCATATATCTGAGTTAGATTATCAAGTCTGTTATTTTAATGAGCTAGTGATGTACTTATATGATAAATACCTTCCTCTTCGTAGAGTTAATGTCAGGAAATCGAAGTGTCCCTGGTTTTCTGCACACGTAGAAAAATTAATTAAAGATCGCAACAAGGCTTATTTACATTGGAAGAGGTGCAAGTCTTCTCCCAATTGGGAAATTTTTCGGGTAGTTAGGAACAGAGTAACGTCAGCTGTACGGCATGCAAAGCGGTGTTATTATGCTAACAAATGAAGCTCACACCTCTCTCCCAAAACATTATGGAAAAACATGCAAGCAATTAGAGTGAATAAGAAAATTGTTTCTGATCCCGATATTGATCCTAATATTCTTAACCAGAGTTTCTTAGATTTCGACTTAAAATTTATTAAACTTCTGCTTCCATGTATTCTTCCGTTCATAACACATATTTTTAACACTTGTTTAATGACATCTAAATTTCCTTCTTGTTGTACCAATTTTTAAGAGAAAAAATCCCGCCTATTGTTCTGACTATCGACCCATAAGCATTTTATGTTGTTTCAGTAATGCTCTGGAAAAAGTTATCTCCACAAGTATCATTGAATTGGTCGATGTCAATTAGCTCTTGCCTCCTTGGCAAAATGGATTTAGGTCTAATCATAGTTGCACTACGGCTCTACTCAAATTAACTGATGATGTTCTTCTGGATATTGATAATGGTAGACCTACTATACTTACACTGCTGGATTTCTCTAAGTCTTTTGATAGTGTAAATCACAAGCGTCTATTTTGCAAGTTGAAGAATTTTTATAATTTTGATTCGACTGCATTGAATATTACTGAAAGATTTTTGGAAAACTGTAAACAGAGCGTAATATTTAAATCCAAGAGGTCTGACTTCCTTGACCTACATTCGGGAGCTCTTCAAGGCTCTACATTGGTACCACTTTAGTTTACACTTTATATAAACGATCAAATTTGTCAATATTTTAATATATGCAGATGATGTTCAAACATATCTGAGTTGCCCTTATGGGCTAATTGAGGACTGCATCCGACAGATGAATCAGAACTTGAGTTCTATTTTTATTTACGCAACTGAAAAATAATTTAAAGTTAAATCCTGACAAGTCTCAGGCTATAGTACTATTTAGAAAGTCTATTAATACTAGTACATTTTCTCCATTACATATTGGTTCGACGCCTATTTCTAGATAAAGTAAAAACTTTGGGTATTATTGTAAATAAAAACTTAACATGGATTGATCATATCAACAGTATAGTCTCAAGGGTGTATGGAAGTCTTCGAAAACTTTGGTACAGCGCATCGTATACACCATTTAGCGCTTGATTCACTCTAGCTAAATCACTGTTACTATCAATCATCACGCAGGGAGGATATAATATGTGGCAACTATAGTACGATTTGTACATAAACTTCTCCGGTTTGATCATGTATCGAAGTTCGTCAATCAGTTCCTTGGGTGTTCATTTTCCTCGTATATGAAAATTCCCTCGAACATATTTTTATTCAATTTGATTTTGAATGGCAAGCCTTTCTTGTTGAAAGAAAAACTAGTTTTTCTACGGTCTGCGTGCATGAATAATCTTCTAGTTTTTATTTATTCCGGACTGGAATCGAACCTACACTTTTTAGAATCGGTCAATGATGGAGAATTGAAGAATTTTTTAGAATTTTTATTTTTAACGATTCCAAATCAAATTATAAATACAAGAAGAAAAAACAACCGTCTCATCCGGGGTTTGAAACCGGGACCTTCCGCTTGCCGGGCGACTGCTCTTACCACTGAGCTAACGAGACAGATGATTTTCCCTCTTGCATTTATCAATTTGTAATTAGCCTACTAAGCCACGTTGCTTTCAGCTGGCATTAACCAGTAACGATGAAAGCGCACAAATAAATTGTAAATTAAATTTTTATTTATTCCGGACTGGAATCGAACCTACACTTTTTAGAATCGGTCAATGATGGAGAATTGAAGAATTTTTTAGAATTTTTATTTTTAACGATTCCAAATCAAATTATAAATACAAGAAGAAAAAACAACCGTCTCATCCGGGGTTTGAAACCGGGACCTTCCGCTTGCCGGGCGACCCCGGATGAGACGGTTGTTTTTTCTTCTTGTATTTATAATTTAATCTTCTAGTGCCTAGATATTCTTGTTTACAATCCAAGCGTTTATTTTTTGTTCATGCCATAATCCTGTGGAATTCACTTCCTACTGCTATAAAGCGTGCGGGATCGTTGAGAGTATTCAGGGTATTGCTGAAAACATATTACACCGGCCACTGACCAATACTATATTAGATTAGTTTAATTGTTTTCTTATAGTCTACCTAATTTTAACTAAGTTTACTCATTATGAATTTGAATAGATTATTACTTTCGTCTTCATATACAATTCATTGTTCAGCGTTCATATTATCTTTATTATCTTTATTTCTATAATTACTATACTTTCCATTACATTTTTGCTACCACATACAATCAAAATTACTATTTTCTCAACTTCATATATATGTATGTACATACATAAACAAATTTCTTATTTGTACAAATTATAACCAAATAAATTGAATTTGAATTTGAATTTGACTGAATGAGTGTTTGAGTCCGAACCTAGAGGTGATACTGATAACGCCTTATTTATGGTTGACAGGAATGCACAAAATGGGTCATGAGCAAATTCACTAACAGTAAAAGCGATTTCTTCATTTTATTTGGACCTTCATTGTACATAAGAAGACATACAAAGAGATCTGGGTATCATCGGATAGATGAACTA
Source organism: Dioctria rufipes (assembly GCA_963924295.1). Taxonomy (NCBI): domain Eukaryota; kingdom Metazoa; phylum Arthropoda; class Insecta; order Diptera; family Asilidae; genus Dioctria; species Dioctria rufipes. The sequence continues at coordinate 29,013,823 of OZ002740.1, forward strand.
GGAATAAAATAGATCACGTAACTATTGCGATGTAATTACACATAAAAAATACGAACGATTGATTAACAAATTAATTAAAAATGCAAAAATGCACATTCAGCATTCTTGCAATAATCAATTAACCCGAAAAACAATTCTCAATTAAATATCACAATAAACGTGACACAATAATGTTAATGAATTATAAGCAAAACATACACTTAAATGCATGTCACACTCTAACAGCAGGTGACTGCATTTGTTTACATGTTTTGCTACATGTTTAACACGGGTCGAGAGAGTTGCATCACATCAAAATAAATGTTAAGCACAAAAGTGCAAGTAAGTAACATTGTTTAACATGACCCAAATCACTAGCATGTGTACACATTATAATTGTGTAAATCATAATTAAGATTAGGTTAGCAAACTTAATTGTGGATAAATCAGCTAGGACTAGTTCAATAAAGAGAAGTAGTTATTTAGTCTTTAGATAGTCGAGACTTTTATTCCAGTGTTTGCTAGCACAGCTAAGGTACTCCCCTTATTTTAGGCATCTGTTAGTTCTAGCTGCGCCTACAAAGAGACCTGCTCTCTGAGCTTATTTAAGGAGATCTGCATTTATAGCTTCTCTACCTTCTCTACAGGAGCACTGCCTAATGGCTAACTCTGATCATCGTCGTTATCTGTAAACGCGACAAGGTGGCACAGAGTAGCATTCAATTAATTAGTTACGCATACTATTGTTTGGACCACAATCAACGAATTCTATTACATGGTTGCCTGTAATATTACATGGAGATTATACTTTTTGAATGTTACATAGCGACCTCATCTTGTAATTCACAAGTTTACAAATTCGGGTCAACTTTTGGACCCGAGCAGATGAGAACGATTTTTAACGTTATTTGATCACCTAAACTCAGATCTTCAATCCGTGAGTCAAAATTGGTTCTAGTTTTCGAGTTCGCACTAGATGACAGTACTGTGCTCTTACAACGGCTATCAGCTGACCACGTTGCATCGAACATCTTTTGGAACTTGTTTTTGTACTGTGATTGTGCTTCGGAACGTGTGAAAATGCAGAGAAAACGTTGCAGAGTCGATTGAAAGTGTTTTTGCTACGTTTGTGGATGTTATATGTTCGGAAAACGTGGAAAAATCATGACAAGAACTTTGTCAAAGCGCTCAATCACGAAGGACCGGCTTTCCAGTACTTAATCAAGTTATTGATCAAAGAAGGAATATTTGTCGGACCTGATATTCGAAAACTAATGGCTGATGCAAACTTTACAAAATGTTTAGCGCCTGATAAGGCAGCAGCATGGGCATCATTTAAAAGTGTTGTTCACAACTTTCTCGGTAAGCATAAATCACCGGATTACAAAGAAGTAATCGACAACTTTTTGCAAAATTCCCACAAGATTGGAGCTCGAATGTCTCTCAAGATACATTTTCTGCATTCACATATTGATTTTTTCCCACAAAACTTGGGCGACACGAGTGACAAGCAAGGAGAGCGGCTACATCAAGATATAGCGAAAATCGAAAGGCGATACCAAGGATTTTGGGACGAAGTCATGATGAGCGACTACTGTTGGACCCTAATGTGTGAAACAGATCCCAAGCAGTATAAAAGACTCAGTTCAACCTCTGTTCATTTCTGATATATACTTTTCAATTCAATAAATGGCCGTTAATGGTTAAAAATAGTAAAATAATTAATTTATTGAATATTTCGAAAACTAGAACCAATTTTAAAAAACGGGCTGCTGATATGGATTCAGCACCCAAATTTACCTTATAAACAGCTTTTGGTTGCTCACGTCCAAAACCGTGTTTACACAACTGTACATCTGGCGGAAAGATGAATAAGAAATACAAATCTCATCTTTCTATTACACTATATACATATATCAGTTGTCAATGGAAGAACTTCATAGAAGACGTCCTAAATTTCAGAGGAGCCTTTTTATTAGCGAAATGTGGTAAAGGACTCTATTGGCTAAAGAAGGGTTAGCATAGATGACTTGCGGGACAGTACCAAATAGAAATATATGACAAGAACGTAGATCCTCGGGGAATTATAAATCTAGCACCATCCAAAATAGAAATAATAACCGTTAAAAAGTCTCGCTAAACCATGGGAAAGCTGCAGGAATAGATAGCATCCCACTAGAGATCTAAGAATATCAGTAGATGTCTGTCAATAGAAGGATGGAACACTTTGTAATGAACCTGTATATAGAGAGACCTGTGTAGAATTATTTCTCCTAATGAAATTTTTCCTTGCTTATAATTTATAGCTACTTTTTGAATCAATATTATAAGTAGTGCAATAAAGATTTACTAAGGACCGTCATACTTTGTCTTCTTGACTTTACAAAAGCATTTGATTGTGTGGATATATATATATACTATGCAGAAAGTTGAAGGAAAGGTTTAAATTGTCCAGTTCAGCTATTAAGCTCATGCATTCCTATCTTTCTGGAAGGTTTCAGGTAGTTAAATCCGATGATCGGCTTTCTAGCAAAAAAGCCCTCTATTCAGGTGTTCCTCAGGGATCAATACTTGGCCCTTTACTTTTTTGTCTATATATAAATGACTTAGCTGAGGTTCCTAGCCTCTGCTCTGTTAATTTGTACGCTGATGATGTCCAGTTACTTTTACCAATGCGAATTAGTGAATTTAATGTAGCCATTGACAGGTTTAATAGTGACCTCTTCAAAATCTCTGAATGGGCCAAGAAAAATATGCTAATGCTCAATCCTTGCAAGACTCAAGCAATTATCATCTATAAAAATTACATCAATAACTCGAGTTTCCCACCATTGATCCTTGATGGTACGCCTGTGCCATATTCTGAATCGGTTCGAAATCTTGGAATGATATTTGATGCTAAGCTTGGTTGGGGCAGACACGTAGATTCAATTGTGAGTAAGGTTTTCAATGGGTTGAGAGGCTTGTGGGTTCATTCTTCTTATACTCCCAAAGAGATACGTCTCCGTCTTGTTAAAGTCTTGCTTATCCCAATTATTACCTACGCAGATGTTGTGTATGCGAACCTCAGTAGTACTTGTCGTATTAAGCTCAATATAGACTATAGATATATCTATGGACTACAACGCTTTGACCATGTCTCAGAATTTTCAAGGAGTATTTTTGGCTGCACTTTTAATAATTATCTTAAATTCCGAATTGCAGTGATGATGTTTAGAATCATAAATAAGTTAAGTCCTAATTGCTTAGCTAATTGTATAAGATGTTTGTCTTCCAATCGTGTAAGTGGTCTTTTGATACCTTGGCATCGAACTAATTTTAGCACAAAATGCTTTTTCGTCTACGGCACGCAGGTATGGAATGCCCTGCTAATTGAGATTCGACGACTGCGGTCTGCCGGCAATTTCAAGAGAATGTTATTGGCCCATTTTATTAATATGTAGAAAACCTCCCTTATTAACATAAGTGCTTTAGTATTTTGATTTTCAATTTATTTTCCCGGCTTTACTTCCTTAAATATTTGTCACCTTTTAAAAAACTGTAATTTATCTCTTTTTATTTCTTTTCTCTTATATTGTAATTTTCTTTCTTTTCTGGTAATGTTTTGTTTTATTTCTATTATTTACCATTATCATACTTGTTTAACTGGAATTTATTATTTGGATTTTGCGCATGTTAACGAGCTTTGTACTCACTTGTGCTCTATATTTTGAATAAAGTATTATTATTATTCGACCGTTAACCTCGCACCTGACCGTCCGATCTAAATATTCTAGAAGTTGAACTGGCCTGTCCGAGAAATCTAGAATATTCAGCCCAGCCTATTCTATCGCCAGTACGTGAACAACGGAAGTTACTAGTATCTTTTAGCTAGTTTTAGTCATTCTAGTTAATACTTACTTTAAATATTTTACACTTATTTTAGGGACGTTAGCAATAAAGCAAGAAATAGGACTCAAATCAGCTGTTGTCATTTGGACATCTTACTCCACTGAAGCTATCCAGAGTCAAAATTCGATGTTTTGCTTACTGATTGAACTATTAGTGGCCGAGCAAATAAACCGACCGAACAAACAACGCCATAACTTGTATATTTTTTTGGAGGATTAATCAGAAGAAACTATCACAATTGAATCAGGATTTGTTTACTGTCCACTATGGTTTCAGAGATAACGGGATTTAATGATATTTGAGTATGTTTTTATAGATCACCCTGTAACTTGTGAACGTTACATTCTATGATGATGATTTAAAATTTGTTAGATAGTTAATCGCTGGACCTTTCGAATTGTCTATGAATTTTTCCCTGCTCCCATCTCTTTTGAAATTATGGCTCAACAAAGTTCAAATTTCGGCATTTTAATACAATTTTTTTTATTTAACTACTATTCTTATCAAAAAATACGTCATCAACACTAATTTTTCATATTAAATTTAAGAAGACCAAAAGCTTCGCTTTAAAATAATCTAACACACACTGTACCCAAAATGTAACCCTTTCTCCGTTTTTTTCCTTGAACATATTTTGCGAAAATGGTTTAAAAAAATCTCAAAAGATAGTTGCCTACTTTTTGGCATTTATTGAACTCTTTCACTGGATATGCTTAAGAAAAAGTACAAAAAACGTAGAAAGGGTTACATTTTGGGTATAGAGTGTGTTATGTCATTATAAGCGATATTTTTTAGCTTCTTAAATCCAATATGAAAAATTCATGTTGAAGATGTGATTTTGGGTAAATATATTAATTAAACAAAACAAAAAAAAACAACGAGTTAAAATTCTGAAATAAATTTTGTTGAGCCATAACTACAAAATGGAAAAGAGAAGAGGGAAACTTTACAGATCATTGGAAAGGTTAAACGATTATCTATATAATAAATTTGAAATCATGTAACGTTCAGAAGTTACAGGGTGCTCTATAAAATCATACCCAAATAGTTTTAAGTTCCTTCGGTTGTACCACATATACGGGGCACCCTGTATTTTTTACAGAAGGTCCTGAAAGTCCTTCCCTTAAACAGCTTTTGTGTTCTTCTCAGGCTCTGGGAAATAACGCCCGAAAGTGATAAGTGAAATGAGACCCGAAAGTTCCATTTAAAATTTAACGTGCCAAATGTGAAATAATGTCCAAAGCATTTGGGTGTTATTTCAAACTTTTGGGTTTTATTTCACTTATCGGTATAGGGCGTTATTTCATAATGATAACGCCCTACTTCATACTGATATAAAATCCAAAATTCGTAAATGAAATAAAGCCCAAGATGAAATAATGCCCAGAAATGCCCAAAAATCATTTCAGAAAATGAAGGAAATATTTCCCAACTGTGTGTGTAAAGTAAGATTGCGTCACGTGAGGCTGGCAGGGAGGGGTCGGCGGCAAGGAATGCAGGGCGCCCGCGCATTTATATTCGATTTAAAGTAAGAACGCGTCGCGCGGGTGGGGGAGGAGCGTTGGAGCGACACTTTCTCGCGTTGGGCGGCGCGTTTTTGCATTGATATTCGATTTAAAGTAAGAACGCGTCACGGGGGGGGGGGGGGGGGGGGGGGTGGTGGGGGCGGGCGTCGGCAAGGGGGGCTTGCAGGTGCGTGCGTTGGAGCGACACTTTCTCGCGTTGGGGCGGCCCGTTTTTGCATTGATATTCGATTTAAAATAAGAACGCGTCACGCGAGGAGAGTGGAGGGCGGGCGTCGGCAAGTGGTGCATGCAGGCGCGTGCGCCCCTTGCTGACGCCCCCGGGCCACCTCGCGCGCGACACGTTCCTACTTTAAATCGAATATAAATGCGCAAGCGCCCTGCAGCCCTTGCCGCCGCCCCCTTCCTGCCAGTCGCGATAGACGCAATCTTACTTTACACACATCGTTGGGAAATCTTGCCTTCGTTTTCTGAAATGATTTTTAGGCATTTTTGTGCATTATTTCATCTTGGGCTTTATTTCGTTAGAATTTTGGATTTTATATCATTATGAAATAACGCCCCAAATCAAAAAATGAAATAAAACCTAAAAGTGTGAAATAACACCCAAAGATTTTGGACATTATTTCACATTTGACACTTTAAAATTTATATGGAACTTTCGTTGGGCGTTATTTCCCGGAGCCTTCTTCTCAGCTGTTTGAGAGTTTAGCTCTGTTGAAAAGTTTCTGGACTTTTTATCGCCCGGATATTTTCCCTTTTTAATTGTGTTTTTTACTAGATTCTTCAAATGCAGTTTGACGAACTTCAAAAGGGAATAATAAATTTTAGTAATTATCTCATAAAATTCACACCCCTCTCCGACTAATAATATCGCTGAATGTCTTTTGCATATGAAGACGGACCTGATCTGTAAGATATTTTTGAAAAACCCCTGATAATTTCAGACCGTAAAAGAATGCTGTTTTTCGTATGGTCATTCAGTTGTCGACGACCGATGAGCGACAGCGGAAAAGAAAAATCCAAATAAAACGGTTCCCTCAAGGATGGCATTGAAAACTGACAGAAAAAAAAAGTGTTGCCTACCTGTTTTCTTCGTATTTTTCTTTTTAACTTTCATCGGTGTATTGCGATTGATCGCAAGTCTTCTATGAGCCCCCTTTGGTGGTTCTATGGCTGTGTGATAATTTCATCGTCCATTTTGCCAAACCGTAAGTCTTTCACCTCTCTACATATGTATGTATGTGCGCGACATATGTATATGGAGTTTAAATGCATAATTTCAAGTCAACGTGAATTTTTAATTTCCGTCTGTTTGTCTCTCTGTATGGTTTTTATGGCTTTGTGTTAAGAAAGAAATGAACTAGCAAATAAGCCCGATCTCATAGGGCAGCGGTAAATAACACATCCCCGTTCAAGGACATACAGAAATGGCAAGTGAATGCGCCAACAAGAGCGCCACTCATGCTGGTAAATCGTATGGTAGGCACCAGCAGCACCAGGTAGGCAACCAACGCAACGGTGAACGCGATATCAATGCAGGCCCCCCGTTTAAGCCATTGATTGCACGCGGCTCGCGATGAAAAACTCTCACTCGTCTGATTCAAGGTTAAGTGATAATGGCACGTCGACGGGCGGCTTAATGTTTTTTGTTGTTGTTGTTGTTGTTGGTGCTGTTGTTTTTTTTCGCAATTTTTTCCTTACTCTGCTTACCATTTTTACCTGCCCGCTCGCCTGACTGGTCCTTACCTTTATTGCTTCCCCATCATATGTATAAACTTGACTATATTTTAACAACGATGTTTGCACTATTAAACACAGAGAAAAGCGATTTAGGAAAAAAGTTGCAGCTCACCGATTATGCCTACCGCGCACCATTCGATTCTACCGAGCATGTCTGGGCTAGTGGAGTTCTTCTTGAAATATCGCCCGAGGGGTAGTGTAAGTTGTAAGAAATGTCGGGAGAGGGGACATTAAGAGAATGATGATCGACAGTGATATGAATTGTCTGTGAATCTAAAAGGTGACTTAGAAGGTGAATTCCGGGCAGGTGATTCACATTTCTCATCTTTTTAAATTGTGATTATTGCACTTTTTGTTTAAATGGATGGAAGCGCTTTAAGTTCGACAAGTTTACCTGAGAAAATGTTGGCCTTGAGAAAACTGGAATTTGCATCTTCGTATCAATATACATATATATGTACATATGTATATTTGTATAGGTGTATATATACAGTGCGCATTATTATCATACTCTTTTGATGGTTTCGAAGAATAAATTGCTTTATGCATGCAACAAAAATAAAAAGCATCTGAGCTTTTAGAACTTTGCGCAGACTCAACACTTCAATTTTGGATGTAATTTTTACTGAACATATCCTTAGGCATTTTGACATTCTGATTGCAAGTAGCTTCAGAAGTTTGAATCTTTTTTCATATGTTTTTTTTTGTTTTTAAGTAACCATTCAATGAGCTATTTTGATCTGTAGAAATTACTCCCTTTGTACTACATTATATGATTAGGTAATCAAGTATACAAACAGGATGCTTTACACCTCATGGTTCAGAATTTTGGAGATGATAAATGACCTCGAGTTATAAAATATAATTTTCATCAAAGATTTTCGTCTTATTTTATGAATGACCCTATAACTACAGAAGGATACACCCTGTGATGATAATATAAAATTTGTTGAACATACATATAACCTTTGAAGTATTTTTGAGTTTTTTTTAGACATTTCTTGTATCCCATCAATTCAGTAAGTTTTAAGTCCATTTTCACTAGATATGCTTAAGAGAAAGTGCAAGACTCTAAAAAGGGCTACATTTTAGATAGGCCAATTTAAAGTGAAAACTATAGGCAAATATACTGTAATATAAAGTAATCGCACAGCCCATGCTATGCCTGTGCTAAAGTTGGAGGAGAAAATTTATGTTCGGGTTTTATCAGCAAGCTCTCTGAAACTGGCTCTTGGAATTTTTTTCTTTTCTCATCTCTTTGCAAGTTCATATCCATACTCCATAGCAAGGTGTATAGAACACAAGGTATTCCCATTAGGAACCATGTTCCTCTATTAGGTGACGTTATATTGTAAAATGTATAGGAAAGTACTGCACAGAGAACACAATACTCTCTCTCATCTCTCTGTTTTTTTTATAGAAATATATATATGTACATTAGTCACAGAATTACGTCACAGGCTATCAGCTGCAATGTGTCAAAATTTTAATGGGAATACTTGTTTTCTATATACCTTGCTCCATATATCAATATATATATGCGCGCACAACTTTTAATATTCAGCGGAGTGTAGGTGCAAGAGCCATACAATGAAGCCAGAATGCAGATGGATGGTGCGATGGTTACAGCCCTGGTATCTCAATCATCATGAGCTTACTTATGAGCTCATGATAATTGATTGGATGAAAGTAATGCTGATTTCTGTTCTAGCACCGGGACTAAATTCATTTATATACTTCGCAATTCAATGATTGCTACACACTATTTATCTCCCTTTCACTCGTACATTAGATTCACTAGACCAACAGATCACTCTTCCATACCAATTTATTGGTGAGCTGATATAGATGAGTTGGGGAAGAAACTCATCGAGGAGATCAGTAAAAACATTACTTCTCGTACAACCACATTATGTATATTCACATTGTCGTACTTGACTAAAAAGTTCTCTTAGTTAACATTAAGAGCACCTGACCGCACCAGTACTAAAATTTTGAGAACTAACTCTGGTAGCGCAATCATCATGAGCGTACTGATGAGATAAGCTCATGATGATTGATTGGGTGAATGTAATGCTGATTTTTGTTCTAGCATTAGGACTAAACTCATTTATATACATACTTCGCAATTCAATGATAAGAAACATAAAATCGATGATACCTCGACCTGATGACGTAACCAAATTGTAAGCCAGAAATGTCTCACTCCAATATAAAATAAACGATGCCTCGATCTGATGCAGGGAAGCGCTCAATTTTTTCTTAGAAATTTACTAAAATTTTTTTTCTTAGAATTTTTATTCATCTTTGTGGGGGTTAACAACGGTTGCTGATGCTGCTAATAATTTTTATGAGCATAGACGAGTGGATGAGCAATAAGCATTCATTTCTTTTTAAAACTTTGCAGAAAATGTTTCGGCAGAATTTTTGTTCACTCTTGATGGCCGCGTGTAGTTATTTTCAGATACAATACTTTCATATGTGCCGTTATCGGCCATGCATAAAAAATCTAAATAGAGGGCGATGGGTGCAGGATAGCGTTGTTAAAGGCTGAAACACAGTGCGAGCGTACACAACTTCGACTCAGCCGGCGTATGATAACTTCGGCGTAGTGAACTTTAGCTTAACACAGTGCGAGCGTTTGATAACTTCGGCGTAGTGAACTTTCATTTTAACACAGTGTAGTGCTTTATTCTTTTATTTTCTGACTTTTATGTGTTGTCAATTTAAATCAAATCATATATTTTTTCTATATTTCTATAATCCCGGCATTTTAAGTTATAAATTAACTCCGCATCTCGCACCAAACTAATCAACTTTTCTTTCGACATTTTTACTTTATTTATTTATTAAATCAGTTCAACTTGTTGAAATTTCCCCAGTTTTTGAAGTTCACTACATTCAAATCAGCTGAAAAACATGTTATCAAATGTTAAAAGTTGCGCTGGAGTAGAAACTATTTCTACCCCAGCTTTTGCTCAGCGCAGTGGGCGCAGCCGACTTCACCATTGGAACATGCCCAACTTCTTCTCATGTATTCTACAGGAAAGCTCAAACGCCGGCTGCGCTCGCGCTCGCACTGTGTTTCAAAGTTGCGCTGGAGTAGAAACTAGAGCAACCCCAGCGCAGTGGGCGCAGCCGACTTCACCACTGGAACATGCCCAACTTCTTCTCATGTATTCTACAGGAAAGCTCAAACGCCGTCTGCGCTCACGCTCGCAATGTGTTTCAGCCTTAATGCTTGAGAAGGGGTCGCACGGGTTCTCATAACTAATCCTAAGAAGTAATTTATAACCCAAGCATGGTAATGCGACATCTTTATGTTATATATTTTTTGCTATAGGCGGATTAAATTCTATATGTAAAATTGTCGTTGATGTTATGTGTTTTGAAAAGAAAATTTCACCACTTTCTTTCCAGATGACCTACAACTTCTAAATGGTGTGTATATAACTGTGATACAAATTTTTTCATAATCCCCCGAGGATATATTTACATATATCAACATGTAGAATATTGTTATAATAGATATGAAAGGAAAACAGTTTTACCACCTCCGGCTCGAAGGACCACCATACATCAATTAATTTTTAAAATACGTGCAGAAAGTATTAAGCTTTCTATAAAGCTTTAGTTTTAAATACATATTACCTATAAACTATCAATTATTATTAATTAAAACAGGGATATCAATCCTCTTGATTTTTCAAATAATTACTATACGAAATCCTTGAATTGTATATTTAATTACACAGAGGCTTAGAGGCTTAGAGGCATATAGGCTTAGTTAGAAAGCACAGGATACTAATTGGACGAAAATCAATTGATGAAACTGTCATATTATGGCATGAAAGTAGATTTTGTAAGAAAGTGATACGGATGGGTGTTATACTACCTATGTATGTATGTATGTATGTAGTATCATTGGAAGTTATAATTCATAAAATTTCGGCGATATATCATCGGCCCCTTCAGAAAACTATTCATTGACAGTTTCAGCATAAGATGCATTGAAAAATATTACGTTTATGTAGAGCTTTATTTGAGGTTTAAACTAAATCGGTTGTTGTACCAGACGTGTTCGGGTTAATATCTGAGCTTATAGTGAAAGCTTTTCTTGTGATATTATAAATCACCTTACAAATGTTTTCAGACTCCCATAGAGTGCATTCCGTTTATTGCTGCTCTTAATAGAAAATAAGAGGATTATAGTAGTGTGGGATAATGGTTCTAGAAAATTTGAAAGGAGGCTAGGCAAAAAAATCCGCAGGACCAAGTTTAAGGAGGATTCGAACCCATGATCCTTGGATGGATAACCACTGACCTACCGAGGTCTTGTTGCCTATTTCATATATCTCCATTTTTCATATTTTCATCCAACGGCATAGGTTTCCGTAAATATCTTTTATTGCTACCTTATTGTTTCACTATAGCTTTTATATTCTACAAAGCAAGGTGAATTGAAAATATCGTCAGTGTTCATAAACACCATTCTCATTCTCTTAAGCCTGTTTCTTTATCACAGTTTTACCAGTATAATCAAGATCATATTAAAATAGATATCCGACAATAGCTCTACACTACAATTTGAATTTAATTATATAATTAGTTATCGCTTGTATTTTAATACATATATTATTTATTGTAGTTTAGAAATTATTATTGAATTGGTCCATAACTGGTCTAATTTTATAAGCTTAATTATGTATAATCAGGTGAATGTCATTGAAATGTAAGTTTCTCCTAATCTCTATCCGATCTTGTGAAATCATAAAAATTCTCTATTGTTTCTACTTGCCTGAAATGAATAACAAAAAAATTGTTTTACAAAAAAAACAAACAAAAACCGTAATTTTTGTATATACCTGTGCAATTTTTTTTTCTAATATTTACCTACATATTAGAAAAAAAAATTGCACATTTTTAAAATCAAAAGAAAATAGTGTATAAATAAAAATTGAAAAATAAAATAAATTTAAAAAAAGAGTTATAAAAGTGAAAAATATTTTGTTTTGTTGTTTTTTTTTTATACAAAACGAAGTTCGTATTAAAACTAATAATTTTTAATTAGAATCTATTGACAATTTTGATCCGTTAGCTGCAACCAGATATGTCTAAAGTTTCTACATAAAGAGTGTTTTTTTTTTGCTTAAATAGAACTTTTCAAAGGATTAACTGTCGAGCGAGCTGTCACACTGCTGCCACTTTTGAGTATTTATGATCAGTATATTCTGACAAGTTATAATGGACAGACTCACGCTTGAACAACGCTTCCAATTTATTCAAATTTACTTTAAAAATCAGTCGTCGATTCGCGCAACTTATAGACGACTTCGTGATTTTTATGGTGTACATAATCGTCCATCTGAGTAAGCCATCCGTCGAACTGTGCATAGATTTCATACAACATACTCTCTGGATGATACAAGAATACCAACACGTCGAAGAAATGTTCGTACTGAAGAGAATATCGCCGCTGTAAACGAAAGTGTGGAAGAAGATCTAAACTTATCGATTCGTCGGTGGGCACAGGAATTGGGCCTCTGTCCGTCTACTACGTGGAAAATTTTACGCAAAGATCTTGACTGTACCCGTATAAGATCCAGCTGGTGCAGGAATTAAAGCCACATGATCATCATGTGCATCGGTCATTAGCCGATTTGGGCTCTACAGCAGTTGGAAAGTGACCCGCTGTTTTATCGCCAAATTGTGTTTAGTGATGAGGCTTATTTTTGGCTGAACGATTTTGTTAATAAGCAAAATTGCTAGATATGGAGCGAGAGCAATCCACAACAGACCATACAAACTCCATGAACTCTAGAAAAATGCACCGTTTCGTGCGGTTTAAACGCAGGTGGCATCATCGGGCATTATTTCTTCAAAAATGAGGCCGGAGCTCGCGTTACGGTCAATGGAGATCGTTACCGCACCATGGTCAATGATTTTTTGTTTGAAAATATGGATGACATTGATCCGGCCGAGATCTGGTTACAACAAGATGGCGCTACGTGTCATACAGCGACCGCAACCATCGACTTATTCAAATCAAAATTTGACGATGAGTTGATTTCGAGAAATAGACCTCTCAATTGGCCTCCAAGGTCATGCGATTTAACGCCTCCCTATTATTTCTTCTGGGGTTATGTGAAGTTACTGGTTTATGTTAATAAACCAGCAACAACTGACGTCTTGGATGCCAACATTTTTCGTGTTATTCGTGACATACAGCCTGCAGTACTCGAAAAAGTGACCCAAAATTGAACGTCCAGAATGCGCTTCATCAAGAACAGCCGCGGTGGCCATATGCCCGAAATCATTTTCCAATTGTAATGTCATGAATTGATCTTTTGAATTAAAATTTTAAGTTCTATCGGGCTTAAAAAAACACACTTCATAATTAATGTCTTTATACATAATTCAAGACGTCACACATTATATGAAAAATGGCGAGCTGCTGGGGAATGCGTATCGGATATTCCATAATCTATAAAAACTTTAAAAATTAGAAACTTACAGCTAAAGCTTATACGATTCTATTTCATTTCCTATCTTTTTGCAACATATTTTTTGATATTTCGTCAATGGAAATGTATGTACTTGGCGGTTTGACGGTATTACGTGCGTACTTAGGTAGGTACTTATAAAGTACTTACAACCTGATATGTGAGACTTATAAGTACCAGTACCTGAACTTGTGGTTGAAAATTTTTAGGTACCAGGATCGGGACTTGTACTCGTGCATAAAATATTTTAAGTCCAGCAGGTCCCGGTAATGGTACGTGTACTTGTAATTTTACAGGGCTGTGAGACTCATAAAGTTCCGCATTTCTCTTATAACGAAATTATACTGAAGTTAGGTGTCCGACTGCAAAAATTATAAAATTTTTATCACTTTGAAGAGTTTTTTTTTTTTATTTCTTTTTTTATTTCTTTTCAAACAGTGCAAAAATTTGAATTTATTTTTGTAAGGTGGTCTTAAGCATTATTTATCATTTAAGGGCGAAATTCGAAAGGGTTTGGCTCTAGATCGCGGACTACTTATCAAATACATATGTACATTACATACATATTTCTCTTTTCGAAATAGTCGAAAATGACGACGTCTACTTGATCGCGTATGATATCCTAACTTGTTTCCGAATCGAGAACGAATAGTTCGACTAATGAGTCTTCCTTCCAGTTTTCTCTTTTGGATCATTGAAAAATCTGGAATGATAAGTATTTTCAGATAATTTATCTTTTGGGACGATAAGAAATGAATAATATGTTGGAAAAAGCAATGTTTTGGGTGAATTAATGTTTTAGGATAATTAATATTTTGATACAATTAGTGTTTTGGGACAATTAGTCTTTCGCGACAATTAATACCTTACGACAACAATTAATGTTTTGCGATATCATTATAAAATATACCTACATAAGATGTATTTGTACATATGTATGTATATGCAACCGTACACAAAACAAAGGAAATTTACATATTATATGTACATGTCTTTTCTTTTAAAACTTTATAAAAATATACCTATAAATCGAAGCAATAAATAATGAACAAAATTTAAATGCGCTACCACCAATAACAAAGAGAATTAAAAAAAAAACATTTCACAGTCATTTGGAAAGGTCTCTGGAAACAAGTCGGATTCTTATTGCATATAAATTATCATAATGATAATTCCACCGTCTGCTTGCACATTATGTATACACATACAAAAGTTCAGAAAGACAATAATAAAAATATAAAAAAAAAAAAAAAATCAACTTAGTAAGTTGCTAGTGTAGCTTTTGCTTTTCCATTGAAAGTTATTTCACATTTTTCTCCTTGATAAAAGTATAAATGGAAAATACTTAATTGATTTTTTTTTTTTTTTTTTTTAATTTTATTTTATTATCTCGTATCGTTTTTATTACAATATTTGACATGAGTTAATTTAACGAGAAAACAAGTAGAGGTAAGTAAGTAAGCATGTAATATTACTTTTTATTTATTTTTTTTTTTTTTGTATTTTTGTTTATTTTTTTCATTTGTAATACGAAGGTCAAGGTTGGAAAAGTAAAAGTACATCACACGTTTCAATAATAAGTGAACAGAATACAAGTAAAAGTAAAATTGCAAATAGTTAAAAGTAAAAAAAAAAAAAAATACATATAAATGTAAAACCTTGGAAGCTCTATGGGGGCAGATAAATAAATTACCGGTTGCATTTCAAGTTTCATACAGTGCAAGTTCATCAATGACTGATTACAATAATTACTGCCTAATTAAGTATACGGAGAAAAAGTTGTTAAGAGATTCTTTCTAATATACTTTAAAATACTCTAAAAAAAACAACAACAAAAATTTAGAATAATCTTACTAAGCTGATTTTAATTTTGATTTCTATTGAATTTACACATGTAAGGTATCGGACATACCCATTTTCAAGAGTTCGATAATTTGGGTTGGTATTTTTTTCCTTATGTAAGTTCTTTTAGATAGCGAATTTAACTTAAATGAACTTGATTTTGTCCTAAATAAAGCCAAAGACAATAAAGCGCCAGGTATAGGTGGAATACCTTATGAATTTTATAGGAATGCCCCAGTAAGTTTTTTATTTTAATTATATTTACAATAGATGTGAAGTCCCTGAATCTTTCACGAGGTCGATTATCTTCTCTCTTTATAAAAAAAGTGATGTAAAGGTATGTTGGGAGGAGGCCCACAATATTTTGAATGAAAGTCAGGCAGGCTTTCGCAGCGGTTACTCCACAATAGATAACATTTTCAATCTAATAAATGCTATCAAACTCTCCCATTCATTCAATATAAAAAAGGTGTATGCCTTCTTTGTAGATTTTAAAGCAGCATTTGATACAATTTTATAAATTGTACAATATCGGAATGTCTAGTAAGTTTGTGGGTATGCTGATAAAAATTTACGAGGTAACTAGCGCTCAAGTTTGGAATAGTGAACATCTCTCAGATAGTTTTGTGACAACATCTGGGGTTAAGCAAGGATGCATTTTGAGCCCGCTGTTGTTTGTTTGTAATTTTTATTAACGACTTAGAGGATTCTATGGAGGTAGGCCTGACACTTGAGGACATTAATTTAAAAGTCTTAAAATATGCTGATGACATCGTTATTTTATCTGACGATCCACACAAACTCCAGCGTATGATCAATAATCTTCAGGAATACTGCCACTTGTGGAACCTGGTTGTCAACTTGGAGAAATCCAAAATTATGATTTTCCAGCGTGGGTTAGGACCCAAGAAGAATAATGAAAATTGGCAATATAATAATGTGCAAGTAGAAGTTGTAAAGGAATACACCTACCTCGGTGTTACCTTAACACCGAAGCTATCATTTAACGCCCACCTTAAAAGCCGTCTACAGTCTGCAAAAATGGCTATTAATGTAACTTGGAAAAGTTTTCTGGGAAAAGAAGGAATTAAGCATTCTGACAAATTTGTTCTGTACAACGCTGTCTCAAGGTCAGTTCTTTATTACGGAGCACAGGTATGGGGTTTTCAGCAATATGACCCTGTTGAAAGGCTACAATGATACTTCGTTAAAAGAATGCTTCGTTTGCCGACAACTACCCCCAACTATATGATAAATTTAGAGTTTGCTCTCTCTAATATACAGGGTGTTTCCCCTTAGGAGGTCCACAGAGCGGGAGGTGATAGTACTCACCTAGACGAACCAAAAATTGTATGGCAGGTGGGGGGGCAATATCAACCGTTTAGGAGTTACAGGGTGATTCATAAAAAAAGCTAGGTTTTTACAAAACACCCTGTATCTTAAAAACTACAGGGCGTATGGTCACAGTTAAGGGCTCACTGTATGCAGAACTTCATGGCCTTTCCAACGACAGCTCAACCAGCCCCGTGCCCCTCTCCCCTCAGATGTTATGAAGGTCTAAACTAAAAATTTCGGATTTTCTTTCTTTTGTTTTTACTTTGACCTCTATTATTTTTGCAAAAAGGTCGTTAACATAACTTTTTTTTATAAAAACTGTAAACTGTGGAGCCTCCTCTTTAATTTGACCTATTACATCCTATGTGTTAACTGTAGCTGTTAAACAGTTATTAACGGAGGGGAGAGGGGCACGGGGCTGGTTGAGCTGTCGTTGGAAAGGCCATGAAGTTCTGCATACAGTGAGCCCTTAACTGTGACCATACGCCCTGTAGTTTTTAAGATACAGGGTGTTTTGTAAAAACCTAGCTTTTTTTATGAATCACCCTGTAACTCCTAAACGGTTGATATTGCCCCCCACCTGCCATACAATTTTTGGTTCGTCTAGGTGAGTACTATCACCTCCCGCTCTGTGGACCTCCTAAGGGGAAACACCCTGTGTACATTTACACATTGAAGTGCCATTTTGACTACATGTTGAAAATTCTGTTTCGTCTTTCTCCCAATAGGCTCATCAGCTAGCTTTAAAAGTGGTTAGTAGGAACGTATTCTGGTATAGTGAGTGGCAGGAATTAGCCAGCTGTCATAGTTTAGATGTGAATATATCAGGTCGGTCCTATAACCATTTAAAAGCAATTCTAAATAATCTCGTCTGTAGAGAGGAAGCACTACTTATTCAAAGAACTACTGACAAAGCTAGGAGTTCAGTAAGGCATGAGCTAATATTGTAATATGAGCAGCTACCTTCGTGACGAATTCTCAGTGAAAAAAATTAATTTGATTACCAGGTATAGGGGAGGGCTTATAAATTTGAACGCCAGTCCGTTTAAAAATTCCGGTGGAACACTTTGCTCGCTTTGTAACTTAGAGGAGGACGAGAACTTGTTACATTTTCTCGGAGTTTGTCCTGTTCTTTCAGAATTCCGTATTAGAGCCTTTGGGAAAAACAAACTTGCTGAAGCTGAAATTATAGACATTTTAAATGGAAAGGACAACTTTAATGGTTTGTTTTTATATGCAACAACAGCTTGGAGATATCGTTCCTTTTTGGTGAATGAATTTAATGGTTAACCAACTAATACCTTTTTTTTAACAGATAATGAGGAAAAAGCTATTAATAATAAAAATATACTTAGTTAGGTTGCTAATCCCGACAGACGGCCTTGATTACCATTGTCGCAGTTTATTTATTTATTATTTAAATTTCCTGTATATTCTATCATTTACTTCTAGTTTATTTTTTTTTTTGTTTTTATATTTTTTTTTAAATTTCTCTTAAGCATAGTGTATATACATATATATTGTTATTTTTATCCTTTATAGTTTTATTTTCTATATGAACTGTATTTAATTGAATTGAAGGGAATATAAGGAATTATGTTAGCTATAATTTGGAAATGAATAAACATTACTTACTGTAAGCTCTGGATGGCCTGATTCACAGACAGGCGCGGATCTAGCGTTAAAATTAGGGGGCGGGGGGTCATGGTCATCTTACTGCAAAATAAAAATACAATTGTAAGGTGTTTAATATACCAAAACCGAGTATGTATTTCAACATTTATATAACAGATATGTATTTATATAACATTTAAATAATATGGTTACGTGCCATAGTGTGCAATAGAAAAGAAGACATCTATTGGAAATGGATACTTTGATTGAAAGACTAATTAAGAACGGACATAAACAACTTTCGGAAAAAGAAAGGCAACATTATGGAGAAAAATTTTAGCTTTCATCTGAACACTTAACAAATTTTGCGAAATGCTCATGGGCCAACCAACACACTTCACTTTTAGGGAAGGAAGGAATTTGCTGGCCTCGTGCAGAGACGTGTTATCGCAATAGTTTTGCTACGCTATATTCCTTATATAATTACCAGGTTAACTGTGTAAACGTTCAAACAAGTAACAATTTTTGATATAAATAATAAGTGTATCACAAATTCACAGCACATAATGAGAATTTTATTATATTATCACCTCAAATCGGATGTAAGCCAGGGCCAACACGCGGATGATTATAGGCAGTTTTTATGGGTGAGAATTATTCGGGGGTAGGATAAATTCCGAAATGCTAAATTTCGATCGGGCGGACGGGCAGTATACCAATAATACTATTGAAAAGGAAATTGATTCGATCATTTTAAAATTGCGAAATTTCTAATCGATCGGTTGTATAGTTGTTTACCTGCGATTTGAGGTGATAATATAATAATTAAATTATCATTACGTACTGTGAATTTGTGATACAGTTATTGTTTATCTCAAAAAATCTATATATTTGATGGAATCTTTCGTGACCGATTTGTGAAACACTATTAAAAGAAATTAAAGAGTATTCTACTTGTTTTTATATTTATTTCACAAAAAATTTTTCTTCTCGTTATAAATTTACTGACAGCTGTTTCGATCTCTATCGGATCATCCTCAGATGAGTAGCACTTTTGTTTAGTCCTCTGAGGATGATCCGATAGGCATCAAAACAGCACTTGATTACTCCTCTGAGGATGATCCGATAGGGATTGAACACACACACAATTAATTTTGGTAATCATATATGGAACTACGCGTAACAAAATTATTGTGCTGGTATGTCTAAGCACAAGGGGAGGAAAATCCTTCCTTCCCTAAAAACTTCTCCCATTGACCGTAAAATAATAAGATTAAGATTACAAGTATATTTGTGCTCGATTACTGTCACTGATATCGACAGATAAGAAATACAAATAACCTTTTATCGACGGATGCACTACTATAGGTCTGTTCGCATATTTTTTTCAAATAAAAACATGAAAAACGTCAAATTATATGATAGAGAGAAGAGAAACTGCGAGTGACACTCGCAAAGTACGCGAAAGGTTCCGTGTAAAAACTTGTGTAACGTCAAATAATTAAAGTGGATTACCTGATTTAAGTATTATTTAAATTATTGAGTTATTGTGCTCCTATTTGAAATAAATATGCATGCCGGCGAATTACTTTCTATAATACAAGTACAATAAACAAATTTA
Source organism: Dioctria rufipes (assembly GCA_963924295.1). Taxonomy (NCBI): domain Eukaryota; kingdom Metazoa; phylum Arthropoda; class Insecta; order Diptera; family Asilidae; genus Dioctria; species Dioctria rufipes. Next base: position 29,033,874 of record OZ002740.1, read on the forward strand.
ATTTACCACTTAGAATACGTAAAATGTTTTTGTTGAACATTCTACTTCCACTGGAGGAATAGCAGGTTTATCCATTTCTTTTAAAGTAAACTAAAAACTTGAAAAATAGTTAAAAACTCAAAAATTACTAAAAACTTGTGGAAGCTGTCAAATCTGACACTTTTGAAGTTTTTACTTGACGATTTTTCTCTAGTCAAATCAAGTAATACATTGAACGGAGGGGAAAAGTGATGTCAACAATTTCTCTCTCAGTTTTCGAGTACGCGAACGCCTTCGAGCAAGAACTTACAAAACGATTTGAAGCTACAGCACGCGCATTTTGCTACACTTTTGTGCCTAGACGTGTCAATGTCATCAATAGAAAGGAAATAGTTCCGGAAATTTTGAAATTGTAAAATTTGTGATCGGACGGCTTATTTAGGTCCAACCCACACGAGAAGTTTTTAGGGAAGGAAGAATTTTCCTAATCTTGTGCTGAGGCGTATCAGCACAATAATTTTGCTACGCGGAGCTCCGTATATGATTACCGAAATTAATTCAGTGCGCGTTCAATTAAGTTACAGATTTTGATATAAACCTAAAGAGAACGCCATATAGAAGTGAGTTCACTTTCTGCAGTATCTTTCTATGGACATTAGTCATTATACATGTCAGTAGTTTTATATAAGAACGCTGCAAATATTTTAGAATGTTAGGAGTTAGGACTAAGTTAGGGCTCTGATGTGGTAGTGAGGGAGTCTGTTTTGTGGCTTAGAAAGTGTTTGTCGAGGGATCACACAAAGTTGGGGTCCCAAACTGAAATTCTGAGAAGAACTTATACACATACATCACATGCACACAATAATATTCATTTAAATAATTTTTGGTTTTTTTAAGTTTTGGAATAAAAATTTTTTTTGAAGTTGAAAAATATAAATAAAAAAATACAAAATAATAAACATATTTTTTCAAATAACTCAATTAATTAAACATTTTGTTCTTCAAATTTAGGGGGGGGGGTCATGACCCACAGCCACAGTTTAAATTTTAATTTTGTTTCACAGTCAAGACTTAAGTTACATGACTGGCTTAAGACAACCTTAATTTAAGCCCTGCATCTTGGGGGCTTAAGCTTCAGTTATCTAGGTATCGGTTGTTGTAACATTACACAATTGTCAATTGTTGCCATCTACCAAGTCCAAAAGGCTTGTTTTTAATTCCAAAATTTTAGGAAGAAATTGACATAAAATGGAATATTTATTTGATTCAGAAGACATGATTTGTCGAGGAAATCCCCCAAACTGTGAGGATAGAAAAAATTATAAGAAGGCGCGAACAACATTTCGATGCATGGGATAACGTCGATTTTTATACTCGGTTTTGATTGCCGAAACATTCTGCAACAATAATTTTGGATTTGATATCCTCCCAGTAAAAACTATGACAAACTGATTAATAAAAAAAGTTCATATTTTCACTTAGTTTTAATCCACAATGGCAATTTTCCTTTAAGAAATTCACAATTACCGCAGTGCTAAGAGCTTAAAATATTTTATTTGCTCTTTAACTAAGTCTCAGCTACAGAGTACTTTGAAACTGAGTAGACTTAAGCTCAGAGCTTAGGCCACACTCGTGGCTTAGTTGAGCTCTGGCTTAAGCCTGTACTGTAAAACCGGTCATAAGTCAGAGAATTTTTCATTCTCATCTAAAGCTAATCAACTGTATTTTGCACTTTACTCCTCTATGATTTGCAGAGTATCTTTGTTGTAATCAATCTAGGACCATCAATGTTTAAGCTTAACAACTGCAACATTAATTCTTTCCAGGAATATTTGAAAAGTTTCTCAATTGTAGACAGTAAAAAAATTCTTCTTAAATCGTTACAGTTTCTTTCATTCCTGTTTTTATGAATTTTTACAATTACATGAGAGTATCTTCTGTCCAATCTATCGGGAATGTCTATTACAGGTATCCCATGTTTATCGAAGAGAGAGATTATGGTTAGACCCACCTTCTGATGCATATAAACTTCAGAATAAGAAAGTGTATCTAGCTGTATTTAACATTTTTATTTCTCGTCCTGTCCAGGATTTTCTTAAGATATGCCATGTGCATCCAATCCAATGTCTTATGGTATTACCCTGAGGGCTCCAATCGAGAGGTTATGGTCCTTGATGTCCTACATGTCTATTCATTTTTGGATAGTTGCTGGAAGGAGATTTTTAGAACGCACTAGTTCACGAAGTTTACAGCTTATAGATGTTACTTTTTTTTATTTTTTATATTATTAAGCCAAGCTCAGGAGATAACTCATGATGCAGAGCACAGCATGGCAGGAAGGAGATAGGGAAATGATTAGGAGACATGAGGAAAGTGGCGGAGATGCTGATGTCTGTCACTCTTGAATCTTCGCAAATTGTAAGCCCGAGGAAAAACAGATGATGGCAGACTATTCCACATTCACACAGTTTAGGATAAAAACCTATCACGGAATTTTACTGTACGGCCGAAAGTATTTTGATGCGTGAAAGAAAGTGCGCGGCTTGCAGTGCAAGTATTGCTTGCAGGAATTAATCTACATGGAATCAGACTAGATATTTCATCGGAACATTGATCATGCATGTAGCGATAAAGGAACCAAAGGAACCTAACATTTCGGTGGAGCTCGAGTGAGGCGATATAAAAATTCGTGCCAAATCGCCAATGAGCTTGAAGACTGTCATTTGGACAATATCCAATGAAGCTAAGGCAGTAGGTACGACTTGTTGGTTGCTTGTACTGTCATGTACTAGAACAGATTCTATGTTCGTTTCGAAGATCCGGAATTTGGTGTGTGTAGAAATATTTTTTGTTTGACAAATAGGGGTGATAAAAATGTAAAAAAAAAACGACCTCAAAGATTGCAGCAACTGGCGCGAAATCTATTTTTTACTTTTGTCTAATGGAAAAATTTCTGCTATACAGGATACACTAGGCCCCCTGTTATTATACCTTTATTAATAATTTGCCATATGCACATTGATGAATTTTAGATCTTTATAGATCATCTCATAGATCTTCTAGTTAGAGGATTCTGTTATCAAGATCTAGATACACTGTAAAAAGGCACAAATTGTTGCCGCAAAGTTTAGGGAAAAAATCCCTAGAAATGTAGGGAATATTTTAGGCAGTGTAGGGAATATGTCATAAAATGTAGCGAATATTCCCTAAAATGTAGGGAATATTTCCCTACATTTATAGGGATCTTTTCCCTAAACTTTGTGGCAACAATTTGTGCCTTTTTACAGTGTAGGATTTTGCAATCGTCGTCCAGTAGTAACATAATATACTATGATCTCGAAAAATCGCACCTTCTATAGTGTTAAAGAGGGAAGACTCTGATCGCGTTTACATTATATCCCCTCCAATAGAGGAGAACTGTTCTAGTACTTCATAACCTATAAAATCCGTAGAAAGCTAAACAATTTGACATTTTATTAAATTCTCAATTATTATATTATTGTTATAATTGAATCAATTCTGTTTTAACCTCCTTGTAAGTAGGAGAGACTAGGTGATCTTAAAACCTGCACATATCAACTAGATATATGTACGAGTACGTTTATAGTAAATGTGAAAAGAAAGTGTCACCTTTGTTAAAAAAAAAAAAAAAAAAAAAACAAAAATGAAACATTTTATCGCGTCTTTATCAGTTGGTCACTCGGTTTATTAATTTGAATTACCAAAACGTGTTTTTAACAAATCCAGTGAGGAGTTATTACTTTTCGTACAGAAAGTAATGAACGTGCTAATCGAGAGATTTTGTTTCCTTAGCGAATCGCTAAGTATACTTTAAGCCTATATGAAGAGAACTACAAAAGAGCCCCTTTGTCGCTATCAAAACAATGAATGCATGGTAAACTCTTAGAAAACATTCCTTGTATTGATAAACAAAAATCTCCGGTAATTACTACTTGTTACCTATATATACTATACTTTGTTGCATTTACATATATTAAGTGCAAGCATTATTGTCGCTATGGAAAATGACGTGAATATTACTGAACTACCTTTCAAAACTACAAAAATGACTTTTACTTTTGCAAAATGTTGATAAGATTGGAGATTTTCTTTAATAGTTTAGAGACGAGTTTTATATTTTGGATGTTTTTTGTTTTTTGTGTTGTTTTACCTCTCAGCCAGCCAACTAACCTTTAACACACAATAGAAAAGTGAGAGTGAAGGTAGGTTATGTGAAATAATGAAAAAAATCATTTGAAGACATAAATGCGTTTAGATTTCTAGTAGACCTTTTTTGTTTACAGAATTAGTTCAGTGATAAGATTTGGTGTTACATATTTCCTTGTAAACATTTTTTGTTTTGGTTTAAGTTAGGTTAGAATGGTGGCCACCACACTTATAATCGGGTAGCCAAAAGAAACCAAACTTATTTTTTTTTGTAATTAATTTATTTAATTTTTTTAACAAAAAACCTTTAATCCACTTCAAAATATTCGCCACTGGTACTAAGACACTCGTCTAATATTTTATTCCATTGTGGAAAACATTTTTTAAATTTTACTTCTGTGTTACACGACAGCGCTTTTTTCACCTCAACAACGTCAGCAAAACGCTTTCTGTTCACGTCTCTTTTTATTCGGAAAAACAAAAAAAGATGGCAGGTGGCAAGATCTGGTGAATTGTCGGGAGGGGGTACAGGGGTCACGCCATTTTTGGTCAAAATAGGACTGTGTGAACAGGAGTGTTGCCGTGGGGGAAAAACTAGTCACCCGACTGTCACAAATCAGGGCTTTCATCCCCAAATCTTCCGTTTAAATTCACTGAACTGACCTCTAAATCACTCAAGACAGCTTCTCAACTTCTTCAATGGTCCGGCGTCAATCTTTCAAGATGATTTCATGAATTTTTTCAACATTTTCATCGGTTCGGGTCTTGTAGACCGTTTTTAACATTTCATGAATTTCTGTTTTTCCGAGCAACTTTACTGCAGCGCGCTGTTACAGAACGTTCCTTAGCGATGACGTTTGGACTCGGAAATGGTAGCTCTATACACTTCTAGCCAGGCGCGGATCTAACATTGAAATTAGGGGGGGGGGTCATATTAAATCTTCGAGAAAAAAAAAAAAAAAAACATCCAACGCCGGTTCGCATGGCCACCGCAGTAATTACTGGTATTTGCTGTAGTACTTGGAACTAGGAAATCAGCATTAAGCGGTGTGGGTGATGTTTCTTTTAGTATATACTTTATTTTTGCAAAAACTAATTTTTTTAATAGAATAGGGTGCAAACTGCGGGAGTCATTCAAGCCAAACTTTTCTCAGTTTTACGCACTGGCATATATAATATGGACTGCTCGATATGCTATTTCATGCGGGTACAATTTTTTGTGTCAAAAATAGTTCATACGTCGGTGCCAACATTGAAAAATCCATTGGCGGAAAATTGAAAAGTGAAACCTCTCGAATTTCTATTAACCCATATAATTAATTTAAAAACATTTATTTCGACAAACCCACTTATTTATTTATTGTTTACAGCCCTTTCTCAGTTCGCACGTTACATAGGAAAGTGACCAACTCAAAAAATGCAACTTTTCAGGAGAGCGAAAAAACCAAAAGCTGTACATAGAATTAATTCTAGCTTAACGTAGTAATTGTATGCTAAAAATAGTCTGAACTCTTAAATTTGTTAGTAAATATATTTCTGAAGATTTATATAAAAGAAATTTTAAGTTTTTGTTACCGCAGTTGGCGAGGTTAGCTGTTAATCCCGCATCCTCTTAAGTTGTGTCGCTTTTCTTTGTTGCGAAAGAAATATTTTTACAAGTTTTTTTTAAGTGGCACAACTCAAAATACGATTTTTAAGAATTAAATTTCGTATTTTGAACTTTGTGGAAAAATGTCATAACTCATAATAAAATTTGTAAGAAATAAATGCTGTTTCGTGGGAAGTTGACACAATTTAAAATAATACTGTTAAAATGTCGAAAACATATTTACGTTTGTTATGAAGATCGTCACAACTCAAAAAGTGACACTGACACACTGTTCTATGAAGAATATCTCTGTTCTTAAGTAACAGAAAAGTGAATCGCTATCTAGCGGCAAAAACAATCAGATAGAAATATGCCAATTTCATGGTGTAATTAACTCAAAAACGACAAATTTTGAGTTAGGCCACATTTCTATGTGACGTGCGAATTAGTAGTTGGTGCTTAGATCGAAAGAGAACGCTATATAGAAATGAGCCCACTTTCTGCAGTGTATTTCTATGGACGTAGTCAGTCCATATTTTAAATGTCAGTGGTTTTACATAAGAACGCTGCAAATATTTTAGAATGTTAGGAGTGTTAGAGTGTGTGAAATTGCCATCAGCAATTGATTCAAATTCCTCAGTTAAAAACAAAAAGTATTTCCCATAGAACGACTTGGGACAAATAAAAGTTTTAAATTTCAACCCAAGTCGTTTCAATAGAAAAAAGCCCCACGACAAATCTTACCTTCAGTAAGATTTGTCGAAAATAAAAATACGATATGTATGATATACCTACATTCGGGCGCATAAAATTTACTCGATGAAGATTTAAACGATCAAGTCTTCACCAAAAAGCCTCCTTTCAGCAAATTGTCGCGAGCGGCATACATTGTGGGTGCAACAATGTATGCACAATAGCAAGACGATGGTTTGATATTTATGAAAATATCAAATTTCATGAACACTAATTGTAAACAGGTAAAGAAAATAGAAGTTGCGATAAGAAAAACAAAATAAACGTTTTGTGAAAATAACCATAAGAGGAAGTTTGTGAAAGAAAAAGTTTGTGAACAAAGAAAAAGTAAAAAAAAATATATATAAATAAAATAAAAGTGTGCGAGTTGTCTTAATCATAGCTTCCTGAAACGGCGTAGAGTGATTGCCTTCGACTAAGCTATGTAAGCCCCGAAATATGACAGGAGTTAGGACTAAGTTAAGTTAGGGCTCTGATGTGGTAGCGAGGGAGTCTGTTTCGTGGCTTGGGAAGTGTTTCTCTGAGGTGCGAAACCCAAATTCCGAGAAAAACCTATACACATACATCACATGCATACAATAGCATTCATTGAAATAAATTTTTATTTTGTTAAGTTTCGGAATAAAGTTTTTTTTAAGTTGAATTATATAAATAAAAAAAGTATAAAATAAAAAAAATTATTTTTTCAAATAACTCAATTAATTAAATATTTTTTCTTAAATTTAGGGGGGGGTCATGACCCCACGACCCCCCCCCCCCCCCCGGATCCGCTACTGCTTCTAGCGATAGAATGTTATACTACAAAAGCTCCGCTTACAAGAACATCAGTTCGGTTTCTTTTGGGTCCCTCTTCGTACACCATCTATGGTCCGTTTCGATGTCACCTTATTTTAAAATTTTAATTTTAAATTAAATTTTTTAAAATTCTTTGCTAAAACTTTTAAATATTTTGATAACAAATTGTTCGGTTGGATTGTAGGCTGGTTAATGTTCAGAGATTTTGCCTTTGCTAAGAGGTAAGCCTGGCTGATATGTACATTATGGCTGGCTCATGAGAAGCAAATTTTTAAAATTAGTTTCCAAATCTGTGTATTACTTATCTGTGCGGTTAAGGCATTCGCACAGTAGGTGCTGAACACTCTCAACCTCCTCCTCGTTCATTCATTCATTCATAGAGCTTCCTTCATTCCGAATGTTTGCCAATTAGGCACTGTCTAACTACAATAAGGTTTCGCACGTCATTCCAGTTACTCGTTAGCAGAAATTCAGTCTTCCCAGGACATACTTTGGGCCACGCACTTGTTTTGAAATCGAGCATGTGATCAGTTCTTCCCATCTACGATTTGCCAGCTCACATATGCCCTTAAACATGGATGGCACAATAACTAGATATCTCATGGCATACTAGAGCAGAGTACAGGGGCGGATTTGGTAACTTGGCCACCCTAGGCCTATGGAAGATGTCGACCCTATACTCCATGGAAAACACGAAAACGGGCTGCGAAAATACCAAATAACCAACTTCTAATATATGAAGTCTGTAGTCGAGCAAAATGGAAATGATACGCTTGAACTTGGAGTAAACTAGTAAGATCTTTCAATGATCCAAAATTTTAATGATCGTAATCTGCATACGTGTAAATTTCTTTTTCGGGTGCTATGGACACATTTTTGAATTTTTAAATGTTGACGTGTAAGTTTACAGAGGGCGCCACTACTAAAAAAAAAAATCTCACTAAGTTTTGCCGCCCTGGGCCCGAGCCTACTTGGCCTACAGGAAAATCTGTCCCTGGTAGAGTATACAGATTGTGAAATGGATAGTTTATTCTGGAATGAACCATAAAGGAGCGTTTACAATCGCGGAGTAGAGAGGAGTGACCAGATTGCATTGTCTCTCCTTGTCTCCAGCTTGCATCCTAACATAAGTTCTTCGCGCTTTTCACTAGAGTGGATTTCACAGAGTAGCGTCAGATTTGAAAAATTCTTAATCTCACTTTGGTGAGATGATGAGAGAAAATGCAATCTGGTGACTCCACTCTACTCTGCCATTGTAAACGCTCCTTTATATATAAAAAAAAAATATTTATTTAAAATTCAACGTCAACTATGGTGTATAAGTGATACTATTAATTATTTTTTTCATCCTTGTACGGGGTGTGGTCGAGGGATTAACATAGATTTTTCTTACCGCCTAAACATGTTTTTCAAGATCAAAAGTCGAGACCTAGCTAAGTAGCTTTTTCGTCTTCCATTTAATCAAACTCTATACTCACTCCTCCCCCCCTCCCCCCACCACCTTCCCTAAACGGTAGTTTCATGACGTTTCATCAAAATGTCGTATATATTTACCCTCATATACATATATGTAGGTACTAAATTCCTTTCTGGCATCCGAAAACAGTACTTACCTCTTTTAATCAAGATACTTAGGTCTGTTTCCAATAAAATAAAATTTAATCCCGGAAACGCCTTATTAGTCTCTAAATTAGTTTTCCTAAATTGGAGATAACTTCATTCTATTTCATCAAAATTACCTCCTATATCCTCTGTTATCTCTAAAGGGAAAAAAGATACAGTCGAAAGTTAGGTACATGGCTTCCTCGCATCCGACAGCGGGCCTTTCCTTGAACCATTTAATAGTAGTAAATTTACAGCATTATTTTATATCTATATATTTGAGTGCAAAATTACTATACATTAATTTGCAAACATTCCCTAGAGAGTTCGTTAAAACACCATAACTGATAACGAGTAAAATTACACAGCAGCAATGTAAAGATACTAAGATACTTTCATACTAAAAGTAGTACATCAAAATGTAAAATCATGTTGGAATAGAATCTAATATAAATAAATAAAAATGCTCCTATTGAGGGAAAAACTGCTGTCATATTTACTAAATTGGAGGAACAGCCAGCAGATTTCCACTTGATATCATAAGATTTTCATGTAAATAATAAAGCAAAAATTAAAAATTTTTACAATCAAAATTTTAACACAAGTCACAATTTATTTCCATTGACGCAGCCGTAGTTCTTTACTGCTCGAAAGATATTTTTGAAATGAAATGAAATCATGCAATTTGTAGTAAAGGGTTTTCCAATAAGAGGTGTTATTTGAATTAGCCCGCTATTTCAGTAGATGTCACTTTTGGAGCTGTCATTTGACAAGTAGAAACTACGCCATTAATAAAAATGGAACGATACACGATTCAACAACGCATTGAAATATAAAGAAATATAAGAATAAAGTGGCAGTAAAATTGCAAACTTTCGTTCAGTAATTAGAGTAAAATTTACACTCATAGAGTATTTTTATATTACAATACAAAACTCACTTAAGAATAAAATTCTTTCGAAGTTAGAGTTTACTGCAATAAAATGTAATATGTTACATGAAAATCATTTACATCTAAAATTAGGTAAAATTAACTTTTGCGAACTTACAGTTAAATGTAAAAAAATATATGTATATTTTTCTGATAACATCCGCTTGTCTAGAAATAATTTCAGAGTTATATATATTTCCTTCTGTGGTTGCGTATTTATGTAGGTAAGTAAAACTAATAGTCAATTGTAACTTTGCAATTTTATTATTGTAAAATAACAATTTTTTTCCTACATAATTTCTATTTTCAGTCACAAATTGTAATTTTTCTGCTATCTTCTGTTTAATATGGCTGAGTTATGTATAAATACTTAAAGAATGTGAAACAAAGAGTGGAAGTCGGTAATCATTGAACTATTTGTTTGTGATTGAGAAGATAAACTTCAATACTGAGAACAACTCTTCTTAATCTTGTTTTTATTCTTATTATTCTTCTTTTTCTTCTTCTTCTTCTTTTTCTTTTTCCTTTTTTTTCTTTTTCTTTGTCTTTTCTTATTCTTCTTCTTTTTCTTCTTTTTCTTCTTTTTCTTCTTCTCTTCGTTTCAGAGTCGAAGCTGTGGGCTCCAGTAAATGGGATCTGGAGTTTCTTATCTCCTGGCTTTATCAAAAGGTAAGCTTCCCGTGGATTAACAGGGAAATCTATCGTATTGCGAGGTAATTGTGGCCTGCATATGATAGGAAGAGGACGAGAGTACTTCTGAATGGTGGTAGAATAAATATCAGGAATCTTGTAGGGGTCATTACGGATCACTGGACCATAAGAGACCATGCTAGAAGAATGTCAGTAGAACAAATACCAGGAATCTAGTAGGTAGCATTACGGGTCACTAGATTATAAGAGATCATGCTAGAGCGCACTGGAATAGCGAAGAACGATTTCTGCAGCAGCTGTAACCCGGGGGTTACACCTGCAAGTATAACTTGCATGCAAGCCTCCCTTCCAACACGATTTTTAACTTGACAGCGGAAGGCAGTTCGGTTGATGTCTTATCAGCTTACATGCAAGTTCATTTAAAAAATGGCATTGAGGCGTCAACTCTTGCGTATATTGGAAAACTATGGCAATAAAGGAAGCATCACAATGATAAAAACCCAAGAAAAAAGAAAGATGAAGATGTTGGTAAGCAAATGATCCCAGAAAATTTCATTTTCCCGGTATAAATTTATGAATTTCTCTCAAGCATTTCGTTTCCGCCATTTTGAAAACTGTATAAATGTCAAATTACTATCTCCCAGCTGCCATGATTTTTCATCATGCAAGTTCGCTGAAAGTTGCATGGCAGTTGGATTAGACATGCAAGAAGGATGGCAGTGCAAGATGCATGCAAGCTGTACTTGCAGGTGTAACCCCCGGGTAAGAATTCGGAGCAAATTGAATCAGTCCAACACGTGTTTGCGAATGCCCCGCTCTTAGGTCAAGCGGCAGAATAGATCCACTGGAGGTATAAGTGAAGTAGGCGAGGCACTTCTAGCGGCACCCCTCTTATCTAATCTAATCTATCTTCTGTGTGGACATTGCGAGGTATAACGCCAAGTAGTATGTTGATTTTAGTAAGTTGGGGGACCAATCAAGTTGCCTTAAATTATAATTTTTTTTCATGGAAATGAAACTACCGTTACCAACCTCACCCTCAATTCACTGTTATAGTAGATGAAGTCAACTGAAGATGGAGGAAAAAGTAGTCTCAGGGAAAAAAACACTAATCTGGTCCACTAGTCGATCGGACGGATTAAATAAAGACATCCGAACGCGATGGAGGTCAACTTGGAACTGGAGCAAATATTCGATCCGATAATCTTGATTGATAACAATTTCCAATTATTACAACTTGTCGAAAATAAATATAATAACAGAGCCTACAACATGCCTTGTTTTTGTAATTCATTGCTCTCATTACTGTTACTGAAAGTATCTACTTTCTTCTAGCGCTATTCAGAAGTTATTTGTCTCATCGTGACATATGCGAAAGCATTTCGAAATATTCAAGTGATTGATAAAACCTTTGAAATATCTTATACAAAGTCTTATAAAAAAAAAATGTTGACTAATTTTCTCTAGTAAAAATTGCAATTGTAAATAAAAAAAAAAAATCTTAAAACAGCTCGAAACGCTGAACAAAACCAACTTAAAATAGACGCGCATATGCAGGATTTTCTTTCTATAAGTTCGTCTTTGCCGATCCCATCTCACATTTAAAAAGAAACGGAAAATATTGAAGTCATGCTGTTATTGAATTTACAAATTTACATCATTGGAAATGAAATGCACAACAAAACGATGACTTTCAATATTTCCACAATTTCTTTCCTAATCCGGATATCATCAAATTATTTGTTATGACGACGAGTGTCAGTGTAGGTAGGGAGTATAAATAGGTAACTCATCAAAAATATTTTGTCATGATAGAGTAGCAAAATTCTGAAGGACACAATGTGCTTCATATCGGGAATAATATAATTTATTGAAGGACATTAATAATGCCGACCTCTCCCCATGGGCATGCCACAACTAAATGGACAATTTTGACGTTTGTTTTTTATTTTTCAAGTCCCATGAGGTTGACTGACTTTTCCTTTCGTTCTGCAATATTCCAACATGAAAACCAAATCCGAGAAATTGTTTTTTTTTGCTGTTGTCTTTCTTTCTTTCGAGAAATCCATTCGAAATTGATCCTGTGATGTATGATCAGTATGATGGACAGCTAGACAAATCACCTTTACCCAACTGAGAAAGGGCAACTACATACATATACGTAAAGTATGCATTGGAAATTACAACAGCGGCGCAGTGAGCTTAAGCCTGATATCCTTGGATCGAGTGATAAATTGCAAGTCATTTATTTGGTGCGGTTAAAAGTCGTTGCAATTGAGAATCACCTGTCGAATAAGAAATTTTAGAATAAAAATTATTATCATGAGAACTGTGTGGGTATGTGTTTTTTAACTGTCAAATTAGTAGGATTTTTTGTAATATTTCATATAGAGAAGGGTTCTAATGAGCTTGTTGTAAAGATATCGAGAATAATTTATATATGTATATATAGATGGCGCCATTGTAATAAGTTCAAGTTTAATAAATAAAAGTAATCTTGAACGATGAAAGTTTTGTTTATGTATAAGTAATTGCTTTTTGTACGAAATGGCTTGTGTGATTGTAGTCTCCTTTAAAAGCTAAATGTTAATAACTGCAGTTTTATTTAATAGAAGCTATAAAGTGATACAAAACATGTCTGTCAAGAAATAAAATATCCGAATCCAAGTCTTCGTCTTCGTCTTGTTAGTACAGCTAGTGACGTAATACAACAAGCTCAGCTATTATAATAGTTAGACGAAGACGAAGCTAACCTGTCCGAATTCGTGTGCTTAGCTTGATATTTGACGTTTAGAGCCAGTTCCTACTATTTGTCATAATTGATAAATGTAATTAATTATAATATTTTTATTTATGATTTAAAATTATATTAAATTTGAAATAAAAATTTGTTACAATTATCTCTAATTGGTACATATATATCTGCTTATTTTGCACAGAAGAATTGAAGGAAAACAGTAAAAAATTCACTATATTTACACTTCACTTTTTCCGCGTCCGGCATAATGTCAAAACCTGTCCGAATTCGTTTGCTTAGCTTGCTTGATCTCGATAGCCAGCGAATAAATAAAACCTCAAAATATGTTGTCTATTTAAAATAGTCAACTCGAACCTTGACTCGATGATCAAGCTAACCAAATGTCTAAACTGTTATACAAAGTAGCAAAACTCCGTGGCATAGACATTGATTCGGATAGAGCTTGACTCGATGTTACGTCACTAGCTGTACTAACAAGACGAAGACGAAGACGAAGACGAAGACTTGGATTCGGATCCGCCCTAAGTTTTCATAGACTTTCAAGTCAAGGATTCAGAAATCTTTTGATCTTACCACTAGAAATTTTATGGTTGGAGTCCAGAATTATACTGGCGGTTGGTCAAGATTACAGTACTACTTATGTTCCTTAGAAAAAAAAGTAAAAATATTATTATTTTTTGAAGGCTCTAAAAATGACAAAAAGCTATAAAGATATCTTAGAAAATTTATAGTTCTCACAATTGTGAGACTGCCATACTAAAAGTGACTAGTTATATTAGTGCAGTTTTAGATTTTCAAGTCTGGTTTTAGGTCTTCTTGATTTCTAAAAGTCATTCGATAGTGTTAATCACAGCTTGTTATTGTATAAGCTATCTCATTTTCTTGGCTATACAGCTTCTGCTTTTATTGGGAGTTCTTATCAGAACGCCACCAACGGGTTAAGGTGGACAATAAGTTATTTGATTCACTTCTTCTCCCGACTGGTGTACCGCAGGGATCAATCTTCTGGCCCCTGGTTTTTATTTAAGTTATTAATCAATGACCTTCCTCTAGTTGGTCGCGATGTCATGATTAACTTATACGGAGATGATGTGCAACTTTATCTGAACAGACCTATTGGATTGTTCGAAGACGGTATCGCTCGATTTGAGTAGAATCAACGCATGGTCCAAGAATAATGCATTAAAATTGAATCCCATTAAGTCTCAATATATTATTTTTCACAATAGTCCGCTGTCTGATATTCCACCTGTTATTCTGGACGGTAAAGCATTATCTCAGGTTAGTAACGTAAAAAATTCGGGTATCATGTTGAACGAATATATCAACACTACTGTGAAAATATAAAATCTAAAATTAGTAAAATTTACCCCGGACTCCGTAGGCTTTGGCTTTCAGCCAGTATTTTGTCAAAGGCAACTCACTTAAATTTGATTAAGACACTAATCCTGACTTACTTCACTTATGGAAGTTAAATTTTTCTTCGACTTGATAGCGTTTGTACGCGTAGATTGCTTACGCTTCATTTTCAGAATTTGCAGATATGAAAATGTTTCGCCTTACTGCGATCAGCTGGTTGGGTGCCCGCTTACTACATTCCTCAAGAAAAGAGCCTTAGTTTCTTTATTTAATCTCTAAAAAAATCATGAACCATATTACTTCAGAGAAATATTTAGTTTCACTAATTCACAATCGAAACAGGAAAGTTATTGGCCTTGTAAAGGCTAGTCATGGAAGACTCATTATCTTTTCTAGATTGTATGCTTTTGGAATGCTCTCCTATCACTGTCAATTCCTTATAGAGCCTCGTCCTCGTCGATGCACATTTTTTAATAAGACGTCCGTAATTTACTTGATTGTCATGTAAGGGTGACTTCTCACAACGAAGTACTTTCGCGAATTATTGTAACTTATATTTTTCTATTCTTTTAGTAACTTGCTCTAGTTTTAGTTCTGTTTTGTAGTTATTTATAACTGTTTTGTAGTTCTTTATGTACTTGGACTCTAATTTTACTCTAATTATTATAATATTATAATTATAGTATAAGCATGATTTGTAATTATTCTTTTAAGAACTTTTTCCTCGTTAGTGATCAATTTCTTTCTGTATAATAAAAGATTTTAATTTTAATAAATGTTAGTTATGTTATGTCATGTCATTTGTATAGTCTTTTGTAAAAACCATAAAGCTTTCTTGAAACCCATAAAGCTATCATTAAACCTGTTGAAGTTTTGTTGAAAGTTCTAAAGTTGAGTTTTGTAAACTTTTGGAGCTTTTTACAAGAAAAAAGGCAGGAGCACTACATATCTGCATATACTGATAGCCAGGCAGCCATTAAGATGCTGGTTAAATCAAAATTGGAGCAGTTATGCAACACCAGCCGTCAGGAATTGACTACAAGGCACAAGGTGACCCTATGCTGGGTACCTGGCATCTGGTTACAGAAATATCCCAGCGGGCGAGATGGCTAATGAGTTGACCAAAAAAAAATGTTCTGAAATAGATAGCTCCGCGGCGATAGCATATGTGAGAATCCCGACATTATCAGGGATGCCTACCAAAAGACAAGCCTCCGGTGAATCAATAGGAAAGCCTGCCATATCTCGAGGCAATTGTGACTTGAATATAATAATAAATAAATAAATTTGCTTTATTAATTTGCACAATTGAGTCGTATGACTCATTAATACGTGCATACTCTTGTACATAGGTTTTACAAAATAATGCGTATAATGACTTAATTCAGAAAAAAAAAAAAACAATACTAAAACAGAAAGAAAAGTTAAGAATAAGAAAATATATAAAAAAAAGAAATAGAATTAAAAAAATAAAAATAAAATTCAAAATGAAATAAGGAAAATAAAATTTAATAAAATAATAAGCTATATATAGAAAAGAGTAATAAAAAAAAAAAATAATAATAAGTAAAAACGAACAAAAAAAAATAAGGGCTATTTCCGCATTAAGTATTCACTCAAAGTTTATTAAAATAACTTAAGGCCTCCATCCTGAAACCCCGCTGACTCCGAAGTGCCCGAACATATACCGGGAGACTATTTCAGACTCTGACTCCATAGATGAAAAAGGTGCGAGAACTATATAGGAAAAAATGACGAGAAACCCGCAATAATAGCGTACGTTGTGATGACAGAAATTCAATATTATCCTTAAGGAATTCGGCAGAATTATTATTGATTATATTGTGCATCATAACGCATAACAGGTAGTCCAAGTAGTGATCCAACTTACATCTAAAAATTTGCTTAGTTACAGCTGACACGTGATCATATCTCCTGATGCTAAAAATATATCTAGCGCAAGCATTGAATGCCACGTTTAGCTTCCTACGATCTGAGCTATCAATATTGCAGTATACACAAGCTCCGTAAGTAATAATAGGGACAATCAGAGCCTTAATGAGTCGTTCGCCTAGCAGTCTGGGGGTATACTCTGCATGTCGCCACAAGCTTCTCAACCCGCAGTAAACCTTAGACACAGTAGCATTGATATGACTTTGCCAGGACAGATTACTATCAATAAGCATACCTAAATTCTTAACCACGGTCTTATATTCAATAGGAGTGCCATTTAGATAAAGATATGGAAAGGATGAAACGTCAAGTGGCTGATTGTAAAGAATTATGCTCTGAGTTTTATTAGGGTTCAAGGATAACTTGTTTCTGAGTGACCAGTTATGTATAAGAGAAAGATCCTCATTAAAGTGAGAGATATCGCTAGCAGCACTAGTCTTAGATGACGACAGGAATAACTGCACGTCATCAGCATACAGTATCATGGAAGAGTACTTAGGAATTATCACGATATTATTAATATACAGCATAAATAAGAAAGGACCCAATATTGACCGTTGTGGGACACCTGATGGAAGAGGTAACAGTTTTGACGAGGACGCATTCAAGACAGTAGCTTGCTTACGGTGAGTTAAATATGACCATATAAAGTTTGCTGCAGACTGATTAAAATTGAACTGAGTCACCAATTTTTGATAAAGAATATGAAAATTGACAGAATCGAAGGCCTTGGAAAAATCCAATAAGCATAGTATTGTGGCTCTTCGCAGTTCAATATTTTGTCTAACAGATTCATTGAGATGTAATAAGGCAGTAGCAGTACTGTGCTTAGGTCTAAAGCCACACTGCTGCTTTGCGATTAGACAATGAGCCTCCGTATAAGTCCTAATCTGCTCATAGAGTAACCTCTCGAGAACTTTAGATAGTACTGGAAGAATACTTATAGGTCTAAAGTCTTGCGGCACAGAGGGTTTACTTATTTTCTTCATCGGATAAACCTTTGCAAGCTTCCACTGTGTCGGAAATGATGATGTTGTAGTGGCCGTGTTGAAAATATGTACCATTGGTCTAATTATAAACGACAAGATGAGCTTAAGGAACCGCAAATCAATATAATCCGACCCTATTGCATTTGATTTGATTGATTTTATAGCAAATATCAATAATAGTGACATTCCTGAAAAAGAATTGGGCGGATATATTATTCACAGTATTGGAGAACACGTTTACATTAGGTAAGCCAGGATTACGAGAACTATTTACAAAGTAAGTATTAAGTTCGTCTAGGTCAATGGTACTACTGTCGTAAGATTTTGGGATAATTCCGGCTTCTTTTATATTTCTCTACACAGTACCAGATGGCAAAGACGGATCCCACTTTCGACGAAAATACCTAGATTTCGCTTTCCGAATCTCAGCTGTAGTAATGTTTCGTAATCTTTTATAGTTTCTTTCTAGCTCTGAGCCACAAAACCTCCTCCAGAGATTATAAGCAAGATTGCGCTCAATTATTAATGATTTAACATTATTGTTTATCCATGGCGAGCAATAACGAGTTGTAATAGTTCGTACTTGAACAAATTCATTATAAAGACTTAAAATAGCGCTATTAAAATACTCTACTTGGTCAGTGGAGTTGTTCGTTGCGTAAATATAGTCCCATTCAATAGATGTCGCTTCCTGGTGCAGACTCTCGACATCAATTGAACGAAAGCTTCTGGTCTTGAATGCCGTATGCTTGGCTCTTTTAATAGATGGACATACCACAGAAACAAAAACAGCTAAGTGATCACCAATACCAGCTACTGGAAACTCAGCACAAGATTTAACTAGCTCCGGCTTATCATATGACATGAAGAGGACAAGAGAGAACTTCTTAATGGCAGCAGAACATATACCAGAAATATAATTGCACTGTAAAAAATGTGCACAATTGTTACCACACAGCTTAGGTATTTTTCCCTAAAATATAGTGAATATTCCCTACATTTTAAGGAAAAATACCTAAGTTTTGTGGCAACAATAGTGCACAGTTTTTAAAGTGTGGGGTCATTACGGTTAATTGCGTTAAAGGAGACCATGCTAGAAGACTGGAAATAGCGGCGAACGATTTCTGCAGGAGCAGTAAGGATTCAGAACAAATCGAATACTTCCAATACGTATCTTGCGATTGCTCCGCTCTGATGAATAAAAGAGGTAGTCTATTAAGTAGCTACTTTATTTCAAGTCGGGGGGGGGGGGGGGGAGCTGCAAAGCAAAGCGCTCAAATGCATTCTGAATTTCGGGAAGCAGTATAGATCTATGGTGATTTGCAAGGTTATCCCATGATGACAAAGGGCATAATGGACCCACTGATGGTCTAAGTGAAGCAGGCTAGGCACTTTTGGCGCCACCCCTCCTACCTAACCTAAGGCTTCTCATATGAATATAAATGACAATAAATTAGCAGATGCCATGAAGAAAATTTATGGACGGCAAAATATATTAATTTTCCCTTCATCACAATTCTTCACACAAAAGCTGAGTGGTTCAAATAATATATAAATATGGAGTAAGAAGACAAGAATGTCGTCTCTCTCTCTCTCCTACTAAGTACTCATAGACATATTAAATGAAGTAATGAAAACAGTTAAAATAAATCCAAAATGAATTAAATGGACATTAAGAGGCGGATCAGAAGACCTAAACTACACAGATGATATCACCATATTAGCCGACTTACCTTCTCTTAATACGTTTACCATATAAAATTCATTTACTAGAGGTAAAAATTAGTTTCGCCTTGCCTTAGTATCCCAGTATATCTCCACTTTGTCCTTCCACCATATACAATTAATTAGTTGTTTTTTTTTTTTTTTTAATTTTTATTAAAATCTACTTTCTATTTAATGTGAATGAATCATCACGCCTTGAACCTTGCACCTCGATAATACACTTTTTTTCTTTGATTAAGTGTGCATAGCCGCACTGTAATTTGTAATGTACATACATACATATCTCGAGCAACACTTGCACTTTACCTAATTCATAAACGAAAGTAATAAATGACTTAATTGAACTGGAAATAGAGCATTTTTACAGTAATATTTAATCACATTAAAATTAATTTATAATTGATGCAGTTCCTTTCTCGTTATTAGTGAAACAAGCACCGTAGAGGAGCAAAAAAAAAAAAAAAACCTAATCATTATAATACCTAGCCTACTACGCCCAGAGAAAAACGTTATATAACGACGACGAGGTTTTCCTTTCGAACAATCAAAAGTTAACAAAAGTCAACGATTATCTCAGCCGTGCGGTGCAGTGCAATGTGTGTGATGCACTTAACCTACAAATAACAATATAAAGTTGTGGCATAACGTTATTGCTGTACAATTACTTGCGGCCGCTTCGTTGCGCATGCGTCTAGCCTATAAGTACCTACTTACTAACAGCTAAGCTAAATACTATAGCCGCACACTAGCATCATTATAGCGGTACCATATAGCTACTAACATTGTGCGCAAGCCACATCATAAAATCTTGACGATCACAACCCCGACGAACGGAAAAATGGAAAGCACTGCAGAGGAAAATGTAATCTGCAATCTGCTGGAGTTACAAGAAGACGCACAGTCACATGGTTCTATCTATCTACGTAAATTAGGCCTATATCTATAGGAATAGATTGTACTATAGAAAAATCTAGGGAATCAACTATATGTAGTACTCATATGTATGTAGATATTAGTATAGGTACTATGCTGACTTGATCTCTAGCTGGAGGGATGAGGCAGTCTCTATCTATACGGCTAGGTAGGCTAGTACAGCTGCGCCTGCGCAGTGCGCTAGAACTGTGTTAGTATGTCTCTATTATGGATATGGAAGATGTGGATGGTGGTTGCAGTCGCTGCTACTTATGTATATGCTGCTATCGATTGACGCTGCTAGCTGACCCGACCATGCACCAACATCGTCCTCATCTCATCGTCTCTAACGAAAATAGAGACCGGGAAAGGAAACACAAACAAAAACATAGAGGAATATAGAAAAGCTAAAAATAGCGGAAAGTGTACAGTAAACGTTGCTGGGATTGTGCAAGATGTAGGGCACTAGTGCAATAGAAAGATACTTCGACCGGTTGCAGTTGCAGCTTAGTTGGTTGCATTTGACTGTAAGAAAACGTGAAGGCTTGACTTGATTAGAGTCGGCGGGCGAACGAACTGAACGAACAGCTTAGCTAGCTACCGCACCATCCGTCGTATTGCGGCGGTGTATAAATTCCAATTTGGCCATTGGCTTGCCGGTTCAGAGGTCTTAACTTTTATGATGAAAAGAGAGAGATAGACAGAACGAGAAGAGATTGTGTTAGAGAGAGAGAGAGAGTGAGGAGTCTTTCTTGTCTCTTTATTATTATTACAAAATAGCTCTTCCAGTCTTCGTCCTCCTGATTCCTATCCACCTATTCAATGAAACAATATTCACTTCATAGTTGCTGCCTGGTAGCTGGTACGTTGCGGCTACTATAATATCATGTAGAAATGTGAGTTAAATTAATGTGGCAATAGAGTGAGAGCGCTCTAGATAAATCTTATACTTATTCCTGACGGACTGAATAATATTTAATCCCTTTTCCATGAAAAAGTGTGGATAGAAGTTCGTATTACGGTAAATATCTATAGTTTTCGGTAGTAGGTAGTTACATATTATATGTTTACATGTGTGGTGTAAGAAATTTGACGTGGGGGGAAAATTCTTTGTGCCTTTCGAATTCATTAGTTTGGATAAGCGTAGATTTTCTGGAATGTAACATAGATTTTTTGCAGCGTAAATTGATATTTTCTAGACAAACAGCTGCAAAATTGCTAAATTTAACATGTGTTCAATAGATTTCTGGTAAGTTAGGATTATCAGTTATATATTTGAGCTTTGAAAAATATTGGAATTTTGGTCTTTAGAGTCTTGATATAAGCCACCGACAATTTAGTAAATATATTTAAATACTTTATTGACAGAAACATAAATCTCTTGTTTACAGGTGTCAATTTGAAGTTTTTCTAGTCTCTAATTTGTGTGAGATCATTAGGTTGGATATTTTTGTTTTTGCTTATTAAAATGTCCCAGCATGGGTGATGCTTGTTTTTTTATGTTATCATAAATTTTAAATTGTCGAGGATTGGTATGTCCATCATGGAATAATAATAAATTCGGCGAAGAAGTGTTTAAGTATCTTTCACTATGGGATATAGGTTTCTTCGATCTACTCACACTTTGCAAATATCTTCTTATGTTATAAGACTGCGATTCCACTATGATACCGACTTCATTCAAATATTTGTAAAACGGAGAGAGACAGTTTCCAACCAACTGGGTCCACAAATCGTGATAATTAATCATTGAAATTTTGTTTCAAAATTATTTTACACCGAGTAAGGTAAGGTAAGGACATTGTAAGAAGAGTAGCATATCAAGATGGGAAGGAAATAGAGCTTAATCCTTCACCTCCATGAATTTGCAGAGGTGCCGATGAGGATGAATGCTATTTTTTTGTAGGTTCTAAATGTTTAGAAAGACAGAGGGGATGGTAAAATCTTCTATATTCACATAGCTTGAGGTCTTAACATTTTATTAGGTATATGATCGAAAATATTTTGAAGGGTGAAGTGATGAACACAGTTTGTAGCGCGAGTATTACTTGTGGGGCTCAAATTAGATAATTCATTGCAAGAATATCCATTTATCCATTTTGAAAATATTAATACCAAGAATGCTAAGTGACATTGTGTCGGAAATCAGGAAAAACTAAATATTGATTTTGTATAAAATTAATTAAATATAGCTTTGCGTCTTAGTTATATTGAATGCGATGCGCACATTCTGAATACTTTACTAACCATTTTGGAAACACCTAGAAAAATTGATTCCGAAAATCGCGTCTAAAGCTCCTTGCCGAACGTATTAACCCTTAGTTAGGTAGACTTTCGCTAAAGTAAAAATAAGAAGGAAAATAAAACAAAATATATATAGTCAGTCTAACCTCAATTCTCGAAAAGTAGAGGGTTTGTTCACAAAAAGAAAAAAAATATACACAAAAAAAGGAACTACTTGAACAAAATAAAAAAGAAACAATTTCCTTATAAGGAAGAAGAAGACCTTTAATTATTTTTGTGCTTAAATCAAGATAACATTGGGGACGGCCTGATCGCAGAATCCTGGGGACTACAACTCCAGAAAATAGTTGAAGATTATTACAGTTCTATAGCTTCGACTGATTGTGATTCCAGGTGAGCTGTCATATGCGCAGTCCACTGGAACTCTAGAGCTCCTAGCTGGCAGTTGTCATAGGGATAACGTGACTTATTGGATGCGCCTCCTCACTGTACGACATACCTTATATTAGTCATTTATAGGTATTTTGCGTCAACCAGGCTGTCATAGGGACCAGGGGGAATTAAGGGGACCAGACTGTCATAGGGACAGCCTGTCAGCATCAGCAGGCACAGAGGTGCCCGGCTGGAACCCGATGTCGAATCGTTCTTGATCACATATCTTCCACCATCAACTACTGAAGACATTCTCAGTTGCTATATCGTTCTCGATCCCGTACGATCCATCATAAGGTTCAGAAGACAGGCGCAATTCATTTGAACTCTCAAATAGTTGAAGACACCCTCAGTTCACTTGCGATTTGCAAGTGCTGCATCACAGAACCAACAACTGGCTCTCAGAAAATATTTACCCACCGCTAAAGCTCTGCCCCCAGTAAGAATGTCATAAATTTCGCTATTCAGATCATTCTACCTTGATTAAAATTTACAAACTAAAATATTGAAGAGTAGATCTTTGATAGTAATTAGGAATTGTTTTTAGAAAGAATACAGCCCTGAGGCACACCGGCACTTATAATATAAGTAACGTCATCTATAATACAAGAAGTATTAGATGAGAGCAGAAAACACTTTCGATCAAGCTATTAAGGGGAGAGGAGAGATCAAGTGAAGTTTGGATTAAAAGGTGTAGGTTTTTACACTCTAGAAACATCAATATCTAGAGCAAAGATTTTGATCCAAAAAATTTAATAAAACTATAATTCCCACGTTTTGTCAGAAATCTCTAACATAATGCTCTAAAGGCTGGAAGTAAT
Organism: Dioctria rufipes; assembly: GCA_963924295.1. Classification (NCBI taxonomy): domain Eukaryota; kingdom Metazoa; phylum Arthropoda; class Insecta; order Diptera; family Asilidae; genus Dioctria; species Dioctria rufipes. The sequence goes on from OZ002740.1 coordinate 29,057,533, forward strand.
ATTGACGAGGTGATTAGTTTATGGGTAGTTCAGTAGTTTGGAGTTAATGGAAGATTAAAAAAATTTCACTACAGTAATCTGACATATTCGACATATGTGACAATCAGAACCCTCATGATACATTACTGCCTCAGTGAGTCCCAGTGGACAAGTGCATGCTTGGCTTTTTTACTGGAAGAAGCGAGACCTCTTTAAAATATCTGACCGATCTGTGGGTCATGGTGCCCGGTTATATCAACGCAACTCCACGCCGAGAGCAAATATCTGAGCACGTATACTTGCTATACTCGGAAATACACTCTACCTGTCCGAAATATGGGCTATCACAAGCTACCACGTTGCTCCTATCAAGGGGCCTTCACCATGTCGAGCTGGAAAGCATAAGCTTTCCAGGACTCCTCCATTCCGTGGCACCAAATTAGACATACATGCTTACCTATTTGGTATGGTTTCATAATTCAGGCCCATAGAAACAGTGGATTCTTCATACAGATTCCTTTTATGAAATGGGAATGGTAACTCTATTCGTACTTAGGATATTATTGGAACTGATGTTTTGGCGGGGCCCACTTGAAGGTTAAGATATGTCCTTCGTTTCTGGAGAGGCTTGAGATTACGGCCTGTAATCTGATAAAATGCCATGAGTATACTAGACATATAAAAACTACTATCATGCATACTTAACTTCTCTAATCCATCAACCTTCAACATTCTTGCCACTTTCTTTAGGGCATTTGCTTGAAATCTTATTTATATTTGATACTCGTGAGCACACTACAGTACCCACCCACTAAACCAAAAATCTCATATTTGTCTTGCAGGGCATCGCGCATGTGAGTCCTTTACTTTCACGTATACTGTTCAGGGTATCATCACCACAGCATTTATGTACTACAGTGTCCACGTTGGAAAATAAAATGCACTTATTCAGTTACAACAATGTTCCACCAGTGCTACAATTTTAGTCGTAATGCATGCATGATTTCGTTTTATATATATTACTCCATGGCAGCATTGCACATCACAGACTCCCTTTCAACCTCCGGCCATCAAATTCAGAATCTCTATGGGACTTTACGTGGACACCTAGCTATGAACCCTTAATTCCACGACAGTCTTAATGTACGGATTAGTATCAATGCGATAATTAGCGCTCATAAGACAGAGTATATCCTGCCCCAATGACTACCAATTATGCCAGTGCATGCTTGACATTAACTTACTGGTCGAAGCGAGACCCGCATCTAAAATCTCTGCCAATATATGGGTCACGGAACCCGGTTGATTTAGCGCAACTCCACTTCGAAGCATACATTTATAAGCGACCATCCTTCAGAACCTCGGACTCTGTACTCAATTTATTCAATGGACATACTTCTCTGTTCAAAGAAGAATATCCGCCTAAGTCATTTAAGACTCAGACAACCTGCATCTGCCCGCATAAGGGTTACCACAACCACCATAATGCTCCCATAAAGGGGCCGTCTCCACTTTGAGATGAATAGTACTACTATAGTAGAACTATTCAGGGCTCCTCAACCCCGTGGTACCAAGATAGCAATGTCGGCTACCCAATTGGTATGGCTGCGCAGTCCATGACCATAGGACTATCGGGACTCCCAGTAGTATCTTCATGTAGATATCCTTTTATGAAACGGGACTGGTTACTCCATTCTGGTTTTAAAATCTTATTGGCACACAAGTTGTCAGCGGGGACCACGAGAAGGTTAAGATATGCCCATTCAAATCTGAAGAGGCTAGAGATTACAGCTAGTAATCTTATAGCAACCATACATACTCAACATTAAGAACTACCATCATACATGCATTAACTTCTCCAATCAGCCAACTATCTAATCTACATCCTATTACCTATTACAATTGACATACGGATTGTGCACATTTAAGACGGTACCCACAGTGTCAGCAAAATCTCATATTTTATTTCACAGTGGAATGGCGCATGTGAGCACATAACTTCTTTGTACGTGAACTTCCATTACAGTACCCTACTACAGTGCTCGTAGTACGAGATCCAAAGCGATCTTCATGGTAACAACTTTTTCTCCAGTTCAATAAATTTTTGTCGTTAAACATGCATGATTCATTCTTATACATTTTTCACCTTGGCAGGCCTGTGCATCACACACACCTCTTTTCAACAGCCGGTCATCAAATACAATATACTTGTGATTCCTTCTTAATTCGACCATACCTTTCACAACCCTCTCAAATCTCCTTTTGTTCACCGCTGGACGCTGTATCATAGAAAAGCTAAAATAAAAGAAAACTGTAAATGAAACAAACAGTAAATATTCGACATGGTCTATGCACAACTTACGACAGAAGAACCATAGAGTTCTTATTTTACAGACCATGAATACGGAAGTAAAAGAAAACGTTTTCAGCCCGTATCATCATCTTCAACTAGAACTAAATTTCCTTGAAGTAAAAAAAAAAAATACAAAACAAAAACTAGATGGCGGTAATGTTGTAAGAATGAAATTCATAAAAACACCGAACACCGAATAATTTTTTTATCTGAAAAATTCATAATAAACCGTTCTTTTTCGTAAGCTTGAACTTGAGCAAGAGTAATACAGATATTCGATATTATTATTACAAGAAAACCGCAAGGTCGACTTGAAATTTTAGCACATACAAAAAAAAAAAAACAACACAAAAAACAACAACGATCTATTACTAATAAATAACATGAGAAAAAACAAAAAAAAAACAAAACCTGCTCAGATCTTCCAAGATTAAATAAATATAAGATTTCCAGCACCTACTTACTGCCTTCCTGCCTTCATTGTATACGCATTGTGCGCGTATCCGAATTTGGCGTAAACCTCCTAAGGCCCTCCAAGGCTACACCTTTTTCTATAATTATTTGCGTGTGACAGTAGAAATTCCAAGACTGGTTCAATTCGGCGATTTATTTTCGTTCGGGCCACCATCAGCTCAATCAACAACAACAAAAAAAAAAAATGGATGGTGAACGGATTTTTCGTGTTTTTTAAAGAAAATGTCCTTGACTTTAACCGCACATTAATTTTTTGGCAGACATTTCTTTATCTCAGGGCCAGCTTCTCCCACAATTTGCAAAGTTGTATAGTGGTCATACCATTCTCGGAATAAGTAAAGGAACAAAAAAACGCAATTTTGTGTTTTTTACTCTGCGCTCTTTGTTAAAAATATTCACACCGCCTTCGGGGGAAAGGCAACCCGCAACAAGGCATCAATAAACGGTAGTAAAGGTCTTAATCGCTTCGTCGCACACACCATACCCACCATATTTTTCGTCAATGAAACCGGTAAAAAAAAATATGCTAAAAAAATACAATAATAATTATAGGTGGTAGTAGGTACATGCGGCGGCGGCGCATGCGGATCGCGGGGCAATCTGTCAAACATTTTATTCCTCTTCCTGCAAAAATAATTTGCGCTGGCGCAAAAGCATTATTTTCGAGGCTGTGGGAGAATTCATTATTAGAAAGAGGAAGCCAAAAGCAATACACGATTTCTGTATGTTTGTGTAAAAGCGCTATAGAAAAAGCTTCCAGATGCTTGTATGTGTGTGTGTTTTGACATATTGTTCTTGTTTGTTGAAAGCAAAACAAAGAGATGGGAAAATAGCCTGCAGCGCAGCGCATTCAAACCGTACCGTAGGAATTCTATAGAGGCTACCTACATACTTACAACAACAAAATCAAACACATGAAATGGAATGGAAATGAGAAGTGTAGTGAAGTCAAAAATTTCATTATGGCGCAATTTTAAGTCGCGAAATGTCCTTGAAAGCACTTTTAACCAGTCACCACATATACATACATACATACTAGGTATACCTCTATATAGTCATCGCTGAAAAAGGAAGAGTAGGAGGAGGTGAAGCACTCACTTTTCATCAGTGTTTTCCGCTGCACAAGATCACGAAAAGGCATACCTACACTACTGCTATCCTATAATATAGCTGCAAGCGCAAAATGTTAATTAGTGTTGCTATTTAATTCTCTTCTTCATAACAAGCGGCAACTTTTGAAAGTTGATGCGCAAGCTATGGCGAATCGAGATTTGTTAAGGTTTGTCTTATGAAAATTGCCATTAAAAAAGCTGCCATTTTACCAACAGAAATTTTTGTAGGTATAAGTGAAGTGGTTAAGAATTAATAATAAAACCAGAGTTAAGTCATTTTCGTTCATAGATAGTGTTTTGCAAGACACAAGGTATATTGAAATAGTAGTTAACAATTATGGCATATTTTTATTACAGAGGAAATCTAATGGTGGTATGGTAACCTATTGAGTTTGTGGCGTTATTGGAGAGTAACAATTTTTATTAAGTTTGTTATTTTCAGAACTTTAGTAGGAAAGTTATAATTGGTCAGGATTGATATATTGCACGTCACATAGAAAAGTGACCTAACTCAAATGATTTATTGAGTTGCTGGCAGTCTGGATTCCGACCTAGGCATAGTTGTGAAACCGCTCTTGTGAAGGTCACAAACGACATTCGCGCTGCATTGGACAAGGGAGAAATTTCCATTCTGGCCCTCTTACACTTTTCTAAGGCTTTTGACAGTGTTTGCCATGGGAGTCTGCTCGAAAAGTTATCCCACCGCTTTGATTTCTCTAGAAGTTCAATCCGCCTGTTGAGAGACTTTCTGAGTGGACGTTTCCAGAGGGTAGTGTTGGATAATAATAACTATTCTGTCTTTCTCCCCCTCGGCAGCGGCGTCCCACAGGGATCTATTCTGGGACCTTTGCTCTTTAGCCTGTACATCAATGATTTGCCGCAAGTAGTACGTGATGTTGATATTCACATTTATGCTGATGATGTACAGGTCTATTTAAGTCGTCCAATAGGACTAATCGAAGATTGTGCGGCTCGAATGAGCGACGATTTGAATGAGATCTACAACTGGTCTCAAGCAAATAATCTGAAACTTAATCCAAGCAAATTTAAATGCATTGCCTTCTCTTCATTGACCATTGACTCGTCAGCCCTGCCTGCAATAACGTTGAATGGAATCCCGATTCCTTATGAGAATAAGGTTCGCAATTTGGGCGTTATTCTTAACTCAAATATGACATGCTGTGATCACGTCAATATGAATAATAAAATTTATGCAAATCTTAGGCGCTTGTGGTTGTCGTCTAGCATGCTTTCGCCGAAAATGCGCTGCCACTTAATTAAGTCTCTAGTATTACAGCACTTTACATTTGAATCTCTTGTTTTCCCAAAACTTGACTCTCACTGCAGTAGAAGGTTAAATGTCGCTTTTAATGACTGTGTTAGATTCATATTTGGGCTACGCAGATTCGATCATATCTCCCACCTTAATTTCACGCTACTCGGCTGTTCACTGGACACTTATTTAAAACGGAGGGCCTTATTTTTCTTCTATAACCTATTGGCTACCTCTCAGCCCCAATATCTAAGTAGTATGGTCCGCCCTCTACGGTCAACCAGGGGTTATAAACTCTCGATGCCACGATTTCGTACTGCTATTTATGAGGGTTCTAACATTGTTCAACTAACTCGTCTGTGGAATCTATTGCCCCATAACATTCAAAGAGCCAGCACCATCGGCACATTCAGGAAACTTGTAACTGATTTTCTTAACTGAATTTGTTTTTTTTTCTCTTTTTCTTGCAGTGACACATCTTTGCATAGATTAGCATAGTTTTATTCTCGTTTTGTTTTATTTTTTTTTCATCTTTATTTTATTTTTATTTATTTTAATTTTTTATTGTATTTTATGTTGTTTTAGTAGTTTCACTCTGTAATGTATACCTTTAGATATAGTCTAATTCAATTTTAGATCCTGTATTTCTTGATCAGGTATATTATTTATGTAGTTTTACGTTTAGTTTAGGCTTCCTTGTACCCTGTAGTAATCCACTTTCTGTTAACGATGCAGATAAAAGATTGTAATCTTGTAGCATCCTAATGAAATAAATTTGAATTTGAAATTTGAAATTTATCGTTTTCGAGTTAATTACGCCATGAGATTCGCAAGGTTCGATTCTATCGTTTGGTGAAATCGGCATATTTCTATCCGATTTTTTTGCCGCTAGATAGCGTTAGTGTCACTTTTCATTTACTTAAGAACAGATATATTCTTCATAGAATAGTGTCACTTTTTGAGTTGTGACTATCTTCATTACAAACGTAAATATGTCTCGACATTTTAACAGTATTATTTTAAGTTGTGTCACTTTTCCAAAAAAATGGAATTTAATTCTTACAATTTTCTTTTTTTGAATTATGACATTTTTCCACAAAATTCAAAGTATGGAATTTAATTCGTTTGGATTGTTGGGATTATATAACCGTTTAAGTGCGAATTGTAGGCTAAGTTTCAGTATAAAGAGCATTTCTGGATGGATTGTTTTATTGGTTAGGTTGATGCATCTGTCAGAATTTGGCGTGAAGGGGCTCTTATTAATGATCGAGTGATTACATCTTATAAATTTGTGCTTTGTGTGTTTTTTTTCTTGGCTAATGATGAAACGATTCAGTATGTTTTGTGGAAGAAGTGTTGGAACATAAAAGTTCTATATATTACATGCAAATAAGCCCAAAACCTCGAATTTCAAAGTAGACAACACACAATACATTAACTCTCAATATAATAGTATATAATAGTCATTCATAGACATTACAGTAACTCTCATTTCCAATAACTCTTAAGAAATAGTGCAGTCAAGTTTTTATTATTTTATGACTTTCATGTTAAATTTGTCCTTTTCATATAATTTATTATAAGTGTTTGTCCAGTTTTCTCTTTTTATTTTATTTTCTAATTGTAAATTTAAGTTAACGACAAAAGGCTATAGATAGCCTTGACATAGGGGCCGGACTGGGTCATCAAATCGGCCCGGGAAAATAATGACAAGCCAGCCCCCAAGGGACTTCAAAAATGACTTTTTTATAAGAGGCGAACAACCCAAATTATTACGCTGATTTCCTACTGAACCTAGCACATAGAGAGCAAGACAATGTTTTCTATGAATATTGAATTCGATGCTAAATAAGAAGAAAAAATGAAGAAATATATACAGGAAATATGTATGCACAGAATATGTGTAAGAGCGGTTGGCCGTTTAACACTTCAATTAAAACTAAACAAGTAAAAAAGCTAGAATTTGTCTACCACCAATTCTTATGATACCCTAGATGAATGCCCGCGTAAAATTTCGTATGGTTACCCATCTATGCAAGTTTGATTTTTGAAGTGGTTTTTCGCATATATTTCGAGAACGGTTCGTCGGACAGAAAAAATGATTATAAGCAATTTTATAAGATTTCGTATTCTGAAGAAGTTTTTAGAACATTTTCGTTTTCACAGTATATGTAAAAAACCTAAGTTTTTATATGGCAACTTCAAGAACGGGTTGCCCGATTTAATCCATTTTTGAAATTTTATTTGCTATTATTATAAAAATACCATGTACCAAATTTCAGCTCTCTATGTCAATGAGTTTTCAGGCAGTGTCCAAATAAATAGTGGAAAACGAAAATGTTTTGTATGGCAACTCCACGAAGGAGTTACCCGATTTGTCTTATTTTCGAACTTAATTTTGCTTTTTTTTAAAGTCCGTGTACAAAATTTCAGCTCTCTAAGTATACGCGTTCTCGAGTTATCGTGCGCACAGACGGACAGACGGACGGACGGACAGGCCGACAGACGGACAGACGGACGGACATTCAAAAATCGGAATAACTTTTAATATTATGCATGGGTGTCCATTATTTCGAGGTGATACGAACGGAATGACAAACTCATTATACCCTTTAGATTTCATCTAGGGTATAATAAAACAGGGTTTCTCTGTGGAAGCAGGATCCGAGAGACAACAATTTTACTTAAACAGCTGTAACAAGAGTAAGACAAGTGAAGCAGACGTTGAGCCGGACGGGAACACCCGTTAAAAAAAATTATTGCGGGCGAAAAAAATTACATTAATAACATTTACCTTTGACAAATATAATTTTTTTGAGTTTTAACTGTTAATTAAATGTTTTGCTCTCGATTTGAATTAACCCGCTTGACAAGGCTGAGGTTTGTTCGTAATCCTGACATGGAAGAAATTTTTGCCAAAATTTTCTAAAGATATTGTTATACCAGCAAACGCTAAAGAAACAAGAAAAAAAGCGACTCGAACGTTTTAAATCACAAAATGATGAGTGATGTCAATATTGCCACAAAACAAGAGCTACAAGAGTACACCAATTTTTGAATCGATTGATGTTCTTTTATTCGAACTGACGAGGAGGTATAAAATGTTGGAACAAGTTTCAGAAGATTTTAGATTCATTTCTGGTGATCTTATTAGCAAAATGTACATACGCTGATAGTCTGAGAAAAACCGGTTTTGGATTTGCTTCAATAAATTCGCGACTATAGTAACTAAGAGTCCTATCTAAATGTCGAAATCGCATTCAGAGTTTTTGTAACATTGCCAATGACGATAGCTTCATGTGAACGAAGTTTCAAAAAATTTAAGCTAATAAAAAATTTCCTGTGATCTACAATGGGTCAAGAAAGATTATCAAATGTGGCTGTTTTGTAAACCGAAAAAGAAATGACAGGAAAGCTTGTCATTTTGAAAAAATTATAAAGTAATTCGAAAAAAGCTAGAAAAGTCCATCTATAAAATCTTGCAAATATTTCTATCACCTCAATGTTTTTAAATGTACTTTACTCGCAAAAAATTAACATCAACTAATAATTTTATGTGCAATAAATATTATTTACTATTCTTATCATGACAAATTGTTGCTCAACTTTGTACAATCAGTTGATATACCATGTCAAAATAGTATAGTTAAAATTATATAAGGTTTGTTGAGAATTTTATGGATCAAGGGTGCAAATTTATACGTTTGCCTCAGGCGCCAAAACGAGTTGTTACGGCTCTGCGTGAAGGAACTACTCTTTGGTTTTGGAGTCTTTTTGTAACCGCATAGAAATTCAATCGCTCCTTCAGTTACTTGTATGGCCCAATATAGGAACAAAAGCAATGCCACTAATTCACCGAATGTGAAAACATTCAGGCTGTTTCCAATATTTGGGTACTTTCTAACACTAGAAATTTGTCATAAGTAAAGGCTGACAGTAATATATCATGACCATGTCTATACTCTACTTCAAAATTGATTTACATGAATTAAAATTACTTTTTTTTTTTACAATGACAAAATAAAAACAAAATTTAAAAACTGTTTTTATATTTTCTCTTCAATTTCGAACTTGTTTTAAAAGTAGACGTACAGCTATACCAAACTTTTGAAAGCCTTGTTGAACCCTTCTGTTAAAAAACACATTTTCCGTGCGTTTTTCGAAGTAAAAATGATATGATGCAAAACATAATATAAAGCGCTTTACAAAAAAGTGAATACTTTTAAAGCCACGAAAAAGCCAAATTTGCCAAATATAATGCTATCTCGGAAACAACCACTTTCCTCCGCGTCCTGACAGTGTTTATAAGTTGTGGGACATTTTTGAGTATTTTTAACTCATAACTCTCCTCTGCCCAGATGACCTCGTTGCCGTGAGCTAATTAGCTTTATTGTATTAGGCTTTTAGGTTATGCAATAAAGTACTTTTTCAATTTTAATAGCTGCCAGTCCGGCTCTGCTTGACACAACAACTAAATTCCTATAAAACGATAATTTTAAAGTAAAAGCTTTTAGTAAATTATAATTAGATACTGTTACCATATTATGTTTATAGTTCCTTGAGTATAGTCACAGCCCATGACTGAAATATATCGCATGTATAACACAAAAAGTGTTTAATTCACACAATCCGGGTCATATAATCCCAACAATCCAAACGAATGATATTTGCGAAGGACCCACTATACAGCACTTTAGTATGGAATTTAATTCTTAAAAATTGTATTTTGAGTTGTGCCACATTAAAAAAAAAACTTGTAAAAATATTTATTTAGTAACAAAGAAAATCGACACAACTTAAGAGCATGCGGGAAAAACAGATAAGCTCGGCAACTGTGGTAACAAAAATGTAAAAATTCTTTTATATAAATCTTCAGAAATAAATTTACTAACAAATTAAACAGATAATAAATTTACTTTTATCAAAATATATCGAATTCAAAAATTCACTAAAAAATTTCTATTTTCACACTTACCAAATAAACTTAACTGCACAAGATCTCTGATGACAATGGACTCGCTACGGTTACGGTTGACTTTTAACAAGAAGATGGATTTACAATGTTTTATTGAAACAGAAACGAAATGGAGCACTGTCTCATATTTGGTGCCTATCTCATAATAAGCTACTTTTCTCTACTTAGGTGCACCCCCTTGAAAATAATTCCGCCGGCGTCCATGTCAACTCCTTATATCCGAGTGTGTTTGGCAGTTGAGTATAATTCTAAGTTACGCCAAAAAAAGTTGCAAATTTATGAACGTTTTGTGAAGTAATGCCAACTTTTTTCTAGTCTTAATAAGGGCTCACCCTCTGATCCTCGAAGTAGGTGACAGTGTATTAGATTTATAATCCCAAAAGGCGTCGTGGAAGATGTCTAAAATTACAAAGCGATTGGGAAGGCCCTGGCCATCATTCCCGTAAAATTATAGGTAGAAATATTTAAAAATTCGAATTTTATGATAATCGATCAATCAAATGCCGATTTTCTTTTATAATCAATTGCTTTTTTGGATAATCCACTCCAAATCTCTAATCAGATTGTGTCACTATGAGAAATAAACGTTTGTAGAATCATAGAAAAAAGATTTTCTGTGATCTAACTCTCGCATACTTGAAATTGTGTCTGATTCCGTACCCATCTAAAGCAGTGTTGGTAAGTTATTACGGCTAAAATTTTCTCGAAAATGGGATTTACTGGTAACTTTTCCAACAGATTACTATACAAATTCCCACAACTCTTTCCTAACTACCAAAAAGTATATCAAAAGGATGAGTTTACGTTAGTTTTTATTGATAGGGGATTTCTCTAGTACATTCCTAAATTAAGAGTAAAGTGATCAGTGCTAACTACATATCAGCTATTTACTACAAAGTCTCATCCCTAATCACAATTCTAGCCATTTCTCAAAGCCTTTCTAGGTATTTAAAAAATACTCAATATTTGAGTTTCACGGTCATGCGCAACTAATTAAACACACTTGCGCAAGAAAATTCAATTTTTTGTGTCAATTTTAAGGAAATATTTTTGAATCTATGATTTTTCCTATAATTTTAAATGGAAAAACGAAATTATCTCTTCTCCCTTTTTAAGGCCAGAAATTCCCATAATATGGGATAATTCCCACGACCTCCCAATACTGATCTGAAGTTTTTAAGTTTTTGATAACAAATATAGCTTGTAGTTTTGATTGGTCGTTCTTATTGTACTTAAAGCTTACGGTTATATTAGGATCGTACGATTTTTTTTATAACCTATACGAAAAAGGAGATCTTCCGCTTTTTTAAGTATAAATCTTTTGTTCATCTGAATTTCATTATCTGCCCGAAATACGATCCAGTTAAAATGAAAAGAAAAAAAAAACTAAGTCATAATTGCAAAGAAATGTGCGCAAGGTTTACATATCTACAGGCACATACATATATGTAAATTGCTCGGGTTCCTTTCATCCCATTGCATTGGAGAAATGTTTAAAGAAAGGCTTAAAACCAAGGACATGCCCGGTATTATTTGCAAAAGTCAAAGGAAATGGGTTACCATAAAACAATAAAACTGGAACATGGAATTGTGTTCTGTCAAAATAAATACAAAACAAACAAACAAATAAATAAACAAGGATCACTTCTTGCGCACGAGTTCAACTGAAATGCAAATCGCCCATGTTAATAGGTTCTTCTTACAGTTGTAATTGGTGCATGAAATCCTTTTCACGTGATAAATGATTTCTTTTGCTTTTCTGAACTGTTTTTAGAAAGGTCGTAAACTCTAATAGGATGCAAGGGTTGCTGTTAATGTTTTTGCCAAGTGATTGACGAGAATTTCTATACTGAGACTATCATCCGGTCAATGTTAGAGCGTGCGAACAACTCTTTAAACGTTAAGGTCAAGAAATGTTATCCTTTCGTATACGTAAAGGACCTTCCGCATACAAAAAAAAAATTAACACTGACTTTCTTTTGGCATATCACTTTAAAATGAACTTAATAAAGGCGCGATAGCAGAAATGCTGCTCTTAGGTATTTGAAGGTCGACACCGGAACGGAATGTTTGAGATTTATCCGCTTAAGGAATTTAACAGATATTTCAAAGGAGTGTCAAAATTGATGTAGAGCTGTGAATTTTTTTAATTTGGTAAAATTGTATAACAACCGTTTTATGATTTTAGCCAAATGAATTATGTATTAAGAAAATAAATTTGTTATTGTAACGACAGACGTAACTAAAACATCATACTATAATTATTGAATTTAATTTCGTGTATAAGTGTAAACTAAGGCCTTTGCCTTCATTGGTTTTGCTAAGAAAATTACAGTTGATCTGATGATTACTCTTGAATTATAAGTCAAAAAATGTTTGTTTTAATGATCCTCTCATCATTAGCAATGCAGAGACATTTAAGTTTGCATATTCTGAAACGCATATTTGAAACCCATACAAAATTATAAGTTTCAAAATGTGTTGAGAGCCGAGATGTCTTAACTACTAGGATTTTTTCTCAACGGCAACTCAAATCACGTATCTACAGGGTGTTTCCTCCATGGTGGTCAATAGAGCAGAGATGATAGTACTCACCTGGGCAAACAAAAAATTTTATGTCAGGGGGTGGGGGGCATATCAACCTGTAATTAAGAAATAAAGCCATTTCAGAGTTACAGGGTGATTAAGAAAAAAAAACAATTTTTTCACAAAACACCCTGTATCCTAAAAAGTAGAGAGCAAACGATCACAGTTCAGAGCTCAATGTATGCAGAACTTCAGGGCTTTTCCAATGACTGCTCAACCAGCCCCATACCCTTATCATCTTAGGAGTTATGGGGTCTGAATTAAAAATTTCGAATTTTGTTACCCTGTTTTTTTTACATTGACGCCCATTATTTTTGCAAAATGGGTCGTTAACATAATTTCGTTTTTATAAGAACTGCAAACTGTAGATTATCCTCTTTAAGTAGACCTATTACACCCTATGTGCAGTCTGTAGTCGTTAAAGAATTATTAGCTCACGACCTATTCAGGTCATACCGAAATTAGCCGATACTTTTTAAAATTACGTTTTTTCACTCACTAAAGGAACAACTGTTTAACGGCTACAGATAGCGAATAGGGTGTAATAGGTCAAATTAAAGAGGAGAGTCTACAGTTCATAGTTTTTATAAAAAGTTATGTTAGTGACGTTTTTGAAAAAAAAAATGTGGATCAAAGTAGAAGAAAAGGTAAGAAAATCCGATATTTTTAGTTTAGACCCCAATAATTCCTGAGATGAGAGGGTACGGGACAAGTTGAGCAGTCTTTGGAAGGTCCATGAAGCTCTACATACAATGCCCTCTTAACTGTGATCGTTCGCCTTATACTTTTTAAGATACAGGATGTTTTCTGAAAACCAGACCTGTAAAGTACTTAATTAAGTACTAGTATCAGTACCAGTACCTGGAATTGTACTTGAAAAATTTGAAAGTACCGGGACTTGTACTCGTACTTAAAATCTTTCAAGTCCAGGCACTGGTAATCTAGTACTTATAATTTTACAGGTGCAGAACTCTAAAGTACTTAATTACATTAGTACTTAAATACTAGTAACAGTACCAGTACCGGGACTTGTACTTGAAATGTTTTTAAGTACCAATACCGGGACTTGTACTGTACTTGTACTTGGAATTTTACAGGTCTGCTGAAAACTAGCTTTTCTTAATCATAATGTAACTCTGAATCAAGTGATATGACGCCACCCCCCCCCCCCCCCCCCCCTACACAACATATAATTTTTTGTTTGTCTTTGTCACCTCCTGCTCTATTGACCATCATGGAGGAAACATTTCGACGGAGGGCAGTGGTTAAGTTGAGATTTCCTAATATTAACGTCTAACTTAGGTAAGTGGGGAAAGCCGTATCAACGTAAATATTAGGGAAATTGGGGAAGATCTCCCCATAGATCAGAGGACGTATTTCCTGGATTTGTTAAATTGAACGTAAATTTCACGTCAAGTTTACGTAAATTTTCCTTAATCTCAACCTATTTTCTAACTAGGTTAATTCATGTTAAAGTGTATGTTAATGTAGAAGGAATTTTATTCTATAAGAATTGCGTGTGCATATTTTCCCTAGTAGATTAATATAAATATTATGAACAAGGCACAAATCTAATTTGAATGATAATGAAAAGTATTGCTTTAATAAAAAAACAAAAATTATGAACTTATTCAAAACTAATTCACTCAGCTTCTAAGCGATCCATTTTTAAACGACAAAAAGTTTTATTGATAAATATGGAAATAACGTTTCGAAAAATAAAAACGCGCTTTAAAAATATGTATTGTACGTATAAAAATATAAAAAAATAATAATTTTGAAGTCTTTTAAATTATATGTTGGTTTGCCATTTAAAATCTTGAAATTAATTTAAATATTCTTTAATCGTTCCGAAATTAAGAAATATCCAATTAATTAGGTGGTTTTTGCAGTAACTATGGAAAAAATTAAATTAAAGTACGAGGTCTCTTCAGAAAATATCCGAACATTTTGAATTACGCGCCAACGGATATATTTAGTGATGTGCGGTTGACAGCACTGGTTTGCACATAACCAAGTGTTTTTGGATTACTAATATCTCGTATAGTTTGTTTTCGTGATATTGTTATATGAGTGCAGCATCGTGTTAGTGGCGATTTTTTAAATGTGCAATTTTCTGGAGCAACGACGCAATGTAAAGTAGTCGTTAGTCAATTGAAAATGATCCCCGACCAGGAAGGCCTTCCACTTTAACCGATGACTCAAACGTTCAGAAAATCAACAATCTGGTGCATGAAAATAGCCGATTGACTGTCAGAGAAATTGCAGAAGAGGTTAACATCTCAACTGGGTAATGCCATGAATTTTTGACGGAAAAATTGAAAATGCATCGAGTTACAGTAAAATTTGTTCTTCGTTTTATGACAGAACAACAGAAAGAATATCGAATGGACGTTTGTCGGGAACTTCTTGAACAATGACAATGAAACATTCATGTAAAGGATCATAACGGGAGACGAAAGTTGTACCTACGGCTACGACATTGAGACAAAAGTTCAATCATCAAAATGGATTGGTAAAGGATCCCCACGCCCCAAGAATGCAACTCGATCCAATGTCAGAGTGATGATCACTGGACTTTTCGACTTTAAGGGAATTGTGCATTTTGAATTCTTACCTCGTATGTACTATCTATAGGTGCTCTGTACCGGTTACGTGAAAAAAATCCGTAAAAAGATACCTCAGTTGTGGCGAGACAACTCATGGTTCTTGCACCACGACAATGAGTCTGCACATTCAGCTTTATCAATTCGTCAATTTTGTGCCAAAAATCAGATGACAGTACTCCCGCAGCCTCCTTACTTATCAGACCTAGCATCTTGCGATTTCCTTTTATTTTCTAAATTAAAATCAGTGCTGAGAAGATGTCGTTTTCAGAGTATTTATGACATCAAAGCATATTCGTCACATACCTTAAAGCCCATCTCAAATGAAGCTATTCAAGAGTGCGTCGCGAAATGTAAACACCGTTGGGAAAAATGTCTGAATAGGGGACGGGAGTACTTTGAAAGGGACAATTCAATTCAATTCAATTCAATTTAATTTATTAGCTGGATTGGTACACAAGATTTACAATCTTTTGTAAGCACTCGAAAATATAATTCTAGAGAAAACAATGTTCAAATAGTTATTAATAGAGTTAATTTTATATGTTGATTAAAATAATAATGAAATCATAACCAAAACTAAATTTAGAAAAAAGAACAAAACTTATTATTTGATTAATTAATTAGCAGCACTCTTGAAACCATCAGACCTGTGTTGAAGATAGCAGCCTCTTAAATTCACCGACAGTAACCGCTCTCTGCAAGGTTGTAGGTAACAAGTTCCAAAGCCGTGGGATCTGAATGAAGAAGGAGCCTTCCTGAATCAAGCGACTATGACGTGGAATCAGAAGATCCCATCGTCGCTGAGATTGGAGAAACTGGATCTCATCCATTAAGTAGTCAGGGCGTTTAGTATGTATGAGCTTGAAGAGGAATAGAATTGCCTGGCGTTTCAGATAAATATTCAGTGTGCAGCCCAGTATTCTGGGAATAAAATTAGAGACATGGTCAAATCTGCGTAAATTGAAAATAAAGCGAATACAATCATTATAGGCCACATTTATTCGACGAGAGCAATAGCTATCCAATTTAGGAAAAATCAAATTCCCGTAAGAAAAGTAGGGCAGGATGAGAGTTTTCACCAATCTACATTTGATGTCCACACTTAATAATTTAGCAGAGAGCCAGAGTCGACGCAAACCTCCATACACCTTACTTAGCACTGCACGCACATGATCACAGCATTTCATTCTTCCATTAAGAACGACACCGAGATTCGTAGCTTCGCTTACCCTAGTCAATATTTCACCTCCAAACATGATCTGCGGAATATCAGTTTCCAAGCTGTTATTGGAAAAAATTAAATATTTCGATTTATTGGCATTTAACATTAGAAGGTTACGTTGAGACCAATCGTAAATTCGCCGTAAGTCATCGTTAATCCTTACAATGGAGTCTTCAATCAGCCCGAGAGGCGTGCTATTGTATATTTGTAAATCATCAGCATATAAATGGGCACTAACCTCTTGAATAATGTCAGGTAAATCATTGATGAATAAGGAAAAGAGTAGTGGACCTAAAATAGACCCTTGGGGAACGCCACAGAAAAGCGGCTGTAGATCAGAAAGATGATCCCTGACTCGCACTTGCTGATACCTATCGCCTAAGAAGCTCTGTATCAATTGGACGGCACTAAATGAAAACCGGAAAAATGTCAGAATTTTGTTGAGGAGCATAGAGTGATTTACACAGTCAAAAGCTTTTGTAAAGTCGAGTAAAACCAGTATTGCAATCTCGTCGTTATCCAGGCCTTTTCTTATGTCTGTAGTAACCTTTAGGACAGCCGATTGACAGCTATAACCTGGTCTGAAACCTGATTGACAGCGCGAAAGCATTCTGTTGGACAAGAACGAATAATTTATAAAATTAATAATGAAGTTCGGTTATTTTCTGAACCAACCTCGTATCATAAAATATTGGTATTTATTTTCTTAATGATTATATGACATCCTTCTTTTGTAAAATAAATATAGCGCATAGTACCTACGTTTATTATCCTATCATTATTATTTGTGGGGGATGCAGATAGAGCTCTCGCATCTCGTATAGTCACCATGATCTATAAGATATTTTATTAAATTACCCCTAAATTCGTTAGGGCGCCCATTCGAATTTAAGGTCTTTTATAAAACCTTGGGGGCCATCTTTGCAACATCTTCTGGAAGCCGGAATGCCTTTAGTATTAGTTGAGTTCTTAGCCTTATGCGGTACAGAACTTCTCAGTAACACAGGACATGTTCAGCGGTTTCATCGTGTTTCATATTTTTAAGATGATATCTAAGTGGGAAGTGCCCAGTAAATATGCCCATTATGAACCTTAACCCCTTTATGCTGAGTGTGAGGAATACTTCTGTCTTCTGTTGCGAATACTTTACAAACTCCTTCGCTTGTTTCAGCCCTGGGATATTTTCCCAGTGTGTCTTTTTAATTCTGTCCTCCCAAAGACTGATCTGAGCTGAAAGGTGACTATTTACCCAGTGCCTTTGCGAGATAGCATTTCGGTCCATATATGCCCACGTCTACTCTACCTTCCATTTTGAACCCATCCGTATACCATTTAAGAGATCCTTTTTCAAAGTGCAGTGGGTCCCCAGAATGTCACTGTTGACAGACCCCTAAGATCACCTTAAATGGTATTTCAAAGTTATTGCATTTTGGTATAACGTCTAAAATTGGGTTGGTCATCGGTTCCTCCAGGAATTCTTGGAAGACTTTCAGGTGGTCAACCAAACTGTTTGTGCTTCAGAGATTTGCCCTCTGCAGTAGTGCAGTCTAATTGCACTGAAGATGGCCTCCTTGCTAACATGCAAATGCAAAGGGAGTAGGTCCAGCATATCCTCTAAGGCTGTAGTTGAGCAGGTATCCTAGCCATGCAAGTCGTTATAGTTTTTGCAAACTAGATCGAACTGTTTTTTTTTTCTGTTTTTTTTTTTTTTTCACCAAACGAGTGAACCGTATGTAACCATGGGTCTTATAACGGATGTACATATATGACCACAGAGTCATTTTGATTTATCGTCCTAAAAGATAGTTTGACTTAAAATTTTTACTTTGACGAGGACTTTCCTGGACGTCAAGGCAAAATAACCAAAATTTTCGATTTTAAGGGTAAAAAACCATGCTTAGGTAATTTTATAGGTAAAGGTAACGATAATTTTTTCTTAAAAAATATTTCGACTTAAAATAAGCAACCCCCAAAAAGAAAAATCATCAAGTCAATCATTTCCTCTGCAAATGCTTTCCGATTTGCATAGTCGTTGGCTTTAACTGTTGGACAATAGCCATTTTGTATGGGTGGAAATGCAGATCGAAACGCAATATTCGTCTTACCGAGCGATCAGACATGTGCAAGGCAGCAGCTTCTTTACGAGCCGGCCGCCCCGAGGCCTGGCTTCCACAGCTTCTCTTACTCGATCGATATTCTCTGGCGTGCAGGCTGACCTTGGACGGCCTGTTGAATTCCGTTTTAACGTTGAAACGGTAGCTCTGAAGTTACTTACCCATAGCAGAATTGTGTTACGAGTTGGGACTTTTTCTCTTGGAGACACATTAAAACGCGTACGGAACTGCCGCTGAGTAGCAACGCAGGAATCGTGACTTTTAAAATACTCCTCGACAAACGCACGGTGCTCACCCGACCATTGCCAATGGCAGCCCTATATTTCTTTTACCTAAAGTAAAGGGGCGCTAACGATTTGTTTATTACGTCAATTAAGTTGGGACCGCCATTTCATGGTAGAACAATTTTGAATACGTCAAAATTTAGGGCTCAATTAGGGCTAATTTAAGCCACTTCCACGAATTTAATGCTCTTGTATTTTTCAAAAAAATTCATGGATAATCCAACTTGTAACATTTCCATCTTATCTACGTTTATTTTTCGCCGCCACTGCGCATCTACATACATCAGCACATATAACCAACAGACGACATCATTGTTTAAAGACCTCCCACTCCAAGTTCCTGTGAAATCAACATCGCCTGACTATAAATAGAACATGACGTAATTATTCTTCAGTGAGTCTTTCCAGATATTCGCCCTAAAGCGCACCCTCGTGGTCCAACTAGTCAGTACTAGTACATACTTGTAAAATTAATAAATATATATATTTGTGTGAACTTTTTCTACAGTAAACTATTTTATAATTGTAATAACTGTTTTCTTTTAAATTTGTTGTTACAAACTTTATTAAAAGTTAGGGCCACCACTACTGGCATTAAATTAGCTCTAATTGAGCCCTAAGATATTATGCAGTGCACACTATTGTGACAATACTATTTAACCTATTCTCAGTAGTGATGGTCCTAGCTTTTAATAAAGTTGGATTATCCATGGAATTTTTTAAAAAATACAAGAGCATTAAATTCGGGGAAGTGGCATTAAATTAGCCCTAATTGAGCCCTAAATTTGGACGTATTAAAAACTTTTCTACCATGAAATGGCGGTTCCAACTTAATTGACATTTGTTTATTTTACACAGCAATTTGGTTTTTAAAAAAATATCCCCCTTCAAAATGTCACGATTTCGTTACTGCCATGATGAAACGAATGCAAACACAGCACACTAATAAATTTCGTGAGTGGATTACGTTTTCAACCGATATAACGCTTCCTTATTAGCTATATTTTTTTATAATGTTGATAGCACATTTTATATAATTAAAATTAAAATTTGAAGTTAAGAAACCGATTGTGTTGCGACCGAATGATTTTTGATCATTTAATAATATTTTTGTCGAAGTTGTAACCAAATCGCAAGGGACTATGTCGTAGGTAAAATCTTAACCCACACACATATTTATAAGATAATTAAAAAAATTCATTGATTGGATTGATCTTAAAAAACAAAAAAAAAAAAACAAAATTTAATGCTTATCTCGAATCAATCTTTTAACAATAACTAAGTAAAACTAGCCTTAACTTAAAATTCTCAATGTTCTTTTTCCATTTTTATAACGACAATAAAACCTGAAGATATCATTGAGAAGTGGTCAACGAAACCCTTAAAGACATCCCTAAATACAGAAAGAAAAAAAGAAAAAACTCCACAGCTACTTGAGAATTTAATGCCTCAATCAGGAAGACTTTTGAATTTCTGTTCGTTTTAGGTGTCTAATAAAAATCAGTAGTAAAATATCAAAATCCTCTTTCTAATCTTCCCATGTCTGTTAGAACTCATCTAAAATTTACTGCAGCAATCATATCGAACCGTGAGCGTGTGCGTGTGTGTGTGCGCGCATTAAATTAAGACCTCAAGAAAAATATCTTGAAAAACTCTTCGAAATGGAAACTGATACGAAAGTTAATTTTAACGTCTTTCTGACAGAAAAG
Organism: Dioctria rufipes; assembly: GCA_963924295.1. NCBI lineage: Eukaryota > Metazoa > Arthropoda > Insecta > Diptera > Asilidae > Dioctria > Dioctria rufipes. The sequence continues at coordinate 29,078,223 of OZ002740.1, forward strand.
AAGAAAAAAAAAACAAAAATAACAACGAAACGAAAAATATATGCCATAAAATTCGAAAAGGGTCTTTTCTACTACCACTTTAACGACATTTTACCCTCTCTGAAAACCCGCACAATTCGGAAATTCTTAATTTATGGAGCTACAAAAACACGACAGGCAAGAATCCTATTGGTACTACAGTGGATGCTGGACGCACATATATATGTATGTATGTATGTATGTACGGTCCGCTAGAAGACTAGACGATGGGAAAGGAAAGGAAAAACGTGCGTCATTTAAAACTTCCCTTAAAAGGCAATTAAAAAGTAACAGCATCAGTGGTGCAGCAGCAGACTCCCAGTGAGAGATGCTGCAATGCTTTCAGATTTGTATGGCGGATGATGGCTGAGATGAGAGCAATGTGACAAAACCAGTTACGTACTTTTTATGTAGGCATGTCTCATATTATCCAGACCTAGGACGGAAGAAATGCACGAAAAAAAAGGTACTGGGGGTGTGTAATAAATCTTGTGTTTTTCAATAGCTTTTAGGATTTTTAGATGTTTAGGGCTCCACCTTCTTTTTTTTTCTGAGAGTAACAATGATGGAAGTCGTCGGACGGATTTTGTTTTTGAATTAAGGAATGTTACAAAAGGCGTAGCCCAATGTAATTTTGAATCCTGAAATTTCTAATTTCAGGTAAATTAACGATTTGTGGTGCAAAATAGAAAGTTCATTAAGGTAGGACTAACTGGAGGTTTTGTATACGAGTAAATAGACCAGTCGCATTAGGACAATCAAATTCAAGGAGGAGATAAGAATAGAAGAAAATTTGGAAATAATTTTGTTAGTTTATTTATAACGAAATAGTTACAAAAATTTACTTTTTACAATAATCTCGAATTGAGAATCGTAATCGCGCAATTAGTTACCAATTTAATTTTTAAATGCCAAAGTTTGTGAAAGTGACCTAAATTCTAAATATGAGGCGTTGAATGCCAGAATGGACCATCCCTCCAATTAATATTTTTAAGTTACACAAGTTTTATTATTATTTTATATTTTATGTTTTTATTATTTTATTTGATAAAAAGTTGATGTGTTTTACACTCGTTATTGTGTTGCAGCTATCTTCAATTGTTTTGTGAAAGCATGTTGCTTAATTGTAAACCATTTGTGAATTTTTGTATATAAAAATACAAAAAATATTGTGGCTTGGTCCATTTATGCATATCACATATTTTCTAAAAGACTCAAAATTTGTTGGGATGGACTGACTGTAGCATAAGTACATCAGAGAATGTTTCGATTTGTTATTAAAAACATAGATAATTAAACAGAGACAAAAATGCTTATTTACGAAAAGTTCATTATAACAATATTATAAAAATAAAGTATAGATTCTATAAAAGAAAAAATTTAACCAGCTTGCTCAGTTTCTTCTTCCCTTGCCAGTGAAATAGTGTGAATTGTTTTGTTTTCTTTTGTTTTTTATGTTTTAAGATTTTTTTAAGATTTATGATGCCTATATCGGCGGCACAAAGTCCATCAGTACCTCTAGATCCTTATTCTTAGTAGCTTCACTAATCGAGTTACCTTCAGGATAGAAAACTTTGAGCTGTTTAGTAAATAAAAAAAAAAAAATAAGAATGATTATGTATACTATGAAACTATCAACTAACTGGTATTCCCTTGCGGAGAGAAAGAAAAGAATGTGAAAAAGGAGCTATATTATGTGCGTTTTAACGAGTTTCTTAAATGCATTGATGGTACCAGCCGCCTGTATACTGACAGGGAGATCATTCCACAGACGGATGCTTTGGACAAGATAAGAGCTTTCCATTACAGTCTTGTGAAAGCGAGGCAATGCCAAATTTCTATTTCGTTGGGAGGTAGTAAAATGGAAAAGTTCTCTTAGGTACTCTGGCTTATTAAATTTTAACAAATTGTACAAAGAAACCAAGTTTCTTCGTTTAAGGTAAGAGGCAAAAGAACATCCGAACAAGCAAGACCGGAGATGAGAGACATGATCAAACCTACGCAACCCATAAATGAACCTCACACAGTCATTTAGGGTAACTTCCATCTTGCGTGTACAGATACTATCCAGTTTAAGAAAGACCAAACATCCAAAAGTGAAATAAGGCACGGTTAGTGTTTTTACTAGCTTTAGACGAGAACGACTGGATAATATACTCGCTGAAAGCCACAGTCTGCGTAAGCCCTCATAGATTTTTCTGATCGTATTATTAATGTTATCACAGCATTTCATATTGGGGTTTAGTACTATCCCAAGGTTGGTGACCTTGTTTGACATAGGCAGTGAAACGCCGTTTAACAGTATAGGCGGTATGTCAGTTTCATTGAGTGTGCTATTGTAAAAGATAGCACAGAGTGACTTTCCCGGATTTAGTAGCAGCCGATTATAGTTAGACCAGGTGCAAATTCGGTCCAAATCTGAGTTTATTCGTGACACGCAATCCTCGAGGAGGCCGATAGGTCTACTTAGATACAGATGAACATCATCAGCATATAAATGAATTTTCACATCATGAACAACTCTCGGTAAATCGTTGATAAATAAGCAGAAAAGCAAAGGACCCAGAATAGATCCTTGGGGAACCCCTCGTTCTAGCGGCCGCGCACTGGACAGCAAATCTTTCACCTTGACTTGTTGACGACAGGGTGAGAGAAAAAACTGTTGATCAAAGAAACAGCTGAGGTGCTAAAATTAAAGGAGAATGATAGCTTCTGGAGAAGAATGCGATAGTCTACAGAGTCGAAGGCTTTCGAAAAATCCAAAAGAACCAAAGCCGTGAACTTGTCTCGGTCCAGAGCCAATCTTATATCTGAAGAGACTTTTAAGACTGCGGTTTCGCAACTATGGGAAGCGCGGAAGCCGGATTGCCAACTCGTTAATAGGTTGCAGGATTCCACATAAAGTAGTATTTGCTTGTACATAAGCTCTTCTAGTACTTTCGACATAAAACATAGTAAACTTATTGGCATGTAATTAGCGTGAGATTCAGCAGAGGTTTTCTTGGGCACCGGCAGTACAGTTGCTACTTTCCACTCACTAGGGAAAATAGATGACATTAGGCAAGTGTGAATGATATGTAAGATATACTTAGCAATGTACGGGAATAACATTTTGATAAACCGCGGTGACAAGCTGTCTGGACTGATTCATTTAAATCAGTCCCACGGAACGAGAATGTGTTAGAAGGATTAGGGATAGCATATTCTTCTATTAGATAATCAGGAAGGCCGGGTTGGCTAGTTATCACAGGTGAGTTTCCAGCGGAAATGAAAAATTCATTTAGTTCGTCAGGGTTTAGACTGCAGTCATCATTCCTGTCTTTGCAATATACACCCGCCAGTTTTAAATTTCGCCATAGTGTTCGGGGAGGAAGACTGAGGTTGAACTTAGAAGAATAGTACTGACGCTTAGCACGTGAGATAGCCAGATTAGCTTTATTTCGTGCAATCTTGTATAACCTGTGCGCTTCAATTGTTCGGAGGCGCCTAAAACGATGATACAGATACTCACGTTTAGAGATAAGAAATCGTATTCCTTCAGAGAACCACAGGCAGCCATGCGCAGTTACACAATTCGTTTTGACAGGGACATACTTTTCAAACAGATTAGTAACAAGCAAGTTAAATGTAGACACTTGGTGGTTTACTGAGACAGAGTTAAATATCGTGTCCCAACACAAGGATGTACATTCATCTATTAGAGCATTAGCGTCAATGTTATTATAATCGCGGAAGGAATAATAATTATGATGGAGATTCGGATCTAGAGAGAATTCATAGCTCATAAATAAGAGATCATGGTCCAAAATGCTAGGTGGATCAATTTGGTCGTGCGATAAAACCTTGTCACAATCGGTTACGAGAAGCAAATCGAGAATCGAAGGATTAGTGGCATTAAAGTACGTGGGAAATGAGTTCACAATATGCAGGTGGACAGATAGTAGGTGATGAGAGAATTGGTTGACTAAATTATCATGCCGTCTTAAATTGACATTGAAATCACCTCCCACAATCACGTTCTCATATCGTTGCCCTATAATCATAACTATTTCAACACAGACGAGCATTCAAATTTAATATGATAGTCTAACCTTATTTTAGTTGCATCACTTTAAAATTTGGAAAAATCTTTGTAGCCACATTGCAATTCAGGTTGTTATTAATATTTAAATAGATAACTATAACCTTTAGTCTTTGTTATCTGCCTTATAACCTAAAATTTATCCCGACGGTACTTTTTACCCCGATCGGTACAAGAACATGTTTTTAGATAGAAAACAATGACAACAAAACATTTATAGTTTTCAATAGAAAATAGCAATATAAAGGTCCTTACTTGACTTAACCATGATGAGCACATTCAGAAAGATACTAAAATGTCCGACATGATGTTTTTTTACTTTTTGCCAAATTAATAGCACTATTACATGTGTGCTTTTACCTAATGCGGTCGTATTTATGCATGGGTTGATTTACAAGGGCAAACCTGATTACCTCAGAGAAAATTTAGTGTTTGCAGCCTCACAACGAAACTTAAAACCTAATTATTCTGCGTTTTCACAAAACAGTGATGGAAGGTTCCTACCTTGTTCAGACTGCGCGGCTATGGAATTCACTTCCTGCTCGTATTCAGCTTAGGGGCTCTGTCGGTGCTTTCAAAGAGAATATTGGATCTGTCATGATATAGAAATGAAAGTAAGAAAGAATATATTGCATCACTACATATTGATCTGTCTTTTCTATTTCTTTTTCTTCTCTCAACTATTAATATAAGTTTAGTTCAGTTAAGAATACTTCTCAATGTAAAATTAGTATTAAACGGATCTAAATTCATTTTATATCATTATTTCGTTATTACAACATTGAATCTCTTTTACTTTTACTTTTTGTTACTTGCTTTCAGTCAATTATTGAATCTATTTCTATTTCTCTTGGATTTGTATATCATCACTTTTATAGTTATACCTTCTTTTTAGTACGATATAAGAATGTAAATCTTGTGTACATAACCATAATGAATAAATTATTATTATTATTAATGTCTGGCAGCGACTGCCCCCCCCCCACCTCTTTTATACTACGAGTTATTAAAGATGGCATTTCTTACCCGCGGCACTTTTTAGTCCTCCCAACCCTACATTGGAAATCAATATTGAAATCACGAAAAATGTGTGCGGTATACGAGCTTATTTCAATATGACCCTAGTTATAAACCATAATCATTTAATACACGAACCTTTTTCTGACATTTAATATTTAACACTTGTCAAGTTTAATCGTCGAGGAGGGTAGTAAAGGAGATGACATGTGATGAAAAAAGCGTAGCAAATATCGTTCTTCATTGTTTTGTCGAGGTACCAGAGGCGGCGTTCAAAATTGTAGATGCCTTAAATATCACAACAATTTAATGGCGCGAAAATTCAAACACATTTCTTAGAGACTCCGCACAATCCTCCGCACAACCCACTGACATGTATATAAATGGACTGACTGATCTCCTGTTTCATGTGGCACCAGTTTTTATTTCAGCAAGTATGCTCTCTTTGACGATATATTTAAATTATTTGCGAATTTACTTATATATGCATGTCAGTGGGATTTACCGAATTTACCACAAAAGTATTTTAAAAGTATTTTCCTCAACATGGCTTATTGTATTTTATTCTTCGAGCATATATTACTGCTTTTTATATTACTATCACTTAGTCCAATAGCCATTAACCATTTCCTATAAAAAGTAAATTATCCCTTTTGTAACTACGCCTCTGCGCCAAACACACCTCGCGGCTCTTTGTTTACAAAAAAGTGACAGTCAAACACCCTATCAAAATCATGATGGCGAAATTTTTTAGCTGCGCTGCCATACATATACTTTACTATGGGATGTCGCCTCCTTTAGTTCTCTCCTCAAAGAGTTTAATACACGAGCACTGACATATATATAAATGGACTGCTTGATCTCCTGTTTCATGTGGCACCAGTTTTTATTTCAGAAAGTATGCTCTCACTGTCAATGCTACCAACTGTCGTAAACTGCCGCTATATTTAAATTATTTGGGAATTTACGTATATGCATGTCAGTGGGATTTACCGAATTTACCACAAAGGTTTTTGGGACTATTTGTATCGTTAATTTTTAATTATGAGTCGAAGGAAGTGTTTTTTACAAGGATTTTTACAAGCAATTTCTCGTTCCTAATCGTTACAGTTCAGTGGGAAAGTATGCTCTCACAGAAAGAGACAGGAATATGAAAGTGGTGCCATTTGCTTTCATGCATTTTTGGTTCAACAAGCAGTCCATTTATATACATGTCAGTGTACACGAGCCACTTTCTGACATTTAATAAATATCTGAAAAAAATACATGCGAAAAACAACATCACGAATAAAGATTTTATCCTTTATCCTTGAATATTCTGGAAGATTTGATCATTTTATTTTTTATTTTTTACCTTATGTTATTCACTAAAACATATTAAAATATTAATTTGGGATCTCAACGGGATCAAGGAGTAGAAATTCAATTCAAATTCTAAGTTTCTTGAAAATTCCATGAAAGTTATAGTAAGCAAATATCTGTGAAAGAGGTGAGAGTTTCTTAAACAGGGCTCTAGATTCTATAGAAATGTATAAATTTTCAGAAATTTCCTGACTCATGATAATGATGATGACTTTTAGAGTAAATTTATGAAGAATATGAAACTTGCGAGATTCACAAAATCACTTTTAGGTCGTAACCTTTTGCGCCAAAAGAAGTAATTTTGGCTGCTCTCATACTCACATTTCTATCAGTGTTGCCACTTTCTACTACAATTGTTGTAGATATATTACAATTTTCATCTAACAAAAATCTACTACATATTACAATCTGTGAGCTGGGTTGAAGTTGCAGTAAAATTTTACACCTTATTCAATAGACGATTTTGTTATGGAACTATGTTCAGTGATTGGCTTGGACGTAAAATCCAGACTGCCAGCATGGAAGTTTTATTTGTCAATTGATTTAAAGTTAAAATTATATTGTTAAGTATAAATACTCTTTTACATATATAGATAAGGAGTTAGCCAGGAGTCCGGCATAATAATGAGTGACATTCATGAATTTTTCTCAATTGTTTTATCAAGCACAGTAGACCATCTCAGAGGCGCCTCTGCGTGGGATCCCCAGCAAAAGAACCTGTAAGTTGATTTTCGGTTTTTGTTTTTGGTTGCATATCTTTGCGGATGATATAAATTAAATTAAATTTAAATTAAATGAAACACAACGATTATTATTAAGGTTGAAGTTCAGGAAGAGTACTCCTCGGTTCATAAGCGATACGAGCACTGTTAGTGAAGTAAGGTCAGAGGCCATAGATTCCTATTATATGTTTTACTTGGACAGACGTAAAGGCCAGAGGAATAGTAGTCACTTAATTTTAACGATATCTAGAGCGCTTGAATGGTTCATTCTTATAGTTTATCTAGCTGGCACTCCTAGATGTATGATAGTTGGATTTGCTAATTGTAGGTTGTTCTAGTTTAAAGTGCGATGCGCCATGAATTTAACGTAACTGTAAAAGAAAAACTTTTTTTGCATAAGAGACACCTCTAGCTGGTTTGTCACAGATGTTATACTAGGGTGATTAAACTTTCCGATTTCTTGTACATACCTCGTAATCTATTTTAAGGCACAGGCCAGTAATCACAATAATTAATGATGTTCTAGACATATGAATTGATTTAGGATTCCATTCGGACGGCTGAATTAAATTATTTACATTTTTCGATTTCATTTATATATCTCAAGCTATAAGCATTATTCGCATATGTTTATATATTCTCGCTTCACTCCGGAGCAAATGTAACGATCTCATCCTGATTGTAGAATATATTTCTACCTTTTATAACGTAACTATGACGCTGTAAGTTTTTTCATTATTCCCTTCACTCTCCTGGAGCCCTTTAACATGGAGGTCGCCTAGGTCCGCTCTGCTCTCTTTACAGGTCAACAAGGGACACTGAAACTAATTTGCTGCCCTCAGTGTCGTATGGGTGGTTGGGGCATGCAGTGAAGGCATACCATCTGCGCCTTCAACACGGATATATAGGTAAGTGACGTAAAAGTCCCTTCAGGACTGAATGTGTGCTGGCTTTTTGTTGGATAGGCACGAAGTTTTTTTGATTATGGCTGACGGCAGCGGCAGGTTTTTCATGGAACCTTCCCACACTCTCCGCCAATAGCCGTGGCGAGCTAGCGTTCCGCCCTGCAGTCAACGCTGTCCATCGAGTGATCTGTCAGCTCATGCTGGCAGTCTGGACTTTACGTCCAAGCCAATCACTCATCATAGTTTCATAACAATTTTTATTCGATTTCGATATTTCTCTATTTTACAACAGTCGATTTTGGGATTGAAGCCAACTTCACTTGGTGGTGAAACGAACGTTTCGTTCAGTTCACGCACCAAGTAACCGCGACGCTTGCCTGGCTCGGCAAACAGAATCAACACCTGTCAACCAATAAGAAGCTTTCTTTGTAAGATTATCTTCTATTATCATGTATAGCGAGCCCGCGCAACAATTTTTCATTCGATAGTACTTCTCGAGGGCTTAGTTTATTATCAGGTCAAGATGCAAGAAAGGACGATATCCTCGAGAAAATCTCGTAATGAGAAATGAAAAAGTAGTTCGTCATGAACACAATACAAACAGAAATAAAGAATTCAGGCCAAGATGCAAGAAAGAACAATATTTTCGAGTAGATCTCGAAGAAATCTTGAAACCAGAAATGAAAAAAGCAATAAACCATGCAGAATACAATATGGAGAAAATAAAGAATACAGATTAATATTCAAGAAAATATATGATTCTCAAAAAGATCTCGACGGATCCTCGGAAGAAGAAATAAAAATAAAAAAAAAACAGCTTATCGCTTTTTCTACGAGAAGTTAGGAATTCTCGAAATGAAATCGATTCGATAAAGCGACTCTTCGATAAACTGTTTACAGGTATTTATTAAAAGCGAACTTCTGATTTGAAAAAAAAAGCTAATACGTGCATCACATTTAGAACGATTTGGGTCGTCTGTAGCCAAATCAAAACGAAGGAGTTAGGTACTTTGAATTGAAAGTAAGATTGTCAGACTCGTTATGGTCAGCACGGAACGCATACTATTTTTTTATATACAGGGTGGTGCTGATCAAAATACCTTCCGGTATACCACGCGATTTCTTGAGGTAAGCTGATCAAAAATTGTGTTCCACATACCCCCCCCCCCCCCCTCCTAGCAACCTTTCTTTAGGAGTTGTGGCCAGTTGAAGATTTCCCCAATATTTGTGAACCCTGATGGGAATAAATGAGTATAACTTTTGAACCACCCTATAGATTTTGGTTATTGTTGGCTTATTAAATAGCTAAGAATAGTAGCTGTCGATAAGTGTATTTCTCTGTATTTGTTAATTAAGGTAGTGTTACTCTTAGTACCTACTTACCTCTCCTTTTTAAAACATGATTTAGAAGACATGTTGGATGAGTATATTCCGCTTTCCCTTAGGAACGAGATGTACTTTATGCACGATGGCGCTCCGCCGCATTACTCTGCTTAAATACTAAATAAGAGTACCACTACCTTCAGAAAATTATAACCAAAGCAATTGTGGGTCCAGTCATAAAAGACCCTACGTACCTACCTGTGATTATTGGTTTAATGCAATTTTATGATCTGGCTTGAATCTGCCAATAAACCTCCAGTGCTAAAACCGGTTCAGGTATTGGCATTCGGTTTTTTTTCCAATGATAGAGGGTAGGAGGGGCATTAATAAGAAGCAATAAATTTGGGTTGCATGGAAGAAATTTTTTGAAATAAATAACGGTATTTATGAAATTTGTGTGTAAAAAAAATCAAAATTTTGGAAATATTTGAGACTAATTTAAAGATGCTTAATTAACAAATACAGAGAAATACACTTTTCGATAGCTACTATTCTTGGCTATTTAATAAGCCAACAATAACCAAAATCTATAGGGTGGTTCAAAAGTTATACTCATTTATTCCCATCAGGATTCACAAATATTGGCGAAATCTTCAACTGGCCACAACTCCTAAAGGAAGGTTTCTAGGGGGGGGGGGGGGGGGATATGTGGAACAATTTTTTGATCAGCTTACCTCAAGGAATCGCGTGGTATACCGGAAGGTATCTTGATCAGAATCACCCTGTATATATTACTAAGCCAAGCTCAGGAGATACCCTATTAAAAACCATAGTATGGCAGTAAGAAGAAAGAAACAGATTATGGGACATGAGGACAGTGGCGGAGGTGCTGATGTATGTTACTCTTGAACCTTTGCAGATTGTAAGCTCGAGGAAAAACAGAAGATGGTAGACTATCTATACATATACTACTTACAGAATGTCCGTAAAATAATGATCTACAAATTCTATAACTGATATTGGGCCTTATAAGACGTCGTAATCAAAACAACGTTTCAAACTCTTATTTAAAGAGCTCTAGAATTCCGCAGCGGTTCACAATTTAAACGAACCAATCAGATTCGGACAAAACTGTTTATCATAGTTACACTTCTTGAAGTGTTTATTAAAATTAGCAAATTTGCGTCGTGAAATAGCTTAATTTCTACAATCCGTCAAATTAGCGTGGAAGAAAACAAAACGAAAAAATAAATAAAAGCGGATAAGAATAAAAATAAAAACTATAAAAAAATATTAACAAAAAAAAAAGTACGTAAACCGAAGAAGCAAAAGTATACGGAAAAGAAGAAGAATACAACAACAAAAAACAACTCCATAGTCCGAAATGAATGGTGCGCGCGGCTCTTTCACTTACTTTTGCTTGTTGTGGCTGTTTGGCTCACTGACCTTGAAAACTGGTGTTTCTCATAATTCTTACCTGTCAAGGTGCGCGGATGTATGCGCGCTGTACGCCTTTCATTGCACGCCGATTGAAAGCGAAATCACGAACCATAAGCCAGTAAAGCAAGTAAGTAAGTAAGTACGTAAGTATTTCCAGTACACCCCCCTTCAATTGGTAGCAAGAGGAGAGTATACGGAAAAATTGCGCAAAGCCTGTTGATGGTAGATGAATGTGCGATTGCGCAAAGCCAGCCGTGGCAAAAGACCTTGTCGGCCTCGTAATTGAGTCCGTCAAAGTAAAGACTTTCTTTACACTGGTTACACTGTTTACTACTACAACCTCGATTCGAATTAAAGTTGATAGGTATACAGGGGGAAGATTAACAAACCGAAGGAGCTTTATTCTAGAGGTTGCTTTGCTTGCCTTTTTTGTTTGTTTTTTGTTTTTGCCTTCAGATCTTGGTCGACGACACGTAAATTCGAAATTAATAAGGTGGCGATGATAACAATATAATTCAACTGAAAAAAAAAAAAAAAGGAAATTCTCCATCATCTCATCATCATCATCAGTGCTGCCGCCCGCATCGTCTTATTGAAAAGGCGTAAAATTCTTGTGAAATATTTTTTACTTCTTAGGCCTAGGCCGTGCTGCTATAGAGCACAATTTCAGACGTTAAACACTTAGCTACAAGCAAAATAATTCGAATCCGACATTTCTTGCTTTCAATTTGCAAGTGTCCACGATAAGAAAATTTTCGAAAGGTTGCTTTAGAATGTTTCGCAATTTCGGTGTACCGGTTAGAGAGAAGTTTTTACGTAGAATAAGACATAAATTTTGTGCTATGTCTATAATGACTGACCCTCTTGAATCCGGCATCGATTTAAATTCAAGTTTTCATGGGAAATTTTTTATTTTATTTTTATTGTTATTTTATGGATTATTAATGTAGCTTTAGTCAATAATAAAATAAATAAGTGTTCCAATTCATTATGCATTGAAATAAAATTAGATTGAAACTATGTGAAATTTCAATTTATATGTGATTTTCGAAAACAATATGGCGGCTAGATATGGCGGCATAGTATTTTCACTTATATTATATAGCTTAGACAAGAACCATTGTTTTAATCCAAAATTTGCATTTTTTTTGGTTAAATATGTACTTTCAGTATGTACTCGATTTGGTAGTAGCTCCGACTAGGCCTAAGATGTAATATCATAAATATGTTCGTGAAAAATGAAAGTAGCTTGCAATCAATAGGCTGGTGTTAAAACGGATTTTGAAGGCTAAAAAAAAAAACAAATTATTAACAGGCATGGACCAGTCGGAAAGGAGAATGTCAATTTTATATCCAACCTGAGCATTCGTGAACAGACATGAGAGATGTCTTAAATGATGCATTATGATGCTCTGAACATATTTTATTAACAACATTTTTCTATTAAGTGGGGGAGGGCTTTGGCAGGAAGGAAGTCAAAGTTTGATCTAGTACATTTTTGAAAATCTATTACATAATTGAATTACTTAGGTCCTAAGAAGAAGTTTGAGTACTCACATCCCTATACACTCAGAGCGTTAAATAGGGATCTCCATACTAACTTTTAGTATTTCACTTTTTTCTATTCGAACTGAGGTACTAGATTTTTTGCACCTTAGATCGGCTCTAACTTGGTAGTAGGGTTACGTCCGATCGCAGAACTGGTTTCAGTGTTCGCCTCAGAAAGTTATCAGGTATAATTGGCGGAAGAAATTTTTTCTCTGGGTACTTTTAGGATGGGGGTAGGAGCCCCTGGCGGGGCATTTTCGAATACGCCATGTTGCATAAAAAATTAAAGGTCTCGTCGAGTACTATCGGGTGGTGTACTTTTTTATCGATTAGAAAATTTTCTCGACATGGTTATTAGTGCTCTGTTGTGAAGAATTTTATCATAGGAAATTATATTCCACGATGAACCAATTCTGCATAATCAGGAGCAGTAGAAAGTTAGTAGTAGAGTGTCTTAATGTATCGTTGAAGATATCTCCCATGCCTCTTCATGTAGGGTCTAAATTTGTATGAAAAGTGGGCATTGTTTTTTTAGTTAAGGTTATAATTAAGAGAAAAACAACAAAAATTAAACACGAGATAAAGTGAAATGGGGATGCAGTTTACAGGCCGAATTAAAAGTGTATTTTTGCGATTTTCGACAAAACGTGACCTCCTAGCGGAACATATAAGACATTTTTCAACTTAACCTCAAATTAATTGTTCTACTTAATAATTATATATTCAAATTTTTTATTCAAACTCGCTTCCCACTGCTGAAGTTTTTTTTTTAATTATTTTTTTTTTGCATAAATCATTTAGCTAGCCGTGTTTTGCGTCCTCTTTTCATTTTTAGTAGTATGAACAAATTTTTCTTATATTTAGTGAAAAACTAGTAAAATATACGTTAATAAAAATGCACGCTGGGCTAGCGAGTCTTAACTCTTCCGATTTTCAGTACAGGTACAATGCATTACCATGAAAAACTTATGTTTCAGGATGATTACCGCCACTCTCTTTAATTAAATTCATTCAACTTTAGTTACATTACATTAAAGTAAATGCTGTCATTGAAATTTAATCCACTATTTACACTATTTACAGTAATAATAAAAAGAAATTCAAAATCATAAAATAAGTGATACGAAAAGTATTTTTTTTTGTTTTTCTCAATTTTAATTGGTTTTCTGAAAAATAAATCAGCAACATATATAGACCATTTTAAAGTAGACATTTCGACGGATTAAATAAGTTTTGATAAAATATTGAAATAAGAAAAAACACCAATCCTGTTTTCTGTGGAAAATTTTGGTTACTTTTTGTGAAAAATGGAAAAAAATACAAACCCAAAAAATTGGTTTTCTGCCATATTCTCGGAAAATTTGAGGTTATGTTGAAAAAACCCTCATATGACCGTTTTAGATCTTTTTATTATGTACAACTTGTGTGAGGGAGATTTTCCGCTAGGAAGTCGCGTTTGCCGAAAAAAAAATAACTTTCAACCCCTAAACAGCACCCCCATTTCACAATTTCACCTTCTTGTGTTTAATTTTTGTTTTTATCCTTAATATTTTTTGTTTTTTTTTTTTCAAAAAGGTATTGGTACCAGCGTAGAGGTTGAGTTGTAAGCAAATCGAATTCAACAAAAATTCAGAATTTTTATTTTGAAAGCAAAATCCTGGTTGAAAGAAAAGAAAATGAAAAAAAAAATTAATTAGAAACGAACGCGGTTATGCGGTTAGGTTAGGTAAGAGGGGTGCCGCAAGACAACTAGCCTGCATCACTTAGACTTTTAGTGGGTCCATTATAGCCCTGGGTCCCATGGGATAACCTTTTCAAGCCGCCCTAGATCCATCCTGCTTCTCTCAGAAAACTCAGCATATATCTGAAAATGCAGTTAGTTGAATTGGACTTGTTTTTTCGGATACTCGAAGACGACTTGATACTTCGGAATAAATTCAAATATTGATAGAGAAGCTCAGATATTTCAACTATAATTTTTAAATTTGACATCATCAGAATTATGGTTCAGGCCCATATCTGAATCTGCCTGATAGATAACCATAAACATTTAGGAGGAAGTCATTTCAAAGAAAAATGTCTTGACAAAATTTTATGTCTTCTCCACTATCGTCCTCCTCCGAGTGGGGCCGTTTTGGAGCGACTGGCCTTGCTGGCTCTGGAGGACGCAGCATCGCCCGGTCCACCTTCGTCTTCCTCCTCGTCCTCCTTTTCTTCCCTACTTGGCTACTCGACTCCTCGTCGGAAGTAGTCGTATTTTCACGTGCTGACGTGGCACCGTTTATAGCCTTAATATTATTTGCCTCTGGGACAATTTCAGGCATCTTAACCACTGGCTACTCCAAGATAGCAGGTTGAGTGCTGGTAGAAAGTTCCTTTTTCCGGAGCCACGACTGTAGCAGTGGTTTCCTTCGAGGGAGCCTTCTGTTCAGCCCTCTTTCCGCTTCTCTTGGGGCAGTCAGCAATAAAATGCCCTACCAAATGGCATGCATGGCATTTCGCTTCGGTGCCCATGTCTATCCAGTACCTCGAGCCGGATATGCTCAGGTAAAAGTCTGACGGAAGCTTACATCCCTTATTCAAGGTAATGGACGCTTCCCGGCTGGTACCGAAAATACCCCGCCCGGGACCCTCGTCCCCAATATTATTAATTGGAATGGCGCCAACCTTCCCATGAACCTTCCTTGAAAACAGTTGTTCTCATGGCGACATTTTACATGAAAGAATCAAATTGCTCATTGAATCTAGTTTCTCTTATTTCATGTAAATGAAACTGTCCAAAAAGAAAAAAAAAATAGGAAATTGTTGGGTCTGAAGGAGAATTTCCTTGTGGTAGCCACGGTATTTAAGAAGAAGACATAATGTAAATCTTATCAAGTAATTTGCATCTGTTTAGGGTGACGAAAAGAGCTGTGGCGTCAGTTAATGCGTGCGTATTTACCTTGTTGGCATAATATGGAGTCCAAATCCAAATATTATGTATATTGATTATACCCCACGATTATTAAATTCATTGTTACCTATGGTAGCCAAAAACCAACATAAAATAATAAACCGAGGCTCAAGTGCAAAAAATTTCACGGTTGGCTTGGTTAGAAGTCATATACTGGTGTCATCATAACCCATGGATGCTTTACTGAACCTTCTCCAGTTCCACATCTGGAGGTGAAAAAGGAGGCGATCTTCAGTGTCATTTATTAAACTATGAAGCAGGGGAGCTGTTTGGTCTTTTAAAATTACCTTAAGCTAGTTAAGTTTCATTATGTAAGGCCAATCGACATGGACTTAAGACCTACAACAAACGTGATCCAGCGAACTATCTTAGCCAGCAACAGATCAACAATGGCGGTCAGATAGTTTTCAGAAAAAACGATGGAGTTAGACGAAGTGTGTATGCCTCTAAGTATTCAAAGCAAATACTACTATGGATGGCTACATATAAATGTCTTAAACTTATTGTTTCAGATTGCTAAGCTACTCTCACAGATGAGATAATGTTGAGAAGAAAAAAATTAACCGTTTGGGGACATTAGGGTCATAAAGGTAATTAAATTGCCTTGTTAAAAGACAACCTCTATTGAATTTGGTTGCAGGGCCTATACTAGGCATCAATTTCCATCAGTACCTTAGATATCTGTTCTTGTAAGGAAACGAGAGCTTAAAATAATTACAGGGTTCTTCTCAGATCAATGTCACTTAAATAGGATCGGCTTGAATCAGACTCCATCCAGCCACTTCTGTCAGAAAACTTACGAAACTTCGGATCACTTGTTTTGCAATTGCACAGCAATAGAGAGAGAGGGATATTGCTTCAAATATATTTCCTCCCCACCCAAATCATAGGTGGAACTTCAATCCCAGAAACAGTGGCGTAACTAAGAATTTATGGGCCCCCTCCGCAATTTAATATACTTGCGCCAGAAAATTTAATTTTTTGTGTCATTTATAAGGAAATATGTTTTGAGCTTCGGATGTATGATGTTTCCCATAATTTTGTACGGGGAGACGAAATTATTCCCTTCTCCTTTTTCAATTTTTTTCAGGCCAGAAATTCCCATAATATGGGAAAATTCCCACAATCTCCCAACAGTGCCTTCACTACACTCACTCCAAGCCAGAGTTGAGCAAAAAAATAAAAAGGGGGTTGTGGGTACTACGAGCAGTGTTGCCAAGATCTGGATTGACAAACTTATTTGTTTTTAAATTTACTTCTTGCTCTACATTCATCACTAAACTTGTTAAACAACCACTGGCAGCCCCAGAATATTCTCACGAAAGCATATTAAAAGGAAAATCGATGAGTATCTGAGAGAAACGCTTAAGCAAGCCAAAGTGAAAGGGTAAAAAGCTTCCCAGGGGGAAATGGAAGTGCTTCTTTGGAAGCTCGCAGCGCTTTCCCATCGTATACTTGTTCATATCGTTTTAACGTGAGCATGTCCGCAGAGGGAAGCGCTAAACTGCAGATTCTTGGGAAGCTCTTTAGTAGGAGTGTCTGTAGGGTAGCACTCTCAGAGCACTTGTAGGGTAGCACTCTTGGAGCGCTAATAGGGAATACAAAGTGAATCAAGATGGGTCTTATTAAAAATTTGAGTTTTATTCTGAATTCTGCTCAATTTTATTTTTATTTTAAATTAAAATAGTTTTCAATTAAGCGCACACTTCGACTGACTACTTAAGAATGACATTTCCGCTGAGTTTTCAGATGCATATGAGTCATCTTTTCACACACAAAAAACAAATAAGCCCAAATTCTGCGAAGAGATCTGCTTCCGCAAAGCTTCCTGTGGCTATGGTAAAAGAGCGCTTCGGAAAACATATTTTCTGGCTATGTTGTGTAAGCGTATCTCCTGACAAGCGCTTGACATATTTCCCGCTGGGTTCCCACATAAGTAGCCGGAAATATCCGATTGCTTAAAGTAAGACCCCGAGTCCACTGATTACCGCATCCGTACAACACTATTGGGGACTTGAGGGAATTTCAAAACTATTCAACATGAAAAATTTGATCTGATACATATTTTAATTTTCGTCCATTGCTTACCTACTTATCTAATATTCTAAAGTCGAAATAATACTCTTCTCTCATCTACGAACTCTGATGCAAGCTAGCAGCGTGTACGCCTAGCGTAAGGAAATCAGCCAAATATTTCCCAGAAAATAATTTACAGTGTTTCAATTTCAGGTGTACCTTTTTTCTCCGTTTAAATACAAAAAATAAATAGAGAAATTCTCGACATTTTTATTGTTGTATCATCACTACTGTCTAGCCAGCATTTTTGCAGCTTCTCAAAGCCTATGATGGTATGAACACCTTTAGATGAAATTGAAATAATGAAAATATTAATTTTGGAGGCTTTTGTGGTCCCCTAGAAACTGTGCCCCCACCGCGTGGCGGGACTTTTCAAATCAAATTTCAAATCTAATGTGTGTAATCTAGGCCGCGCAGTAAGCAATGCAGGAAATCGGCCAGTAAACTACGCCTTAAACTGCATAGTAAACCGTGTTGTAATCAGTACATGAGAAAAAAGTTTTTATATAGTAGTTCCAAACAGTACCAATAGTTTTGTCAAAAGTATACACCCCGAAAGAGATTGTTAAAATTTAAGTCGCAAGTCCGTAACGTTGTTTCTACATTGTTTCAAAGCTCAACTTGACGCATTTTAAATCCGTTTATGGACGAATTCTGACGAATTTTCTTACATATTCTAACACACAAGCCCGGACATGAAGACCCATGGCCCTTAGTCGGTTACCAGAGTCAGGGGCCCGTTTTTAAATAATTGAATAAAACAAAAATATTACTGTTATTTCTCATTTATTGTATTTAACGTACATCGACATTAGAAAATTAACAAGCAGACTTAGAAATATCACAAATAAGTAAATAGATCCTCCCAAATCCGCATCTGAAGAGTTGAATGGAAAAAATACTTTTACACTCGAAAAATCTTTAAAAAAAAAAAAAAGTTCTATGTAAAAGTAAGCGTTTCGTAATAATAGGAACCGTATTACTCATCAGTAAGGCTTTTTAAGTGTGAATTATATACGAGGCGAAATACTACGTATTTACTTGAATGCCTAGCAAGATTAGCCCTCTGCGAGATTACCATTTCGATTGGGAAAAGTATTTTTTGCACTCAATTCTTGAGTTGCGGATTTGGCAGCAAACTCGATCAATTTCATATTGACTAAATTCGTTATGAATTTATTTCTATAGCAAATCTCTCTATGAAATGCTAGTCACGCGCTAATCTTGCTAGACATTCAAGTAAAAACGTAGTATTTCGCCTCGTATATAACTCACGCTTAAAAATTGTTTTAAGTGCATATATGAAGTCATATTGGCTGTGTACTTTGGCGTATACGGAGGCAGGAACCAAGCCGTACTGATGAGTTATACGGTTCCTGCTATTACGAAACGCCTGCCTTTACATAGAAATTTTCTTTTTTAAAAAGATTTTTCGATTGTAAAAGTATTTTTTCCACTAAACAGATCCTCAGACGTTTTAGCACTGCATACGACTGCTCTACCGAGCAGTTTGACCCTAGTGTACATAACAACATAGATCTCCAAAAAGCCTTTTACCAGTATGTACTTGTATAACTGCAGCGCCGATAATTGTCTTTCCGCGTAACCTCAGTGGACGACAAATGAGCTCGCAGGTGCAGACAGTCGTTTTCCAAATTCCCGTGTAAATCTAAGTCCTATATAGAAGGCTTTCAAGTTCCGTGCGCCCTCGCGGATATCTTGAGTTTCCAAAGTATATAGCTTCATGAGAAAGTCAAATTTTTTACTCAAATTTTCATAAGCAGACCCACGTCTTTGCCATCAGCCTGTCGATAATGATGTTGAAAACGGTAACCCCCTGAATGCGTCTCTGGCTTCGATCTCGTTCTATTTTCCTTCATCAATTGAGAATTTACCGATCCCAAAAATTTTTCGCTTGCTCTGCCTATTGGTAATGTCGACTCTGCATTCAGGAACAGTAAAGTGAATTAAAATATTTATTTTTAATATGTGGTGTCGTATGTCCTCCCCCCCCCCCCCCCATATAAGATTGAGCCCCTAGGCAACTGCCTTAGTTTGCCTGAGAAGAAGTTCGCCGTTGCCAAAAAAATGTTTTAGTTAGCACGGTGAACCAAATCGGGTTGCCTGATTTCATTAAAATTACCATATGGAAATCAAATTTTTTCCAGGACTTTTGTAAAAAAAATATAGTCAGCTGAAAATGTCTTCTTTTCAATGTAATGAAAATCAAAGAAAATTTAAGTGAAAATATTTCTTATTTCTGCTCACAGTATTAAGTAGGTACTTCGCTTGTCTAAAGTATACCACAGACTGTGCACCTATCCATCTCCTGATGCTAGATAATTAATTATTATTCTATTCCGGTCTTTAAAAATTATAATTTATGTACTTATATAAGATGTAACTCGCTATTACATACTTTCTAATCTGACTCAACCTATTCGAAAGTATTTTAGGTGACAAGAGTGTGATCTCATAAGCTTTACTGTCCTATCTGCACCAAAGTGCAACATCCGTCATTAAACCAGTCTCCACTTAGATTTTTACTTATATACTTACTTCAAATACTTACTATACTGGCTGGGTACAAAGTTTTTACATTTTCCTGCAATACCTATTAAATCGATTACCTACTTTATTTACATTTTACTAATTACTAAGTATTTTCCCATAGGTGCTGCAACAACCCTACAGTCATACATATGGAAATATGTATATGCGCGCTAATAGAAGTGAAGCTGAAAATATCAGTTAGAGGAATTGCTGCATATGTAATAGCCTCCAATAGTTAGCTAGTCTCATAATAATGCACAACAACAGTTTGTGTACTGTAACCAGTAACAGTAACCACTATAGTATAATTGTGCAGTTGTGCAGTGCAGTTGTGCAGACAAGTGGAAAATGCCGAGAGAAAGGTAAGCGCACATTCCCGTGCTGAAGTATTCGCGAACTCAAATCAAATGTCAAGATATTTTCGTTTTGTTGGCTTGTCATTCGAATTGACTTTTATTTGTCGATTTATTTAAGTTTTATTAAACGTGATTGCACTTAAGATATGTGTCACAGAGGATAAAACATTTTTTTTTTTTGCGAAACAATTTTAATAATAAATTATCTGAATGACAGGATAGACTTTGATAGTTTTCTAATTTATTTTTTTTTTTTTTAATTCAGAAAGGCATTGGAAAATTTTTCGTTTGTGTGGGAAAATTTAGTTTTTACATAATCTCCAGAGAGGAGAGTATTCCATATCCATATCTATAGGAAAAAAATTATGATTCGTCTAACAAGGAGAGGGTCTCTACTCGTCATCACCGATTTCGTCCAAATTCACAGTATAAGTAGGGCTTGACTAGAAATGAAAGTAATGCACGTGAGAGCTCCAGATGACCAAATGAAACCGAAATAATGCATAATATAGCGGAGCCCGGGGTTTTGGAAAATGCTCAAATTCGCAAAATTTTGTGGAAATTGTCGCCGTTAAATTGCATCAGAATTTGAACAAAAGTGCCAAATTCATTTGGGTTAAATGCGAACCACAGAGGAGGTATGTAGATTTTCAATTTTGTAAGTGAAATTTCCGTTTGTTTTCAAAGATCACCGGTAGATGGCGAAAAGTCGGTATGCAAAATTCTTATAGTATTAATTTTTTTTTAAATAGGTAAATGACATCCGATCTTTCTCAAAACTTTTGTACAGATAATCTCTTAGTAAAAGCCCATCCATAAAAAAAGCAAAAAATTGGATTAATCGATAACTTGTAGAAAAACATTTCGAAATGAATTTTTCAGACAGAATTTTGGCAATTGAAAATTTCGCAACTTAATCAAAAGGAGAGGGAAAATATGCTCAAATAATCACGACCATATTAGCAAAAGGAATTTTGCAAATCGGATAATATTTACGACACCTTCTTCAGAACACCCGAATTGTGGAAATAAGAAACTCTTTGTCATTGGTGTATATGAATGACCTTTTGACACTGAATTTATCATCCAAATTTTGATGAGATTTTGTACGAATATTCAACACAGATGGTAGAATATAAAATAAATACCCGCACCCCTCGAAAAATATTTATTTGTATTATAATAATATATACGTAATCGACCACGGGTTACCACTCTGTAACCCGCTGCCGTACGAATCTCGTAATATTTAGTTTCAAAAAATCATAAAAAAAAAACTCATAATGAACTTAGCAATAAGAATTTTGAAATTCGGTTGGAATTTAACTGAGAGACAAATGTGCAAGCTTTACAGACATTAGCAAACCTCGCAATCTTATTTTGTAAAATGCTTCTAAACTAATTGGGGTAATGATTTCTGGTTTTCTGTATATGAAAGACAACAAATTATAGATATTCGTAACGAAAAGAAAGTGGCTTAAATATTTCGAATATACCCGCAGATGGTAATTATTAAAGTTTTCCGAAATGTGTTAATTTTAACCCCGGTATATTATGCATTATTTCGGTTTCACTTGACAATCTGAAGCTGCCACTTGAGTCACTTTCATTTCTAGTCAAGCCCAACATACACTGTGAATTTGGACGAAATCGGTGATGAGGAGTAGGGACCGTCTCCTTGTAAGTTCAATATTGACGATACCCTATCAGGCAATAGGTAGATTCTGACTAACAAAAGATTAAGGAAAATTTTAATTCGGTACACTGTAAAAAATATTTCCCTAAATTCGGTGGCAACAATTTGTACCACAAAGTTTAGGCATATTTCGCTAACTTGGAGGAAATGTATCACTTTGGTTTTTGAAGATATGTAGGTAAGTTTCACCTATCTAAATAGGCTTTAATGAATTTTCTATCGGGAGAAGGGAAATTGTTTACATGTAAGTTGAGTGATATTCAATGAATTAACTAAATGCATCATTAAATTAATGTAAGTTTTTCAATAAATTTTGTGGAAATATTACTCAATAAGGTTTTGTGCATTAAAATGCTTAGTAAAAAGTGTGGAGAGTTTATAGTGCCGTCTATTTTATTTTACATAGAGGAGACCTTTAGTTTTTACCTGAAAACTCTGTACTGCACTAGTAAAATCATTAGTAAAACTTTCACTTGTGATTTTACTGGCGCTAAAATTTGTATGGAAATGTCACATTTTACTCGAACTCCACACTAGACTTTAGGAAACAGCCGCACAAAACTGGAAAAATTCCTCGTTTGGAACAAACAAAGAAATATATGCAGAAAGAACTTTACTATGCATTTCCCTAGTGCGACTGAGAAAACGAGTTAAAAACAAAAATTAAGAGAGCAAATCATTACCCGAATGGTAAAATCTTCTTGAATAGCTTCAAAATCCTTTCAAATTATTCATAATAATAAATTTTTCGTACATCGAATCACCCTACACAATAAAAAAATTTGCATAAATTGTTGCCACAAAGCTTAGGTATTTTTCGATAAGATTTGGGAATAATCCTTACATTTCAGGGAATATACCCTAATATATACTTTTTTCCCTAAATTTTAGGGAGTATTCACTACATTTTAGGCAATAGTGCTAATATTTTTAACAGTGTACCTCAATTTTTTAAGAAAACCAAAAATTTCGCTTTGGCCAACGTGCTGAAATTTCTATAATTTCTATAAAATAAAATTCTCACTTTTCCCAAAACTATTACAGAATCCAGCATGAGTTACACACACTTAATTTCTTCAGAGCAAAGTGCAATTGCAAAAAATATTTGGGATCAGTTGCAACTTCTCTTCCTTCTGAAAGAATATTTTCGATGGCAGAACTAGTTATAAGAAATAGAAGGAATCGATTTTTTCTCGCAAATGTTGAGAAATAAATCTTCCTCCATGCTAATCAAAATATTTCTTAAAAACTATTAATTCAAATTTATTTTTTTTTTTCTCCTGAAATGTTTTGTTTTTTATTTTTCAATCCTTGAACTCTAATTGGGTACTATTGTTTTCATATTTAATTAAATACTCATTTTCACAAAAAGATTGTAATGTACTTATGAGTATGCTGATTGAAGAGTATTTTTTGTAAAATACCGAATTAGAAAGTAACGAATTAAAAGTAACGAATATTTTTCGTGGAGTAACGAATGAGTACCGGGTAACAAAAGTAACGAGATTGAACATGCCTAGTGAGAATAAAACTCATCGGGTTTATAACAAGATAATGTATGCCTTGTATTTGGGGTATTTTTACTAAAGTGATCGAGTATAACCTGTGCTATTCGGCAATCTAAAAAAAAGTATTTTTTTACGAAGTTAAGTTCTTCTTTACCTGCTGGAAAGCTTTGGAAAAATCTTAAGAACCTTGGAGTAGGCTCCTCCTTCTCCTTGTGTGAATGTGATGTTGATCCAGATGAACTTAATCAGTCTTTTCTGGCCCAAAATACATCGGCTTCTGTGACTAACAGCGCTTTCATTAGTAACTTGAGATCAACTCATACCTTTTCGAGTTTTGACTTTTCAAACATAACGCCTAATGAGGTGTATCTTGCCTTATGCAGTATTAAGTTAAACTCCGCAGGAGTTGATGGTATCACGCCCAAGTTCTTAAAGCTTATACTATATCTCTTACTCATATATTTAATTCCTGTCTCACTATGTTAGTATTTCCGCAATCGCGGAAACTTTCTAAAGTCATACCATATCTAAAAAATCCAAACCCACTTGCAGAGAATTTCGACCCATTACCTTATTGCCGTATCTATCTAAGGCCTTGGAAAAATTAATGTGTAAGCAAATCTTGAACTTTCTTCAGCTTAACAACGTTCTTCATTCTCTTCAATCTGGATTCCGATCAAAACACTCCGGCATCACCGCATTATTAAAAATAGTCAATTAGATGCGGAAAACGTTGGACTCAGATAACCTAAACATTTTAGTTTTACTGGACTTCTCGAAGGCTTTTGACACTGTTGACCACACGATTCTTTGTAAAAAGCTGGTTACAAAATTCAACTTTTCACCTTATGCAGCTAGGCTTTTGCATAGTTATTTGACAGATCGTCTACAAACAGTATACTCTAATGACAGGTACTCCCTCCTACCTCAGTGTCAATCGTGGAGTTCCACAAGGATCGATTCTTGGCCCATTGCTTTTTTGCATGTACATAAATGATATCTTTGAATCTATCTCCCATAGTGAGCTTCATCTATATGCTAACGACGTGCAATTATTTCTTTCCACACCTCTTGATCTTATTGAGGATGGCATAAGTTGCATTAACGAGGATCTCGTATGCCTTAATCGATGGGCAATTCAAAATGAGCTTATGCTTAACCCTCAAAAAAACGAATGCCATAATTGTTTACAGGACAAATCTCGACAAAACAAGTTTTCCCCCATTAATTCTTAATAACACGTCTATTCAATGGGTTGAGTCCCTTCTTAACTTAGGTGTTATATTCAATGACATACTTACCTGGGATGATCATATCAAAAGTATCGTAAGTAAAATATATTTTTGTCTCCGCTCGTTGTGGGCTTCCAGTCAGTTCACTGCTCTAAGCACACGTCATCGGCTTCTGGCTCGTTCATTGCTGCAACTTTTGTAGGAAACATTTTTCAATCAAATGCGCATATACTCCAGTCGGAATGGAACCGAACAAACTGTAAATTGGTATAAACCTTTGTTTGGGCATTCTAAAGGCTGAGAAAAAAGTCTCATATAATCTCGATATTACAGGTTAAAGGTCGCGAAAATCGTTTTTTTTTTTAAATATCTAGTTTTCTATGGAAAATACGTCATTCAAGGTCATTATGAAACTTGTAGATTATAAAATTGCCTACAATTTTCATTTCAAGGATTTTTTTGTATCTACAATCGTTTTCGAGGTACAGTGCGGAGAGACCATGTGATACAATATCAGCCATAATTAAAAAAAGGAAAACTGAAAATCATTGAAATATTTGAGAAACACCCCGATTTGTACCAGTCAGCGCAATTATTCTTACAAGAAAATTTCCTTCCAAACGTATTATGCGATCATGTTATGCGTGTACTTTTAGCTATGTATAATGCGCCAAGATCAGAGTTAAATATTGACAATTACAGACATGTTCAATTTATAAAAGCAACGAGACTTAACAGACCGGTGCAGTTATCGTCTCTTCCGCACTCACAAGTGCAGTAGCTCAACAATACATCTAATGAGTCTACTTTCGAGATCCATACTTGGTTGGAAAAAGATTTTCAATCTGAGGAATGGGGGTGGATTTTACAGAATGAGAGTTTACAGTCGCACCAGCACCGAAAGAATTGTTGAATATGATTTTATGCAATTGCAAGAAAGGCTGTGGCGTAAATTTTGGATGTAGAAAAGTAGGTTTACTATATTAGACAGTTTATGGCCAGTGTAAGGGACAAGTATGTCTCAATGTCTTATCAATACGAAATGATTCCGATGGAGACAGCGTGCATGAAGTCCTCGAGTTTCGCGAAACAACTATAACGGATATCGAGGACGATAATAATGATGTCTACATTGACCTTGGAGGAAGACGACGACGAAAAAGAATAATTTTAAATACGCTATTTTGTATTTAGTCTTAATAATAAATAAATAAAAAATTAAATTCTTGGCCCACGTTCACTTAGCGCTATACGCTATATACGACTGCATACGGATGCGCGCTTGCTCTCTCCGCACTGTACTTCGAAAACAGTTGTAGATACAAAAAATGCTTGAAATGTAAATTGTGGGTATTTTTATAATCTACAAGTTTCATAATGACCTTGAATGACGTATTTTCCATAGAAAACTAGATAATAAAAAAAGAAAACCGAATTTCGCGACCTTTGACCTTGAATATCTGGTGACGTAGACATGAGATTATATGAGACTTTCTTCCGAGTATTTAGAATGTCCAAACAAAGGTTTATACCAATTTACCGCTTGTTAGCTTCCATTCCGTGTTTTGCCACTTTTTTGGCCATATTTGACTGGGCTAATAAAGGGCTTTCCAATAAGAGGTGTTATTTTAATTAGCCCGTTATTTCGGTAGATGTCACTTTTGGAGCTGTCATTTTTTAACATTTGACAAGTAGAAACTACACCATTAATAAAAATGGACCGATACACGATTCACCAACGCAAACTATAAACATGGTGAAAATGTGGCAGAGACGGTTCGTAAAACTCGAACATTTTTGGGTGGTCGTGAAGCACCTTGTCGGACCGCAATACAGAAATTGGTAGAAAAATTCGAGCTGTCGGGACAAGTTAGTGATGTGAAGAATAAAACCCGTGCAAGTCGCTCAACAACAGCAGAGAATATTGCTGCTGTAGCCGAAAGTGTTGAAGAAAACCCAGGTTTGTCCATTCCTCGTCGTTCTTTGGAATTAGGCATTCCACAAACGTCATTACACCGTGTTTTGCATAAAGATTTGGGTCCTAAGGCTTATAAAGTTCAGTTAACACAAGAACTCAAGCCGGCCGATCATCAACAACGTCGAGTCTTTGCTGATTGGGTCCTTGAAATGCATGAAAATGATCCGGAATTCCATCGTAAACTCATCTTGAGTGATGAGGCCCATTTCCACCTCGATGGCTTCGTCAACAAGCAAAATTGTCGCATCTGGGGCTCGGAAAACCCAAGAGTTATTGTTGAAAAGCCTCTCTATCCTCAACGTGTGACTGTTTGGTGCGGGTTATGGTCCCGCGGGGTAATTGGACCTTACTTTTTCGAAAATGAGGCTGGAGTAACAGTTACGGTGAATGGATTGCGCTATCGACAGATGATTAATGATTTTTTATGGCCGGAATTGGATGGTATTGATCTGGACAACGTTTACTTTCAACAAGATGGCGCTACATGCCATACAAGCAACGAAACCATTGATCTTTTCCGAGAAAAGTTTCCGGACCGTGTTATCTCTCGAAAAGGTGATCACAATTGGCCACCAAGATCTTGTGACTTAACACCTTGCGACTTCTTCCTTTGGGGTCACGTAAAAGAAAAGGTCTACGCCAACAGCCCAGCGTCGATTCAAGACCTCAAAGATGGAATTCGTGAGGCTATCGAGGACATAGGGCAGCCACTTTGCGATTTGATTATGGAAAATTTCATGAAAAGGATATAGTCCTGCAGGCGTGGTCGTGGTGGTCGTTTGGCTGATGTTGTTTTCCGTTATTAACGGCATACCTTCCTCTTTATAATGAAATAAAGATCCGATCATTTATCTCAAAAAATGGCATTTTTCTTTGAATATCAAAATAACACCTCTTATTGGAAAACCCTTTATTTTTAATAGTATATCGTATGTGCATAAAAACATTTATATGTATTTAGTGCTCGGTTTAATAGTTTGAGCATGATCAGTTTACAAAATGTAATCTCTCTATGGTGAAGCATTTACAAGTATCGTCTAAATATTTCTTGTAAAATGAAATTTTTGAAACGGAAATTCTATGAGAAAGAATAATTTTGTCCATTTTTAAACAACTTCAAATTTTATAAGGAACAAGGAAAAATGCTAAAGTTCTTACGTTATCCTAAATGAATGCCTATGTCGTGTGTTCAACCCTTTGTGAAACTTTGATTGTTATAGTGGTTTTTCGCAACTACTTCTAGAACGGATCCTTGGACAGTAACAATGGCAATCACCAATTTCATACGATTTCATATTCTGAAAACTTTTTAAAAAGGCCTACAAAGGACTGATCGTGTTCACAATATATACGTAGAAAAGCTCAGTCTTGTTAAAATTCGTAAAGTTTTTTACGTCCATTATGGTTCAGCCTTAAGTAGAGTCATCTTTCATGTAACACAGAAAAGATTATGGCATGGATGGCAATTACACGGCACGCGAGAAAATTTTTCCGGCACGCTAAGAAATTCAAAAAATTAAGTAAAAAAAATTCTTATTTTAAAATAGTTTCTGCTTTAAAAAAAAAAAAAATGGACCCAATAATTTTTATCAACGGCTTTGAATTTAGATCTACATTTTTTTCATCTAGTTGCCTTTGCATTATTTTGTACATATTCTTTAAGAGTTTTTAGTTTAACTCACTGACTTATAACAATGGAGCGATTTGCTATTTCATGTGGTAACTCCAACTCTGCCATTGGGCGAAAGAGAAAACTATAAAACTTGTGCCATTCTTTCCTAAAGGAAAATGGCAATACACTCAGTCCATTGTTATAAGTCAGTGGTTTGACTAGTGCAGTTCAATAAAATTTGTGTTTAACTTTAAATAAAATTTGTGTTTTTTTGCTGAATTAAAATGGTACCAAAAAAACAACAACTACAAGATATTCGAAGTTTTGTACCCTCTTGGACTGCTGATTTCGGCTTTGTTAAACATGGAGATAAAAGTCGTTGCGGCCTGTGCTCTGAAATTATTGTGTGTCGAACGTCTTCTATTAAGCGACATTTTGAAACGAATCATAAAGAAATTGCCGAAAAACATATTGACGAAAGAAAAGAACTAATTTCTCAACGGTTAAAGTTAGCTGAAAGTCAATCGAATTTATTGTAAGAATTTGTAAAGTACGGAAGTTAGTTTTGAAATTTCTTATTTGATTACTAAGCAATCAAAACCATTTTCTGATGGAGAGTTTATAAAAAGAGTTATGCTAAAATCGGCCGACAGTTTGTTTCTAGATTTTAATAATAAAGAAAAGATTATTCAAAGAATTCGAGAAGTGCAGCTAAGCAGAAAATTTTAAAAATATGTGCTAATATTTCTGATCAACTTTACAACGACATTAATAGCTGTGACTACATTTCAATATGCCTCGATGAATCAACTGATATTAACTCATCTGCCCGATTAGCAATTATTGCACGTTATCCGAAAGATAATGAAATGCACGAGGAACTTTTAAAATTAGCAAATATACCGGAAAGAACAAGAGGTAGTGATATTTGTGAAGTTGTAGTCAATGAATTAAACAAACTTAAAATAAATATTAAAAAAATTATTTCTGTAACGACAGAGATAGGCCAGAGATAGGTTTTGTTAATTTATTTCAAAACTTAGTTGGTCATCCAATAATAAGCTTTCATTGCATTATTCAGCAGCAAGTTCTTTGTGCAAAATTTGGAACTAGCGATTTCAAAGAAATATCAGAAAAAGTGAATAAAATCATAAATTTTATAGTTGCACGCGACATGCATAAAAGACAATTTAAAAAACTTTTAAATGATATGGATTGCGAATACGATACTCTCTTAATGTGCAATAGTGTACGTTGTCTAAGCCGAGCGACATCCTTAGAACGATTTGTGAATTGCTTGGAATTAATTCGACTATTTTTACATGAATTCGACAGGGATCGTTTTAAACAATTATATGATACAGAATGGTTAACAAAATTAATGCTTTTACCGACATAACATTACATTTAAACGTTCTTAATAAAAAGTTGCAAGGACGAGGAAAAACAATTGAAACTTTGTTTGGATTGATAAAGGGGTTTGAAATAAAATTAGATATTTTTGCTAGAGATATCGCATCTGGAAAATATAATAATTTTCCAAAACTTAAAACTTTTTTGGATGAATCAACATGTTTCAAACAAACTAATTGGAATTTTAATTACGAATTTTCAAAAGTTCTAGAATTTATTAAAGAACAATTTTCAAACAGATTTAAAGATTTTAAAAGAATTGATAGGCTATTGAAAATTGTAAATTATCCGGACTTTTCGATATACAGGATTTCGATAATAATCTCATTAATTGGATGAAATTAGAAAATTTAGAAATGCAGACTGTAGATTTGCAATCTAATCCTATTTGGTCACAAAAATTTGTGAATATGCGAATAAATATCGAAGAATTTGAATATCATCGATTGTCACAGGATGGAGAGTCAGAATGCCGAATTGAAAACTTAATATTAGAAGTGTGGAATAGTATGCCAGAGGCATTTGCTTCTGTAAAAATATTAAAAAATATTAGCAATAGCATTGTTAATCATTTTCTCTTCCAATTATTCCTGTGAAAGTCTTTTTTCTTAACTGAATCATGTACTGTCAAAGACAAGGAACAGATTGACAGAGGAAGACTCAGCAGCTTGTATTACCTTACAATCGACAACATACCAGCCTGATATTAAAAACCTTGCAAGTAACATGAAGCAAAAAACTTCTAACAAAATTTAAGAATTTTCTATTATAATTATTATTAAAGTTTATAATTTTTTATATTATTTCTTTATATTGAATTAATATCACATGAACTCAGACATTGTAATCTATTTCTTTCTTTTGTTGTTTTTTTATAATCAATAAATAAATGTACATATAATAAATAAAAGGTACGCGGGCACACGAAAAAAATTGCATTTAAATTTAGTTTATTTTGGCACTTTGATAAAATCCTATTTGCCATCCCTGGATTATGGAGATATCTACTACAGTGAATGGTGAAGTCAATGGTGAAGAATAATGAAGATGAAGGCAATGCTAGAATAATTGTGGTGCTTTAATTCGAAAGTGCTTAAGGAAATTAGATTAAATTTCTCGCTAAAGATTTTTACGAATTTAAACGAGACTGACGTTTACTTAGCCTTGTTCAGAGTATCATAATGCATCGTTTAAGACATCTTTCATGTCTAGGGGTGTTGGGCCTAAAGTTGTATGAAAACTGGGCATTCCCCTTTGACATATAAACTTAACGAAAACTGACTTATCGACGCTTAAGGTTATTTTGGAAACGTTTGTTTAGTTTAAAGGACGTGTTCACCTTATGTCAATACGTTTACTTACGTACGTCCATTGTGGTTCAGCCTTAATATAAAAAGATAACGAGCCTATGTTGAACGACTTAAATATGGTTGTGATACTTAGTTTGGAAGTGAACTTAAATAGGACTAGCATACTCCAAAATGGAGCTAGTCAAGATGTCATAGAATTATTTTGCAACCTAAGGGTCAACAAATCTACATTTTTATACGTAGCATAGAATAGTGGAATTGGATTGACATACGCACCATAATGAAATAGAAAAGCTGTTCTGTCTGTAAAGTTTAATGCACAGTGGGTTCTACATAAGGGTTTTCCAATGAGAGGTGTTATTTTGATATTCAAAGGAAAATGCCATTTTTTGAGATAAATGATCGGATCTTTATTTTGTTATAAAGGGGAAGGTATGCCATTAATAATGGAAAATAACATCAGCCAAATGACCACCACGACCACGCCTACAGGACCATATCCTTTTCATGAAATTTTCCATAACCAAATCGCAAAGTGGCTGCCCTATGTCCTCGAATGCCTCACGAATTTCATCTTTGAGGTCTTGAATCGGCGCTGGGCTGTTGGTGTAGACCTTCTCTTTCACGTGGCCCCAAAGGAAGAAGTCGCAAGGTGTTAAGTAACAAGATCGCGGTGGCCCATTGTGATCACCTCTTCGAGAGATAACACGGTCCGGAAGCTTTTCCCGTAAAAGATCAATGGTTGTTGCTTGTATGGCACGTAGTGCCGTCTTGTTGAAAGTAAACGTTGTCCAGATCAATACCATCCAATTCCGGCCATAAAAAATCATTAATCATCTGTCGATAGCGCAATCCATTCACCGTAACTCCTGCTCCAGCCTCATTTTCGAAAAAGTAAGGTCCAATGACCCCGCGGGACCATAAACCGCACCAAACAGTCACAAGTTGAGGATAGAGAGGCTTTTCAACAATAACTCTTAGGTTTTCCGAGCCCCAGATGCGACAATTTTGCTTGTTGACGAAGCCATCGAGGTGGAAATGGGCCTCATCACTCAAGATGAGTTTTCGATGGAATTCCGGATCATTTTCATGCATTTCAAGGACCCAATCAGCAAAGACTCGACGTTGTTGATGATCGGCCGGCTTGAGTTCTTGTGTTAACTGAACTTTATAAGCCTTAAGACCCAAATCTTTATGCAAAATACGGTGTAATGACGTTTGTGGAATGCCTAGTTCCAAAGAACGACGAGGAATGGACAAACCTGGGTTTTCTTCAACACTTTCGGCTACAGCAGCAATATTCTCGGCTGTTCTTGAGCGACGTGCACGGGTTTTATTCTTCACATCACTAACTTGTCCCGACAGCTCGAATTTTTCTACCAATTTCTGTATTGCGGTCCGACAAGGTGCTTCACGACGACCCAAAAATGTTCGAGTTTTACGAACCGTCTCTGCCACATTTTCACCATTTTTATAGTGAATTTTAATAATTTCAATGTGTTGTTGAATCGTCTATTTTTATTAATGGCGTAGTTTCTACTTGTCAAATGTCAAAAAATGACAGCTCCAAAAGTGACATCTACCGAAATAGCGGGCTAATTAAAATAACACCTCTTATTGGAAAACCCTTAGATTCTTTTGGTTGAGAATCAATTTGACAGAAACTGAGTTAAACTAAAAGCTGTTGTGCAAAGTAGCATCCAATGGAGGCCCGTTGAGGTAGAGAATAATGAATTTTTTGCATATAACTAGTATTTGATTACATGCATTATGCATGTCCATGTACTTTAGTACATTATAATACCCTAGCTAGATGAAATCTATAGGGGGTATACTAGGTTTGTTATACCGTTTATAACGCAAGTAAGTTTTAGTTCGAAAATGAGACCGATCGGGCAACTCTTTCGTAGGGTTGTCATACAAAAATATCATTGTTCAATATATATTTAGGCACTGTCCGCGAACGCGTTGACATAGAGAGCTGAAATTTGTTAGATACTGTTTTTATAATAATACTAAACAAAATTTGAAAACTGGATTAAATCGGGATAACCTGTTCTTGGTGTTGCCATACAAAACTTTTGTTTTTCACTATATTTTTGAACACTGCCTGTGTATGCGTCGGCGTGGAAAGCTCGGAGTTTTCATAAAATTTGTAAATACAAGTTCAAAAATGGACTAAATCGAGTAACCTTTTCTTAGTGTTGCCATACAAAAATTTATGTTTTTTACGTATACTGTGAAAACGATCAGTCCCAGATGTTTTTATTTTATTGAAAAATTCTTCAGAATATAAAGTCCTATGAAATTGGTTATAATCATTTTTACTGTCCGACGAACCGTTCTAGAAATATATGCGAAAAACCACTTTAAAAATCTTGCACAAATGATAGAGCACAGGAAATAACATGCGCGTATTCATCTAGGTAGGGTATCAGAAGATTTTGGTCTTACGTAGACCATTTCAAGCGTATTTACTTGTTTTTCCTGCAATTACTGTGATTACTAAACAAGTATTACACCGAATTTCCTGGGAAACTCTTAATATCAAAACTAACACTCATCGGCGGCTATATACCTACTTTTCGAATAGAGTGGGCTACCAATTTTGTTTGAAGCTTTTGTGTTCCACAAATTCCTCAATTCTCAACCGCGGCGTTCTAGTGTAATTTTTATTGCGCGCTATTAGCACCTCACCTTTGCAGCACCAAAACAGCGCAATCACAGCAGCTATCCATCCAACCAGGCCAGCCAATCAGCCAGCTTGCCGCACTTTGTATTTGAATTGAAGGGGCCCTATGTTTTCGCCTGCCTGCCTCAACTACGTACCAAGAGATCGTTAAATCCACTCACCTCAAAAACACGTTGCTCTGCACAAGTCAGACCGCGCCAGTAAAAGTGAGGCCTGTGTGTGATTGCCGGGAAATAAAATTCTTCAAGGACTAGTAAAAGCCGTTTTCTCAGGTTATTCGACGGGTCGATCGCGATCGCGATCGCGACTGCTCTGCGGCTTTTATTTTTCATTTTATTTTATTTTATTATTTTCTTTTTTATTTTATTTTATTATTTTTTTTCAGTGACTTTGTCTTGCATATACATTTGCACTGCACTCTGTATGCAGCGGTTGCTGTGCTGCTACTCTGGGAACAGATACAGAACACCTTTGATTTTACCTATCCGAGATGGTTGCCGTTTAACATAAATTTCATATCCCTGGAGGCCTGGACTTTGGGGCATTTATAGTTTTTTACATTTACGGATCATTGCTGTGCAGAAGTCAATCTCTGGATCTAGGCACGATCGGTGTGTGTTTGAAAGGCGAGAATTTTTCTTTTCAACAATCTAAATTACTTAGATGAAGTAGGTACCTATATGTTCTATAGGAATATGCACATTACACACATATAACGATAAAATGATCGCTTATGGAATATATATCAATCAGATTACGAAGTTCCAGCAAGAGAGAAAGATCACCGCAATGATTCGCGATCTTTTTCTACCAGCAGCCATGAAAATTTTTTGGCAAAAGTATCTTGGTAGTGGTGGTGGTAGTGGTCCTAAATTGCGATCGTCCAAATTTTTTTCTATTGTTCAAAATCTTTTGCGTGTGACGGAATTGTATGTTTTGATTTAGCGAGTTTCGGTGTTCATAGAACAAAGGTGTGCGCACACAGCTAAACGAATTTCAATCTCTTTTGTAAATTTGTGCGAAGAATTCGAAAGGGCGAGGATCTGTTTTTTAGACTCACCAGGCTGCGGCGGGCAACTCTTGCCTTTTTTTTCGGTCTAACTTAATTTCAATCGTGTTTTGGTAAGATTCTTTCCCTTTTATTTGATTTCTCCAAAATTTCCAAATCAACTGTGTTGTATACATATATAAGTACAAACAATTGATTAGTGTGTGGGTTTTTGCGCTTTTTATTATAGCATACATACATATATATATATTTGCAACTCTATAGAAGAGACATTGCGAAATTTCGCTGAATTGTGTAGAGAACGGCCGTCGATTTTTTTTTTTTTTTATAGTTGTTATGTTAGTACTAGCTATATTATGGCCTCAGACTGAACCTCAATTTTGTTCTGCTTCGGTGAATATCCTCGACGACCCCAAAGACTATTGTATTCGGTTTGAAAGAAAGACGAAGTCGCATTTCGTCTGAGAATTTCTTCAAGAAATTTTTTAGTTTATTGTTTGCGGGGCCGGGGCGGGCATTGTTTTCTTCTGTCGTCATTATTGGTTTGACTTTTATATGAAATATAAAATCATTTTAAGATTTCGCGTGCATATTAAAGGTTATGGATGGGATCAAGTGTTTTAATAAGAAATTTTCTTTTCACACTTTTGTTCTGAGATTTTACGATCTGAGATCGGTTTTGCTAATGAACAGTATTAAAATACTTTCTCTGTTTATCAATTTGAGGTAGGTAGAAGGTTTATTTATTATACCCTAGATGTGATGTTATTTCATTTGTAATGTACAGAAATACTGGTAGAGCATAATATTAAAAGTTATTTTGATTTTTGCATGTCCATCTGTCCGGCCGTCCGTCCGTCCCTCCGTCTGCCCATCCATCTGCATGATAACTCGAGAACCCATTCACTTAGAGTGCTGAAATTTTGCACACGGGCTTTAAAAACAAAAATTTATGTTCAAAAGTGGGACCAATCGGGCAACTCCTTCGTAGGATTGCCATATAAAAATTTCGGTTTTCACTATATATTTTTGCACACTGTCTGAGAACACGTTAACGCAGAGAGCAGACATTTTCTGCATAGCGTTTTCATAGCAATAGTAAATAAAATTTCAAAAATGGGCTTAATTGGTATTGCCATATACAAATTTAGATTTTTTACTTATAAACGATCAATTATAGATGTTTTTATTGTTACTAAAAAGTTCTTCAGAATATTGAATCCTATAAAATTGACAGGGATTGTAACGGTTATAAATTTTATTGTAAAACTCATGGTTTAATGCATCTAGATACGGGTTTTATTTCAAAAGTCCTAACGAAATGGTTAAACTTTACTCAAATAGGTTTTCAGTCCCTGCTAAATGCTTATGCAAGATTCTTATTTTTTTAAAGTCATCAGTAATCGTTATAAGATGATCATCATGAATAAAAGTCATTTGCTGTTTTTTATTTTTCTTGATAACAAATGAAAATCACATCGCGATTTTTATTTATTTTTATCAAGAATAAAAATCATGAAGTGATTTTTATTTTTCTGGTCGATAAATAAAAATCACCAAGTGATTTTCTTCCTTTTTAGTCAACATATAATACTGTTGAATTCTTAAGTTATCAGTTAATACAAGATAATAGTAAATTGTGATATTTACTGCAAAATAACAGCTTCGAATGTTTATTTATCGAATTTTGAATCTGAACACCAGAAACCATAATTAAATAAACAGTTCGTGATTAGAATCATAAAAATCACTTGGTGATTTTTATTTATCAACCAGAGAAATTAAAATCACCTCATGACTTTTATATTTTATTAAGAAAAATAAATATTACTGCGAACCGTTCTAGAAATATATACGCGAAAAACAACTTCAACAATCAAAATTGCACAGAGAGATGCCATACTAAATTACATAGGGGCATTCATTTAGGACAGGGCTTCGTAAACTATAGGTCGCGACCCAAATGGGGTCGCTTAGCGACGGGTTTAATAAATACAATTTTACAACTTTTTGTGCAATTTTTAATTTTATATTTTTGTATGTTTTTAAACATATTCAAAAACTATATTTTTTCATATGTATGTTGTTACCTAATCAATAAAGCATCAAAAAATATTTATATATCTTTATTCTATATTTTTTGGGTTGCGGAAAAATCACAATGATAAATGGGGTCGTTAATAAAAAAAGTATAAGAAGCCCTGATTTAAGTAGGTTTCCAGCATCATTGAAAAAAAAAAATTCAGATTCAATCACCACTTTTGGCCTAAATATGTAAGTACTTGCCAAATAGTTACACGCTGTGTATGCAGCGGATTTCCTTGAATTGGTACTTTTTAGATTGTTGGCATACCCCTTATGTGCTGATTTTGCTTATTGATATATAAAAAAAAATATGGAAATGGTGTTCATCGTTGAAGATGTTTTTATTATAAGGAACTGCATCTCTATCTCTCAGTTCAGAAATCAAATCATAAACGTACAACGTAGGGAATTTTAACCTTCCGGTTACGGATAATAGATGAAAAATAGATTTTCATCATTAAAATACTAATATAGAACTTTTTAGTGATTTCTGTGATATTTATTAACTTTTTAGTAATTAAAATACCATCGTTCAGTTACATTATTTATCTTTCTGGGTGAGTGTCACAAAGTATTTGTCTTATTTAAAATATATAGGTAAACGATTTTTTTAAAGAAAAGAAAATTAATTTTTACATTGCAAATAATTAAACAAAAATTAAGAATTTTCAATTTGTAGGAAAGTCCAGTTCTTTAAATTTCGAATAGAGAAAATAAAATATAATAATTCTACTGAAATTAATAAATAATAAAATATCTACAGATTTTGCTCTTCATTATTTAACAAACGAAGTCCATAGCATAAATTTTGACATTTTACTTATTTGGGCAACTCTTTGGTTATAAATATAACTACAAAGGAATTTGAATGACTTTTGGGTTTAAAATATAACTTCTAATTTACTTGGATAACTTTCTGATTATAAATATGACTCGAAAATTATTTGAAGAATTTGTTTTCTGGTTATACGTAATGAAATTATTTGGTTTTGATATTATTTATACGAGAAAGTTATTTTGGCTACTTTTACAATTTTTATTATAGAAGATTTATTGCATGTAGGAAAGAATAAATAAATTTCAATAATTCCATTTAAAACAGACAGACAAACCTTTTCATCAAGGTATACTTAATTTTAGTAATTAATTCACCCTGATAATATTTGGAAAATGTATCTAAAACACTTTGTAGTATAAAAAAAAAAAATTAGAAGTATAATTCATTTGGAGCATTATAAGTATGCTTAAAGAATGTACCTAATTGAGGAAAATTTATTAATTTATTTTTATTTGTTAACAATTAGTAATTATATCGAGCGAAAAACAAAACTTAAATTATTGGTAAAAAAATAACTAAAGTTTGCATAAATAACCAATTAGTTACTTTTGTTTTTTTTGAGTGGGGTCAGAGTGAACAAGTATGCCAAGATTGGGGCTATCCTAGACCAAATTTTTGGTTAATCAAAAGACGCCTGCCGAACATTACGAGTTCAACAAAATGTTACTCTTACAAAGTTGGTATAATGGTATGTCTCATTGGGATGACTAAGTCATGCTTATATGGGTGATCGGTATAATTTGTACCCATGTCACTAAATTTTACAAATTTTGTTGTAATTTTGAAGCCTAATTTAACTGTTAAAAAATTAATCGAAAATAT
This sequence comes from Dioctria rufipes, assembly GCA_963924295.1. Taxonomy (NCBI): domain Eukaryota; kingdom Metazoa; phylum Arthropoda; class Insecta; order Diptera; family Asilidae; genus Dioctria; species Dioctria rufipes. Next base: position 29,116,772 of record OZ002740.1, read on the forward strand.
TTATCGGTGTATAAAATAAAAAAAAAAGGTATGCAATTTTCCCCGAAGAAATTTTTAATGCCCATTTTGGTGAAATGAAAATTATTTGTTTTGCTGCTAACACTGGGCAGTTTTCGCTAAATGGATATCTTACTTGTGTTACCAATCCGACAGGTATCATACTTTTTACTCTAACTTCAATTTGTCACTTTCATATCACAGACAAGAAATACTCAGCTATCGACGGTAGTACTAAGAAAGTGATGTATGAGAAGAGCTCATAGCAAACCTCAATAACTCACTGATCTCGGCTAAATATATCATGGGTACGAACCAAACAATTTTTTCAATATAGACAAAAATTTAATTTTTTCTTAGATTTTAAATCGACCATATTTATTCAGAATTCGTTTACATTATTGGTGGCTGTAGATGGTCCGAACAAATTCTGTCTGTCATCGTCTTTGGGATGAGTTGTGTGTGAGGGGCGGTGGGTGGGTGGGTGGTAGAGACAACTTACATCTAGATGTTCAAAACCACACAAAAACGCGCTCCAACTAAAACGAGTTAATGGCCCTCTAATAGAAAGCTCTACACATTCTCTCTCTCTCTCTCTTGCTGTATTATGCCACATAAATTCTTCGCAATGATAGCTTTCTTTGGTTGAAAAAAAGTTAAAGAGCTTTCAAAAAGTGATCCGGGTTTATAAGGAGACTTTCTTATCTAGTTGTAAGTTCTCTCAAGTAGAGATAAGCATTAATGAAAGACAGAATTTGTTCGGACCGTCTAGAGCCACCAATAATGCAGACGAAAGAAATATAGTCGATTTCAATTCTAAGAAAAAATTTAATTTTTGCCTATATTAAAAAAAATTTTTGGTTCGTATCCATGATATATTTAGCCGAGATCAGTGAGTTATTGAAGTTTGCTATGAGCTCTTCTCATACTCTTAGTATTACCGTCGAATGTCGATATCTGGGTATTTCTTGTCTGTGTTCATATATTTCTTGTATGAATTAATAATTTTGGCTTCGAAGACGTACAGTTGAATAAAATTGATTGGTCCGTTGCAATTATGGAAGCATAGATCAAGGTGATATTTATTGCCAAACAGTCATATTAGTCGGTCCTAGCCGAGTTGGTAAGGATGATGCTACAAAAATGTCTATCGTCGTTGTCGACTTCTAGTAAAAATATCTAGCTTTGGAAAAAATAATGAACAGACTTAGACTAAATTAGATTTGTAGTTGTAGTAGCAAATAGGCAATACACTGGTTATTGATCTATTTAGCCTACTTTGAGGAGCTTTGTCTACTATAAATGATTCTTCCCTCACTATAATTCACATGACTAGCATTTTTTTTCAAAGCCGTGCAATAGTATATCAAAGGCTAGTCCTTTCCTTATAGTGCCTTGATCTTTTTATAAAATAACAATAAATATAAAACAAAAATGTAACTGCCAAGGAATTCAGACCTAAGTATTAGAAGAGAGTTTTGGAGTTCTCATTTTGGGATTTGCAGAATGCATTTGCAAAACATTTGAAACTAACTTAACTAGGGAACATTGAATAAACAATTAATTAAATAATTTTAAAATCGAAATCATTTATTACGCTGAAAGAATCTAAAATAAAGAATCCCAAAACTAATTAGATCGACTCAATGTTGGTTGGGTGATATTAAATTGTCCATCATATCAGAAGAATCAACAACATGAAAGAATCGAAGAGTAAAGCCCAATTCAGAATCGGAGCAGCATGCAGCAAGGTTTGATATCATGGGATCATATGGCGCAATTCGCAATCGGCGCAGCATGCATTAACGCAGCATGCATCATGATGCAAGAGTTTAAAAAATTTTAAAATTTGATGCATGCTGCAACAGTTCTGCCAACATACTGAGGTAAAATATAAATTTCAAATCTTATTTATCTCATATTTCCTCCGGATCTATTTTTTTTTTTTTAAGAAAAACGACTAAATTAAAATTATGCACAATATAAAAACTCGGTATTAAGGTGTTATGTTTGTAAATAATTGTGAATTATAAAAAAAGTTAGTTTTACAAAGTTTCCTACACTGCTTGCTGCACCGATTGTGAATTGCCCGTCAAAATCTTTGCAGCATGCATCATGATGCATGCTGCGCCGATTCTGAATTGGGCTTAAGGATAATGAAATCTTTGCAGCATGCATCATGATGCATGCTGCGCCGATTCTGAATTGGGCTTAAGGATAATGAAAATTCCTCAGTATCTAAATCTAGGTCAGATCCTAGTTTGGCTCTAGAGTTCAAGGCAAAGATCATTAAAATTATTCCATTCCATTATTCCAGTTAGCTGATCCAACTGGTTTTCAGAGTAATTCAGCGAAAACAAAAGATTAAGCTAACAGAATCCGATGATTATACGATGGATGTCACACAAAAGTAATACACAACGCGCTTTAGCAGATATTGTAGGCCAGATAGACAGCGGATCGAAGTGTCGTATATAGATTGAAGTCTTAAGTACCAAACACAATTCTGACGTTTCGATCCGATTCGATCTAACGGATGCATGAGCACAATTATTCCGTTCGGTTTCAAACACTTGACTTTAAAATTTTGCCAGATTTTGTCTTTCCACTTTACATTCATCCATGAAAAAATTTTTTTTTTTATATAGTTCATGTCTTTTTTTATTTCCTCAAAAAACGCCTTTTCATGCATCTTTGAGTATAAATAAATCTTTACAGACGATTTTTCTAGGTTATGTCATCCGTAAAAGTCGAAATTTGCTCAATTTCTCCATTTTGATTCGATCCATTTTGATCCATTTCGGTGTCTAATGTGTCAAATTGCACGTATGTCTCATATAAGCAAATTTGACATTTGTACGAATCGGATCGAAACGGTGGAATTGTGTTTCCCCCTTTAAGTGGGATTCGTTTAAAGGAAAAATTCTAAAAATTCGAAAAGAAAACAATGAGAACAGTCCGTCGGGTCGGTTTGTTTTTTAGCAATAGAGCGATGTGCGTGTATTTGCATTGAAACAGTGCACGGTTAAAAAATGCCCGAAAATCATGTCGCGTTAAAAGAAGCGTGTGGAAAGTTTACTGTGGGCGTCATTTCAAATAGTCTGAACAAAAAATTTCGGATACAATTAATATTCACCAAAATTTTTATTAAAAAATTATGAATTAAAATATTTATTACCAAAAACCGACGAATTAACGATCACATTTTCATTATTTGCTCTAGACATTTTTGTTTTGTACACATATTATTCTGTTAATTCAGTAAGTAGCGGAAGTAACTTCTTGGCAAACATTATAGACTTAATATTATGAAACATTTATGTAGGTTCCGGTCAAAATCTTACATATACGTGTGCTGTATTAAGTGTCCTGGGATCTCTATTGATTAACTCCTTTCTATCTTGAAAAATCATTGAGAAGTGACAATAAAATTGAAACATTCTTTTGGCTCTAATAACGTAAAATTTGAGAACACTTTGCTGTATATACTTTGGCTAATTCTTTATTATCAATTTTGCTCTAATGAATCCATTGGTTTCTACTCACATAGATCTCGTTCAATGACAAATAACTAGCACTACTATTAAGAAAATCAATTTCAGTTACTTCACGGTCAAAAGGATGAATTTGAAGAAAATTGCTAATAATAATTTCAAAATTAGGTTTGAGCCTGAAACTTTTAAATATAGAAAAAAAAACAAAATACATATATTTTTGTTCAAGGTTTGTTCAGCTATATTTTTTGTAGGTACATTTTCGTCTTCCAACTCACACGAATTTAAATAAGTTGCACTGCCTTCCACTGTTCTTGAATTCCGTTTACAACGGCTTAAGAAACTCATCTAGTTTGGGCCAATCCTAAGAGTTTATGCCGCTTTAAATGGACGGAGTCCTGAAACTTTTAAAAATCTGCATTTCTTTTTGCAATAAGAGCAAAAAAGTTATAAATATCTTTTGTAAGCTGTTCTATATAGGCGGGTAGATTTATACACGTATAGCTTGCGCACAGGTGAAGTGAATCATACCTACATTTTGTAAAAAAAAGAGATCTCGATAAATCTGCTTAAGTCACGCTTGAAGCGCACTCTTTCTCCTATGTTCTTTGGTTCTACATTGGCCTCATCTGGCAACACGTACATCTCTACTCTGGAAATTAAACTTTTCATTTTCTTCATAAATCCCTAAACGAAATTTTAACGAGTCTCCAATATCGGGCCGTTCTTTAGCAGCTAAAATATGACAGCGAAGACTCAGAGAAAAAGTATATTAAAAAATAGAAGATGAAGCATATGTTGCAATTTTTTTACGGAAATACAACACGCAGTCATAATATTTCGAAAAACAGGTAGTTAAAATTATTTGGAAATATTTAACATAAAAAAAATTATATGGATAATATGTACAATAAAAAAAAATTAACAATGATATTGAAATTACGGCCATGAGAAGAAATCCAATTCATTCGTACTTACTGAAAAGACACACAAAACTACGTTAATTACAAAAATCCGGTCAATAAATTTATCAAATCTCAGAACGCTGACAATTAATATTTTTAGCGCGCTAAAGAACGGCCTGGGCGGATAAATTCAAGCTAAATTTTTTGGAGACTTACTGGTGGTGCCATCTCTAATCAAAACCCAAAAGCCAAATTTAGCGCGTTGACCTTAGAACCCTTCTCGCTAAAATTTAGGATAAATTTTTGGCCAATAGCTTTTGGCACGTAAAAATTTCATATAAAATTTAGCTTAGCGCGGATCTTAGTACTAAGCTTAACATACATATATTAATAACTTTTGAGTCGAAATAGATATTGAAGTAATTCTGTCTGTGTTTTAAAGGACTGTTCACGGATCATATGTCAAGAGAGAAAATTATATCCTTGGTGGAAAAATTTTACGGAATAAAGGTAACACTAGAAATTTTTATGAAATATTTTACAAAAATAACTAGACCTCTATTGACGAATAAAACTCTCATCCCTAGACCCATTGAAATCCCAAAATGGAAATTTAACAATTTAACTAAGGACATTATGAGCATTAATTTAAAATTATAATTAGAAATGAAAAAAAAAACGCATTTTCAGATACTCAAGAATAAAGGATGTTGAGAATAGAAGAATTCTAAGAACTTTATTTTTTTATTTTTAACGATTCTAAATGAAATCATAAATAAAAATAAAGGATATATTTAATATCCTTATTTTTTATAATTTTCCCTGAAAGATTGTACTTTCGTCTTTAAAATAAGCTTGTTGCAGCACAATGCAACACATACATACCTTTTACAATAAAAACAACAACAAACACTGGTTAATTTTAATCTATGTATTTATTCACACTTGTTTCTTATTTCACTTACGTAGCTCAGCCATGGAGTTAAGTGCTGAAAGAAAAACAAATAAAATTACAAAGAAAAAATTCTTATTATTAACACAAAAATTTATTTATGAAATAAATATTAATAGAAATACTTATCTGACAGATCTGGACATCTACTCTGTTAAATAATATTAACCGGCCTGCAGTCAGACATTCAGGTTTCAATTTCACAATTTGTAAGCCGCTGTAACCAAATGGACTCTTGCTTTAACTTCTGAAGGTTGGACACACTGATAAAGCAAATAACTTGGGAAATTTACCAGTGACGTCGGCCATATTCTAGAGGGGATGACTCACTCTTGTTACGGAACTCCAGAGTATATAAGGCAGAAAGCAGCACAGTAAAATTCATTATTCCTCAGACGACCATCTAGGAAAGACCCTCATTATTTCACTAATAAATATTAAATATTTATTATATTCTACCTTGTGTTGAGAGGTAGTCTTGGCGTGGCTTTGGACCGTCAAGTATTTTCATATATATTCTACCTTGTGTTGAAAGGTAGTCTTGGCGTGGCTTTGGACCGTCAAGTATTTTCATATATATTCTACCTTGTGTTGAAAGGTAGTCTTGGCGTGGCTTTGGACCGTCAAGTATTTTCATATATATTCTACCTTGTGTTGAAAGGTAGTCTTGGCGTGGCTTTGGACCGTCAAGTATTTTCATATATATTCTACCTTGTGTTGAAAGGTAGTCTTGGCGTGGCTTTGGACCGTCAAGTATTTTCATATATATTCTACCTTGTGTTGAAAGGTAGTCTTGGCGTGGCTTTGGACCGTCAAGTATTTTCATATATATTCTACCTTGTGTTGAAAGGTAGTCTTGGCGTGGCTTTGGACCGTCAAGTATTTTCATATATATTCTACCTTGTGTTGAAAGGTAGTCTTGGCGTGGCTTTGGACCGTCAAGTATTTTCATATATATTCTACCTTGTGTTGAAAGGTAGTCTTGGCGTGGCTTTGGACCGTCAAGTATTTTCATATATATTCTACCTTGTGTTGAAAGGTAGTCTTGGCGTGGCTTTGGACCGTCAAGTATTTTCATATATATTCTACCTTGTGTTGAAAGGTAGTCTTGGCGTGGCTTTGGACCGTCAAGTATTTTCATATATATTCTACCTTGTGTTGAAAGGTAAGCTTGGCGTGGCTTAGGACCGTCAAGTAAATCTTTTTAAATATATCTGCTCTCCAGAGATTAGTGAATTGGCCAAAATATTATTTATATCATTTTTATAGTAACTTGTTATAGAATTGTGTTTAGAGTTAAGTATTGAAGTTGTGAGTTGTTGAATAAACTTTTGGTGAAATTAAATCGTGGGTTCTTATTTGTAAACCTGCTCCTATTTGATTTACAGGTTTTAGCATAAACTTGCATATTATTCATTGGTCCTTTGAACCGGATCCCGATATTTTCACCAGTGGTTGTTTGGAAATTCACAGTTTCAATATTTAAGGCCTGTTGTCACAATTTCATTTTTTTTTTACTTTCTCTATTATTGAATTAACTTATATAACCTCATCTAATGATGGATGTAAAATTAAAGAGACTTATTGCTAAACAAAAGGCTTGTGTAAGTGAAGTCCAACAAGCTAAGGCTAATTTCAAAAAATTATGGGAGAAATCAGAGCAAAAGGTATTGACCGAGGGTTATATATTAGAACGACTAGAAACTATAAGACCAGTTAGGGAAAAACACAGTGAGAACTATAGCGAAATAATACAAATGGTTAATGAGCTAAATGATGAGGATCTTGAGGAAATAGATTATTTCAAGGAAAACGCATATTCTGTGTTCGAAGAACTTTACTCAACTTATACTGGGGATTTACGGGAATTACTCCTCAGGATTAAAGGAAATAAAGCGTCGTCAATTGAGAGTGATCAAAAACAAGATCACGGGGAAAAAGTTTTTCCGAATATCAATCTACCAAAAATTCAATTACCCAAGTTTTCGGGTGCTTATGATACATGGAGGTCATTTCATGACATTTTCGTAACGCTTATACACGACAATACAGAGCTTCCTGCAGTACAAAAACTGCATTACCTAAAGTCTTCCCTTACAGGCGAAGCTGAGAAACTTCTCAAGCATATACAAATCACTACTGTGAACTATAAAATTGCTTGGGATACGCTCGTTGATCGTTATAGCAATAAAAGGGTTCTTGTTAACACGCAACTAAAGCTGCTTTTTAATTTGCAAGTCGTACAATACGAATCTGCATCTGGTGTAAAAGGCTTATTAGACAAACTTTCAGAATGTTTGCACGAAATCGAAGCATTAGAGGTACTTATAGTTGGATGGGATCCTATTCTAATCCATTTATTTGTACAGAAGTTGCCTTCGGAAACTCACCGTTTATGGGAACAGTCCCTTTCAGGCTCTAAGGAGTTACCTACACTCAAGACCTTCATTGACTTCCTCACAAAGCGTTTTCGTACGTTGGAAGCAATTGCTGAGTCTAAACCTAATAAAATCATACCAGGTTCCTCAGCAAAGCCAAGAACATTTCATACAAGCAGCAAATACGCCTGCCCAATGTGCAAAGGCAGTCACTACTTGCAACACTGCAATAAATTTAAAAATTTAGATCCCAAGTTTCGAAAAACCGATATCTTAAAATGGCGTTTATGTCTAAACTGCTTTTCTCCCAAACACAATGTAAATGAGTGTACAAGTAAATTTAAATGTCAAAAATGCAATGGATTGCATCATACATTATTACACGTAAATAAGACAGAATCGCCTAAAGCTCAGCCTTGCAATTCGGTTTCTTCGGAAGAAAGAAATATTAAGCAGATCGGTTCTTTCTCACAACAAGTCACCACTTCGACATGTAAGGTTCCGTCCGCCATGACAAAATCAGCATTACTTGCAACCGCTTTAGTACGTGTAAGAGCTAAATCAGGTTTAGAGATGACCATGAGAGCTCTCATTGATCCAGGATCGCAAGTATCCATCATGACAGAAAAATCTGTCAAACTACTACAGCTTCGCTGCCAGCGAACATCAGTTAGAATTTCAGGTGTAGGGGAATCAAACCACACATCTACTCAAAGTGAAGTTAACTTTTTAATGAGCTCATGTGTCCGACAGAATTTCTCAATTTCCGTAAATGCCTTAGTACTCAAAAGGCTTACAGATTTTCTGCCTCCATCTCGTGTGCTCAAAAGTTGGGAGCATATATCAAATTTAGATCTTGCCGACTCAAAATATTTCTTACCTGGAAAAATTGACATACTTCTAGGAGCAGAAGTATATGCGGCAATTATTCTTGAGGGAATGAGAAAGGGACCAAAGGGTTGCCCCACGGCCCAAAATACAGAGTTAGGATGGATACTTTTCGGACCAACTGATTGTAACATAGAGGACAACTCAGTACACACACATCGAATATCTATTGAATGCGATGATAATGCAAATCTGGACAAGGATCTAAAAAGGTTTTGGGAAATTGAAGAAGTGTCAATGACTAGAACATTAGACCCAGAACACGTTCAATGTGAAAACTTCTACAAGAAAACAGTTAAGAGAGATGATTCAGGACGTTATCAAGTTAGATTGCCTTTCAAAAATCAGCTACCACCTGTTTTAGGACACTCAAGACCTGTGGCAATTCGCCGACTTTACCAAATGGAACAGAGATTAAAGCGAGACGAATACATTCATAAACTTTATACTGATTGTTTAAGTGAATACATCACTTTGAACCATATGACTCCTTTAAACAGGAGTATACGAACTACAGAACCAATCAACGATTATTATATACCACATCATGCCGTTCTAAAGGACAGCACTACCACTAAACTACGAGTGGTGTTCGATGCTTCTTGTAAGTCGTCGAATGGAAGCTCGCTAAATCAATTTTTAATACCAGGGCCTGTCCTTCAGCAGGACTTATTTTCAATAGTAATGAGATTTCGGAAACACCAGTTTGCTATGTCTGCCGATATTGAAAAAATGTATAGGCAGATTAACATACATCCACAAGATCAACACTTTCAAAAAATTGTTTGGAGACAAGGACAGGATGAAAATGTAACTGACTATGTTCTTACTACGGTAACATTTGGCACAACATCAGCGCCATATTTAGCTGTGAGAACACTCTTACAGCTAGCCAGTGATGAAAACGAAAAGTTTCCAACAGCTGCAGCAATAGTTAAAGAAGATTTTTATATGGATGACTGTTTAACAGGTGCAAATACTCTTCAAGAAGCTACGATATTGCAAAAGGAACTAAACCAGTTATTGGCTGCCGGAAAATTTGTCTTGAGAAAATGGACTAGTAATCATCCCGAAATTCTAGAAGGAGTCCCACCAGAACATAGAGAGCTTCAAACTACGCGTTCCTTGTCTGAAAATGAATCAATAAAGGCTTTAGGCATATACTGGAATCCCACTACGGACTATTTTACGTTTAAATTAAATTTCGGTCCTTCCCCAGAAACGTGGACAAAAAGAACAATACTATCACACATATCTAAACTTTTTGACCCTTTAGGATGGCTTGCGCCATCTATTATAATAGGTAAAATCATGATTCAGAGCCTATGGATTTCTGGTTGTTCATGGGACGAGCCCTGTCCCAGAAAACTAGCTCAAGAATGGATTATGTTGCGGGAAGAATTCTCAGCACTCATCGATTTGAAAATTCCTCGCTGGTTACGAACCTCGAAAAATACATCAGTGCAAATTCATGGTTTCTGTGACGCCTCTACAAAAGCCTATGCTGCATGCGTATATATTCGTATTCTTGATAGAAACTCCAATGCACAAGTCAACTTAGTCATGTCCAAAACACGAGTAGCTCCTATTAAGCCAACTACATTGCCTCGACTAGAGTTATGTGGTGCTACTCTACTAGCAAGACTAATCACACGTGTGAAAAAGGACATGGGTTTTGAGAATATTCCAACATTCACTTGGTGTGATTCAAAAATTGTGCTGGCTTGGATTCACAACCACCCAAAAAAATGGAAGTCATTTGTATGCAATCGCGTTGCAGATATCCAAGAACAATTACCAACATCAGTTTGGCGATATGTGCCATCAAAGGAAAATCCGGCGGATGGCGCTACAAGGGGAATATATCCATCAAATCTAATCAACAATAAACTATGGTGGAATGGGCCTAGTTGGCTCCAGTTAACTGAAGATCATTGGCCAACAACCAAGGTAGATAGCCAGGTTAAAGAAGAAATAGAATCAGTTAAAGTATTCACAGTAGAGAAAAATGATATTGAAGTAAACATTATCAAAAACTTTTCGTCATTTACAAAATTAATTCATGTGATTGCTCTATGTCTTCGTTTCTGTAAAAATGCTAAAGCAGCAACTACAATCAAACAACGAGGGCCTCTACTATTGGAAGAATTGAATAAGGCCGAGATATGTCTTATACGTGCTATTCAAAAACAATATTTCGGAGAAGAACTCAAGGCCTTACAACGAGGACGAACCCTGCCGAAATCTAGCAAACTTAACAACCTTAATCCATTCTTATGTGAGGAAGGAATCCTACGGGTTGGGGGCAGGATTGATAAGGCTAATCTCTCATTTAACCAAAGACATCCAATTATACTCACAAATCATAGTAATTTTACCCAGCTGCTTATAACCAAAACCCATCTAACTACGCTTCACGGAGGCACTCAAATAGTCATGTCAGTTTTACGATCTAAATATTGGATCCTTAACTGTCGCAACGCAGTGCGATACAATTTGCAAAAATGTGTGAAATGTCTTCGACACAATTTTAAGGAACAACAACAATTAATGGGAAATTTACCCAAGGCTCGTTTATCCATTTCACGTCCATTTACACATACGGGAGTAGATTTTGCAGGGCCAATTGAATTACGTATGAGTAAACACAGAGGAAGCAAAACATATAAAGGATACATTTGTATATTTATTTGCTTAACAACAAAGGCTATTCATATTGAAGCCGTATCAGATCTAACCTCAGAAGCCTTTTTAGCAGCACTCAAACGTTTTGTAGGACGCCGAGGGCTTTGTCAAAATTTGTATTCCGATTGTGGTACAAACTTTCTAGGTGCCAGTAAAATACTTAAAAATGAATATGACAAAGCGATTAAACAAGCAACAATATCTGTGGCAGAGCAAATTAAAACCGACGGAATTCAATGGAATTTCATCCCACCTGCTTCACCCCATTTTGGAGGAATGTGGGAAGCGGGGGTGAAATCTATCAAATATCATTTAAACCGCACACTTGGCAATTCAAATCTTACATACGAAGAGTTATCAACATTACTAGCACAAATAGAATCTGTATTGAACTCCCGGCCATTGTGCCCATTATCTAATGATTTGTCAGATCTAGATTATTTAACACCGGGTCATTTTCTAATGGGTAATGCGCCTCTAACAATTCCAGAAGCAGAACTTTTATCCAGTAAAGTAAATTGTCTAACCAGGTGGCAACATATTCAAAAGTTGCTACAACATTTTTGGAAAAAATGGGCAGCTGAGTTTTTGTCCAGACTTCAGCAACGCCCAAAATGGCAAACAAAACAAAAAAATCTAAAAATAGGAGATATATGTATCATTAAGGATGAAAGGTTCCCTCCCACTAAATGGAGTCTTGGTCGTATAATACAATTACATCCAGGCTCTGATGGGTTAGTTCGAGTCGTTTCTTTAAAAACGAAAAGTGGCGTTCTAAAAAGATCAATTACAAAATTATGCCTTCTACCTTGTTCCAACCCTGTCGAAAATTAACACGCACTTTTTAATAAAACCGTTACGACTGCCTGCTATATAAGCCAGAACGATAGTATTAATGTTTAGTTCTGTTCACACCTTGGATTAGAAACAAACAAAAAATATGGAGGATATATTAATAGTAGACGACTACTCAACATTTTCTACACCACCAGGAAGTCCAAGTACAAGTCTCCCACCAACCCCGGGAAAGAAAATTGAGGAATTACTCAACCAAATATTAGGCGAAATAAAGAGCAAACCACCTTCACCAACTCATACAGCTCCATCAACATCGAAGGAAGTTAATAATGCCGACAACAATACACAAAACAACGACGGCAGTGTCGAGAGCAATATCATCCGAAGCCGACCTCGTCAACCTCGTATTAGACGACGTAAATGGCCAAAACCGTCACTCGAAGGCATCATACCTACTCCGTATGAAGAGCTGCGTAAATCAAAGAAGGGGCGCTTCCGATATAGGACGGAGAGTGGAATGGTTGTGAAATTTCGTATGTATAAAGACGGTCGAGTAACATGGAAATAAATATATAATTATTCTAACATAAGTGTTCTTAATTTCCCCTCGTTCACTTTTCTCTTTCTTGGGGACACTTGTTATGGTCGTAGCATATTGCATATAGCAATATGCCACCACGGACTGAAGCGTGTATGCCCGGCTTGTTGTCGACTACAGCATGAAACCAAAACGCGCCCCGACCGAGAGAAATGCTTCCTCAAGCTCGGTGTCATGTTCAGTGACAGAAAGAAGAAGAAGCTTCTCGAATTTTTTTTTGAAGTCTCGACTTTGAGAAGGTGGGTGGTAAAACAAAAAATAAAATCGAAAAGGATCGCGATAAACAAATCAAGAAAAAAGGTGCATATTTGAGCACGGAGTTGGTAAGCGCAAATCTTGTGATTGGAGAAGGAACATTTATCCATTAGATCCGCTCCGAAAATCAAAAGGAGAAAACGCATGTGGAAGTCGCTAAAGAAGGTTCCATCAATCGAGAAGAATCTACTCGGGTCTGAAAAGGCAATAATTTAGCCATCAATTGGTTCCCGACATTCCTTCCGCCCACCTAAAAGGAATTTTCCGAGACATCTAATTGCAGGTCGTTTGGCAGTATCCGAGGCCAATAGCACTGTCGGCTAAATTCTAGCCTTATCTAGTATATACGTACATAGCTTGTCACGTAGTACCCTAATAACAGAACAAGCAATAACCTCAAGGCATCTATAGTCCAGATAACACGCTGAACCACCTAAGGTATTGAAAGTGATACGTAGCAACTCGGAATGAAGAAACCCCTCTTAAATTGTGCAAAAGTTCGCTGAGGAAATGCAGGCTGACAAAATCAACTAATCAACTCATCCAGTCAATTGTTTTGTTTTATGCAGATTAAGTTACAAGCAATGTGCAGTAGTTCGGTGTCAATAGGTAACCCTGTACAGATATATGTAAATGTGACATGTAGATAGAGTATAATACCTTGCATGCATTTAAATTTCTTTTCTTTTGCGTTAGCCTCAATAAGTACACGGAAAAGATTGAATCCAGTGACATGGTGAAACCTCTTGGGGCGCCTCAGCGAGGGAGCATCATCAACAGGAAAAATTGTAAGTTGTCGTCACCTAATCATTTTACACCACCAAATCTTATTATTGCATTGATTAAGAGAATGAGTTTAAAATCTTAATAGTATATACTGGATATGGTGTGGTCATATTTATTTCGTTTTATATTTATGTTGATAGGCAAGAACTAAGCCTCCTATCATGGCGTATACATGTACATAGTCAAAAATTTTATTACTGCCTTGGCTAAACCAATGAATTCAAAATTTTAATAATACATAACATATATATAGCTCTGGTCATAATTTTTCTTCTTATACGTATGTTGATATGCAAGAGTTACGCGTCTCATTATACAATCTACATGTACATAATCAAATTAATTTTAGTATTGCATGGCCTAAATAAGTGAATTTAAACTTTAACAATACATTTTAGATATAGTTTTGATCAAATATTTTTTTCTCCTTATTATATTTATGTTGATATGTAATAATTAAGCCTCTTATTCAATATACATGTACCTACTCAGACCTTATTATTGTATGGTCTACGCAAATGAAGTTAAAACTTTAACAATACATATTAGATATAGTTTTGATCACACATTTTTCCTCTTATTATTTTTATTTTGATGAGCGATAGCTAAGCTTCCTGTTATACAAAGTATACGTATATAATCAGACTTCATCATTGCAATGACTGAACTAATGAATTTAAAATCCTAGTAATACATACTCGATATAGCTGATCGTATCTTTTTCTTCCGCATTACAATTATACTGATAAGCAATAAATTAGCGGACTATTATACCTTTGAATTTATGTAGTAAGATCACATTACCTGAACAGATGAACTTAAAGTTTTCATCGTATGTACTCGATATAGAGATAGAGAACTATAGAATCTTAGCCCAAGATATGTAGACCGATAGGCGTTAGGAAAGCTTACTATCATATACTTTAACTGCCGTATTCGTTTCATAATAGTACACATTGCTTGAATATATACAGTTTATAACGTAGTATGAATTGGTAAATAATTTTATTTCTCCTCTCACTTCCCGGAGCCCTATCACATGAAGGTCGCATAGGTCCGCTCTAATTTCTTCTACAGGTCAGCCAAAGGGACTTTGCAGATCGTGCCGAGCAGAGTCATAGGGAGGATGGGGCAAGGCCATGAAGGCAGAACATCTGCGCCTTCCACAGTAAGTAGGTAAGTGACGTAAGGGTCCCTTCAGGACCGAGTGTGTGTCGGCTCTTTTGTATGCAGGCATGAAATTTTTTTGATTATGGATGATGACAGCGGCAGGTATTTTCGGGAACTCCCCCACACTCTCCGCCACCCTTAGCCGAGGTGCTAGCATGCCGCCCTGTGCTATCGTTGTCATCAGGCGATCTGTCAGCTCATGCTGGCAGTTTGGACTTAACGTCCTGGTCAAGTCGCCTTCAACATACTTCCATAACAAAATGGCGCCCAACGTGGGGCCTTAACATCTTGAGTACATCAGACCTCTTTACTGGGGACTGAGATTGCTTTGCAGATATGGACATCTGGCTTTCAGCTAATTGTCTGACTCGGTAGTCTCATATCCAGTGGAGATGGGATAACATCAGTACTCGGCTTCACGTGAACCTTCTGTTCGAAAGGGTTGTCCATTCTTCTAGTATGATACGTTGTGCGCGTCCATTTGTTACTTCCATAACAAAATGGCGCCCAACGTGGGGCCACCTCAGTTAGACTTCGGTGGTCTAAAAATAAATTTTACTGGGGACTGAGACTTTGAGAGAGATGATCATCTGGTGTCTGCCAGTTGATTGACCTCAGGTCTCACATCCAGTAGAAGATATGGGTGGACCTGAGTCTAATTGGTTTTGTTGAAAATTTTTTTTTGTAAAGTAACGTAATATTTTGAAAGTTTTATTGGAAGTCTTTGATATTTTGAATTTTTGGATTAAAGTAAAGTAACGTTTTTTGAATTTAATGAAAGTTTTTTGGAAGTTGAAATCCGGCTTTAGGTTTGACTTCGGTCAAGCCTCAAGCCTGAACAGTTGTTGAATTTTTTTTGAAAGTTTTTGGAAATGTTTTTGGATGATCTTTCCCGCTGGCCTTCTGCCATGGAAATGGTAGGTGGCCTCACGAAATTTTCGTTTGAGCTCTTGTGGGGACATGTCTCTGTTGGGCAACTGGCTGGACAGAGTTATGAATCTGCGAGACAACTTCTTGGCTTCCAGCTAATTAGTTGACCAGACTCATGACTCTGCCCGGCTAGCGAACTAGCTGGACACGACGATTCGGTGAGGAGAAGAGAACGAGTTCTCGGAGGATGGGATTGATGCTGGAGATCTTCAGTGATCAGGAGTTGGCATACTGCTAACTGCCTGGCTGAAGAATCTCTGGCAGCATTCTCAGTCTTTGATACCTCCGACTTTACTCTTCCCAGATTTCTGCAAGAGCTCTGACTTTTTCAATGCACACACTCACGTCACTTGCCTGTATCCTGTTTTTGACCTTGGGGGAGAGAGAGCGACCTGACCTCTTATGTGGGAGTTAGCTTCGGGAGGTGGGGGAGAAATGTTTTGATCGAATTGTTCTTATCTCGTTTTTTTTCAATTTTGAAACGCTGTAATTGTTTTGCTCGTACAGAATTTTTGCATATTCTTCGTACGTTTGGGAAGATATTTCCTTGAATTCTAGTATCTCATCCCAACTTGTAAATTTCTAAAGTTAGTAAATGTATGAAATAACTCGGAAGTCCCTTAATGGTACATAGAACTCTCCTGGTTATAGTAATTATTTGGAAAACAAAACGTATATTTAGGAGCACATTTTGAATTTTGTAGTTAAGAAATTTTTATATTATTTAGCGGTTCAGTAGTCCGTCTTTCGTAGGAATACTCAAAATTTTTTTTACACCCGAAGGCTTTTGTTGCTTACCTCATATACCTATGGTATACCAGCAGTGAATTGTTATAATACTAGTATGTGACGGGTGTATGAAATGTCTTAGTGATAAGAATTATCTGCTCGAATTTCGTTAGGCATTTTCGTTTATTTTTCGTTTATCGACACAACACGTGTCAACAAATTTAGTAGCTCGTCAGCTTATATCCTGTTCGAGTCTGTTAATCTCGATTTTCAACTTTTTAACAAAATTTTTCTCTGACATTCTTCGTCGAATCTTCGGTCTGCAAAACGTTTTCAATTTTTACTCACTATGGCTACAGTAAGAACGCCACCGCCTGCGACAAACAGTATGTCAATGCTACCCGAACCATGCTCCATCTGTCGTGATGCAAGCTGGTCAGCCGAAAGGAAGCCTGTAATAACCGTATGTGAGCACATTTTTCACCAAGCATGCCTGCAGCATTGGATAGGTGAACATGCTAGTTGTCCTAACTGCCGATGTCCTATTACACAACAGGACTTCCGAGAATACAATGGTGCAATACCGAAGCGACCGAAGAATTTGAAGCCGGTGAAGTCTACTAAGCACGATGTGCCGAACGTAGATTTGCCTAGTTTCGACCTACCACTACCTAATAGACGCTCGTTATCTCCAGGAATGCACGATTTGCATTCCCGGACGTTCACTAATCACAACTCACGGCAAGACAGTCCATTACCACCAGCTCAAGGCCACACCTCAGCTGCTACGGGTGCGCTGTTGGCAGGCTTACGCTTACAAATGCAGGACCTGGTACGTGAAGGTCTCGAACACAGCCTCAGTACATTACGGTCTGAGTTAGTAGATAGTGTCCGTCAGCAAGTAGCAGCCATGGTGCCACCAATAGATTTTTCACGTCCTCCTCCGGCTATGGGAAATCCCAGACCATCTGACGATTTTCCCAATGTGCATAGACAATCCTTTAATCGACCTCCATCCGCGTTTGGTCAGCCTCTAAATCAGCCCGCACCAAACCCTGTACCACCACCACCTATTCGTGTTCCTGCAGGCATAGGACAGCGACGTTCTGGCAGCCCTATCCGCAGGTGGAATATCTCTTACAGCGGTGACAGTTCTCGGCTCACAGTCGATGAATTTGTATTCCGAGTAGAAGCCTTGACTTATTCGGCTTTGGAGGGAGACTTCGACTTACTGGTGCGTCACATGACTACTCTGCTTTCTGGACCAGCAATGGACTGGTACTGGTCTCTCCTGAGGCAAAATTCCACGCCGTCATGGGAGTATGTGAAAGCAGCTCTATTAGCTGAATGGGGAGTACCCAAAGACGACCTTAAGGTCAAAGTCCAGCTCATGCTGCGCAAGCAGAAAGGAGGAGAGTCATTTGCCACTTACTACCAGCATCTAGTACAGTTACAAGACCAACTGCAGAACCCGTTGCCAGACGTTGAATTTCTGGAAATAGTCAAGTCAAACTTACTGCCGGAAATACAAAATAAAATTTGCTTGCATCCTACCAATACCATCCACCAGCTCAGGATTCTGGTAAATCAAATCCAAGCGACGCAGCTGCGCATCGCAACAGCAAGTAGTTGGAACGCTTATCGCGGACAAAGAGTTAGTGAGGTGGATGGATATCATTTGACCGAGGCTGACTTGAATATATCACCTGGACGTAGCGACGAAGTCTCACTATCTGCCATTTCAACCCCTAAAAATGTAACCTGCTGGAATTGTGACCAGTCTGGACACTTTTACCAAGATTGCCGGCAGGAACGACAAACTGTATTCTGTTACGGATGTGGACGGAAGAACACCTTCAAGCCAGATTGCATTCAATGTCAACAGAAAAACTTCAGACGGGTCGGGAATACCAACACCTCTTTCCGACCAGCGTCGACATCACGAGCAATCAATGCATCAAACACTCCAGTGCAAGCTTTGAACAAGGAGGAAGGTCCGCTCCATTAACAGACACTATCGAAAACTCCCTGATATGTCCTCTGATATCATTCAGTGACTCTGATGATATCAGCAAAACACCTGATAGTACGATTACGTCTTTGATAGAGGCGGAGAACTTGATGGATTTCTCTGCAGATCTCCAAGCTCCCATTTCCACTTCTGGGGAGCCCGTGACATTGCTAGACACTTCATTAGAAGAGTCTTTAATCTTCGATGTCCCGTTGACACCTATAGCACGTGTAGCTGACAAGGTTACTGAGCGGGAGATTTGGCCTCCTGTTACTTCTGTATTGAAACGGCCACCAAGCTCTGATATGACGAGTGGGCGTGAGCCAGTTTTACATCCGCTGACGCCGTATCATACGCGTCTGCGGAGATACAGAGCAGCAAGAGACCGAATTTTCTCCTCAGTAGCAGAGTTAGCGGAGATTATGTTTCCCGACCGGGATATGAGACCGAAAAGGAAAAGATCAACCGTTCGTTGGCGAGAATACTGTCGACGAATGAAACTGGAAAGGAAAAAACTAGCACAGATTTCCGTGTCGATGCCAGACGACATTCGACCGTACGCAGAAGTAAAGCTGCTCGGGCGAACTGAGACTGGATTACTTGATAGTGGTGCCACTGTCAGTATTCTAGGCCAGGGAGCTCTCGAGAAGCTTGCTGAAGCAGAGGTTGAATGGAAGAAGTATCGGACACAGGTCCAAGTAGCTAATGGTGCCATGACGACTGTTCATGGTCATGTGAACTTGGACGTCACTTTCCGTGATAAGACCCAAAACGTGCGTTTTTACGTGGTTCCTGGGCTCACACAGGCACTATATCTGGGAATAGACTTCTGGCGCCTCTTTGGGTTAGCTCCGGATGTCCTAGGTATAGTCGCAGAAGTGAATCCAAGTGGAATAGCTACCTCTGACACCGATGGGCATATCCTTTCTAGTTTAGAACACCAACGCTTAGAGAGCACAAAACAGCTTTTCCCCTCTTTCGCCTCTTTAGGCCTGGGAAAAACATCATTGGTCACTCACAAGATTGATACGAATGACGCCGCCCCGATAAAACAGCGCTTTTATCCGATTTCCCCGGCAGTGCAAAGTTTGATGGATGCAGAATTAGAGCGAATGCTATCACTGGGTGTGATAGAGGAGAGCCAGAGTCCTTGGAGCTCTCCAGTCGTTCTGGTAAGGAAGCCTGGAAAGGTCCGGCTTTGTTTTGACGCCAGGAAGGTCAACTCGGTTACGAAGAAGGACGCCTATCCGCTACCGCAGATAGACGCACTTCTGAGTCGACTTCCTCCGGCAAACTACATAACGAGCCTGGACCTGAAAGATGCATTCTGGCAGATCCCACTGGACACTGATTCCAGAGAGAAGACCGCTTTCACAGTACCTGGTCATCCTCTCTATCAGTACACAGTGATGCCATTCGGCCTATGCAACGCTCCCCAAACGATGTGCCGCCTCATGGATAAAGTCATTCCTTTCGATCTTCGTGAGAACGTTCTCGTCTATTTAGACGATTTATTAATTCTATCATCTGACTTTGACACTCATCTCATGCTGCTAGCCAGGGTAGCGGATTGTTTGAGGAAAGCTGGCCTTACTATAAACGTCGAGAAGAGCAAGTTTTGTATCAAGGAGACTAAATACCTGGGATTCATTGTAGGAAGGGGAGGTATGAGAACTGACCCTGACAAAATATCAGCCATAGTTGACTATCCGTCACCTAAAACTGTTCGGCAAGCCCGACGCCTACTAGGTATGGCAGGATGGTACAGACGGTTTATTCCGAACTATGCTGATTTGACTGCATCCATTACAGACACTTTGAAAAACCCGAGTCAGTTCAAATGGACATCTGAAGCCCAGACTTCTCTTGATCTACTCAAACAAAAACTTACTTCGGCTCCGTTGCTAGTGAGTCCAGACTTCACCAAACCGTTCGTCATTCAGTGCGATGCGAGCCAACAAGGTATTGGAGGAGTGTTGCTTCAGCTAGATGACGATGGCCACGAGAAGCCAATAGCCTACGTCTCGAAAAAGTTGAACTCCGCTCAACGAAATTACACCGTCACAGAGCAAGAATGCCTAGCTGCAGTCTTGAGCGTACAGAAGTTCCGGCCCTTCATAGAGCTTATGCCGTTCAAGATAGTGACGGATCACGCGAGCTTGAAATGGCTGATGTCTCAAAAGGACCTCAGCGGAAGACTTGCTCGGTGGAGTTTGAAGCTTCAGGGCTTCGACTTCACTATTGAACACAGGAAAGGAAGCCTGAACGTAGTCCCTGATGCGCTGTCACGCATTCATTGTGACAGCATGAACACAAACGAAGATCCTGGCCCGGAAGTTGACCTTAGTTCGCCATATTTCAATTCGTTGGAATATGAAGAACTGAGGCATAAGGTTAAAACGACTTCTGGCAAACTACCAGATCTTTGCGTCAGGGATGGCTTCGTTTATATTCGGACTGTTCCGAGAACAGGCGATCCGATCCAGGAGGAAGAAGCGTGGAAGCTTTGGATTCCACGTGGGCTTGTCACCGACGTCATTTCGAGAGCGCATGATCCGCCGCTAGCTTCACACGGAGGAATAGGGAAAACCCTAGAACGTCTGCGAAGACATCTGTACTGGCCACGAATGACAGTTGATGTCAGAAATTACGTAGCCGCCTGTGACGTGTGTAAAGAAACGAAGGCTCCTAATACTATTTTGCGACCACCGATGAAAGTCCAGTCTGTGATAGAACGACCATGGCAAAAGCTGTACGTCGATTTCTTAGGTCCATATCCTCGGTCAGTTAAAGGAAACGTCTGCATTCTGATAGTTCTTGACCACTTTTCTAAATTCCCACTTCTCAAACCTATGAGAAAAGCGTCTACGCTCAATGTATGCCAATTCATTGAGACTGAAGTGTTTCACGTGTTCGGAGTTCCGGAGACCATGGTCTCTGACAATGGAGTCCAGTTTTGCTCGGCTCAGTTCGCCAGACTACTGGAAAAGTATGGGGTAAAGCATATGCGAACGGCAGTTTACTCGCCGCAAGCAAACGCCTCAGAGCGAGTAAACCGGTCTCTGTTGTCAGGGATTAGGGCCTATATCCAGAAGGAACACACCAGATGGGATGAGAAACTGAGCCAAATAGCTAGTTCCCTCCGGAGCTCTTTCCATCAAGCTACTGGTTTCTCTCCCTATCGAACACTCTTCGGTCAACAAATGATAGAACATGGCAGCTCCTATTCCATCTTGAGGAGCATTGGAACTCTTAATGAGCCACTGAGAGTAGACGCAGAAGATAAAATGAGATTGATCCGTGCGAGAGTGCAGGAAAATTTACAACACGCATTCGAACAGGGTTCAAAAGCCTACAATCTCAGGGCAAAACCCGTCGAGTTCAAAGTTGGTCAGGAGGTATTTAGAAGGACTTTTGCCCAAAGCAATTTCCAACAGCAGACTAGTGCTAAACTGGGACGAAAATTTGTTAAATGTCGGGTTAGAGCCAAGAAAGGAAACTCACTATACGAACTTGAAGATCTGCGGGGAAAACTGTTAGGTGTCTA
The DNA here is from genome assembly GCA_963924295.1 of Dioctria rufipes. Lineage (NCBI taxonomy): Eukaryota > Metazoa > Arthropoda > Insecta > Diptera > Asilidae > Dioctria > Dioctria rufipes. The sequence goes on from OZ002740.1 coordinate 29,138,895, forward strand.
TCACGCTAAAGACATCAAGCAGTGATCATCAGTATGAAAACATCGTCGATACTTATTGTCGTCTATTCCTGGTAGCCCTAAGAAGGCATCCAGCCAGCTTAACTGGTAAACTATAGGATATCACGAAGCCCTCCTATTGCCCCGTCAATGGTGGGTGATATACCTGTTGGAATCCATTCCCATATTCGGCTGCCAACATGTCACTACTTCGACGACGCCTTGGAGACACACCCTTGAACAATCGCAGTCTGAGATCAGGGTGAGAGGTTGCGCCGGGAAAGCTTAGCGATCAGTTCTTTAGGTTACTGATCGCGGGGCTTCCTCAGCATCTCGGTGAAGGAAGGCAGAGAGGCATCGACCGGCTGGATTTTTTGGGTTACCAGCTTGTCGATGTAGCTTTGGCTTCCCCACACGGAGAAGGATGTCGAAGTCTGATCGAAGACTGACGAGACTTCAAGGATGTGTCCTCGACGTGTCATCGGAAGTGGAGTCTGAGGATGAGGAAAGCATAGGGTCGTGGGTCGTGACACACATTGAGCGCCCGCAGGGATGAGGCCTATGTGTAAGACCGGCTAGCTCAGTCGACCATTTTTCAGCGTCGTCTGAACCACGGGTGGCGCAGACCACTCTGCCCTGTTATGGTCGTAGCATATTGCATATAGCAATATGCCACCACGGACTGAAGCGTGTATGCCCGGCTTGTTGTCGACTACAGCATGAAACCAAAACGCGCCCCGACCGAGAGAAATGCTTCCTCAAGCTCGGTGTCATGTTCAGTGACAGAAAGAAGAAGAAGCTTCTCGAATTTTTTTTTGAAGTCTCGACTTTGAGAAGGTGGGTGGTAAAACAAAAAATAAAATCGAAAAGGATCGCGATAAACAAATCAAGAAAAAAGGTGCATATTTGAGCACGGAGTTGGTAAGCGCAAATCTTGTGATTGGAGAAGGAACATTTATCCATTAGATCCGCTCCGAAAATCAAAAGGAGAAAACGCATGTGGAAGTCGCTAAAGAAGGTTCCATCAATCGAGAAGAATCTACTCGGGTCTGAAAAGGCAATAATTTAGCCATCAATTGGTTCCCGACATTCCTTCCGCCCACCTAAAAGGAATTTTCCGAGACATCTAATTGCAGGTCGTTTGGCAGTATCCGAGGCCAATAGCACTGTCGGCTAAATTCTAGCCTTATCTAGTATATACGTACATAGCTTGTCACGTAGTACCCTAATAACAGAACAAGCAATAACCTCAAGGCATCTATAGTCCAGATAACACGCTGAACCACCTAAGGTATTGAAAGTGATACGTAGCAACTCGGAATGAAGAAACCCCTCTTAAATTGTGCAAAAGTTCGCTGAGGAAATGCAGGCTGACAAAATCAACTAATCAACTCATCCAGTCAATTGTTTTGTTTTATGCAGATTAAGTTACAAGCAATGTGCAGTAGTTCGGTGTCAATAGGTAACCCTGTACAGATATATGTAAATGTGACATGTAGATAGAGTATAATACCTTGCATGCATTTAAATTTCTTTTCTTTTGCGTTAGCCTCAATAAGTACACGGAAAAGATTGAATCCAGTGACATGGTGAAACCTCTTGGGGCGCCTCAGCGAGGGAGCATCATCAACAGGAAAAATTGTAAGTTGTCGTCACCTAATCATTTTACACCACCAAATCTTATTATTGCATTGATTAAGAGAATGAGTTTAAAATCTTAATAGTATATACTGGATATGGTGTGGTCATATTTATTTCGTTTTATATTTATGTTGATAGGCAAGAACTAAGCCTCCTATCATGGCGTATACATGTACATAGTCAAAAATTTTATTACTGCCTTGGCTAAACCAATGAATTCAAAATTTTAATAATACATAACATATATATAGCTCTGGTCATAATTTTTCTTCTTATACGTATGTTGATATGCAAGAGTTACGCGTCTCATTATACAATCTACATGTACATAATCAAATTAATTTTAGTATTGCATGGCCTAAATAAGTGAATTTAAACTTTAACAATACATTTTAGATATAGTTTTGATCAAATATTTTTTTCTCCTTATTATATTTATGTTGATATGTAATAATTAAGCCTCTTATTCAATATACATGTACCTACTCAGACCTTATTATTGTATGGTCTACGCAAATGAAGTTAAAACTTTAACAATACATATTAGATATAGTTTTGATCACACATTTTTCCTCTTATTATTTTTATTTTGATGAGCGATAGCTAAGCTTCCTGTTATACAAAGTATACGTATATAATCAGACTTCATCATTGCAATGACTGAACTAATGAATTTAAAATCCTAGTAATACATACTCGATATAGCTGATCGTATCTTTTTCTTCCGCATTACAATTATACTGATAAGCAATAAATTAGCGGACTATTATACCTTTGAATTTATGTAGTAAGATCACATTACCTGAACAGATGAACTTAAAGTTTTCATCGTATGTACTCGATATAGAGATAGAGAACTATAGAATCTTAGCCCAAGATATGTAGACCGATAGGCGTTAGGAAAGCTTACTATCATATACTTTAACTGCCGTATTCGTTTCATAATAGTACACATTGCTTGAATATATACAGTTTATAACGTAGTATGAATTGGTAAATAATTTTATTTCTCCTCTCACTTCCCGGAGCCCTATCACATGAAGGTCGCATAGGTCCGCTCTAATTTCTTCTACAGGTCAGCCAAAGGGACTTTGCAGATCGTGCCGAGCAGAGTCATAGGGAGGATGGGGCAAGGCCATGAAGGCAGAACATCTGCGCCTTCCACAGTAAGTAGGTAAGTGACGTAAGGGTCCCTTCAGGACCGAGTGTGTGTCGGCTCTTTTGTATGCAGGCATGAAATTTTTTTGATTATGGATGATGACAGCGGCAGGTATTTTCGGGAACTCCCCCACACTCTCCGCCACCCTTAGCCGAGGTGCTAGCATGCCGCCCTGTGCTATCGTTGTCATCAGGCGATCTGTCAGCTCATGCTGGCAGTTTGGACTTAACGTCCTGGTCAAGTCGCCTTCACATACTTCCAGAACACACTCTCGTTTCTTTGCTGGGCCGGAGAATGTTGCAGCACAATGCAACACATACATACCTTTTACAATAAAAACAACAACAAACACTGGTTAATTTTAATCTATGTATTTATTCACACTTGTTTCTTATTTCACTTACGTAGCTCAGCCATGGAGTTAAGTGCTGAAAGAAAAACAAATAAAATTACAAAGAAAAAATTCTTATTATTAACACAAAAATTTATTTATGAAATAAATATTAATAGAAATACTTATCTGACAGATCTGGACATCTACTCTGTTAAATAATATTAACCGGCCTGCAGTCAGACATTCAGGTTTCAATTTCACAATTTGTAAGCCGCTGTAACCAAATGGACTCTTGCTTTAACTTCTGAAGGTTGGACACACTGATAAAGCAAATAACTTGGGAAATTTACCAGTGACGTCGGCCATATTCTAGAGGGGATGACTCACTCTTGTTACGGAACTCCAGAGTATATAAGGCAGAAAGCAGCACAGTAAAATTCATTATTCCTCAGACGACCATCTAGGAAAGACCCTCATTATTTCACTAATAAATATTAAATATTTATTATATTCTACCTTGTGTTGAGAGGTAGTCTTGGCGTGGCTTTGGACCGTCAAGTATTTTCATATATATTCTACCTTGTGTTGAAAGGTAGTCTTGGCGTGGCTTTGGACCGTCAAGTATTTTCATATATATTCTACCTTGTGTTGAAAGGTAGTCTTGGCGTGGCTTTGGACCGTCAAGTATTTTCATATATATTCTACCTTGTGTTGAAAGGTAGTCTTGGCGTGGCTTTGGACCGTCAAGTATTTTCATATATATTCTACCTTGTGTTGAAAGGTAGTCTTGGCGTGGCTTTGGACCGTCAAGTATTTTCATATATATTCTACCTTGTGTTGAAAGGTAGTCTTGGCGTGGCTTTGGACCGTCAAGTATTTTCATATATATTCTACCTTGTGTTGAAAGGTAGTCTTGGCGTGGCTTTGGACCGTCAAGTATTTTCATATATATTCTACCTTGTGTTGAAAGGTAGTCTTGGCGTGGCTTTGGACCGTCAAGTATTTTCATATATATTCTACCTTGTGTTGAAAGGTAGTCTTGGCGTGGCTTTGGACCGTCAAGTATTTTCATATATATTCTACCTTGTGTTGAAAGGTAGTCTTGGCGTGGCTTTGGACCGTCAAGTATTTTCATATATATTCTACCTTGTGTTGAAAGGTAGTCTTGGCGTGGCTTTGGACCGTCAAGTATTTTCATATATATTCTACCTTGTGTTGAAAGGTAAGCTTGGCGTGGCTTAGGACCGTCAAGTAAATCTTTTTAAATATATCTGCTCTCCAGAGATTAGTGAATTGGCCAAAATATTATTTATATCATTTTTATAGTAACTTGTTATAGAATTGTGTTTAGAGTTAAGTATTGAAGTTGTGAGTTGTTGAATAAACTTTTGGTGAAATTAAATCGTGGGTTCTTATTTGTAAACCTGCTCCTATTTGATTTACAGGTTTTAGCATAAACTTGCATATTATTCAAGCTAAATACGCTAAATATCATGTCTCTGTGTAATTATTACTACCAAATTTATGATTTTTTTTTTATTTAATTGTAACTCAGCAAATCAAAGATCGGCGAAATTTAAGGATTTCAAAGTCCTTTAATTCAGGCTGCATGCATAGCAGGACAATAAAAAATTAGCAATTTTCTTATCTCATAATTACTTAACTTTCAGAAAAAGAAGGACGAAATTGGTGATGGTTGGGTTGGGAAAGTATAAGAATTTTCATCGATTTTGTTAAGGCATTTAAGTAAGAAATTAGTTAGATATCTGAAAATGTGGAACCATTTAGTACAAAAAGGATTAGAGTATCCAAATTTAGTTTGAAGAATAATTGGATGTAAGTGTCAACTCTGTCTGAACACCGATTTTATTTACTTTCAGAGTACCTACCTACTCTGAGCTCTCTGAATATTCATATTCATATTTATTAAAAAATTGTATACAAGATATTTATCTTATATTGTACTTTCTTATAAATTAATAAACCAAAAAAAAAAAAATATTTCTAAAATTAATTATGATTGAACTTATACTACTTACAGACTAAATTAATAAATTTAATTCACTTCATAAATGTAATTTAATTCAATTTAATTCAATTTAAAAGAAAAATCATATAAGCAAAGATAGAAGTAAAAAAATAAAAAAAGAAGAGAAAAGAAAATTTAGCAAACGAAAATAAAGAATTATTAAAATACAAAAACTAAAAAAAAATAAAAAACTGAAAGGAATAATAAAAGACTAAAGATTATGTGACCGGAGTAACCTTCTAAAGTTATGCATGCTTTCCACCTCCTGGATATGTGTGGGTAAATTATTCCAAAGACGAATCAACTGAACAAGGAAAGAACCCTCCATGACTCGTTTAGAGAATCTGGGAATAAGAATTTTTGGGTGTCTTGCTGAACGCAGAAATTATAAGCGATCATAAAGATATCTAGGTTTGCGTGAGGTAATAAGGCCGTGGAGGAATATCAACCCTCTGTGATGCAAGTAAGTTTGCAATGTACAACATAACAATGATGTTCTATAGGGTTTGATGTGATCATAACGTCGCAGTCCACGGATAAACCGAAGACAGTCGTTAAAAGCTGCTACATCCATTCTACGTTCACTTGTAGTATCTAGTTTAGGGTAAACAAAGTTTCCAAAGCAGAAGTGAGGCAAGAGTAGAACCTTAACAAGTCTTTCACGAGTGCGGAGTGATAGTATATCAGCACGCAACCACAACATCCGCAGACCAGAATAAATTTTCCTCAATTGTGCGCTAATATAATCTGTGCACTTTAAATTGGAATTTATCATAACTCCAAGGCTCTTAACCTTATCTACATGCGGAAGGGTAACAGAGTCGATACAAACTGGTGGAAGCTGCTCGGGGTAAAAGCCTGGGTTATGTATTGGGATTGCAGAGCATTTCGCAGGGTTTAGCCTTATATTTTTATCACGAGCCACTCAGATAGGTTTACTAGATCCTCGTTAATGCACCGCAAACAGTTTTCCATAAGGCCGATAGAACTATACTATGGTAAATCTGCACGTCATCCCCATACAAGTGAACCTTAGCGAATTGGATTTTCTGTGGCAGATCATTTATAAATAGACAGAACAAAAGTGGTCCAAGAATAGAACCTTGTGGAATACCTCTACGCAGTGATAATAGACCAGAAAACTTACCATCCACTGTATGTTTAATTTTGCTCAGAGTGCTTAAATAAATCGTAGGTAGACCTCTGATGTCAATATTACCAATAGAGCGCAAACAAATCCTATTGAAAATGTGAATACTTCTTTAAATTCCATACTTCCTTCCTTTACTTCACTCGGTTTTTATTTTTATAATGAATCTGGTATTATCAATAGATATTTCACAAATCATAAATGTTCCCAATAAAAAAAAAAAAAAAAAAACAAAAAAAAAACGCTTAGAGCAGTCGAGATTTGTGTCTTTATTCCAGAGTGCTCTGAACGTTCTAAAAAATCTGTTCGATCTACAGAGTGGAAAAACGATTCACACCCGGTGAATTGTAGCACTGACTTAAAACAATGGACTGAGCGATTTGCTATTTCATGTGGCACAAATATTGTGTTTCTGTATATCACCGTTAGAGTACCCTTTAAAACGTTTACTACATAAAAAACATGTAAAATTCAACCAATCAGATGAAATTTTACACCCGTAAATCGAATTAAATTAAGAAAAAAATATTTTCTTGCGCTCAAGTGATAATTTAATCGCTTATATGAAATTAAACTCATTCCGACTTTAATTTTCAAAAGTTATTCTTATCTGAATCCTGCGTGTGGGCAAGAGAGACGGAGCATGTTAAACACTATCTTTACCTTATTCTTTCTGCCGTGATTGCATCTGTAGCCAACATAAAAACATCAAATGGCATAAGGAAACGTTCAGTAATCAATATTTTGTGTTGGTAGCTCCAACTCTGCCATAGGGCGAAAGAGAAAACTATAAAACTTGTGCCATCTTTCTTATAGGAAAATGGCAATACGCTCAGTCCATTGTTATAAGTCAGTGGGGACACCATGAAATTTCTAGAAGGTCGAACAAGCATCGCAGATGATCTGCGCGCGAGGCGTCCTCTGCTGTAACAGCTGACAACACAAACGCTTCAATCATTGTAACCAAGGAACAGAGATACAAGGTATTCTCATTCTGCCATTTGTGTCCGAATGTATAGGAAATAACGGTAGAGAGAACACAATATTCTCTCTCATTTCTCTGTCTTTTCAATAGAAATGTATGTATATACCTACGTTGAAGGACGAAACACGTCATAGGTCTAGTGTCAACATTTTAATGAGAATACCTTGTATTCTGTATACCTTGATTGTAACATTGCTCGACGAAAGCCGGAAATTGAGTTCCGACTTGTACGAGTGTTACTGGGATGTATACCTACTCCAAAATCTTTCTTTAAAATGCCTTGCGCCGAAAAAATCCGTAAACTGCGTCCAAGAATGTTACAAAGTTGTGTTCATGTTGCACGATAATTCACGCTCGCATATCAGTCTGTGGCGTAGAAAATGTTACGGCAGAATTTGTTCACTTTGGTGGCCGATTGAAGTTAATTTCAGATACAATGTGTACCGTTGTCGGCCTCCAAAACTGTGTCCTAGTCTTTTTTGTTGGACTTTCTGTAATTTTTACTAAACATTGACAAGCAAAGTTGGAAAATGTCAGTAAGTATTCTGAGTTTCTAAAATGTCGATAGTCAAAAATTGAAAATTATGGAACGTAGCGGTGCTTTGAAGCGGAAACAACGACAAGAAAGAGAAGAAAGTAAAAAAAAAAATTGCGCAAGCTAGACAGTTTTTTTACGAAACCTCTTTCAGCTACAGTTCGTTCCGTGGCAGAAATATCTGTCAAAAGTAACAAGTGTGAGCAGTGTTTAACCAATGATAGAGTAGTCACCGCTGTATCAGTTAATAAAACGACTCAAGAAGACGAGGATCTAATAACTCTTACCAATGCTGCTGCTGCAAATGACTACGGCGACGATTCCGGGCAACCTACAGTAGAGGAATCATCCATCTCTACATTTTTCAAAGTTCTTGAAATTTCAAAAGTCTTGGGAAAGTTCATAAACAAGAAATTGAAAGACAACGAAAAACGGCTGAATATTGACATGGGACCATTGAAACCTCAAGGACCTTTTCCGAAGGACTCACAACCAAGACAACAGGACCTTTTCAGAAGCGTATTATTTTTCTATGTCCAAATACGGACCAGTTAATCATTTTTGGATATGCTACTTAAAATTATTGGATGCTGCCTGCTGCCAAACCTGTAGATTGTTTGTTTTGCAAATGAATGTATGATGCATAGGTATTCGGGACTTAAGGCATTTATCAGATAGAGTCAAGCAACATAGTTCCTCGAAAGCACACATGGAGGCATGTGCTGTATAAATTCAGCCAAACGCCGAGTAATATACATTGCGCCAGTCATAACTTAAATTGGTAATAAACGATGCCATTCTAGGTTCTGTCGAAATTCAGAAATTCTTTGCAATAATGCAAGACTTGTTTAACTTCTTTGGAAACAGCATTAAGCGCTGGGCCCTCTTATTGGAATTCACCGACGAATCAGGAATTACATTGAAAAAATTTAATCCGACAAGATGGTCCAGTAGGGTTAATACAATAACTGCAGTCAACCTTCGTTTTTTCGATATTATCAAAGCATTGTCCGTAATAACGCTGAAGAGTTCCAGTAAAGACGAACGTAGTGAAGTAGAAATTATAAAATCAAAAATGCTCAATTCTTAGTTTGTATTTCTTTATGAATTCATGCACAGTGTATTAAACAAGATAAATTATGGTTCCAAAATCTTGCAAAAATGTGATATCATTTTGGACGAGGCGCGTAAGGCTTTAGACGAAACAACTGAGAAATTAAAAAAGTACAGATATGACTTCGATTCATTTAAACGCAATGCCACCGAAACTGCGAAAAATACGATATCGATCCCACCTTTCCAGAAAAGCGACAAAAAAAAAACTAAAAAGCATTTCGATGAATTGGTTTCTGATCACCGGTTTCAAAGCCAGGAAGAGCACTTTAAAATTACCATTTTCAGCAATGTACCCGACATCATAATAATCAATCATTTAGAGGCGCGTTTTAATGGTATGAGTGCAGTTTTTGATTCCAAAAAATTTGTTCAGCATGGATAAAACCACTTTACTCACTACATTTGATCCGTTTCATATGAAATATTCCGATATAATAGCACCCAATTTTTCACTTCAATTTCTTAATGTGTATCATCTGGTCCTTCCTGAATTGTCGGAGACGTGTTCCATTCGCCAATTTTGTAAAGAAATTATGATGAAATTTGGCGTACTTGAGTGTGACCTTACGCAATGCTACTATTTCACACAAATCCTGTTAATTCTGCGGCAGCAGCAGAAAGATCTTTCAGAAAATTGAAGATTATAAAAAATTATTTAAGAAACAGTATGGGGCAAGATCGCCTAAGACATTTATCATTAATTGCGATAGAAAACAAGGCGGCATTAAACTTGGATTTGAGTGAAGTTATAAACGAATTTTTGTGAATTTCACTAAGAATTTTGTTAACAATCTTTCTTTTTCCGTCTGTTGATCTCTCATCTGTATAATAAATATTTTATATTGTCATCTGCATCGTTGTTTATTTTTTGCCATTTTCTTTTATTAAGCACATTATAAAGACGGTGTATGTATTTATCCTACTAGGGGTAACTGCACTGTTCTTTTCTTCTCCCTATCTACAAGTTTGAGAGCTAATATAAGTTTAAGCTACGTCGAAACTGGGGGTGGGGCCCCAGTGGGCCCGATTTTTTCTCTATGCACCAGGGCCCTTGTCCACCTAGCTACGCCACTGATATCAGTGCACCGATTCTCGAATTTCTCGAAAAATACGACTAGGAACAGCTCCGTCCACCGGCTTAGAGTCCTGATCTGAGCCCACCTGACTTCGATTTCTTCCTCAAGCTAAAGGAACCCCTTCGAGAGCTGCGTTTTCCGACGATGGAAGAGCTCCGAAGAAAATTGATCCGACAGATTCGGATGTTCAATAGGAACGTAACGCTGAACGGAATCAAAGCACTTCTGCGCCGCTGACAAGCGTTCAATGATAAAGTAAGAGTAATCTCCTCGCTTATCAATACATATAATTATGGAAAACCTGTAATCTTTTGTATCGTCATCAATAAATATTTTTCAAATTAAAGCCAACATTAGGTACTTTTGGGACAACCCTTGTATACCTACCACCGTTATGCCCTGGACACACAGAAATAACTATCGACTCATTAGTCTATAATGATTCATTTGGTCTGTTCGATGAAAACCCTGGGTAAATCTAGGGCTACACCGAGCTATACTATCTTGTTTTTTGAAAAACCTGTGCTACCCCGAGCTTGTACTAAAATTTTCTTGGGTTAATGGTTTGACATTTGTCACTTGCAATTTGTTACTGATTGGGGCATATGTATATTACTTCTTGAGCAAAAATAAGCAAAAATGAGAAAAAAAGAAATAAATAAATAGCTAGAGCACATTTTGTTTGTCTTCGCCCATTCTATAAATACGTTTTTACAATTAATTATACTCAGGAGAACTGTCAGAGAAATGTCATTACACTAGATTTACCCGGTGTTTTAAAAATTTGTTCGATGAGTGCACAAAACCCCGGGTAAATGTGGGGAAAATTTACACGGTGTTTTCATCGAACAAAACAATTATAAACTTCAGGCACAGCCATTTCTTTAATTAAGTTGTTCTGTCAAAATGGTTTTGATAAACTTATGTCATTAAAGAAGCGATATGGATCGAATTAACGCGATAAACTTTGTTTTTATCTATTATTTATTTTATTTTTCAATTTGACAATTTACACATGAGAAAAACATTATATTAAAAAGAATATTAACAATATAGTTTGCGATTTGCATTTCTTTGCATTTCTTCTTCTTATTTTTCAAATCGGCAGATGCACAGCGGAGCTCGACATTTATATTATATGTCAAATCTAGCATATTTTTCCTCATTATAGCTATAATGAAGGAAGAAAACACTTCATTAGTGTACTTCATTATGATCTGATTTTCGAGCCATAATGACATACATATACTATGTGACATGTTCATTAGCTTGGGCTGTGTGTGTCTAGGGTATTACCTATCTAAGTAGTGTAATGCCCTCTCTTAATGAAGAAATAACTAACGACTCATTAGTTTATAATAATTCATTATAAACTGCAGACACACAGCCATTTCTTTAATTAAGTTGTTCTGTCAAACTGGTTTTGATTTACTTACGACATTAAAGAAGCGATATGGATGGTATCAACGCGATAAACTTTGTTTTTATTAATTTTAATTTTTATTTATTTTTATTTTACTTCATTTAACGATTAAGAAATGAAAAAAAAAACGTTTAATTAAAAAATATTTTGACATAATTACTTTGTGCTTTGGATTTCTTCTTCTTATTTTTCAAATCAGCAGATGCACAGCGGAGTACCATACTTAAATTATATGCTAAATCTAGCACATTTTTTCCTCATTGTAGCCAGTGTTGCCAATTTAGCCACATTGTGGCTAGAGTTAACCACTTTTTAAAGCATTTGGCCATAGTTTTTTACTTTTAGCTATTAGCCACTTTTTTAGCGAATTTTCCTTTCCAAAGCTGTTTTTTCATTACAGACTTAGAACTTTTCCAACTTTCTACCCATGGCTTACAGTTTTTAGAAAAATTCAAACAATATAGGTATACGGGTAATATATACAAATATTTGTACGCTATAGATGGACGGGATTAGAAGGTACTATTGTTGTTAAATATATACATGGGAAAAGTAGCGAAACCGTAAGCGTCAAACTAGATTGAAGCTTTTTTTGATTTCTGTACTGAGGAAAAAATTCCATGCTTACTCGATATCGTAAGGGATATTTTGGGTATATACCACAATTTTTTCCACGAATGTCAAATGCTGGGTTGAGTTATTAAGTTGAAATAAATCAAAGAGCATAAAAGTGGAAAAAAGACACTTAGGATTTAAAAAGTATGTGATACTCGTTGGCTGTCAATTGAGCCTGTCATATCTCGCAAACATACTAGAGCAGTGGGATCAATTATCGTTACAATTTCAATTGAGCCATGAGAAAGAGAATTATTATACAAATTTTACACTCAATGTACACGGACCCAACAAATCAACTTTATTTAATTTACTTAAAAAGTGTTGTTTCTGAAGTACAAGTACCTGTGAAATTATTCGAATTGGATAACATCGATCCCTCAAAACTTTTAACTTGTCTTACGTCTTCTGTAATTAAGTCGCTTTGTGGAAAAATCCGGATTTCAACAATTTACATCGGATTGATTTATTTTCCTCAGCCGTTAAATATCAGATGGATCCATCAGCGTACCTCAGTTATATAGTTTTGAGTCTGCTTTTCGAAAAACTAGTATAACGGCTAAGGTAGAAAACATTGTATGCACCCGATGCAACGATTTTACATTGAAATTAATAGAAGAGCTGCAACAAAAGCTACATACAAAAAAAAATTGCAGTATTAAATGTAGTAGAAATCTGAAAAGTTCTTAAAATGTAAAGAAATAATAGAATTGCAGAAATTATGGGGACCGAAAAAGAGATTATTGGCAAGATTTTAACTCAATGGAATAACATTAATTTTATGAAGTGGGAAAACGTCAATAATAAAGGGTTTTCCAATAACAGGTGTTATTTTGATATTCAAAGAAAAATGCCATTTTTCGAGATAAATGATCGGATCTTTATTTCATTATAAAGAGGAAGGTATGCCGTTAGTAATGGAAAATAACATCAGCCAAATGACCACCACGACCACGCCTACAGGACCATATCCTTTTCATGAAATTTTCCATAACCAAATCGCAAAGTGGCTGCCCTATGTCCTCGAATGCCTCACGAATTCCATCTTTGAGGTCTTGAATCGATGCTGGGCTGATGGCGTAGACCTTCTCTTTCACATGGCTCCAAAGGAAGAAGTCGCAAGGTGTTAAGTCACAAGATCTCGGTGGCCAATTGTGATCACCTCTTCGAGAGATAACACGGTCCGGAAACTATTCCCGTAAAATATCAATGGTTTCGTTGCTTGTATGGCACGTAGCGCCGTCTTGTTGAAAGTAAACGTTCTCCAGATCAATACCATCCAATTCCGGCCATAAAAACCCATTAATCATCTGTCGATAGCGCAATCCATTCACCGTAACTGTTGCTCCAGCCTCATTTTCGAAAAAATAAGGTCCAATAACCCCGCGGGACCATAACCCGCACCAAACAGTCACACGTTGAGGATAGAGAGGCTTTTCAACAATAACTCTTGGGTTTTCCGAGCCCCAGATGCGACAATTTTGCTTGTTGACGAAGCCATCGAGGTGGAAATGGGCCTCATCACTCAAGATGAGTTTTCGATGGAATTCCGGATCATTTTCATGCATTTCAAGGACCCAATCAGCAAAGACTCGACATTGTTGATGATCGGCCGGCTTGAGTTCTTGTGTTAACTGAACTTTATAAGCCTTAAGACCCAAATCTTTATGCAAAATACGGTGTAATGACGTTTGTGGAATACCTAATTCCAAAGAACGACGAGGAATGGACAAACCTGGATTTTCTTCAACACTTTCGGCTACAGCAGCAGCATTCTCGGCTGTTCTTGAGCGACGTGCACGGGTTTTATTCTTCACATCACTAACTTGTCCCGACAGCTCGAATTTTTCTACCAATTTCTATATTGCGGTCCGACAAGGTGCTTCACGACTACCCAAAAATGTTCGAGTTTTACGAACTGTCTCTGCCACATTTTCACCATTTTTATAGTGAATTTTAATAATTTCAATGCATTGTTGAATCGTATATCGTTCCATTTTTATTAATAGCGTAGTTTCTACTTGTCAAATGTCAAAAAATGACAGCTCCAAAAGTGACATCTACCGAAATAGCGGGCTAATTAAAATAACACCTCTTATTGGAAAACCCTTTATAAGCCTTTTTTGGATCGAGGTGTCTAAATTAAATATAAACAAGAACCAATTTAGCGAACTTTCTGCGTTAGTTATTTCACTGCTAAAAATACTATTCGAATACAGAAGATGAACTGTTCAGATTGATAAACTTGGTGAAATCTAAACTACGGAATAGAATGAATTTGAAGACACTTAATTCAATAATAAGAGTTAAGAGTTCTTTAGAATTGTCGTCAAGGTTATATAAGTACAAACGTTTCTTAGCCACTTTTTATGTAAATCTTAGCCAGAAACCATATGCCAAGAGTTGAAAATTCTGATTATAGATATATTGAAGGAAGAAAACACTTCATTAGTGTAGGTACTTCATTATCATCTGCTTTTCGAGCCATAATGACGTATACTCGGCATTTTAATGAATAGTTAGTAGGTACTGTGCTGTGCGTCTAGGGTGTTACCATCTTAAGTCACTCGAAGTATTAAAAGAGCAGTAAGTACTAGTATAAGTTTTTTCTATTCCAAACATCTTTCAAATTAATTCCATAGCGCTTGGTAGGTACCTACTTGATACAAAAAAAAAAAAAAAGTTATAATAATAATAATAAATCAAAGCCAATAACGTTCTTAGAATTAAATTTTCTGTTTAAACCGCCATTTCGCAAATGGAAATGGCAATGAAAAATCTCTCATTTTTAGATCTTGCGCAACATTAATTTGTGAAAGTAGAGAATACTAGAATCCGGGACTTGTGCAATAATTTCACAGAAATGTCCTTGAATTAAGAGCGTTTGCGTATTATACTGATTCACATTCATTCGTGCATGAAAGAATGAAAAGCAAAAAATGATGAAAAAAAAAGAAAAACTTAATAAATTAGCATTCATTAGCAGCGCTTGGGGAAGTAAGAGTAATCGCCATAGTTATATCAATAGCAGCCAACAACAATACCAGCATCAGTAGAGCAATAGTGGGTACCTACCAGAACTAAATATATGAACAGCAACAGATCTAGATACTCAGAAAAGAATAAGAAAAATGTGCTACGGTTCAGTGTGAGAATTTCTCCGAAATTAGTCATCACATGCCAACTATAAACTGACTTAAATCAGATAAAATGTGACTAAGTTTGTTTCCTTTGAAGTTTTTCGCTATATTTTTATGTTGCGTGTTAGCATGTTTTTTTTTTTGGCTTATTTAAAATATTGGTATGTAGGGGGAGGAGAAGGGGAGGGGTTATATCCACCTGAATTACATATTATTAGTACGAAAAAAACATTTTAATTCCTGTTACTATACATAATTTAAGTAGGTAGTAGGTAGATACCTAATATATACAAGTTTTTTTCATCTATTATTATTTATTTCTAATTCAAACCATATATCTATGCAAATTGCTTAACCGTGCTCCCTTTCTTCCCCTCCCCGTCAACGACCACCTTTCTATTCTCTTCAATTCAATAATTCTAACAAGAAATTTCCAAAACATTCCGTACCGAAATAAAAAAACAAAAAACGCAAACGCAAACGCGATCTTGTACTACTGTCGCGCGACAAAAAAAAACACATTGTTCGTGTTGCGATGGTATACATACATGTGTATGTGTACGTGTGATCGCATTACTGCCCTACTCCTACCTTCTTTCTTCATTTTTTCATTTCTTCGTGGAACACTTTATAAAAGTTTTTTGTTGTTCCGTTTTCCGCTTCAACCGCACCGCACCGTCGTTATTTCAGCAACAGCACGACCAGCGCGACAGACGATCAATTGATATAGTCGCGATCGTGATTCACATGGATAAGGTAGATCAGGCAGGCAGGCGATTTTCTAAGCTCTCGTTCTTCTGTTGTATTCGTAAGCTATGGCTGCCCTGCCACCATTGTATCATCGTCTGTATATGATATGCGAAACATCATGCACACTCATACATAATCTATAGAAGCTGCGCGCGCACCAGTAAAATTCGAATTTTTGTATGTGCAGAAGAAACGAAAAGGGTTGATGATTGCTGAGTTGTGAGTTGGGAAAGATCATTTCGTTTTGCTTGCTTGAATGCCGGGTGTTCTATGCGCGAATACCTAATATATATATATATATATATATGAATGCATATATGCATGATCGCTCTTACATATGAATGTATTATACTCTCACTTTTCTCTGCGCGATGCTACATTCTACAGGTTTTTGTATATGTGTATATATATGTAATGTACATTATGGACCTATATACTTTGAAAGTTTTCTTTCCCAATGACTTATATACGTTAAGATCATTTTGTTACGTACTCGTCCATGTATATACAAATAGCTTTGATAGTGGTCAGCACTCATGTTTATATGGCAAACGATCCGTTAACAGAGGCGAGACTCTAGATAGAACTTGGTTTGGTGTATATTTACGGCGAATGATCGTCGATTTTATTGCTGCTCTACGCTGCGTATGCTGCTGGTTGATCGCTCAAACAGAACAGAAAAGCCTGGAGAAATAGGGGAAATAAAGTAAAAGCAGTTGATTGTGTAAAAGTGGCTCTTTCTCTTTTTCTCCTTTCCAAAAAATTATAGTAGGTAGGAATGTGTTTGTACGCGAGTACAAAAATTACATTACACATCGAATTTCGTAAAAAAAAAAAAAAAAAACTGTAGTGGGACTGCCTGCTTCATAAGCAGCGAATATTGATGGAATGGAATATGTACAACAAAACAAATTCGAAATTTCGTGAGAAAGAATATTTTATAGTAGTGATAGAGGAGAAGGTATGGATTGCGGATAGTAGAGGAAACATGAGATACAAAACAAAATAAACAAGAAGTTGGCTACAGTCGAGTCGACAAGCGAGTCAGTTAGTTTTGTGTTCACATACAGTAGGTAGGCAGGCAGTCAAAGCATTTTTAAGCAAGGCAGCAACATCACCGGACGACCACTGATGAAGAAAGGCACAAAATGCGCAATCCATACAATTCAGTTATTATTCAGTAGTAGTTTCATCGACACGATCGGCGGAGGGCGCGTGCGCGTGCGTACTTTTTTCTGAATAAATAATAATAATAAAAAAAAAAAAAAAAAAATTTAAAACAAATATTTTTGCCTAAATTTACTATTTTTGTTTTTGTTTTGCTGTATAATTGATCCTGCTGCTGCTGATGATAATGATCTATATTTGATATACTACTGTTATTGTAATTGTTTTTTTTTTTTTTCTATAGTTTTATATACAATCGATCCACAATAACTTCCGAAATCCTTTGCGTCTGCAAAAATTTATGGATAAAGTTCAATCGAGTTGAGAAATAAATTTGGATTCTCTTTAAAATCCTTACGTTGTTGTTAAATATTGATCTAATTTAACTCTTATTTCCGTGCGTTGTTGTGCTAAATTTTCGACTAAAATATTAATATGACAGTGGATGACTTGATTTGAATTATTAAAAGAAAGTTAGATATAGATCAGTTTATGATATCCCAGTGTAATAATTTTAGTGAAAAGAAAAAAAAAAATTAAATAAATAAAAGTGAAATAAAAATATTGTGGTCAACAAAAAAAAAAAAAAAGGGAAATGCAGTTACGTTACGTACAAGTTTCAAATGATTTTCTAACTCGACATATATCGAAAAAATTTTGGTGAATTAAAATTATTATTTTGTTTTTCGAAAAAAGTATATACCTACATAAAAGTGATCTTCGAAAAAGGATATATTATACAAAAAAGTGTATTAGGCATGTGAGCGCACCATTGATTTATTTATTTTTTCAATGAAGATAATCTGTTAATACGATAAGAGTCCCAGAATGCGAAAAATTATACATACTTAACTAAAAGTGAGACAAGATTTTTCGCAATTTTTTTCACTTTTATTTTCTCAAAAATTGTGCAATATTGTGTTCTATACGTAAAAAATAAAAATATAATAAAAAATAAATATAATAATAAAATAAAAGAAAGTGATCGATGTTTTTTTTTCTACATATATAGGTATGTAGTTCTAATATAAAATATCCTTCAAACAATATTTCTTTTTAATGTTAAAAGGAAGAAAAAGAAAAGTGACCAAATACCTATCGAAATTAATTAATTACGTGTAGGTACATACATATGTACATAACGTATGTATAATATAGAAAAAAAGATAATAAATAATATTTTTATTTTTTCTTCCCAAAATGTTCTCAGTGTTGACAACAGTAGTAGTGATCAAGTGGAAAAATATTTGCATAAAAAAAAGGAAAAAATCATAAAAAAAAAAATATTTTGAATTTGGTGAAAAAAAATATTTACAGTGTTCGCTCAAAATGTACAAATTGAGGATAATAATTAAATTAAATGATGAGTTTAGTTTAAGGACTACTTGATATATTTTGATAAATATACATACAAAAAGGATACATGTACCTATATATATGTATATTTAGGTGCCTCTGATTAAATTTGATTTCTTCTTATATAAAAAGACAAAAAAAAAAGAAAGGAGAAAAAAAACCGATAATCAAAAAGTGTATGTGTGTGTGCAAGAAAGATCGTGACTTTCAACTCAACAATAATTCTACAAAAATACTACCTACATCTTGAAGATTATCTACACTTGGATTATACTACCTGCCTAATTGTTTTTTTTTTCACTTTTATTTTAACTACTATAATACGGACGAAAGGCCAAGCAAATTTTGCACTGAATGAGACAGGTAAGAAATTTGTTGGTTTTTTTTGTGGCTTTTTTTATGTTTATTCATTTTTCAAAAGTCTTTAATTAAAATTTTTTAAGTCTGAGTCAGATTTTAAGTTTCCAGTGTTGCCATATGATAGACATTTGTGATGCTATTCTTTGTTCAAATTCAATTTAGGCACACAACAAAATTCTGAAGATATTTCTAAAGAATTCCTCGCATTCATAATTTTATTCTCGCGAAGCATTTAACTTTAACCACATTATTTGTAGCTTCGTCCAATTTCTAGACATGATTTTATCTTCTTCCTACACAATTTTTTAATTAGGGTCTTCTATCGCGATAAAATAATTTTCATGACTATCTATTCTTAATGTTTTCTTTACTCTCCAGGGATGAACAGGACCCTCCTCTTGTCTGTGCCTAGAGGGTCAGTTTTATTGTTTTTAATTCGCACCACTTTCACAGATAATTATTTAATAACGTTCATGAAATTTTCAATAGACCAAAAATTTATTATGAGTAAATGCATGATTGGTGAGGCTTTCATAATTTTTGACTGCCTGATCCCATTAAGATCTCAAGTTGAAATTTTGAATTTTAATGTATAATATAAGGTAGAAAAAAAAAAGATGTATAAAATTAAAAGTACATCTTCCAGGATATTCAAGGATAACAGATATAATCCTTATCCTTGATATTCCTTTTCGCATATATTTTTGAGATAGCATTTTTCTTAGATAACTTAAAATCCTAACTTTCTTTATTCTAGCAAAATATGTAAATTTTTAAAGAGAACCAGGACAGCATTTTTTTCGCGTCAATTAAGTTGGGACCGCCATTTCATGGTAGAAAATTTTTGAACACGTCAAAATTTTGGGCTCAATTAGGGCTAATTTAGTGCCAAAATTTTGAATATGTAAAAATTTAGAGCTTAATTAGGGCTAATTTAATGCCACTTCACCGAATTTAATCCTCTAGTATTAAAAAAACAAAAACTCCATGGATAATCCAACTTTATCACAAATTACGACCGCCACTACCGAAAATAGGTTAAATAGTTTTCATAGTATCAATCCTGAAAGGTTTAGATAATTCAATTCCTTTCCAGTATTATTTTTTGATCACAGATTTTAATCCTATTGAAAAAATCAGAAATATTAAAATGTCGATAAAGTTGGATTATCCATGGAGTCTTTTTGTTTTGTTTTTAAATACTAGAACCATTGATTCGCTGAAGTCGCATTAAATTATCCCTAATTCACCCCTAAATTTTGACATATTCAAAATTTTTCTACCTACCATGAAATGGCAGCCTCAACTTAATTGACGTATTTTTTTCCGAGATTTTAAGTGCTATAACTTGGAAAATACGCAATGTAGGTATATACGGAAAATTTTTATTTCATATTTTTGTTTTCACAAACCGTTCAAGTATGTCAAAAAAATTGTTGTTGGTCATGTCACACATATCGGCTATTTGATATGAATGACTTATATACATACCTCCTGCGGCGATGATGCAAGTCTATATTGAGTGCACTGAAATCCATATTGCGTCCACTTTCTGCCGTAGATTATTACGGCACCGCATTGGTGCCATAATTCAAGTCTCTGAGTACTAGACATAAGGAATATGTTTTACCTAGAATAGAAATAGAATGTGGGTATGTGGGTATTGATTTTTCACGTGCCGCTATCCCACCATAACCGCACCTTACGTTCAAAAAACTGATGTGTGCATCGGGCCTTAGGTTTCTTTTCAAAATTTTGTAATAGCGGCATAAATTGCTTGAATTGCAAATAAATAACCAAATAAATGTGTTTCATTGTTTATGAAATTATGATTAATCTATTGAATATAAAGAAAACAGTGGCTTTATGGTTTGAGTCGAGATTTTAGCAAATAAAATGTGAAATTCAATATCTACAAAAAAAGTGCTCAGATGGGATCAGGACGCAACTTTAAAGTACTATTTTCCGACTCCTTTTGGACTTGGGATACATATGGTCTCCCACTACCAAAGTCAAATCTTGGGTACGCTACTGCTAATCTCAATGTCGTTTCGAATCTACATACTGTATGGACAGCCTTCTTGGTTTTTTTATTGAGTTCCTTCTGTAAGGTTCCTAGTTCCTTTGTTTTCGTTCTCCTAACAATTATAAGCCGTACGGATATTCATTTATAATTCCAAGTTTCAAAATTTGTATCTGCAATTAGTATTCGCATTCATAATATTAAAAAAAAAAATGAAAGTTCAAAAATTCGTTCTAAAAATTCATATATATTATGTACCTACCTACATAGTGTGTCGCAAAAATAACTGAACTTTTTAGATATACACTGTAAAAAATGTGCACGATTGTTGTCACAGGGAATATTCCTTAAAATGTAGGGAATGTTCCCAAAAATGTAGGGAATATTCACTACATTTTAGGGAATTTTCCCTACAATTTAGGGTAAAATACCTAAGCTTTGTGGCACCAATTGTGCACATTTTTTTACAGTGTACTTATGTTAATACAAAGCACTGTTTGAAAGTTAATATTTATTCAAAATAATAAAATAATAATATTTATTAAAAAAATGATTCGAACTGTGATGTGATATTAGTTTTAGCGATTTTACACACTTGTCGATGCTTCTTTTGACTTCTTTCGAATTGAAGAATATTGTTTTTGATGATGCCATAATTTCTAAATATATTTCGAATTTTGCGGATAGCTTTTTGCCTATCCTGGGTGGCATTCCATCTTCTTTGTTGTAGAAAGCTGTACTTCCCTTATGTTCATCTTATGTCACATATTTAAATTATCCTATTAATATGGCGTCTTTTCTAAGTTATGGAAACACATTTTACGTCTTTCGACATCATAAAAAGGGGGAAAAATGACATAACTAATTACATTTGACTGAATACAGCATTTAGAACGATCAAGCAATACATAATACATAATAATAGATTTTTTATGTCAGTTTCCGGAATTTCCTTCAGTACCTACCTGTGTCACGGCTGTCTGCTTGCAGGAATGCAAAATCTTCATAAAACGCTCCTTTCATTGCAATTTTCAGTTTTTTAGTGAATAGAAAATAGTCACACGATGATAGATCATGCAAATACAGTGGGTGGTCAATGACACAAATTTGTTTTTCATTTAAGAATTCACAAACTTTTAAGGTCTTGTGTGGTGGTTGGTGCATTATCGTGCAATAAAAACAGTTATTTTTCAGCTGGATATTCGAGTCTAACTTGAACAATTCTCGACCATAAACGATGCAAACTTCCTAAATTGTATTTAATTCTGATGTAAAACTTCCATCGATAGCAATAATTTCACGGACTTTTGTTTTTATCTAGTTCAGCACGATTTGCAGCTTCTGGACGTCCCGGTCTTGAATAATCCTTTAAAAATTTTCACTTTCACGACCATCTTTAAACCTTTTTAAACTTTATATAAACTTTTGTACGGCTCCTCATACAATCATTAACATAAACTTTTTGTAACAATTTGTAGGTTTTAGTATAATTTTTTTCGAGTTTAGCACAAAATTTGATATTTGCTCCTTGTTTCATTACGTTTTTACAAGATAAACACCAAACATACTGCGTGTAATTTAGAAACCTATAGTTCCAATTTGCAAGAACTTGGATGCTTTTGAAAGAGCAAAGACGTACCTTTCTAATAATGTTAACGCTCAATAGATGGAGCTACGTGTTCTATGATCTAAATTAAAAGCTGAGTTATTTTTGTGACACACGTGTGTATTCAGATTATGTGAATATCCGAATTTGTAAAACTCTTATTATAAATTTAGACCTAAGCAAATATCCTTGTTTTCCTTTTGCTGTGATTCATATTCCAGTGGACTTACATAATTCAAAATATACCTATGTATTAGGCTTTTTGGATGAGTTCGAAAGATTGGAAAATTCAAATCTGCAACGGGTCGAGAAATTCAAATTTTCATTTAGTATACAAACTCAAAATTCGAAAACTCAGATATCAAATGTTCGAACATTCGAAATTTTATCGTAATAACATATTGTTTTTTTTTTAAACATTCCTAACCAATGATAATCTCGCATATTTTTATAGATGTCACGCTAGTAAATAATCTGATGAGATTGTTGTTTTTCGAAATGAGAACAAACAGCATGGATTGACAAAAGTTTTGAATTTATGTATTCTTTTAGTTCCATGCAATGTTCTGCAGAACATAAGAGATTACGAATTGAATTTATTTGTAAAAGAGAAAAAGTTTTAAAAGGTGCCATGACTATAAAGGAGCGTTTACATAGGCAGAGTAGAGTGGAGTCACTAGATTGCATTTTCTCTCCTTTACTCAAGCTTGCACTCTCATATAAATTCTTCGCGCTACCCATCAGAGTGAATTTCACAGAGTAGCGTCAGATTGGAACAATTCCTAATCTCACGTTGATAGTTTCGAAAGCTTTCAACATTTGTTTCGAAATACTAAACTCTAGCAGGTGTCGCACTGATAATTACAAACTAACTAACGAAAATTAATAAGTTCTAACAAAAAAACCAAAAATAAATATTTTTTATAACAAATTAAAAATGTATTTAGTATTTTTATGATACAATTTTAATAAAGTAAAGTCAATTAAAAATTAAAATTTTCTTATGTTCGAATTGGCTTATCTATGGAATATAGATGGCAGTCGTTCATTTCGAAAGTGTCTGTAATAAATGTTAATTTGTATTTTATGATAATTCAAATCGTTCATAGCTCATTCTGGTGTAATTATAGAAATATTTTCTGTAATTTAACACAATTTGTAAACACATGATAATCTGTCACACAATTTACATGTAATTTCGAAAATCTGAATGAAGCTCACTCTGTATTGTGCATGTACGCTACTCTGGTAAAAGCTCACGCCACTCTAATCCGTCATTGTAAACGCTCCTTAATTCTTACAGAACACTAATGCCGCATTAACAATACATGCAGTAGTGCATATTGCCATCTCTGTTTGGCTCAAGGATGAAAATAGGATCTATTCTAATTTCACGCTGCCATTTACGAAAGCTTACAAACTGGAATTTCAAATTACTAGCATGTAGATGGCGTGGAAAAAGCTCTATACTTCTTTTTATCATAACTAACATGTTTTAATGTTATTTTCTAATTTACTATTTTTTATGTATGCTAATAAAAAACAAGAGGTACTTTTTGCAAACTTCATTATTTAAAAACCAAAAAAATTACATCAATTTTTATCTAGTTTCGAAGCAATCTGATGGTGCAACAGGTGTCTCCTTTTTCGAATTTATTATTTTGACAACGACAAGCTTGTTGATTTGGCGTTGTTATAGCGATTTGTTACGTTTAATTTCAAAGTTCGAATTTCACTCTGCGCTGCATTTTGAACAGCTTCGCTCTGGACTCAAAGCTCACTCTGCTCTACTCTGCTTCACTCCGAATTATGAATGTGGCATAAACCTGTAAAACTTTGTCCCGAAATTTATCAAGTTCTATTTTGACATTTAAAAAGAATTTAAGTCATGGCACTGTGATTATTATCTCTGTACTTTCAAAACTTTTTCTACTTCTATGCAAACTCACATCAATTCGCAATCTCCAGATCCAAAAGAATACAGTTATTTTTTGCTTGATAAGTTTCTTTTTAAAAAAAATATTCCATGTCAGGTGTACTATTGTTACGTTTTTCGCAAGAAAATATTATCGGAGGCGTTCAAGGTGGACAGTGTATAGTTGAAGTTCAAAAACATATGCGCACTGGCTGGTTTTTCAAATTTTCCAAAATTAGATTCACCCCTCTCCTTCTCAAAGCTAAAGCAGCTATAGCCAAGTCCGAACATTACCTTCAGCCAAAATAAAGGTACTATCCTATTTCGCCCTAGATTTTTTGCAAAATCTTATAGAAAACTCTCAACGATTGCTTAGATTTTTCATGTCAGCATAAAATGTTATAAATTTTTGATATTAGGTCGTTCACACAAGTGATACAGTTTCTCCTCTGCAGACTACCTCAAGGTTCTATAGTTTTACCAATATTATTTTATAATTTTTTTTACAAGAAAACTTACTCTATATAGAAGTTTAGCGTGATTCTTTCCGTGGTCTTAATCTTGGGATCAGTTCGCGGAAACCAGTCGTTTGGACAGAGAAACGGTCTCACAAGATCCCACAAGAGAACTCATCTATATATATGTATAGTGTAGTTGAGAAATTATGGTGTTTGTATTTTTATGGAAGGGCACTTCTTAGGAGAGTTCAATTAAAATTTCACAATTAAATTGGCGAGAATCATCTTAGTATTAAATGAATTGTACCAAGCTATCAAGCGTTTTTACAACTTCCCCTCGTTTTTTTTTTAGAGAAAGAGGAAGAAGAGCAAGAATTAACGCAAGCGGAAAGTTTTCTAGTACCTATCTACTAAATTTCTTCATCCAAGTATTAATCCAATGTGTGATGACAAATTGATATCCATATTGGTTTGAAAAAGTCGTCTAATGTTAAAATATAGAAGAGGACTACTAGTAGAAACTGTGTAAAAAAAAAGGAAAGCAAATCAATCAAAATTAATTTCCAGTATTATTTATTTATTTTTTATTTGTTTTGTTTTATTGGTACCTCACCTGTTTAAAAATAATTTTTTTTAGCTATTTTCAATATTTGGTTTGGTTGTGACAGCAGTTGATTAAGTAAGAAATATTTTTCTTGCATTCAATTTTCAAATTCAATTGCTCATTGTGGTAGAAGTAGAATTAATGCAGAATGTCCCGGATGAGTCGGTTTAGTGTTTAAAATATAAAGATGGCTGAGAATCAATTGTTTCGGCGGAAAAATCGAAAAACAAAACAAAAAAATTGTTACTACTAACTGCCGAATTACTACCATTTATGTATATCTACTATTACGTAGACTGTACAACAAGTTTTGCAATGTGGCAATACTAATGTCATTTGAGGCGATCTGACATTTCTTAGCATATACACATATACGTACTCAGAACGTTTTGTCATATGAACGCTATTTGTTTACTGATTGTTGCCTTAAAATTTTCATTCATCTCATTTAAAAAATGGAATTAAATTGCAAATTTTATCCAATCATTTTTTTTTTATTTTCGAAGTGGCCTAACTTTTCAACACTTATCAGTACACTGTTAAAATGTTAGATCATCAATTCAATCTGTATTTAGTGATGAAGCTCTGGTTTAATGTATTCAATTATGGCCGTACTTCGCATAAAGTGGATGAATTTTGTGAAGTTCGTCCAAAATTGGTTGTTTTGCCAGAAAACATCGATACTGTGCACAAGAAAATACTGTCAGATCATCATGTGACCTATCGTGATTTAGAGGCGAACCTATAGGCAAAAGCGTGATAACAAGTTTTGAAATTGGATATTGCATGAGGACCTGGTTATGAGAAAACTCTGTTCGCGTTGCATTCGGCATAATTTGACAATTGCTCAAAAAAGGTTCGATTGATTCAATTATATTTAAAAAAAAAATATGATCGCAATACATTAAAACATCTACACAGGTGACGAATTTTGGATACGTTCATATAAGTCAGAAAGTAAATAGCAGTCGAATCGACCGTATGGATGTTTCAAGATAAGCCAAATCTAACAAAATTTGTTCGCGCACTAAGCTTTCAAAGCAAATGGTGGCTCATTTCTTTGATCATCCACCGTACAATCCTGATTTGGCACCTAATGATTTCTTTGTATTTCCATCCCTAAAGAACGAATGAACTACATACAAGTGTGGACAATGATTTTCGTCGCTAGAAAAAGCGGTTGGAGCGTTGAAAACCCATGTTTCCGAGATACTTCAATCGAAGTGGAAAAATGCTTTTAAAATTGGTTTAAGCGTAAATTACAAAAGTCTGTAGATTATCATGGAGAATACGTTGAAAAACAGTACTTCGTTTGCAAATCCTAACTATTGTTATTATTATGGTACAACCATTGTATTATGATTTTTATAAAATGATTTTCACAGATATTATTTTGGGCATGACTCGAGTGGGAGCAAAATTTGCTCCAAAACTTGCTTTAAAACTGCTCAAATTTGAACAGAACTGGGGCATTGTAAAGAAATCTGTAATGAGTTAACATTGCTGCAATACATTACAGCGACTGATGAAACATGTGTATATATACGGCAAAGACATTAAATCACATGTAAATAAAAAATAAATAAATTAATAAAAAATTTAAAAAAGTTTATAAAAAATTGTCGATATAAAAATCATTTTATCAGCTGTAAAATGCTAATGAAAAATTTAAAATTAATACAAATCTAAACACAGGGTATACAGAATACAAAATGGAGATGTGTTAGATATTACATCGTGACGTCACGATACTAGGCTTTATATATAATGAAACAACAAAATTACAAATACAAGTTACACCAACAACACGCTTGATGAACAGATTCAATATGGCGGATTGCGATTAATATTAGGTTAGGTTAGAGTGGCAGCCATCGTAAAGGCATGTACGACCAGCCACACTTGGGGACTATTTATGGTCCATTTTGATGCCACTTAATTGGGACCCTCCCTGAAAAAGATACCTAAGATCTAGGGGGTCTGCGTTGAAGCAGCCACAACAGTTAATGAACCTTACCAGGTTCCCCAACTCTTTGTCTGCTAATTCTCCTAGTTCACAGAAAAAAGTAGCTACCATGCGTATTCTTCCTACATTTAGAAAGGTTAGAGCATTCACAGAGCAGGTGTTGAATGCTCTGAACTTCCTTCTCGTCCATACAGCTTCTGCAGAGGTCATTTTATGGAGCTTGACAGCGCTTTCCATGTTTGCCAAATAAAGTCAGTGTCCCGTGATAACTGCAGTAAGATTACATTAAAAAAACTCTCTCACAAAATTTAAAAAAAAGAAATTTCTATGCAAAAGCATGCGTTTCGTATCAGCAGGAACCGGGAGTATTACTCATCAGTACGGCTTGGTTCCTGTCGGCCGTATACGCTAAAGTAAACAGCTAACCTGACGTCATATATACACTTAAAATAATTTTTAAGTGTAAATTATTTATGAGACATATTTAGTTGAATGCCTAGCAAGATTATCCCTATGCGGGGCTAGCATTTCATAGAGAGTTTTACTATGAAATAAATTCATAGCGAATTTAGTCAGAGTCTGATATTGACCGAGTTTGCTGCCAAATTCGCAGCTCGAGAATTGAGTGAAAAAAATTCTTTTATAAACGAAAAATCTTTAAAAAAACAACAAATTTCTATACAAAAGCAGGAAGACTGGTCAGGTGTATCGCTTTCTCTAGAGCATTCCATCACACCAAGATTCCATGTGTGAGGATAGTTCTTACGATAGCGGTGTACATTCAGTGCACGATGCGAGGGTGTAGTCATACTTTGTTAGGTTGATATACCGTAATCTAAACAGATATCAAGAAAAATCGTACCAACTAAACAAAGTAAATTTAATTTTAAAATTTAAAATTGCATACATATTTTTTCTCCCCCTTATTACACTGCCACCTGTAGGCATTTAAAGAAAAGACTTCATTTCCTACTTCTTGATTTCTATTTTTTTTTTGTTTTCTGAAAAATATCTTGATCGTTTTTTTTTTTTATTTTTTCAAACACTATTTGACTAGCGATCATTAATATTTCCGCAAAAAGAGAAGAAGAAATAAACAGTAGATGATCCCCAACCTGGCAACTCTTGTATAGTAGTAAAAGATCTTTGTATGACTGTGTCGACAATGTTGATCATGATTTGAGTTTTGGAACTCAACAAAAGTCTTCGAATTGAACATTTCGTGAAGATCATTTTCATCTGTATACCCCTGGAATGATTTTGCACTTTTTTTTTGTTATTCTTTTCATTGTGATTCTGTAAGAGACTCTACCTTTTCCTTATTAGTGTGGGAAACTTTTTTTTTTCTATATTTCTTTTAATTTTTGTTTAATCACCCACCAAAGGTCAAAATTGATGAGTTATTTTTGGATGTTTTCATTTTCCGCAACATGAATAAATTTGTTACGTACATCTATAGGTATACTTACCTACAGGTATACATGGCGAAGCGGATTAACCCACCTTGTAGAGTTGTCTATAATTTTGTCGCATGCTTAAAACTACTTAACTTAAACATAAATTTATGTTACAGAGAGAAGAAAGCCCCCCCTCCTCTCATGAGACCCCCCGTTGAAAAAGAGAGAGAGAGGTCTAAAAAAAAAATCCGGTGTCCTTGAGGTGCCATAATCAAGTTTCTTTTTTCACCTAACCTTTCGGAAGACTTTTTCTATTCGCAGTTAATTGAGTTTACCTGGCTATCTCTACTGTATACATCCGTGTCATTTGTATACATATACATATTGCTCAGGTGTACATTGCATGTGTGAGTGTCGTCCTTGAAGAAACTTTTGAGGAATTGGACAATATATAATGTTGAAATGATTAAAGTGGGCCTAACGGAATCTAACCTTGCACTTTTACGGATTCTGTTTTTTTTTTTGGGGCTTTTATTTTTATTTCTTTATTTCTTCTATACTTGGGTATAGCTGTAGAGTTTAATAAAATTGTTTTTTTTTTCTTGTTTTTTGCCAGCCAGCTCGTTACGCTACTATTTCTTCTTCCTGAAACAACTTTCTGTTTTTTATGGATTCCATTGAATATTTATAGAAAATGTTGTTTAACAATTTAAATAATGTGCTAACACACTATCTCTCTATATTTTTCTATTTTGCTCTATACTTTAAGTTATATGCGTGATCTGACATTTTTCTTTGCGGATTATTTTATTCGGCATGCGATTGGTAATTAAATGAACGGAAATTTGATTTTATTATTTATTTATTTTTTTAAGCTTGTCTTCCTGTGCGAGATATTTCATATTTCAAGTTTTTCTGTTGGTATTATGGTGTGTGTGTGTTTTGTTTATTATTTATATGTTTTTTTGTTTTATTTTGTATATCGTTCGTATACAAACGTTTTTGTTTTTTTTTTGTTGTTTTGCAAATAATAAGCTTTTGTGATATTTGTGTATTGTTATCTTTTCAAAGGTTCTTAAAAAAAAAAAAAATAATAATAAAAAAAAGAATAAGAACAAGAAGAGATAATGGATCACAATATTTTTGGTAGCAAAATGGATTTCATATATGAGAACGTTAATATTATTATCAAAGAGATTGATTACCTATGCCTTTCATGTAAACAATTAGGAATTTTTCAGTTAGTGAAATTGTTCCCCATTACTTTATGCGCCAATTTCACCAACATATAAAGAACCTACGTATAGTTACCTGCCTATAATGATTGCGAATGTTATGCCTTTTATATAATAGAATCATGCTTAGCCCACTTGTCTTGTCGTAAAATCAATCTACAATATACAAAAAAAAAATCTTAGTTTACTTCTAGTATTTCATATCTTTATTGATTACGGTTTTAGATATAGGCAGACAATATTACAGAGAAATGATGTGGCTCTATTTCGTTTGATTTCCATCTTATTTGCAATTAAATTTGGTTTGGTACCTATTTTTAGACTTTGACCTTTGATAGAGTTGATCACAGCAAATTTCTCCATAAATTGGAGACTCTATATCGGTTTTCATCATTTGCATCTCGTGTTCTCAGAATTTATTTAAGAAAATCTGAAACAATTTTTCTGGAGGCTTACAATTAAGATTGGGTGTGCCGCAGGGCTCAATTCTTTGCTCACTACTTTTCAGTATGTTTATTAATAATTTGGTGGGTGCCATTTATGCGATGTTCGACTGCATCTGTATGTATGCAAATAATGTCCAACTTTACCTGAAATGACTTATCGGGTTAATTGAAGACTGTGTAGAATGAATTAATTGTGATTTAACCCGTATCTCTCATTGATCTATGTAAAACAATCTGGTTTTGAATCCTGGGAAGTTATAACGCTTGGCATGTTTGCGTGGCTCTCTAGATTTTGATGGTGTGCCTCAAGTTAAGCTTGGCGACAGCGTATTACCCTTTGTGGATTCTATAGGAAAACTTGGAGATGTTTTAAATTTCAATATTAAGTGTTGTGATTATACTAAATCTCAGTTGTTTGAAATATATACTCCACATTGAGAAGGCTAAGGCTTTCAGAAACTGCCATTGCAAACACGACTGAAGTTAGTTAAAATTCTTCTACTTCCTTTTTAGTTATGGCTCTCTAGTTTTCCCGCGAATGGACAGTGTTTGTAAACGATAAATGATCCTTGCCTTTATTGATTGCTTCAGATTTATATTTGGATTAAGGCGGTATGATCATATCTTTCCATTTGGATCTCTACTCTTGGGATGCTCACAATAGTGTTATCTGCAACGCAGGATTCTCCTATTCAATTTCATATAGTATACCAGAACACCTGAATACTGCAATCATCTCGAATCAAAATATCATGCTGCCTCATGTAAATTACAGCATCTAAGAGAACTCTTTACTTAATCCAAGTTTTTAAATTATGGAACTCTCTTCCCGCACACATTCAGCGTATGGAAACTGTTGGCACATAGAACATATGCTTCCCCAACATATGTGGCGTACTCAGGTCTTCTAAAATTCAGGCGCCCCGTACAAATACACATTAAAAATGAGACGTCACTGCGGTTGGATTGTAGCTCCATAAAGTCACCCTAAAACTTAAGCTCCAAAGAAATCCACTTTTAAATTTTTGCAGAGGATTAGGCCTGACATAAACAGGAACAGCAATTATCTTCTTGAGACTTATGCTAAACACGCCACTGTCGGACATTTAAGTTGTTGTGAAAAAGTCTCTGAATTGGTTTTGGAAGGTAAGATCATTCTGAATTTCCTTTCGCATCGCAGGGTTAAAGCTACTCGTCATAGGAATTCAGAGGGACGAACAAAGCGGACGAACTCGCTCGTCCTAGATTAGTTTAAAATAATAAATGTATTCAATTCTGTCCTAAGTAATTATTCAATTTTGATTATTCGTAGAAACCATAAAGTTTAATATAATGTCGGCGCGTAAACCTAGGTTCAAGTACAGTGTATATTGTAACCACGATCCACCCACATATCCTTTGACAGATTTACATAAGTATCTAAAAATAATGGAAGAAACGCATATCTGAAGGATAATAGTGTTCTCTTTCATATTATACGTGATGATGGAAATAGAGACCTCAACAAATCAATAGAGATTGTCGCGGATCTAAGCTGAACTCTATACAAGTGCAGAACGTCCCATATAAAAGCATAAAGAACATTTTCTAATTGCCCTCGGCACTCGGTAAGACTTTTTATTGTCATAAAGATGTAAAACGTCACCTCTACTTCAAATTTTGATGTGCCTTTATGATGATGTATCTCAAGGATCCGTCCTAGGTCCGCTGTTTTTCTGCTTCTATAAAAAATTACTTTTATTGTGTTGTGAATAATTGTTTTGTTAATTTTTTTTTAATTATATTTAGTTGTATCATCGGCTAGGTTCACATCATCAGTGATGATTTTTAAAACATACCCAAAATAACCTAAATTTGTTGTAAACTGCCCACGAGTAGACAAGCTGTGCCTTTTTTATATGATCAAACTTAAGGATTAGAGAAACTAGAGAAAATTTCATCGATAAAAATAGACGAAAGAAAGGGAGGGGGTGACTTGCGGGTATTGTTTGTCTCGAAACTCACATTTAATTTCCATATAGCTCGCATCGAGGGGGGGGGGTGCTGTTTTAAGTGATCTCACATAGTTACAGGACAGGGTAACTACGAAATTTTTATAACTTTTTACAAAATAAATTGTATAGTTGAAAAACCACAGGGCTTTCGATTTTCTTTACCACGTTGTTGTATATGAAACTGTGGCACAAGAGCGTGTCTGTCGAGAGCTGCAAAATATACTTAGCACTTCTTCGATGCTTGACAGATGAAGTATGTTTGACCAGACAGACAACAGATGAACAGGTGATATTTTGAGTGCAAACGCAGCAACGGACGGATACTTGCTGAAAAACTTCATCCTTGTGTATCCCGGAAAAAAAAATATATATGTATATATATATTTTGAAAGCTGAAAAGGAAAATAGGAAGAAAAGCCTCGTCAACTTCGTGTACTTTTTTATCACCGCCCGGAGAATAACCAACGCTGGAAATAAGAGCGTTCGTCGAGAGAGAGCGAGATTCAGTTTTTGGTGTAGTCGGAACTCCAGCTTTGGGGTTATTTGGCCCCAGATGCCCCCCCTCCCCCATTCATCCTGGCTAAGTTCAGTTTAATATGACATTTTGGAAAAAGAGTGTAACAATCCAACTTTATTTATAAATATTATTAAGCCATATATCCAGTAAAATTGGAAAATTGAAAAATTGCCTATTTATTGGCGCTTATGTCTGATTTTTATGATGAAATTGTGCAAATAACCGAAAAATGGTTTCATTCTGGGTGCAGATCTGGGTCATGATCAGTAATTTTCAATTGATTCATTTAAAGACGTTTTCTTCGGTTGGTGAAGAGTTCAAAGATAACAAACACTAGCTTAGTTGTCCTTTTTGTTTTTATTCTTTCTCATGAAAATGGTTCGAAATTAGTCCTGAAATATCATAAGAGGTTGATACTTCTGAACGTAAAAATAAGGCAAATTGACATTTCTGAACTTAGTAAAAGAACAAGGCAAATTTTATGTAATTGTCTGCTATAATAGAAAAATAATTAAATACTCAGTGCATGCTGTAAATGACAGTCCTCTCACTGCTCTCCTTAATTTATTTATTTTTTCATTATCTTTTATATGTGTCCATTTTTGGTGATTATGTATAATAGTTAGTTACGCACGAATAGTACTATAATACTAAGGCCCCTTACATAATTCGCAATTAATTATGTCTGTTATTTGTGTGTGTGCCTGAGTGTTTGTACATGTAGGTAATTACTCCACAGCAGTTAAGCTGTAAGCACGCACAATTTCTCTTTATCACCAAACTGATAATGGAAGTGGGTAAAAAGATAGAAATTCTTGTCAATGCGCATTTGCTTATGACGCATTTTCGGAAATGCGAAAAGTTTTTGCATATAATCGGCGTTTTTGATTTTGTTTGTTTTTTGTTTCTGTTTTTGTTTTTGATAATTAGTAGATATCCTAACTACACTAATTCTAAGATATGTATGTGGCTCATGCCATTATTTTTATTTTTCCATTGGAATTTTCATTGATAGTCTGAAAGTATTGTGGGGTGGGCTTTTGGCATTGGAAATTTGTGTTACAGATAAGTGGAGTTTGAAGTTTTATATTTTTTTTAAATATTTTTTTAAAGTTTAATATTGTTTCGTACTAGTTGGGATATATACGATTCTGGTTTTTTCAAATGTTATTATACTGCAAAAAATCTTTGACTTTAATGCGAAAAATTTGGTTAACTCCTACGTGTTGTTTGGATACGGTTTACAATGCTTAATGCTGATGGAAAAGTCAAATTATGGGTGCAGTAATTATATTAAAGTTTTTGGTAGGTATGGCAATTAAAAAAATTGTCACTTAATCGAGAAAACCATCCCTTAATAGGGTTGCAATACACAAATTTAAGGTTGCCCACTATATGGAAAAATATCTTTTTATTTTACTGCAGAATATTTCGGAATATTAAAACCTATGACCATTTTTCGAGGAACTCTTCTAATAAAAAAAAGAAATGCGAAGAGAAATTTTAACGATCTTGTGAGATCATTATTCCAACAGAGGGCGCCTATACTTCCAAACTCCAGTAGGTATTCATCTAATAGGATATCACCAAACTTCAACCAATATAATAACCTTTGTCCCATTTTTTATATAAATGTCACTCTTTCTTACCACCTTCTTCCCTTCGCAAGCTCCTCCTTCTTCACCAATATGCAAGTCCAGTCAAAGACCGTTATATTTCTACACAAGGGAGGTCTTTAAAGTGCTCGCGAATCTCAATATGTATAAGGCTGCTGTACATGATATTATTTCGCCCGTGGCACTCAAAGCCAAACTTCTACGTAAACTATCTCACCTGTCCTATTCAGCATTAGTCTTTCCTTCGGCATTGGAAACTTACACATGTTCAGCCAATACCCAAAAAAGGAGAGGCAAGCGATCCCTCAAATTATAGACCAATTGCTCTTACTTTGATTCTTTCGACGGTTTTCGAAATACTTATCAACATCCAATTGATGAAATATTTAGAAACTAATCAACGATGACCAATACGGCCTTCGTGCTTCCCGCTCTATTGGAGATTTACTAATATTCCTTATCGAGCGTTGGAATCAATGTCTCCATAATTTTAGTGAATTTGAATTCATCGCATTATATAGATATCTTGAAGTCATTCGATAGAGTCTGGCATTCTGCTCTTTTAGAAAAGCTTCCGGCATTAGTTTTAGATCCTATGTTCTAAAAAATGGATTGAGGTTTTCTCTTCCGCCGTCCAATTAAGTTATATTGGACGAAGTTACTTACGACCGTTTTATAATTCATGCCGGTGTACCGCAAAGTTCTATGCTCTCTCCTACTCTCTTTCTTATTATTATTAATGATCTGCTAGTTTTGCAGAATACAGCATCATTCATTGATCATTCCATTCTATAGCTGATTCCCGTGGGAATGTTATAGTTGACAAACGAAGACACAAGTTTAGTTCACGAAGCTATGACCTTACAACAATACTCGCCTGTATTAGAGCGAATCGGGTCTTGTCTAATGTTTCCAAAATGCAATGTTGTCTGTTATCACTCAAACTTACTCCAACACATGCTCAAACTGATTTCCGTTGATGGGGAAGATATCTCGAACTCATCATCTTTTAATATCTTAGGCATTGAAAAATCCAACAATCTTAGTTGTTTCTAAGGCCTAGATTAAAATATAATTCCCATATTTGGGAAGAGGCTGGACGCGCTGCATTGTGTGCGTTAGACGAACTCCAAAAGAAGGCTTTGCAGCTTATTAGCGATGACATATCAATAGCAACTTTGATTCTCTAGAGCACCGGCGTAATGTCGGATGTCAATCTTGTAGAATTCTTCCTGCGGCACACGAACTGTAACCCAAGCTTAGCCTCACAACCTTGTAGTGAGATTCATGAAATTCCCCGCATCCTTCATAAGCAGAACAGTACGAATGTGGAACAGTTTGTCAGCTTCTGTTTTCCCTCCTCCGCTATGTTTCGCAACTTACAATCTTACTTATCTTACTTACATCTAGATGTGCAAAACCTCATAAAAACGCAGTGCAACTAAAATGAGCTAATGGCCCTCTAATAGAAAGCTTTACACATTCTCTCTCTCTCTCTCTCTTGCTGTATTATGCCACATAAATTCTTCGCAATGATAGCTTTCTTTGGTTGAAAAAAAGTTCAAGAGCTTTCAAAAAGTGATCCGGGTTTATATGGAGATTTTCTTATCTAGTTGTAAGTTGTCTCAGACTCAACGAAATAATCGCTACCCTTTGCTCCTTTCCTAGCAACGCGCTGCTACGGCACACTGTAAAAATAATATGTACCTCAATGATGGCTGCACCTCGTCGACAAATCCCTCATCTGCACACTTCGTCTATGGGTTATACATAGATATTGGGAAACATTATTACGGCAGGTAGGCAAGCAGACAGGTAGACATAGACAGACAAACAGGAAAGCAGGGCAACTTTGACAGGTAAGCTGATGGATGCTGGTGATACTTAAGCTTTCGATATTTAAGCGTCTAAAGATTTATGATTTCTATCATGCATAATTGACACATTGCAGACGTGATGCCGGGTGATAGCAGTGGTTTTAGGGTGTGGTGCTAATTCATAATATAATGCATTGTGCAGGCAGTACCTAATAAGCTTCAAATTTGCCTACAGTGCATGGCGCTCTGATACCTTCTACCACCTGGTCTGACTGATATCGAAGGTATCCTCTAACTTGTTGCGTCGCTCATAATTGCTTTTCTGAGTACGACTGAATGGAAGACTGCGGAACATAGATTTTGATGCATTGATGCAGATTCAACTCTGATGCACGTAAATGAAATTTATTAAATAATAAATTCTGAGCGATATTTGCGTGAATCATTTCTGAAATAATATGCGAAAGAGGTGAGGTTGTATCGCTAATAGAATAAGGTGGTGCCGAAGCGAGGGGGTATTGTGGTATTTCAAACAAAGATTAGTATTCACCAAAGTGGTTGGTGGAAATTAGCTAGCTTTAAAGTCTGTTATGTGAACTGGGGCCTCTAAGCTTGTGAAGTTTATAAGTTTTTATTTCTCTGT
The DNA here is from genome assembly GCA_963924295.1 of Dioctria rufipes. Taxonomy (NCBI): domain Eukaryota; kingdom Metazoa; phylum Arthropoda; class Insecta; order Diptera; family Asilidae; genus Dioctria; species Dioctria rufipes. Next base: position 29,175,965 of record OZ002740.1, read on the forward strand.
CCGGGAATCGTCTTTTAATCTGCTGGTCTACTAGGTCCGATCCTCGGTTCTATTTCCATGTTTGCTAGGAGCTTCGAAATTATGTGCCAGCGATGTCATGCTGGGGAAAGCACAAAAGAAAAGTTAAAACGTTAAGATCATCATTTTGTAAAAAATTCCACCTAATATTTGATTTGTTTTAAAGACAGGGAGGGGGGGGGGCATGGGGGCATTAAAATGGGGGATGTTTCGACCCGTGTATATACATATAATAAATATGTAAATAAAAATGACTCTATGTGATGAATACCGCAACTTTAAATCGGACTGAAATTTAATTTATAGGGGAGAAAGACGTTACTGCGATGAGATTTGGTCCGGACTAGAGACTACCCGAAGCCTGGCTACCGTATTAGTTGAGTTTCATATTGATTGTTGAATATTGGAACTTATAGGTTCTGCAAACACTTTCTTCACGCCCTACAAAGTAAGAAGCAATGGATAGCTGTGATCAGTATCCACTTTGGTTATACCACGCTCTACTGCCTTTATACAGGGTGTCTCAGACTAATATGACTGTTTTTTGCCGAATTATTCCTCTCATCCAGAAAAGTAACACAATTGTATGTGAGGAGGGGGGGGGGCAAAATGTCACCCTGCCGAGTTACAGGGTGATAAATAAAATATGCTCTTTTTCCATTAAACACGCTATATCTTCTTTAGAGAAAAATACCTAAGCTATGTGGCAACAATTGCGCAAATTTTTAATGTGTTCAAAAGCAAAAGAAAAAAAGCTGTTGGTATTTCTTGTATGATTTTTGACCTTCAAGTAACTTAAGCTCTTCCAACGATCTTCATTTTGCGAGTTACAATCGTTCACCTGGTATCAATTTTGTCATTGTTGTCAAAATAATAAAATTTTCTATTTATTTTGAGCCCAAAATGTTCTTAATTTTGCTCGGTTTCTTCAGCGAATCTTTCGAATTCGACACAAAGCACAAATTTACAAATGTCACCTTAGATTACCTTAAATAAAAGTAGGCTAGCTTTTCGATACTGGAGATAGCTAAGTAAACGGACTATTTATTTTGCTTTTAAGGATACTGACGTCTTCTTATGATGTTGCAATCTTCATACTTTAATGGCCGGTTTCACATTCGAGTTTAAATCAACGTTTAGTTTAAACCATCCTCCAAGTTTAAACGTAGTTTAAACCAAATCGGGTTTCACAGTGCATTCTGTTAGTAACGTTGGTAGTACTGATTAAATTGTGAACTAAATTAGTTATCGCCACCATTGTGAAGCAATTTTCTATCAATCAATCTGTCAATTGGAAAAGTAAACAGACCAGAAAGCAAAAAATAAAAATTATGTAGCTATAATTGCTAATTTTAAATATGCCAACATTCAAAAAGGCTGCAAATTTTAGCATAAGTGAAGTTGAGGTATTGCCTTCCCTAGCGTATAAAAAAGATATATAATAGAGCGCAAGAAAACGGACAAGAATAGATTCGAAGACAAAGTGGCAAAGTTCTTTACTTAAACCGAACCTAGCATAAAAATCAACGTTGTCCCATTCATTAAAAGGATTTGGCCAATTTCTAATTACTTTCAGTCGTGGGCAGAGTTATAAACTTAATCGAAAAAAGACTTCTTCATCGCTAGAAATTTTTAAATCTAAATCCATGATAAAATTGTTCTCTTGATACATACAAAGAAACAATGCTCCTGTCAAAATAAAATGTCACACTTTTATCTTGAGTTTAAACCGAGGGATCGCATGGTTTAAACTCTAGTTTTAACCGGGGTTTAAACTCAGACTGTGAAACTGGCCATAAGAGTTTTATGAAAACTTGGGCAGTTTGGCGGTGAACCAAAATTTTCAGCATACTACGGATTATTCCAACATCGTGGAAATCTGTAATATACATATTCTTGGCTATACCCCTCCAATCTTTATCACCTCTTCTTTTCCATGATGAAGTTAGCTAGATCTCCGCTCTTCCTCGCGAATGGAAAAATCTTTGAGCCTTTTCAAATTTCGTTAGGTAAAGGTATGTACTTCACGAATTTCATTGAACAGAAGAAAGGGGATAACAGAAGCGAATCTACCATTTTCGGATGTGAGAAAGCGATTTAGGCTCGAATTACAATTACAACTTCTCAGATGATTTCGACTTGATTTTTAGTCGCAGTCGAGGCTGAGAAATTTTTAATTAAATTACGACTTCAACTTTTCCGATTTCCTTCCATACATTTTCATTAACGTGGACATTTCCGAACTCAAGTTGGACACCAAATTTGCACTTTGGGCGAGCAAAGTTCAGTTTCAGTTGAAGTCGCAGTCAAAGTCGAAGTTGTAATTTAATCTTACCGCATGCATTTATCATTTGGGCAAAGTCGAAATGGTAATTCGAACCCTAGACAGGTCCCAACTTTGAAAAAACCAGTAATCAAATTGAGTGAATTTATTATTTTCAGGGTGCGACAAAGTAATTTGGTTAACCAGACTTTAATTTTGGCAAAACTTATTATCTGAGTATTTAGTGGATGTAATCATTTAGAAGAGGGTAAATATTATAAAGATAAGATAAAAGAGAAAGCATTTTACGACTATGGGTATCTGTGTATCTCATATTTACGGAGTATTATTGTAATCAGTGATGAATCTACCATTTTAAAGTATACAACAAAGCGATTTAAGATGAAAATATTTATCTTCGTTTAGACTGAAATTCATAGAAAATAATTTCTCTAATCGCCTAATGAACTTTTATGAATTTCAATGGTAGGCGATGAGAGATAGCCATACTGGATGAGATCTCTCCGATCGTTGGATTGAAAAGTTCAATTTGGCTCAAATATGGGAAACTAAACATAAAAAAAAAAAAATTGAAGTTTTTATACAATCTTTTTCTTTATTTATAATACTATCCACACATAATCACATAATTCGGCAAGAATCTTATCAGTTGCTTGAAGACTAGCCCATGTTCAGCCTATTCCCAAGAAAGGATATGGTAGCGATCTCTCAAACTATTGACCAATTGTAATCACTTCGGTTGTTTCCAAGGTTTTTGAATCTATCATTAATTCCACCATAATGAAGTATCTAGAAAGCAATCAACTCATCAACGATTGCCAATATGGCTTCCGAACTGGATGCTCATCCAAAGACTTGATGACTTTTCTTACGGAACGTTAGAACTGTAGTCTTTACAATTTTCGTGAGTCCGAAATCATTGCCTTAGATATTTCAAAGGAATTTGGTAGACAGTTTTATATACGTTTTCCGGAGTTACATTGAGCGTGATCACCGGATAACTGCATGAATTGTTACATACGATTTGAGCTACGCAGATTGTATTGGTGCGCGTCTGCTGTTGTTGTTCTTGTGCAAAATTTTCCGAAAAACATAACTCGCTACGTCATTTCCTAAAGAAAGTTTATTTTGGATCAACCGTGGAGAGGGGTTTATGATGGGATCCCATGTTCATGAAAGCTGGAAACTGTTGTCGCGATTGATATTACGTCGACGTTTGACGAATGAGACGAGGTGTATAATAGGGCTCGCGAGCCAGGACTTTTGACTTTTTAAAATGAATTCAATGACGTTCTGTTGGATGGTCCAGAATATGCTCACATAAATGTGTTCTTTCAGGCGGATAGCAATGCTTTTGTGTTTGTTCAATATAAAATGACCCATATCAACAAGGGACTGCATATACGTCTGGTGTTTGGAGTGGAAAGCGATCTATTATTGACTGTAGGTGGTTTATCACCTTCTTGGGTGGTAAAAAGAAAGATTTCACACCGTTTCGCTTCAAAACTTTTCCCACTATATCGGTAACACCTCTAACATAGGGGAGGAATGCTCTCTTCTAGTTTAACTGCTTCTGATTTTTGTCCCTTTTCCTTGACAAAATAGGCATCAAAGTCCGTTGCTTTCTTGTGTATCTATTGAATTTCAAAACATCACTCACATATTCAACTTGGTCTTGGAGTCTTGAGCCCTTAGATGTTGTAAGAAACTCTCGATTTCAGATATTTTTAAAATAGAGAAGATGTCATCCACATATCCGAGTCACAACTATAGGCGCTGAAAGTAGGCCCATAGTAACATCATTTTTTGTAGATAAAACTGGTTGTTGAAACTGAAATATCCACATGTTAAGCAGAACTCAAAAAGAGGTATATGTGAAGTGCTAATGTCGGAGGATGAAATGAGCTGTTGAATGACGCTTAGCACTTCCTGTACAGGCATATTAGTAAATAGTGATTCAATATTAAAACTGATCATAACTTCATCTTCTTCAAGCCTTAAATCACATAAAAGCGACACGAAATGTGTGGAATCTTTAATGTGATGTCCGAACAATGGTTTTAAAACATCCACCAAATGCTTAGATAACAGATTAATTGGCGAATTTATTTGGCTGACAATCTCCGAATTTGATAGAGTCTGGCATCTGAATCTGATCTAATAAATGTCGGTGTACCGCAGGGCTCTGTTATCTCTACGTCTCTGTTCCTAGCTTGTATTAATGATCTGCTTTTCCTTACTTTCAGTCCCATCCATAGTTTTGCTGATGACAGTACCCTTGATATCGCTTACTCCTTTAACACTCCTGCGAGCTCTAGAGGGAATGTCATATCTGTCAAACGAGATTGCATGATTAGATAATTGAATAACGGTCTTAATAATATCCTTGCTTTTGATGCACTAATTTAATGTCTTTATTCATTCTTGGCAATATTTTCAGTAAGTTAAGCTGGACAGATACAGATTTTCTTCTCTGTTGCCAAAGAAGCATCGAAATGTCTTGGATTTCTGAAAAGGTGTAAGAAATATTTCACCGCATCAAATCAAACGCTCCTCTTCAGTCCTACAGTCTGTTTGACAAGAGCATTAAACATAATGTAGCCTATGATGCTTTATTATTAATAACTTGTCCAGTCGCCTTCATTATCAATAATTGACTGCATTCTCCGAGGCCAGCTTTCTACTAATTTAATTGTAAAATCCATATACAAAGGCTTCCATATAAGTCGAATTTGACGAACTAATTGTTTAAGAGTTCAGATCTTCTTTCCTCGGACCTCGAACTTCATGATTGCCCATACATTTTCTATGGGATTTGCATCTGGCGACTGCGATGGGCAATCTAGTATATCACTTCATTTTCTTGCTTGCACGCAGTATAAAGAAGACTCCGATGTTTCGGGTCATTGTTCTGTTGCAGTAGCCAGTATATGTTTTTTCTTGTAAATCACTTTTGGGCTGATGGTAATAAAGCCTTTTGACATATTTTGACCATTTTAGCAGCATCTAAATTGTTTGTAAATATGTGTAAGGTCTCAAGTCCCTGTTTTGTAAAGTAGCCCCAAACGTACTCCTTTAGTGGATGTTTGACGGTCCGCTGGATGAATTTATTGGTGGGCGAACACCAAGTATTAGTGACAGAGGAACGTGCCCAAAAGGAAGCATCGTTCTAAAAAATTACGGTGTCCCAATCGTGGTCCAAATTTTTCTCCACCCAAGTGAGTCTCTTTTTCAGGTGGTTTTTGGACAGTAGCGGTTTCTTTATTGTGCACTTCATGAGCCAGTAAACGTCTTCTTATAGTACCACATGACACATTAAGACCCTTTCTAAGCAAACCCGCTTGCCCATCACGTAATGATAGACGATAATTCTTCTCGAATGCCCGTACAATCATCCTGTCCTTCTTTTTCATTGTTTTTCACGTAGAGCCACGATTCGGCAGATCATCGACTTTTTTTACTTCAGAATAGCGTTTCATCTACTTACTAACAGATGTCTTTGACTTCTTCATGTATTTGGCAGCCGCCACATATGACATTTTCGGTCCTTTCGGATGCAAATACATAAACACGGCTTCGTAACGGGGTGCGTATGCGGCATTCATGACGAAATGCATCCTTCTATGACAAAGATCGAACGACAACTAAAACTCTATATTTTTTGTTTTGTTTTTTAAAGAGGCAGGGGAACAGGAGAAACAGATCCCAAGCACGGAGGCCATAGCGGCCCATTGTGCTGATCTGCTAGAAGCCCATTCACCAAAACCATGAAACGCATCACAGGTCTTGGTGAAAAAAGGTTTTACAGCTCATCTACAGATAGAAGGGCAGACCCTAGAGTATCCAGTCTGCTCCGGGCACTCACACAAAAACTGTTCGGTTGTCTCATGCTCTCCCTCCAGGCAGGACAGACACTCAGGGCTGTCAACAACTCCCATGATGAGCGTGAAGTGAGCTGTGGCCGGTGATGATGACAACCACAGTTCTACATTGTTTCCTTCCGAGCCTTATGAGAAAATCGGAGATATCCCCATTGGGCCCATCAAGAAACAGTTTTGTACACCTACAAGTACTCAGGTTCTCCCATCTCTGCTGATGCTTCCTATCAACATCCCCTTTGATGAGAGACTCGATACTCAAGGTGGTAACACCTACGGTGGGCTCCGGTTCGAGGAACGGAGAATCAGAGCCAGCTCTTTCATTCCGGATGATCCCCATGTGATCAGGAGCCCACAGGAGGGGCACTTTGTTGTGAATACACAACTTATCCACTAACGACCTGCAATCCTCCAGTAACTTAGACGTTATCCGAGGGCCACTCAGAGCCATCAAGGCTGCCTGACTATCCGAAAGGATAGCAATGTCATTCCATTTGATTTGTATATTAAGGGCTAACTTCGCTGTCATTGAGATGGCGAAGACTTCAGCCTGGAAGACAGTGGTGTGTCTTCCAAGTGAGTACTCCGTTCCAAAATCGGGCTCAGGAAAGTAAACACCCGCCTCAGCTCCCTCATTAGTGAGAGAGCCGTCGATGAAAATTTCAGGTACCATCGCATCCCGTGGCATACCGGCCAGAGCGTTTTCCAAGTCCAGCCGATACGCCAGAGAACAATGAAAAGAGTCAGTCCAGCCGTCCTCCCAACATCCCCATGAGCGCAATCTGCACACAGCCCTTTTGGTCTCTGCCTGAATGACAAGATCCAGGGGTGGCAGATTGAGTAGGACCTCAAGAGCTACAGTAGCCGTAGATCGCATGGAGCTCGTAATTTCCAAGCAGGCAAGCCTTTGCAGGTCCGCCAGCTTCCGGATCGCAGTCCCCACAACAGTCCTGGGTCGCAATATACAGGAGGCATATGCAAGAATGGGTCTGACGATCGAGGTGTACATCAAATGCACAACCCCCATGAAGACTCTATATACAAACCATCTCAGGGGACCAGGGGACTAAGGGACTAGCTTATGTATTACTCATTTCTCAACCATCCTTCTAACGGCTCCCAAGAAAAAGTTTTGCCGTACACGCTATTGTCAAACAGACTGTATATCAGACCTCGAATGGAATACAATTCTCACATCTGCGCCGGAGCTGGTCGTACAGCCTTAGCTTCATTGGATATTGTCCAAAAGAGAGCCTTCAAGCTCATTAGCGATTTGGTAATAACTTATCATATATCGATTCACTCGAGAACCGCGCGCCGTAAGATTGTATGCCTTTCGTTCCTTTATCGTTACATGCATAATCAATGTTCCGATGAAATATTTTGTCTGATCTTTTGTAAATTAATTCCTCCACGCAATATTCGTGCTGAAAGCCGCGCACATCCTCTCATCTTTCAAAATACTTACGGCTGTACAGTAAAATTCCGTGCGAATGTGGAATAGTGTACCAGTTTTTCTTCGAGCCAACAATCTGCGAAGGCTCAATAAAAGTGACATACATTGGCACCTCCGACACTTTCTTCATGTCCCCCCTAATCCTTTTCTTATCTACTTCCTGCCATACTGCGCTTTACATCATAGGGTATCCCCTGAGCTTAGCTTAATAATAATAAAAAAAAAAAGAGAAACACACAAAAAAAAAATGACGCGTGCTTTCCCTAATTATGGTTACCCATGTAGAATAGAGTTGTAAAAACAAAACAGTGGGTTTCAACAACTGTCTCGATTTAATTTTCACAAATTCTTTTCTATCAAATTCAAAATATGTTTCAAGGTTTGTTTTCTTTGCATAAGCAAATATATCTACCAAGCGAAAATCGTAAATTACACAATACTATCGCACAATTGTGGACAGGCATTTAAACAGCTTTTTTTTTTAGCGTAAAAACATGATTTTTGTTTTCACCGAACAGAACAAATATGCGCAAACAAGAATTTCTTCGATTTTCAAAAGTTTTCTTCAAAAGAAAAAAACGTAAAATTTTGTAAACAAAAATAACCATCGAAGCAAAAGATCGTCTCAGATCTACGAACATAACACACATATACATGCACACATATAACAGTGTTTGGTTTAAATCGACGTTAATCAAGAGAAATCTAATTACTTTACTTTAATTTTTCCTTGGAGCTATCCAGGTAAGCTCGTATCTATAGTTTTGAGGTATTTTTATGTTATTTTGTTCTGCACACATATTTTAAGTAGGTAGAACAGTTACCTTATGAGAAATGAATTCAGATGAAATTGGCAAAATGATAACTTGTTTCTGTGTAATACAAATCGAGCTATTATAGCGCTATTAAAATTCAATTGGACCACATATTTCTTACGCCATATATGTACCTACATACATACATATACATAGGTTAGGTATCACACAGTTTTTTTAAATAGAGTAGGTACATCTTGTAAACAATTTCCAAAGGTGTGTAAAGAATTCATCACTTTCAAATCAATATAAAAACAGTTGTCAAATGAGGTATGTATCTACTCACCGATATTACTACGCCGACACTAGATTTACATAACTGGTTGTAAACTAGTTTTTTTTTATCAATTAATTTTATAACAAATGTTGGCAAAAGAAGTGTGTGCGCGCGCGCAACTAATCCTCAATTTAAATTTCTTTGTTTTACTTTCGGGCACTTTTATGGGTGCTACAACTATCGGAATTGATTTAATGTATTTAATTTAATAATGTTTATTAAAAAAAGATTTTGCATTTTAAATTGAAGTTTATTTAGTTGGAATTTGTTGGTATTTTTTTTTTTTTATTAATTTTTGAACAATGAAAGCCTACTACGCATTTAAATTTTTCTTTCTTTTATTACTTTTCCTTCTAAGCTCACCCTCAATAGGAGGGGCAGTCGTAATAAATTATTTGATTATCTCGTCCTTCGTTCATCTGTATAAAGTCTGACACTGACACTGAAGGACTTACTCAAGCAAACGCGATAGATGCTTTTTGGTATGGAAGACGATGGGTTGCTGAAAGCACGCTCTGGCTGTAAGTGAAGCTATATAGTAAAAAATTTCCACAAATTGTTGCCACAAAGCTTATTTATTTTTCGATAAGATTAGGGAATATTCCCTAAAATGTAAGGAATATTCCCTACATTTTCATTAAAATGTAGGTTTTTCCCCCTAAATTTTAGGGAGTATTCCCTACATTTTGGGAAATAGTCCTAAATTTTTTTACAGTGTAGGTGGATTAGGTCTCACTAAGATGGTTGTGAAATCAAGATGCTCCAAGGGCGTGCATTCCAATGAATGTTTTGTTAAAGAGTCATCTTGATTTATCAACTGGAGCAAATGTATTGGGAGGGTTCGGCAAAAGGAAATGCTACTATCTGCACTCTATTCGACCATCCTATCCTCATGACTGGAAACAGGATCTAATTTTAACGGTTCAGATCTGAGACAGAATCAGGCCAGCATTTTACTTTAAGTGGTCTAAGGTATAAACAGTTCGAGGAGATTCCGATCAGGTTCAATCCTGATTTAACGGAGGATTCTGTTTTCAGTAGGTAATGTTCGAGGTTTTAAAGAGCTGACACATATTCATTGATGGTTCTCGGAGATAGTATTGATATATCTCCGAAAACTGTCGAATACAAACAAACACTTCACAGCTACACGAACTGGGTGATTTTGCGCGGGAGGAATTTCGACAACTTGGGACCAGTGACCCTGGCACTGAGTTGGAAAATGCTTTCGTTTTGAATAGATCACCTCACACACCATTTAGTACACTAACAACACATGTGCTACGTGACGTCCTTATGTCCATACAACACCTTCGGGGAGAATATGGGTGTGATGGGAGCGATAACTTGCAAAGTAGTCTATAGTTATCCTTCTAATTACCAAGATGCGGATGTGGCATTCTAATTGGTGAAGGCACCCTGTTTCACTCGGCCGCGATATGTGTCAGTTGAGAAAAAAAAAAATTCTTCTGCGATTTATAGCTGGTAATGAACTTAGACGAACAGTGAAAATCGTTTTCCGATCGAACATAACCCTACTGAGTTAGAGCCTATCTAAAGTGCGAAAAATCTAGTACCCCAGTTCGAATAAAAAAGAGGGAAATACTAAAAAATTTAGTATAGGGATGGCTATTTAAGCCTACGAGTATAGGAGTGTGGGTACCCAAACTTCTTGTCAGGACCTAAGGAACTCGATTCTGTACTAAATTTTCCAAAATGTACTAGATCAAACCTTGACAACCCTTAAGCCTTCTCCTCTTAATTGAAATATGCATTGTTAATAAAAACATATATGATCAGAGTATAGTAATGTCTGGAGGTGCTGGGCCGGGCCTAAAATGGCCATTTCCCTTTGTTGTGTTATCATCCCGTAAAATTTGTACACCAAGGATATATTTTTTTAAGCTTTTTCATTTTTGCCATAACAGAAAAATAGGTATTAATAAATTTTGAGATGATTCTTACTAACAATCTCTTTTTCGACAATGAACAAAAATCTTTGGAGAACTCTAGAGGAGGGCTGTTGATTTTCGAAGCTCCAAAGCTTCGAAAGAATATTCGAGCAACGAAGCTTCGAAGCTTTTGCTTTCGAACGTAAGAAATTAGAAGCTTCGAGGCTACTATGTGACCGTGAATCAAAATTTGTAATGCTAATTTGACCCACTTCTCGTTAAGCCATTGAGCTAAAATTCGGCACACTTATTGATTTTGCATATAAATAAAAACTTTAACACTTTTATATAATATAAAAATCAAGATGGCGTCTACAGAATGGTGGCCGAATTTTGTCATTATGGCCCGATTCGACTTAAAATTAAAATTTTAGGATTGTCTGGGTTCTGGATTACGAGTATTTGCTCAAAACTTAGAATGGAAAGACGGCGGCGCTAACATATCTGAAAAATTTTGCCATTTGTTGCTTGACTCGACTGGTAATCGATATCTAGGATTTATGGTGTTGTAAATTGAACTAAAGGAAAAATCAGTTTTTCTCATGCATTCGACCTAAGAGTATATGAAACAGTCTAGGGCATGGAAGTTGAACGCTCCGAAACAGGAATGTTTTATCAATGAAGTCTCGAAGTATGATAAAGAATTTCTCGGACCCGCCGTAGGCGTTGCCACCTCGAGTATTGGGTTTCTCATTAAAGCGGATGTTCGTAGAAAGCATCAGCAGAGATGGGCGAATCTGAATACTTGCAGGTGTACAAAACTGTTTCTTGATGGGCCCAATGGGAATATCTCCGATTTTCTCAAGGGGCTCGAAAGGAAACAAAGTAGAACTGTGGTTAGCATCATTACCGGCCACAGCTCATTACACGCTCATCGAACAAGGATGAGAGTTGGTGACAGCCGTGAGTGTCTGTGCTGCCTGGAGGGAGAGTCCGAGACAACCGAACACTTTTTGTATACGTGTCCGGCATTCGTCCGGTGTAGGCTGAATACTCTAGGGTCTGCTCTTCTATCTGTGGATGAGCTGAAAAACCTGACTCTCCGAGACCTGATGCGCTTCATTAAGAGGACAAGAAGGTTTTGGTGAATGGCCTACTAGCAGGACATCACAATGGGCCGCTTTGGCCTCCGTGCCTTGGGACAGGGTCACCTGTTCCCCTGCTATTTAATTAAAAAAAAAAAATAAAGAATTCCGGCGAATTCAAATGTATCAAGTTCGGAACAATGTGGGATAGCGCAATTATTATTTCGCCGATCTTTTGAGAAATCCAGAGGCAGGTTCAACAGAATTAGTAAATATTATAATAAACTGTAAGGAATGTTTCTAAATAGTTTAATGGATAAGTTTATGTGAAAATTAATTTAATTGGACTTTAAAATTCAATAATGTGTATTTGAAATTTCACAACTCAATTCAAAACTATCATTTACATTCTTATTAAACCCTGATGAAATCTGCTAGGTACTATGTGTTTCATTCAAAATTTGTAATCCGAGTGTGGTAGAAGACCTACCAGTTTGCGAATAATCCTTCCATTACTAGTTCGTAACTATCAAGTGAAGTTAAAATCAAACAAGTTCGTAATCTGCAATCCCCAAGAGTCCCCAGTTTTCGATTTTTAGTCGAATCTCCATCATTTTGATTTCTAAACTTTGACAACAAATTCATAATTAGCGACCCTACAATCCCACAGATATTAATTTTTAGTCAAATCTGATCATAAGTGGTATAATTCGTCTATACCATTTTGGAGCCGCCATATTGATTTTATGTTATATAAAGTTCTAAAAGGGTATTTCCATCCAAGATGTGTAAGTATATTTATATATTCTTATCATAACCAAAAGACGTATAATAAATATACGTGTATTCCCTAAAAAATTCAGACACCCTTTAAACTATTCAAAAATTATTTCAACTTTAGCACTGCAGAACGGATACTAGAAAAAGTTCATGTTTCGAAGCTTCGAAGTATTGGTAAAATATTCATGCTTCGAAGCTTCGGCAAAAAGTTTATGCTTCGAAGGATTCGTCTTCGAAGCTTCGAACCACCTGCATTGAATTCTATCAACAGCCCGAATCCTTACTGAATTTCAGTATGATGTGAGCTTTGAAAATCGATCTGTAGACGCCATCTTGATTTTATATTATATAAAACTTTTAAAATTTATTGTCATGCAAGATCAATAAGTGTGCCAAATTTTAGCTCAATGACTTAACCGGAAGTGGGTCAAATTAGCATTACAAATTTTGAATCATGGTCATATAGTTGCTTCGAAGCTTCGCATTTCTTACGTTCGAAGGCCGAAGGTTCGTTTCTCGAATATCCTTTCGAAGCTTCGAATAGAATTCGAAGCTTCGAAAATCAATAGTCCTAGTAAGGATACTCTATGCGTTGCTATCTTCCTAACTACCTTTAGGCACAACATGCCTTTGGAGTATACTTAGTTTGGTAATAATGTCCACTGAACTAACAAGTAATTTTAATATTGAAAAACGTCCCATAACCTATATTAAATAGGAATACTGTTTATAGCCAAACATCTCGATTATTACCTATTGGTAGGCGTAGTCTCTTATGTGTTTCGAACCTATGAATCCAACGTCTTAACTAGATACTATGTATGTAGCCTAGCCCCACACCAATACGATCAATTGCTACATAATACAGAAAAAAAACGTGAATCTTGCAATATCAATTTATTAAAAAATATTCAAAATCTGAGTCGCATTATTTCCATAAATTTTTAAAATCTCCATCAGAAAAATTTGCATATTGCACACATCTCAATTAAAAACAAAGTGCAAAACGCACAGCTATCTACAAAAAAAAAAAAAAATGTTTTTTGCATATATTGTACATAATAAAGTAAGTCACTTAAGCATTTCTGATTCACACAAATCTCTCATTCAGTGAACCTTATCACAAGCGTGCGTATTACGCTAAATTAAATGCTAAAACATCTAGAATAAAACGAGCACACACACAAGAGTGGAAGTGAAGATGTCTGGCATCATCTCTTCCAGAGATTTGATTCTTCTGAAATTATTTCATAAGACTAAGTCTAAACCTTCTGAATTTGATACAATGCATACTGATAAGCTTGATGAAAGTGTCTGGCCTGGCTATAGTCTATACACTACCGCACATATTGATTGATTAGACTTGATCATTCTAGCTTCCCCCTACCCTTTCTTCCTCTCCTCCAAAATTTGAAAATACAAAATTCAACGAGACGAAAACAAACAGACAGAAAGCTTCACACAGCTAAATACTACGATCAAAGATCACCTATTATTACGATATCATTCAGATGATAACTAACATACGATAAGCTAGCTCTGTTCATTGATCAGATCAAATCATCCTCCATCACACAGATAACTCAAGATTTCTAGCTAAAAATTAATGAACGTGTATGCCCCAAAAAGTATTGCTTTTGCAGCTTCCTTGCTACAGATGCTTACCTCTATGAATTTTATAGAGGAAAAAAAAAACAAAAAAAAAAACGCTTTGTCGCCGTAAACGTGGACTTTAATCACAGGAGAATTTCAATCTCTTCCCATCTCTCCATCATTCAAAACAAACATCGCGAAACGAATTGTATGCGCGCATGCAAATTCCAAAAAAAATTCTCCTAATCCTCCCAAGCTACTAAGAGGGGGGAAGCTTTCGTTTTATATCGAAGAAGGATGATCAACGAACTTAAATTTGGGGATTGACTTTTTTTTTGTTGTTTTTTGTTTATCAGACGGGTTTCGTCTGGAGCTTTTGGATTATCTATGGACGGGGGCGCATATATAAAGAGTCTGAAGGTCTTTCTTATTGTGATCATCCATCCACTCGCGCATTCTTTCCATTTGTAAAATCTCTACACACTAACGACGCTCCACGATGATAACAGAGCAATTATGTATTTTTAGACAGAAATTTTTTACCGCTTTTATGCGATAAGGGTGTGTTGTAGTTAAATATTATGGCGGCAATAAATTTCGGACTGATCGTCTGATTATGCGCGCTATGCGCGGCTCTAAAATAATACTGAAATAGAATTTTTTTTTTATTTTGTTTTGATGAAGGAGAAAGGATAGTACCCCTTTGTACACATATAACAGGTTACGAAAATTGTAAAACTACACACATACATATATATATGTAATGCTAACATATAATTATGGGATGTCGCAACTCGCAACTGTTACAACTATTACAAGTATTACAACTCACAATCACAACCCACAGCTGAATAGATTCTATGGAACGATTGGTGACATCAGTGAAACATTTTGGTTTGGAAAGCTTTTTCTAGAAACTTTCAAGGAAAACATTCCGTGGGAATTACTCATTCAAGTTTTTTTTTTTTTTTTTTTTTTGGTTTGTAGAATTTTCTTTTTCTTTTCATAAGTTATTATTGAATATTTCCATTCAGAGACATTAACATCTCACACATGTTTTTTTTTTCCATCTACTGTCTCTGTCTATTCTGGGAGAAAGTATATAGAAATGAAATTTTTTAATTAAGTATCACACAAGATTAGATGCATCCTTTGGAAAGGGTGGACCATGAATTTTTAGTATCTCTAATTGTCTACAATAGAAAATCAATTATTCATTTCAAGGTCACTTGACCTATTCACTTATAAAAACGAAAAAAAAAAATGGATTTTTCAAATTCGGTGTTTAATTCTGTTGTATGCCAGGACTTATGTGTTGCTTAGATTAGTTTATACTTTATATTTTATTCAATTATTGTGTAAGCGCAATTACTAATACAATTCTTGATTTAAATTTGTGTCACAAATAGAAGAAGATCACTATATAAGGAGTGGTCCAGAAAAAATTGACCCATTTATTTTTGTTTGCAGTAAAAACACTAATGGCAATTTTTTTATAAAATTTCTATATTTTGTTTCTTACAACTTAAACTTTAATATACAAAAGTTATTTCTAGTACATTATTTGTTTTGGAAGAATGTTTTAACTTTGTTATTCTAGCCGCTCATTAGATTTAGAACAGTTATATTAGTAACATTTCTATATGCTCTTTTCCATTTATTTCTGAAATCAACATCATTTTTGGCAAATTTCTTTGTTGTTCTAAGCTTATTTTTCAATAATGCCCAGTACCTCTCTACTGGACGAGGCTGGGGGCAGTTTGCTAGATTGGCTTCCCTTGGCACGATATTGACCTCATTGGTTCTGTACCATTCCATCGTTGCTTTTGCGTAATGACTGGTGGTCGAATCTAGCCAGAAAATAACAGACCTTTGATGCTGTTAAATAAAAGGTAGAAGTCTTTTTGAAGGCACTGTTTGATGTACACATCTGAGTTTATTGTTCCTTTGATGATAAATTCACTGCTTCGTAAACCGCAAGAACAGATCGCCTGCCAAATCATGTACTTCTTGGGAAATTTTTTCATTCCTTTTATTGAAAATTTTCTGGATACTCCGCTCCGACTTTTTGCAGTCAAATATTTGTCACCTGGTATCTGCGAAAAGTCAGCTTTGCAATAGGTTTCATCATCCATAACGACACAATCGTATTTCGTCAGGTAGTTCCCATAAAGTTTTCTCGCTCTTCTTCTTGCTGTTTTCTCTTCTTCTTCCTTCCTCAGCGGCACTTTTTGAACCTTATAGCTCCTTAATCCACAGATTTTTTTTATATCTGTGCACTGTAGACTTTGATGTTCCTGCCAATATCGCCATATCTCTTTCCGAAGTTCCCGGTTTCCGAGAATAAGTTCTCTTCATCTGTTTTATGACGTCTGGACGGGGTGGCCTTGGTTTTCTACCTGACCCACGTATCCTTTCTATTGACAAGCCTCGCCTATACTTGGCTATTGTCCTTTTTACCGTGGAATAACTTGTATTCAGGCATTTTAAAATTTTTAACAATGAAACTGTGGGATTTTCCAAATATTTGGACAAAATCATTTCACTCACTTCTTCTTCTCTTCCAGACATTTTAACTATTTCACTTCCAATACACGAATGATTCATATAAACTCAGAGTTCAGTATTTATGGAATATTTTAACAAAAAAATCCAGACCTGGATTATTGTAATTTTGCAGGTATAAAAATAACTTAATGGGTCAATTTTTTCTGGACCACTCCTTAAAACGAGTCTGGAGCTATTGGTGAAATATATTTCAAACATAAAAATTTAAAATACATGTTGGATAGACGTATTGAAACGAGTTTGAATGTAGGCCACAATGAAGATCATTTTTCACCATCCAGACTTATGAGCAAAATGCTCATAAGTCCCAAACGGACGCTTTAATAAAATTCAAAATAGGACCCCAACCCTCCTTACCAGTTTTATGCAGTTTTCCAGGGGGTGTAGGCTAATGTTTTGCTTAGAGATCCGGACAGTGACAAAGAAAATGAATCACCGATTCGGATTTCTCTCCACATTTTCTGCATATAGGATCGTCAAAAAGCCCCGTTCGCTTTTTCATTCCTGCTAATGTAGCTGTTACCTGGTACTCAAAGCACCAGTACCCTGTTGTTCCTAGAAAGGGACTTCAAGGTGGTTTTACATTTCAAAGCAAAATTGGAGGTTGTAAAAAATTTTGACAAGGCCTGGACAGATGTTTGGCTGACCGAACAGATTGCAATCTCCTTGTTCTCAGTGTCGTGAGTTAAGGAGATACCTTCCCGCTTCAAGGTTGGCCTTGACCTCTGCCTGGAAAACTCTGATATTGCTTTCAATGGGTATGGTAATTTCCATGTGAGGCTTCTTGCAAAAAAACGCTCCGGTATTTTCTTCCGATTTGGAGCCGATAGGGTTTGTCAATGGTTGAAGAATGGAATGTGGTTCCCATTCTGACCTATCTGGAATTTTCGATTTAAAGTTGCTCTTCAACATAGTCTCGACGAGGTGTTCGCTGTTCCTGTCTATGTCAGATACGATAGACTGCACGAATTCAAAGATGGATTCATGTTGTAAAAATACTTAGGGAAGTGTAATAACTCAGAAAAATTAAAATTAATTTTGCACTTTAAACGAGGATTTTTAATAAAAGCGGAACAGTAATAAAAGTGGAACAGTGAAATATGATCTGACGAAAAACTTGACTTCAAAATAAAAGAAAACAAAAAGCAATTTTGAGTTTTGAAAATTGAGAAATTCCTTAAAAACTTAGAAAAATTCTAGAAAGACATAAATGTAGTAGTTTACGATAGGGGACAATACTCCTCCTTTAACGATAGTATAAAACTGTTTATCGATCAATTAACTGAGAATTATTATAGGAATCTTAAATTCATAGCAGTGATGAAATTTTCCACACTTTTGTGGTACTTTTTATTTTAAAAAGCACTTTACGCACTTTAAAATAATTTTTCTGCACTTTCTAAAATATTTTCTTCAAATATGGTAACATTTACATTTCCGCAAACCTGGCAATAATCATGTCATTTACGTACTACCATAGATGGCACAAGATATCGCATGGTAGCTCTACCAGCCAGCTAGATTATAGTAAACAGATTGCTAGTGCATTTTAGAATAGACCACACGACGTTTTAGAATGCGCCGAGAGTAAATATGTCTTTAAAGGAGTTTTGCGGAAAAATATGAATCACTCGCCGTATCCATCATTTCAAATATTGTAGTCCATTCCGGAATGTATCACCAGCCATATCGAATTTGTATCCTCTACTCTGGTATTGTATGAGATATCTAGTTCTTGTTACTACGCATTTACCTCCATCAATGATCTGCACTTCACTGCAGCTAAAAACTAACAAAGTATTACCTACTTCGTACACAATTGCAACAGTCCTGTTAGAATATATAAATATTTATAACAAAAAGGATAACCTGATAAGCTAAATTAATTAATAAATCTCTATAAAATGTTAGTCCAGCATAGGTCCAATCTTGCTAGGCATTCAAGTAAAAAACGTAGTATTTCGCCTCGTATATAATTCATACTCAAAAATTATTTTAAGTGCATGCTTATATGAGGTCAGCTTGGCTACTCCTGCTCAATTTGGCGTATATGGCAGGCAGGAACCGTACTGATGAGTATACGATTCCTGCTGATACGAAACGCCTGCTTTTGTATAGAAATTTATTTTTCTGTTTTTTTTATAAAGATTTTAACCAAAACATTTGTGTTGAGTTCAAGTTATATAGTGTTGAGAGCACAGTGCAGGTGTAAATAGCTAGCAGAATTCATGAAGGAGTGTCAAGTTATTCTAATAAAAGTGAAAATTTGTTGACATCTTTTCATGCTGCTAATCATTTATCGCTAAAGCTTCGAGTTGTTACTTTTTTATATGTTTGCATCTCATTTGTTCTACATTTTTCAATCTTTGTTATGACTTACGCTTCATTTTAAATATTTTTTTTTTTTTATAAATAAATTACATTTTATTAATGGCTGCAATTTTTTATTATGAACTGAATGACACTTTAAGGTTGAAGCGATAAACTATTATTTTATATATATTTCACCACTTTCGGTTGATTGTCAGCACATCTTCTACAATTGTACAATATTGATTTCAGTTTATTTAGTTTTTAACTTCCGAAAATCAGACGACTTCGAGAAGAGCGGAACAACTTGAAGAACTTTGTGAAAATGTGGCTGGAATGCAAATACACATAGCTTACTCTAAATAAAGCTCAAAATATTACCAGGGCTCTTCTCAGGTTATTTTACAATATCCAATAAAGCTTAGTATGGCTGCGAGACTCCATTCAAGCAGCAGAGCACTTTCACTATATAATTGTGAGGTAATATCAAAACGGAAATTTTTCTATACTTTTTGCATAAGTTTTCTTGTCCAAACCATGCCTGTAATCTGAATTCCAAAAACTGCCCTAGACTTTATCAACAGTCTTAATCTAAAATGAGATTAAGCAAAAACAAGAGTTGTAGTTCAAGCAAGACTAACATATAACTTAAAACCCCCCTCTACGAATCTAATCTAATCTTAGCCTAAACAATATTTCAGACTGTGAAAACTATAAAAGATTCAAGCTTATTAATATTATATTTGGAGATTCTCAATATTAAGTGTACACAACTATTTGCAATGTGGTAACATGAACATTCACAATGCTTTTCCTTTTCATTCCTCTGCTCCAATGAACTATTGTTTTTTATGAAGTGCCCCAAGGATCAGTTTTAAGGCCACTAGTTTTTTTTATAATTTTTATGACTGACATATTTGAGGTTGAAAACATAAGACAATTACATCATACTGCTGTATACCTATACATACATATTTCTATATATGTTTCCATTCTGACTGATCATATATTATCTGAGGATGGAATATTACATGGTATTTCTCTGACGTGCAATAATCATGTCAATTAAATATTTAAAAATTTATTACCATCTTCAGCCACAGATCAAACAATTCAAAACAATCACAATCCCTCCAATTAATTTCAATTTGAAATATCTTCAAACTACATATATCTTATACCAGAAGAATATTCTTCAAAATTTTTCAAGCATAACTTCACAGACGAGACAACATCGCAAATGTAATTCATCTAAACATAAAAATTATTACGAAATTTCTATAAAGATGGTGCGAATTGAAGAAAAAGGGCAGAAAGTGGGAAAGAAAACATATTAGAAGAGTTAGCGTGGCAGTAAAATTGCGCATGCTGACGCGATGATTTTACAACCGCAGCCTTGAAAATGTAGTTGGATTACAAAAATCTAAAAGCTTGTCGGTAATAATTATATATTTACATATGTATGTATATATATATGTATATATATGGCTTAACAACTTCGGGGGATTCTCCTCCCCCTGCCTCTTTCTTCACCATCATTAAACTTAACAATTTTCTTTTGCAGTTAACTCTGATCAAAGGCTCTATAGAAAGAAGTCTTTACACAAAAAACAAGTCAAGTTAAGTAGTGTGCGCATGGCATGTAACGCTATAAGCTACTCTCTTATATGTAGGTACCGCGCATTAAAGGTTTCGCAATTGCCTACTAACGTACAGAGATACAAACTGTTTTTCAGTTAAACTGCATATTGTTGGCGCAATATACTTCTGGTAATGCGGCGCTGTAATAAGTGCTACGCGCATTCGGAAACACTCACTGATCAGATCATATAGTCAGATTAGTAGCGATTGTCGTCACCATTTTATAATTTAAGTGGGAGACTCTGTTTATTTTCATATCATCTACTTGCACTCGTATACCTGTTTGCCTACCTACCTACTTACTTAGTCCAGAGTAATTACGAACTTTTGGACAAAATAAAAATGTTTACAAATGAGGATTGCCAGTATAATTTTAAGTTGGCGCTTTCAGGTCTATAAATGTACGCTATACGCCGCGCTGTTGATTTCATAACATGATCTTCACGACTTTCTAAGTAAGGCAGCAGGCTGTTGCGGCGGCGGTGGCGTGTGAAACTAGATCGAAGGAGAATGGAGAAATGTTGCCACCGATTTACCGTTGCGCCCCGTATATAACAGAACTGCAAATATTGGTAAAATTTATGTAATCGATTTTATATTGAGAGGTATAGGTAAGGTAGACGTTCTTTATCTACTCTCCTTTCACATAAATTTTTGTGTACGACTTATGAATTTCATATTTCACAAATTACACTTAAGTAGGTACTACTGGGATTCATGGAGAATTCATTCAATTTTCGTTGGCGCAATTTATGCATTTGGGTGCAATGAATGCGCGTTAAACTTATCGAAAAAAAGGAAAAAAGAGTTTAAGCTGAAAAGTAATCACGCTGCTGGCTAAATGACTGCCCCTTGAGTTGCGCGTTATGCTGAGTCAGAACACTATTGTTTTCATGACTTACTTTCTCTTTTGGCATTGTTCGCAATTTATGTACTTATTTCCTTTCGCTATTGCTTAATTACAAATATGTATGTATGAATGAATGTGGAAACGCTTAACCTCACTCAGGCTATGTTTACCTTTACAGTCTCGGAGGAAAGTTATGCAACTTATTAATAAAAGTCGTTCTTATATAGTCGTCGTTACTATGATACAGATGTGTTGTAGGCTTTAAGTAAAATAAAAGTTATTCTGAGTTTTTTTTTGTGTTTTTTTTTTTTTTTTGTAATATAAGGGATTATAGGGAAGAATGAACTATCTAAAAATGATGATAATATGGTTCTGAATATTGATAAAAATTAGTTCAATCAATTTTACAAATTACAGTTTAACAACAGAAATGTTTGATCCAGAATTAGATTTGTTGTTGTTCAGAACAATTGAAGAAACATAAGATACGTAAAAATCTGATCGAGTTACAACGATCTAAGTAGATTTTCATAGGTTTTAGCATAGATCATTATTTTTCTTTCAAATTATTATTGATACATCAGCATACATATATGTATGTATAATATACGTATGTGAATATATGAATTAGCTCCGGTAAATTATTGGAAAATACTTTGAACAAGAGTGGACCCAATATGGATCCTTGAGGTACACCTTATTCAATACTAGAAATAACTAACTTCATATTAATGCTGTGCACCGTTATCGGTTTGTGAAACATTTTTAATTGACACATGGCTTAAATAGAGTAGCAAAACAATATTGTAGTTTCACAAAAATTTTTTATTAAAATAAAAACTCTAACACGTACGAGTTTCGGTCTATTCGACCATATTCAGAGAGATCTCTGTTGCTATACTAATTGCCAATGTCATATGATCGAATCTAGCTTAAATGACCTAAGTTGGACAAATATAATACAATGACTTTAAAACTGGAGGTAGGTACTGGAAAATCTATCTGTTCATTAAGAATATTTTTACCTACTGCTTTAGCTTTAACAATTTCAAAGTTTTCTAGAAGATCTAATTTTTTACCTTTATTTTCAATGTGTAGAATTTTTAAATTATCTATCGTACAATTGTATCGTATTTTCTGTTAAATGTCTTGGCATAGTTGAATATGTTTTTCGAATTCTTACATGTAGGAATATGTTCTTGAAACCTAGTACTGAAATTCCTCCAAGTTTGTCAAATATAAATGGAATCACAATTATTACATTTTATCTCACATACGCCTATTTGAATAAAAAAAATTTGTGAAACTAAAGTATTGTTTTGCTACTCTATTTAAATTTTGTCTCGAATTAGAAGTAACTTGATTAAACTTCCGTTGGCATTTTTAAGATACATTTATATTATCATTAATGAATTTTTCTCAACTCTTCACGTAATGACAGGATTAAACTAGACTCGACAAAACCAAAGACATGAATATCCAATAATCGCCTTTTAATTGAAGATCATATTGATGCTATCATGAATAGAGCTAGTACGATTCTGTAAAGTGATTGCATAGAAAAACTAATAATATACAAAAACAGGGCAAGTAGAACAAAATCTGGAACGCCTCGCTCTAATATAAAATCGACGATGTCTCGACGATGCCTCGCCTCAACTTGCTGACGTAACCAAAGGGTAAGCCAGAAATGTTTCGCTCCAATATAAAGGTCAAGAATGCCTCCACCTGATGTAGAAATTTACTAGAAATTTTTTCTTTAGAAATTTTATGAATTATTAAAGCTTAACGCGTAGATGAACAATTAGCATTCATTTCCTGTTAGAAATTTACAGAAAATGTTTGGGCAGAATTTTTATTCACTTTGGTGACTTTTCAGATACAATACTCTGTCGGGCTCTAAAAATGCAAAAAACAAAATTTCCAGTAAATTTTTATGAAAAAGTTGATGGCTTTCCTACATCAGGTCGAGGTATCGTTGATTTTATATTAGAGCGAGGCGTTGCAGATTTTTTTTTTGTACTACTTGTCCACTTTTTGTATTCTATTTGTTTAGCTATGGTGAAGATCTAAGAAATTAAAAAAATTTCTTTACTGTATTTTGTTAGACCTAACCTGAAGTATGTTGTGCTGCTCCAGTTTACGCAATACAGAGTCCTTATAAATCGCATTACGGCTATTCAGTATAAGATTTATTCAGTTCGTCCTTCGTGATCCACTCTGCTTCAATTCTGTAGAACCGACGTAGACTTTAAAATATAAGATTTGCATATTTGCTGCCCGTTGTGGAGGAGAATACTGATTTGAGTGATTCTGAAAAAAAAAAAAATAATAAGTTGCCAATCAATCAAACAATCAAAAGACAAGGTTTTAAATGAACGCACTTCTATACGTATGTAGATCCTTGGTCTCCATATATAATTTGTTTTTTGTTGATTAAGAAATGCTTTCGATTTAGTAGACATATTATAGAAAACGTTCCATCGATAACGAAATTTTTCAAAATATAATAAATCAAAAAAGCACTCTTTCCATCAATTTGAAGTGTGAAGTTCTTCATAATGATAAACTGTCTGATAGCTTCGACAAAAATTTAGTAGTTTTCGTTAAGGACTCATTCTTCGCTACTTCTATTTCTGGCTAATGACGTCCTGTGGAATGAATTTGGCAACACGGCGTTGATGATTGAATGATTGTCTCACCGATTTTTCAATTTGTTTGGGAGCAGAGAGTTGTTTGAGACGCAACTCAGTAAACTAAAAAAAACAAAATGTAGATTAAGTCGTTCTACTCTACACCGATCTACATTAATAAAAATATAAAAAAAAAACCAAAACTGTACCTAACGAGTTCGAATCTCAGCACGCTTTTTTTTAATGAAAAATATATTTAAAAACTAAAAAATAAAATAAAAGAAATTTAAAAATATTAAACTCAATTAAAAAAAAAATTACAAAGTTAAGAGAGAATGCTGTTCTAAGAACGGGTAACTTTAGCTAGTATTTAAAGAGTGAAAGAAGCGGAAATCCTCTTTTATCTGGGTATAGCATAACTATCGAATCTGAAATGAAAAATCGACGTAGAAATCAAATAATGACAACAGCCAAAAAATTTAAAAAAATATACGATAAAAAAACAAAAAAAAAAAAACTTTCAATTTCCTGCTCCTAGATCGCTCTGTGTGTCAATAAAAATTACATTCATTTCGTTTCTCATATGACAACAATGGATTGGAACTTTATTTTGTGTTATGTTTTTTGAGGTATAGGACGAACTGGGAATCAAATTTTCATTCAATAATGTTTTACCGTGAATGGATATCGAAAGTGATAAGTTTACTACTCGGATCACAAGAAGACCCATTGCTCACCCTGCAGACTTCTGAGAAATTACTCATAAATCCCAAACGAATGCTCTAACAAAATTCAAAATTGGCCCCGAACACTCTTATCGGCTTAATGCAGTTCTTCCAGGAGATATGAGCCAGGAATCTAACGTTTTCCTGAGAGAGCAAAGTTGCGTAATTTTTTGTCGGACGCAGTTATCGAATATATGTTCGAAATTCGAAATAACAGCTTCTATTTTGAATAGGGAACAGGGAAGAATTATTTTCGTGAAAATTTTTACAGAAAATAAATAGATGAATATAGGCTTGGTGGACTTCCACGTCCGTACAATCATTTCTTGTAAACAAGTGTGATGATATTCCGTTGATCTTTTTTTTTTATTCGATTTCGAAATGCGAAATATTAAATTTTCCATTATCGAATTCTCGCCCTCTCTTCCCGTGAATATTACAATTCAATTTCTAAACTGATTCAATATACATATGTAAAAATATCGGATCTGACTGGTAAAGCTATAACACAGAAAGCTATGAAATGAGCAAATAAAATCAAAATATGAACGGGAAAATGATCGATGATCTCGTAAATATCGAGTAAGCGCTAGAGTGAAAATGAAAAGTTCCCTGTGAATGCGCGCAAGCGCAATTGCATAATAACAAACGGCGCGCGATTGAGGCAATATAAACAAACACACAGCCAAACAAAAGTGAGGTATCTCGACGCGCAATGATGCGATCGTTGCGACGATTATCGTCTCATGCGGACCCTGTGAATGTGAATGTCGCGAGAATTAGTGAATGGCGTTTTCCGCGCGCACGATCTTGCTCATTTTTTTTTTCTTTGTTTTTTTTTTTTTTTGTTTCTTTTGCACACCAGAGTATTTATCACTCAGCAGCAGTCTGATGGGAAGCTGGACTGGAACTTTGATGTTCGTTCATACATAAATGAGCTATGTAACAGAATCGGAAGTGTGTGCTGCAATCTCAGGCTGTGCTGCAAAGCATCGATGATCTTTCCATTATTGCAGCATTACACGATCTCGTTTGGCAAACTTCTTTCATGCCCTCTTCGTCCCGTTCTAATGTTTTCTATCCACCATTCGGTGGTGGTAATCGACAGTATTTTTGTGTCGTTTTCTTTGCACTATCGTACTACACCGCCTGTACCGCTGACATGCCCTCCTGTACATAGCTCGACATATATAGTCGAACTGAAGTCGGTCGCGTCGCGACTCTATAGGAAATTGTGTTTTGCAATATTTTTTGAGAACAACAAACGTTGCGAACTCTCCTTCCCAGCCCCTCCCCCTCCACACAGTAGGCCCAACAAAATGTCTTTAGTCTTCGACTTCAGTTAAACTTTCAACTTGGATTTGTGCGGCCGCGGAGAGCGGTTTCCACATTACGCTATGCGGTGAGATATACATAAAAATTTCAATGAACGATAGTAACTTCAAGAAGTCAAAGAAGTTGGCTTTTTGCGTACTAGCGATAGCGAAAAGCTAAGTCAAGTCAAGCGTGTTTTTTTTAGATTCTTCCTCTTCATTTACACCCGCGCTCTCTCTTTTTCTATCTTTTTTTTCTTTCCTTTCCCACTCCTCCCTTGCTTCCTCGTAGCACAATAATATTATAGTTTTTCTCTATTACGAAGTCAGCTGCGCGACGATATTTAGACGATGGTAGCGGCGCGGTGGCGGCGGCGGCGGCGGCGGTGACTACAATATGCCTTTTGCATTACGTTTTACTGTGGCAGACCCGGCTCGGATCGGCTCGATTGTTTTGTAAACTGAAAAATACTTTCACTAACCCAATTTCGGAGCGTTTTGTTTTCAATTACACTCCGCCGTGCCAGTCGATTATTTAATTTAGTGGATGGCAATGGCTGTGAGTTCTCTTTCCTCCCATTCTTTTTTTATGCATTATATATTGGATAATTTTCGAGCTGTTATCTTGCTGGGAATTGTTTCAGTTAAACTGGGGCCCATATTTATAACTGTACGACTGCGAGTTGTCAAGTTGGACTTTTTTTAAACTTACGTAAATATTCAGGGAGTTTGTAAGTGTAATGAATACGATTTTATTGTTGAATTGCTATGTTTTACCATACATAAGAGTGTGAGACTTTTAAATAGATCATATTGCAATTTCTGTTTCATTTCCATATGTTCCTTTCCATAATATAGTAAAATGCCATGATCTGCAGATATTTTAAATGGTTGGAACACTTCCAATCTCTTTAAGAGAAGCTGATCTCTTAATGGAGACTTAATCTCTAATTTTTGAATAGATATTCTTCTGCGGACAATCACTGATTTGTGATGCTCATAAGTCTTCCAATCTACATTATGTAGGGTTAATGTCGTCAGGGTTGGCCATACTTTTGATTTTGGTTGAAAAATGGAAAAAATATAGGCGTTTAAAAAAAATTGAAATGTTGTCAAGCTCTGGCCAGTTCTGTCTAAGTTGTCCAATCGACGAAATATGTGCTGAAATGATTGAAAATGACATAGAAAAATTAATTGAATGAAATAAAAAGCCGACTTTTTTGCATTTTTCTGTTTTTTAGCAAAATTTTAATGGTACATTATTCGGCATCGTATTTCGGGCAAATCTAATAGATCATTGTTATATTGGCACACTTCAAAAGCATTTCTCTCTTGCGTTGTCCGAAGAGGACATTTTTTGCGCCTTTTTTTGGGGCGGACTGGTGCTTTATTGGTGCTAGACGTCTTTTGGGCATCTCCGAAGTACAAAATCACCCAAATTATCCAACCTTGACGAAAAGCGCCATTGCCGCATTGCGTCACACTACAACCAAACATTTTACAGGATTGAATTTTCCTCTTGGTTTGTTTTCAAACCTCACAACACATTCACAATGCTTGACGATTATACACTTTCTGGCTGTATTCACATATGCTAAAAAAACTGTTTTTTAAATTTCAAGCCACAGCACATGCACAATTGCATTCACGCTCCAAATCTGTAATGTCACGAAAAGTTCACTGTCACTGAGAGAAGCTTTGCCGTGCTCACACATTGGTGGCGCTAGTGGTCAAAACTAAAGAAATCGCAGTTGGCCGACTTATGTAGATAACAGGCCAACCATGACGACATAAGATAATTTTTCGGTATCCTCACCTCATATAGGTTCCTGTGTCCATATCATGAAGGGCACATATAGGATAAAATACCAAATAACCGACCATTTAACTTTTTTTTTTACTTGAACATTTAATAGCAAATTGTGCAACATCAATAAACAAAAACAAACTATATTAATATGAGAAAAGGATTATGTTCTTAGTATTTGCTGTACAATTAAAGTGTGCTATTCCTATTAATATTATAATCATAAAATTTTTGAGTTCTGTCAAAAACTTGCAAAATTTTTAGTTCCCGACCATCAAACTTCTATTTCCGGCCAAAAAATATCCAATTTTCGGCCAAGTTTAATGACAATTATAAGGACTCTAGTCGTTTTTTTCAAATATTTTCTTTTCGTAATCTTTTTATATTTTTATATTATTACAAGCATGGCTTTTGGTTAGTTATTCAAAATGAATTTCAAATATAACTCACCAGTCCTTTTTATTTCACTATACTGTTACAAACTTACAAACAATTACCAATAAACTCTACTTTAATTATCGCTAGTACTGTACGTCAAATTATCGCAATCCAAATGGTTTACTACGTTCACTTGACTATCTTAGACAAGACTCGCTCCTGGCGGTGACAAGTGAGGTATTTATAATCTACAAATTCTTCAGAACCTTCCCGAAGATTCCATTCCAGAAATAACGATTCTCCGAACCTAAAGTAGTTTATGTCCGTACTTTATAGATGTCGCTTGTCCTTTATATTGCACGTAAGAATATTTACATTTTTATATAATTTTAGCTACTTTTCCATTCCATTTCAGTTACGTCCATAGGTTGCAGGGGTCGTGTTCGGTGGAAGAGCATACAAAATTATCCCATTATCGGAAAAGTCGCTTAGCTCTAGTGATTGATTCTTCCTTTCCACATACGTTTTGGTGTAAGAAAAGTAATCTCTTAATGTTTTTTTGTTTTTTTTTTTTCTTTGTTTTTTTAATAACGACAACCAGTTTTTACCCGGTCGACCTTCTTTGAAATGTATTCTTCTTGGGTTATCATTTACTGCTTGTTGGACAATATCAACTAATTCTTTAGAGCTAAGTAGAAAACAGCATTTTTCAGTTTGGTATATCCATTCAATAATTTTTCTCTGTTGAAAGTCCAGATTTTGCAAAACCTTCTCGCAGTTGCCCTGTAAGTTGACTGATTTTTGTTATTGATATGTGATGCTTCCTCCTCTGCATAATCTCTCTTTGATGTATTGCGATATTTGTAAACTAGATTATAAAAAGTCTTAATACCAATTACCTACGCCTTCTTTTAAAAACAATTTTCAGAGTTATTTATGAAATTCTATACAAATCTCAGTAACTGACCACGAAAAAAAAAAAAAAAGTTTCCATTTCCGGCCACTGCCGACCATGAATCAAATTTTACTGAAAATATTGGGCAGGAAAAATTTCTTTAAATTAATAAAAAATAACCGCGCACTAAGGGTTCCGGACCATCGTACAAAATTTAACACTATGTGTACTTTTTATTAGTTTTTTCAAATGAGAGTGGACGTCATGTGAACAAATAATGCTGTCATTTGAAAAAAAAAAAAAAAACGCCTAGTCATGATAATCATGAATGAGAATAATACGAGGAAAAAAATGCTGACAAAATCACGTTTCTTGTATGGGGGGCCCCTTTTAATTTTTTATTTAATTTTACTTTTATTATTTTTTGTTATAACGGCAATAGAAGTACACACCCTGTGAAAATTTCAACTGTCTACCTATTACGGTTAATGAGATACAGCCAAGATAATAATAAGATTGAGAATAAAAAGAGGAAAAAACGCCGAAAAATCACGTTTCTTGAATGGGGGCCCCCTTTAATTTTTAATTTTATTTTTATTATTTGTTATTATATCGCCAATAGAAATACACAGTCCGTGAAATTTTCAACTGTCTACCTATTACGGCTCTTGAGATACAAACTGGTGACGGACGGGCAGCGAAGTCTTAGCAATAGCATTCCCGTTGTTACCCTTTGGGTAGGGAACCCTTAAAAAGAACTAATATTACAATACTATTGATAACTCCAGGAAAGCGTTCACTTCGAATGCTGAAATTTTGCACATAAGCTTTTAAAAAACAAAAAGTGAATTTAAGTTCGAAAATGGGATCAATCGGGCAACCACTTCGTAGTGTTGCCATACAACAAAAATTTTGTTTTTCACTATATATTTGGGCACTGAGAAAGCGTCTACGTAGAGGTCTGAAAATTTGTACAAGGTGTTTTTATAGAAATAGTAAATAAAATTTAAAAAATTAGCTAAATCAGGCAACCGCTTCTTGGTGTTGCCATATAAAAACTTTGGTTTTTCACTATATACCATATTTGGAAACTACCTGAGTCCACGTTGACATGGAGTGCTCAATTTTTGTACCAGGCGTTATTATAAAAATTGCAAACACAAGTACAAAAATGGACCAAATCGGGCAACCTCTTCTTGGTGTTGCCATTTAAAACTTGGGCTTTTCAATTTATTCAACTTTTATTTTCATCTATGGTAAGGTCTTAGACCAGTTATAACTTTTTCTCTTGTTTTTTGAGTAACATCAAATATGTACCTATATACATACAAGTATGTACATACTTATATATATTCTTAACCTCAGATAAGGCTGGCTTTAAAGATGTCTCTTAGTAGGTATAGCGAGCAGATAAGGTATAGAATTTTTATACAAGCCTCTAAAAAGTTTCATCTGCCCCTCGTGATTTTAAATTTGTACATAGTAATTTGAAGCTGTTAGGGCCGCTACTACACTCGTTCATGGAAATCGTACAAAATCGGTTTGTAATTTTTGCCTCCATACGCAACGATTTCTATATAGACTGTAGTTCAATTCGTTATAGCAAAAGCCATCAGATTTGCTTGTACGCAATAGTTTCTGCCGATTTCATTTATGTCAAACTTCAATCTAAACTCAGCTCATGCTCCGACTTTCCCTATACACGCTTATGCATGCATACTTGACTTGTGCATCATACCAAGTCGTACGATTTGCATGAACGTTACGTGTGTAACGGCTTTTAGTTAGAAAAACCTGCCGTATTGAGAGACAAATTTGGCCTGTATATGACAGAAAGAGAACTGCTTAATTGCAGCAGAACAAATACCAGGAATCTAGTATGGATCACTGAGACCATGCTAGAAGACTGGGAATAGTGGCGCACATTTTCTGCAGGAGCTGTAAGGGTTCGGAAAAAATCGAATCCATCAAACACGTACTTTGCGAGTGTTTCGATCTGATGAATAAAAGAGGTAGGCTAGGTAGGTCGCTACATCTTTTTCAGTCTGGGGGAGCTGCAAAGCAAAGAGTTCAGATGCATTTGGAGATTCCTAAGGGAAGCAGGTTAGATCTCGGGCGGTTGTAAAGATTTTTCACATGAGGTCAAGCTAGGCACTTCTAGCCGCATCCCTCTTACCTTACCTAACCTAATCTAACGGCCTTTAGTATAGTAAAAATCCTTGAAGCCAACATTCAATTTTCTGAAATTGTTTGGATGACACCAATATTAGTATCAGAGTTTCTCACTTTTGCAATGTTAAGATTTTGTTTATTCTAGTACCTACTGCTTTTAGGTATATCATCCATTTACCAATAGAACGTATTCTATTATAGTTTATTATAGGTTTAAACACAATTGCGACGGCCGATGACTATTGCAGTAATAAGAATTTTCTCTAGGAACGTTTCATGGATCGTCTATAGTATTACATAGGAAACTGCAGTCCCGTCGACCACTCTTTTGAATTAAACCAGTTTCGACGACCAAAGGGGTCGACGACTGACGACTATTACAGTCATAGGCACAACTTTCTCAGGAACATTTTATGGAGCGTATTTCATAGGAATCCGTCGGCCGCTCCTTCTTTAAGCTTTATATCTGTTTATATGCATCCTAGGTGCCTAGGTGATCGTTCCACAATTTTAAGGAATTTCATAAGATTTTTTTTTCTTTCTGTGTGATAAACCTATAAATAGAAATTCACTGATTTTTATTAAATTATTACATTTAAATACTAGTGCATATATGTGCGTGGCGTGTGTATATTTTACTGTACTTAACTTAAAGATAACCTGCTTAGCTAATTTCCATTGATCGCAATTTCATTATTTTTTGCAAAAACTATCATCTTTAATAAAACTTAATCTTTTCATTCGACTTAGCGCGCTTTAATTGTTTGGGTTCAATACAAGAGACCTAAATATTTCTAATCTGTCAATCACTGTAAAAAGGAGTACAACTTGGCACGACAAAAGAAAAAGCAAAAACGCAACTGAAAAAAAATAAAAAAACTCAAAAGAGGGTCAGACAATTAGCGAACATGAGTGATGCAACAACGCATAAAGTATAGCTTTTACCGCCCACCCACCGCCACCACCATCATCATCACTACTACTATACCACCACCCTTCTTTGCCTTGTTTGCTTTGTCCGTCATGCAATACTGAAATAGTAAAACGCTTTCTTTTAACCATACCGCGCGCATACTGCACCAGTGCATCGGAATTATTTTAATTTAGAGCATTTTGTCCGCCTGGTCTCATCTATCTAATTAAATAACAAAACATAATAATGGAAGTAATGTTCACTTCAAATAATTTCACATCGAACGAAAATGGGTCACATGTACGAGACCCCGTGCATACCATACAAGCCCCAACACGAACACAACACAACCAACAGCAACAACAAAAAGGCAAACGATCGTATATTCTCGTATCTCATCATTTCTAATCAACTCCTATACGCGCGCATGCTTCTACTTAGCGTCTTCTTCTTTTTGGTCATTTTTATGCAATGGGAGCAGCACTCGATGTTAGAAATTCACTTTTCATTTCAATTGCATTGCATTGAGGGCAGATTAAATATAAACGCGTAGCGTACGATCATGTGTGTGTATGTGCTCGCTCGCTTATATTCGATTTCGATCTCGATCGTACTGCACTGCAGTGCAATGCAACTGCATTCTGCACAGAGTGCGATGCATTTTGTAATGCAATGCGCAGCGTAGCGTCATATTGCACAGAACATCTATATCCATACATACATACTGGCTCTGGTGATTTTATATATTCTTGCATATGCATATATGTAACTCTTGCCGGTTCGAGCGTAGGCCTGCACTGCAGCAACATAGAGTTCATATGTGTATGGGTGTGTTAAGAGCAATTTTTTAGCGGATCTGTGCATGCACATGCACACATTTCTTTGCTGCTAAGCTAACAGATTTCCTCCTTCTTCAAGTCTTCAACAGATTGTTGTTGCGCTGTTGCGTTGCGCCAAAGAAAGAAACAAGAAATTTAAGTACATAACCTACAACACTACATTTCTGTGACCGTATCAAATGGAGTAAGTTTTATAGGCTCCTCGAATTTGCCCTAATTACGTGAAATGGCATGTGTGTGCGTATGCGCAATATAGTTTTCATTTTGTATTGTATGTATGTATATAAATATAATTTACGCACAGGAAAGAGAAAGAACACGCAGCGCAGCGCATTTTACTTGCAATAAATTTATGTGTGAAGCTCGAAGAAAAAGTCTCGTGTACGCAATTGTGTATACATCACGAGAACCGCATAGTACAGCAACAGCGCGCAGCATATACAGCACACAATACATGGAAATTTATAAAGCAAAGTATTGCGCGAATATAGTTAGTTAGGTTATGTAATAGAATGATCGTTGCTGGTTTTTATGAAGCGAATTTCCGTTTGTTGGCTCTTTGTGAAAGGGAAACTTTTCGAAACTAAAAGTGGGTTTTTGGTATTTTCGTATCTTTTCTGCTGAACTTTTACTTTTTTTTTTCTTTTTCTTTTTTTTTTCTTTTTTAATTTTTGTTATTGTTGTTGGTTGGTTGCTACAGCAGCCGTGCCTATTGCTTGCTCGTTACTGTGGTTTAGTTGATTTGCCTTACCTTACCTTGCCCTGCCATGCCGATGCCGTGCAACTTCAGTTCTCAACGTTTTGGTTGTGTAGGCCATGCACTGAAAACTTTTAATAATGGATGAAAGTCATGACGTAAGAAACGAAAATGAAAGTGAATGAGTTAATTTTGATTTTGTTTCTTGTCGGTTTATTTTTTTTCTTTTTTCATTCACTTTTACATATATTATATATATTTAATGTAGTTCAAGTCAACTGGATAAAAAATAAGAAATATAAAGAGAAGAAAAAAATAAATGAATGTGTGTTACCTCACTTTATGATTCTTCGTTTTTATTTTTTTTTTATTTTTTGGAGAGAATGTTTGCAATAGTTTTTGGCGAAAAGTTGTCTTGTTTTGTTTTTATTTTGTTGTAAAAGAAATTTGTTAAAATATTTACCATTTCTATATTTGTTTTGAACTACTGCTGTCATTTAGTTGAGTTTTCGTTTGAATTATTACCTTACGTGTTCGATCCTTGTGATTTTGTAAAACAAATTTTATTTTTAAATATGTAATGGCATGAATTTGTTATTAGTTTCGTACAAAAGTAGTCGTTTTGAAATTATCTAATACCTACATTCGGGTGATCCATTTTTTTTTTTTCGAATTCGAAAATTTTAATCTGTCATCCCTAAAAATGATTCAAATGGACAGTTTCACAGTTGAGTTTAAACCAAGAAGGTTTAGTTTATAAACCATCCTCCAAGTTTAAAAGTAGTTCAAACCAAATCGGATCACGTCACAGTTTATTATTTTAATAAGGTTGGTAGTACTGGTTAAATTGTGAACTAAATTAGTTATCGCCGCCATTCTTAAGTAATTTTTCTATCAATCAATCTGTCAATCGGAAAAAGAAAGTAAAAATTATGTAGTTACATTGACTAAATTGACACCATCTAAAAGGGCCGCAAATTGAAGTGAAGTTGAGCTGTTGCTTTCCCTATTGCATAAAAAAGACATTATAGTAGATTGCATGAAAATGAACAAGTGCCTAATAGATTTGAAAAAAAAGTGACAAAGTTCTTTACTTAAACGGAATCTAGCATAAAAGTCAACGTTGTCTCACTTATTAAAATGATTTGGTTGATTTCTAATTACTCTCGGACATTGGCAGAGTGTTAAATTAAACTAAGAAAAAAAAACTTCATCATCGCTAAAAATGTCAAATCTGATTCCATGATAAAATTATTTTCTTGATACAAACAAACAATGCTACTGTCAAAATAAATGTCCCACTTGTCAAATACTTTTATCTGGAGTTTAAACTGAGGGATGGCACGGTTTAAACTCTAGTTTAAGCCGGGGCTTAAACCAAACTGTGAAACCCATTCGTCGAGTTTAAACTAAATATTTGGTTTAAACTCAGACTGTGAAACTGGCCATAATTGATGAAAAAATAATCTCAGTAAAAAATAGATGAGAAAAAAAATTAGGGAAAAGCGTGCCGCGTGATAAGACAACCCCTTTCTACAATATATAGGAATAAATGGAATTATTAACATCTACTGTTTTGTACACTGCAGAGCATAACTATAGACGCACTTAATTTTTCATGTATACAACGCTCTTGATAAAGAGAATAATGAATTCAATTATATAATATGAGACACAATTGAGAAACATTAACAACAGAAAATAACACTAATTATTTTTGCTTAAGTACCGTTATATTTCAGTTTTTGTTTTATTAGTGGTGCATAACTGTAGACGCAAATTAAAAATTACCATAAAATGAATAGAAATTCACTTCAAAATTACAAAAAAAAGATTGTTTCATTGGAATTTAGTAATGAGTAGGACCTCCTTCTTTTTGAATAAGCTCAACAAATCGATCTAGTATGCTCTCAATTAAGGTTTTTAAAATATTTTTATCAATGGACTGGCACGATTCAATCGCAGCACTTTTTAATTCCATAATATTTTGGTAATGGTTATTTTCCGTATAAACTTATGGTACAATAATGCCTCAAATACTTTCTGTAAGGTTTTAATCCTGGGACCAGGCTGGCCATTCCATAATTGTAATATTTTGGGCTTCTAGCCACATACGGGTCTCACGTCTATTGTGCACAGAAGCGTTATCGTGTTAAAATATCCATTATTTCTCGAAATTTCTTCGTAGTTGTGGAATTAAATGAATTTCAAACAGTGTCGTATACTCCGCGGAATTCAAACGTGTGTTTGGGAAGCCAACTTGACCGTCAACCTAAAAAGCTCCCCAACCCAAACCATTAGTGTAGCGACACCGAAATTTCTTTTTGAAAAATTACGCTGATCTTTCTGTAAAAAGGCTCAAATTGTTGCCACATAGTTTAGGGAAAAAATCCCTATAAATGTAGGGAATATTCCCTACATTTTATGGCATATTCCCTACATTTTAGGAAATATTCTTTACATTTTAGGTAATATTCCCTGCATTTCTAGGAATTTTTTCCTTAAACTTTGTGGCAACACTTTGTGCCTTTTTACAGTGTACATTATACGGAAAACAAGCAGTACGAAAATATTATGGATTTGAAAATTGCTGTGATTGAAGTCCATTGATAAAAATATTTTAAAAACTTTATTGAGAGGATGCCAGATCGACTTTTTGAACTTATTCAAAAAGAAGAAGGTCCTTCATTACCTACTTAATTCCAATGAAATTAACTTTTGCATATTTAAAGTGGATTTCTTTTCATTATGAGTTAACTTTTAACTAAGTACTTTGCAATTTTCTTGTCTATTTTGAATAATTTGCTTATACGATATGTAAAATTTACAAATAGTAACAAAAAAGATTAGTAAACAGGTACATTATTCAAAATCGCATATTGAATGCAATAGTGTCACAGCAAAATTCTATTACTTAACTTTCCACTCGACAAGCGCGTCGTACACTGCAGCGGCTTGTTCTTTTCGTGTTGATTTCGACAAAGTGAGAGGTTAAAAGCGCCTAACCTGCTTCATTTAGACCACCAGTGGAACGATTGTGCCCATTGTCCTCATAGGGTAATCATTAAAACTGCCCTAGATTCATCCTGCTTCCCTTATTGATCTCAGGATACATATGAACTCTTTCTTTTGGAGTTCTTCCAGACTTGAATAGAAGTTTCTACCTAATAGTCTACTTCTTTTATTCAACAGACCGGGGCACTCTCAAAATACACGTTGGGAGGATTTGATTTCCTTCGAATCCTTACACCTCTTACGGAAATCGTTCGCCGCTATTCCCATAGTCTTCTAGCATATGGCCCAATGACCCGCAACGTCCCTTACTAGATTCCTGGTATTTGTTCTACTGCCATTTAATAGTTCTCTTGTCCTACTCCCGTTATATGCGGGCCACAATTGCCTCGCAATATGGCAGGTTTCTCTGTTGATCCAACGGAGACTTGCCTTTTGAAAAGCAAAGCGAGAACTGCAAGCAATTGCTCAATATTTCCACTGATAATCAAGATAGCAACCTAATAGATTGCTGGTACCACCAACAACTTATAATTTTCGGTTGCCATTTTTACTGTAAAAGCTATCTCTTCACGTACCTACTTTTATCCTAGATCGTCGTAATTCGGATTTGCTTATGGACAAAAAGATATCCCAATGCTTCTACTACAGTTGCCAAAATATCGACTCCGTTTCTGTCACTAATTTTGCAGGCATCAAATGCAGCTTCTATTTTTGGAGTGATGATGATGTTATATGTTCCATAGAATCTTTATATTTTCGAGTGTGACGGATTAGGCTCTTCTTGCAAGACCTCTTCTTCGAATTCAATAGTCTATTACTGGACTCGTCACTACTAGAATAGGTAACTGTTTCCATTAATCTGGATTGTTCTTGAACACTTCTCTTCGGTTGGATACTTTTTTTAGATCTGTGTATCTTCAGCAGCTTTCTTTTGAAAAGCAAGGTGGTAATCGATCCCAAGGATATAGCCAGGTCGCTCTTTTTTTCTGTTAACTAAAATCTGTTTGTCAACTCTGCATACAGCTTTTCAAGCTTATTGATACAATAGTGCAATGTTGGAATGCGACACTTATCTTAAAAAAATGAAACTTCTTTAATAGTTAATGTAGCACTCATTTCACGCATGTTGTAAAATAGCACTATGTAGTAATGCTTGCCATTTTATTGCCAGCAATTTGCAGAGTATAGTGTCCACTTAAATAAACGTAAAAATCTTTTAATAGATGTCGCTGGATATCTTTTTTACGAAAACAACGCACAAGAGTACAACATTTTGTCCTACATGAGGCACGGGCTGCAGTTATCCAATTCCTCCCAAATTTTGACACAAGTTATTGTTGGCATATTGTAACATTTCTATGGGCCCTATAAAGATGGACCACTCTGTTGTACATATTATCTTTATTGAATTGCATCTTACAGTTCTATGCTAAAATCAGTCCAAATGTGTTGAATTAATTCGGGTATCTGAGCTGGGCCGCTAACAAAAACTGTTTATTTTGATGGTATCCGGAAAATTTCCCTAAAGTAATTTCCCTAAAACCAATTTCCCTAAAAACATTTTCCCAAAAAATAATTTCCCTAAAAACAATTTCCCAAAAATTAATTTCCCTAATGAGAAATTTCCAAAAAACAATTTCCCTAATGAGAAATTTCCCTAAAAGGAATTTCCCTAATTTTCCTTAAA
The DNA here is from genome assembly GCA_963924295.1 of Dioctria rufipes. NCBI lineage: Eukaryota > Metazoa > Arthropoda > Insecta > Diptera > Asilidae > Dioctria > Dioctria rufipes. The sequence continues at coordinate 29,214,486 of OZ002740.1, forward strand.
CACAGTTTCGTCAGCTGGACTATGCAGTAATAGGAACATTTCTCTCCCGGAACGTTTCATAGGTGAATATTACTTAGGAATCTACAGCGACCGTCGGCCCTCTACCACTGTATAGACCTAAGCAACGGCAGACAAACGGCAGACTATTGCAGTAATAGGGCCAATTTCCTCCAGGAACGTAATTCAATTAATTCAATTACACCGGCGACGGCAACTGCAGCTTCCTATCGAATACACACTCCATAAAACGTTCCTATTACTGCAGTAGTCTGCCGTTTGCTGTCGCCGTTGTAATTGTGCTTAGGCCTTAGCTTACATCGGTGCTGAAATGTAATATCGAAATCTTACCAACAAGCAATTTCCCTACTTTTCCCTAAATAAAAATTTTTATTTAGGGAAAGTTAGGGAAAATGCTTTTAGGGAATTCGCTCATTAGGGAAATTGCTATTAGGGAAATTGTTTTTAGGGAAATTGTTCGCAAATCATTTTAGATAAATATTTTTCCGAGTTGTTAATTTATCCTGGGGTCGTGGAAACGCCGGCACCCAAAGAAGAATTTTTTGTCTAAACATTTTGTGCTATATGGATGCAAAATCCTTCTTGTTGCAGATATGAAATTCTTTAATTTCGATTCATTATCCTCCTAATACATATTTGATTATGATCTCAATACCTTTAATAGCGGTAATATTAATTAATAGACAAAAATGATATAATTGAGTCCATTCACAGTCGGAAGCTAACCCTTTTCCTATAAGGAAGTATGTCAAGGGTTCCGGCACCTAATATTTATTTATTTCAAAACCAAACCAAAAGCAGGTGATTAAAAATAAAACTCGACTTTTATTTATTTAAATTTAACGTTTTTCTTTTTTCTTTCTTGTTATTGTTAAATAATTCAAAAGTTTTTCTATCAAATTAGTGCGGTTTTGTGGACTACAAAGAATTTGTAATGGGAATATGAAGTCATTTGAAAAATATAGGGCAAAGTCAATGTAAATTGACCTAATTAAAAGCAATGTGCGTATACGTACGTTCATAAATATATCTATTATATGTATGTATGTACGCATGTAATACAAAATATACATATATATGTATATGCAACTCTCTATCGCATATACTTATGCATGCCTATATACAAATACACTTACAAGGAAGAATGAAAAGTAAATTAAATGCGGAAACTTTAAGCTGGAAATGTTCTATTATTTGTGATTAGTCGGCTGGAAACTATCTGTATAGTAAAACTACCAAACGAAGCCAACATACTTGGTTACAACATCTCTGAGAAGGGAGTGTGCTTTATTAGATATATGTACATTGTACATATATATGTATATGAGAATACTTTTAGAAAAGCTTAATTAACAAAAAAATTGATGAACAATGTTTGGGCAAAAGCATTATGTTACATACGCATGTTTACGAATTAAGAAGAGTTTAGGTTCATGATGGAAGTTGAAATTTATGAGAAGATTTTCAATTTTATGTAGGTAACGATTGCGATAATAGAAATTGTTTTTTTTTTAAATTTACATTGTTAATTTTACAATTTTTAGACCTGCAGAAAAATTTAATTTAATTTAACGGTGGGTGCGCCTTCATCTGTTAATAATTTTTATGATTTTTTTCTTAAGAATTTATTCGAAAATTATTCTTGAGAATTTTTATACAGGTATACAGGGTGTTATGCAGACATATAATTGGGAAAAAAATTTTGATATACATTTTATGCTATAGAATTGGACCGAAAATATCTCTGTTGGTTTTATCCTTTGATATCTCTGGGTATTATCAGAATATCCGTTAAATAAGTAGCAAAGTGCTTTAGTTTGATTAGCATGTGCATCAGTTTGTTGCGAAATTCCCATAAAAAAATCTTAAGTGATCAATGAGAGTTTATTAAATATTTGTGACAAACAAAATTGAAAAAAAAAGTTAGTTATTTTTTTTTTAATTTTCAATTATTTTTTAATGGTAATTTGTACTTTTTTGTAGTATTTTATAAGAAATTAAGACAAATTATAGAAAATGTCTATGTTGGTCTGACACTGCGGCAAATTGCACTCAAAATAAGTAGATCGGAAGCCGTTGTCCGAATCTTGTTGGCCAAAAAATGTAACTCATGATTGCAATACAAAGCTTAGTGATCATTAAAAAAAAGACTTATTTTAAGGTCGGAAAGGTCTTTATGGACGCATAGATAGTTTGAATAGCTTCAATTCCACGTCATTCTCAATGCGCGGATTAGTATCAATCCGACAATCAACGTCGTCATTGGACAGAGTATATCCTGCCTCAATGAGTACCACTATATATATGCCAGTGTATGCTTGACATTTAACTTACTGGTCGAAGCGAGACCCATCTAAATTCTCTGCTGATCTCTTGGTCAGGGCACTCAGTTGATTTAGCGCAATTCCATTCCGAAAGTCAAATATCCAAACATACATTAATAAGCGACCATCCTTCAGATCCTCGTACACTGCATGCAATTATACAAAGGACATACTCTTCTGTTCAAAGAAGAATGTCCGCCTAAGTCATGCAGACTCAGACACCGTGTCTCTCTGTCCACATATGGGCTATACTACAACCATCACGTTGCTCCCATCAAGGGTCCTTCTCCATGTTGAGGTGAATAGTACTACTAGTAGAAAAGGCTCGTCAACCCCGTGATACCAAGTTAGTAATGTCGGGTATTCAATTGGTATGGCTGCATAGTCCATGACTTTAAGGCCTTGGGTACTCCCAGTAGTACTTCATGCAGATATCTTTTTATGAAACGGGATAGGTTACTCCATTCGGGCTTAAAATCTTATTGGCACATAAGATGTTAGCGGGGGAACCACGACAAGATTAAGATATGCCCGGCTCAGCTCAAGTCGGGAGAAGCTAGAGATTACGGAAATCACATCATACATGCAAACCATGTTTAACAAAATTTTGAAAGAAGTGCATGTCCTACAAAAAGGAATGTTCTCGAGTCGTCTTTAGTGATGAAAAGAAGTTTAATTTAGATGGCCCTCACAGTTTCAAATAAAATTGGCACGACAAAAAACTCAAGATGAGTCGTATATTCGGTGGAAGGCGACGTTGTCGTATGGGCAGGATTTGTTGTACTAGCTATACCAAACTGGTATTTCTTCCTCGAACAGTGGACTTAAATCTTTTGATGATCCCTAAATTAGTGCAGGCATACATAAATGATAAATTCGTTGCGGGGGGGGGGGGGGGGGGGCAAAATTAATTTTTAAAATTTTAGTATCGGGCTCTACTTACTTTTTTTCAATCTAATTCAACAAAAAAACTTATTTTTGTGAATTTGATTAAAAAAAAAGTTCGTCCTGTTAAGAAAATATCTAATTCCAACCGAGCACACTTGAGTATCCCAGCAACTTATCTCAAATAAAAATTTCAACCCCACAGGAAAAATATTTGAATGATGTCACAATTATTTTCCACCGCTTAAAGTCCTTAAAGTCTACACACACCATAAATAACTTTGACAATGAAACTCTACTTTGCAATAGATCTCTAATACCATCTCACTTCCTTTGATGTATAATGTTCATAGGGTGGAAAACCTTTATTAAAAACGATGCTCAGTTGATTTTTTACATTGAGAATTTGCTACAAAAAAAAATTCCCCAATTGGTTTTTATAAAAAGCATATTTCAGATTTAATCACACTCTTCATACTTACGACTTTGAAAACTTTACTATGCAATATACTTCCATTTGTAGTATAAATGGCTTACTTTAACATGGTTTCCATAATCGAAGTTAGTATCTCTACTATTCTACTTTTTAACGAATTAAGACTTGTGAAATAGTTAAATGGAGTCTATATTCTGCAATTATAGTACCTACACATTTTGATCTTAGTAGTCAATTAATATCAGCTGTAGTGGAACCCTATCAATAAGGAAAACTAAAGTAAAGGACAATATTTTCGGGTATGTCCAATAAGTTTTGGATAGTCGTCACGTGCTAACTTTACATGGCTCTTATGAAGAAAAGAAAATAATAATAAGCCCGAGGAAAAATTATTTTGTCAATTATTTTGAACAGTTTTTTTTAAGGTAACTAAATGTCAATTTATTTAAAATTAAGGACCGACTAAATACCTCCTGTCGAAGTCTAAAGGCTTTTACAAACGAGTTGCCCATTTTTTGGCCAAATTAGATCTATGTATAATTTTTAAACAAATAAGAATAACTGTAAATCAATTCATATAGGGTGTCAAAATAAATAATTTTGGACGTAGGTAGGTAATTGACAAGGAGAGGAAATGATTGTTCTTGAACATGCTCCATCATCTCTGCTTTGGGGCTTCAGTTAAAATGGTTTTCTATAACAAGTGAATCTAGATCTCTCTGTATGACATTTTTATGGTCAAGTATAATTGTGATCGATTTCTCGTTTGAGGATGCCTTAATCACATTCCATGTATATAGTATATGTGGATCGTCCATTTTTTGCTCATCTACATACCTAGTTTTTGTTGGAACTTTTCCATGAATACCAATCATTGGTTCTGTCCAAATGTCGAGAAATCCTTATTCATTTTGTTTTTTTAATAAACCTAAATTGGACGAAGTACAATGGACCAGTATTCTTTGATGCATATGCATGCAAGAAGAGAAGTTGGGTGAGAAAAGTGTCGAAATTCAGAGACGATCGTTTTATGGTTACATATATAATATGTATATAGTGAAACCAATCAGTGTTATTTCTAAAGCTGTGAGCGCGCTTATAAAATTTCATCTGTGCCTACTACAGGGTGGGCCAAAAGTCACCATGGGGTTTAAAAATAACTAACTTTTTCGTTTGTACATTGCTCCACACCCTGTTGACCGTTTCTCTTCATTCCTTTTTTACATGATAGGCAACTGTCTGTTCTTCATAGGTAAGCATGTTTCCCCACCCCACCTCCTACCATATGTTACCAATTTAAATTTAAAACCCATGGTGACTTTTGGCCCACCCGGTGACTTTTGGCCCACCCTGTATTTCATAAGAAAAATGAATTTGTTATTTGCTACTTTTGTCCTCTCCAGGTTTGAGCCTGGGCTGAAATCATGATAGAAACCTTCGGAGCTGCACTTTTACCAACTAAGCTATGAAAAAGTTGGTGTATACACACTCATCTTTAGCCTTATGTTAACCAAAAAAAAGGTAGTTGCCAGACCCAGTGTCTGCTCCTCTGAAACTTTGGAAGTTTTCTAAAATATTTCTATGCCAACGACTGACAGATTTACTTGTGTATACTTTCATGATTTAAACTGAGATATACATAATCAATCATGGACAATTTAATGAGTTCTCTCAAAAATTTCATTATTTAATTATTTATTTAATTAATTTCTCTCTTCTAAATTCAAATTTTCTTCATCGCACCAATTTTGTTTGATAATATGATGGACGAAAATACAGGGTGTTTCCCACTAGGAGGTGAATAGAGCGGGAGGTGATAGTACTCAGCTAGACGAACCAAAACTTGAATGGCTGGGGGGGGGGGGGCATTTCATCCGTTAAGAGTTACAGGGTGATTAAGAAAGAAAACTAGTTTTTTACAAACACACTGTATCTTAAAAACTACAGGGGGTACGGTCACAGTTAAGAGCTCATTGTATGTAGAAATTCCTGGCCTTTCTAACAACTGCTTAATCAGCCCCAATGTCCCTCTCCCATCAAGAATTATGGTTGTCTAAACTAAAAATTTCGGATTTGCTTACCTTTTTTTTTAATTTGACCTCTACTATTTTTGCATCTCCTTTTTAATGTGACCTATTACACCCTATTTGTTAACTGTAGCCGTTAAACAGTTATTAACTCATAACCTATTCCGGCCACACAGAAATTAGACGATATTTTTTAAAATGACGTGCTAAGGGAACAAATTATCGTTGAAAATAAGTTTAGAGCTAATAACTCTTAAAGGGCTTCAGATAGTACATTGCGTGTAATAGGTCAACTTAAAGAGGAAAGTCTACAGTTTACAGTTTTTATAAAAAAAAAGTTATGTTAACGACCTTGTTGTAAAAATAATAGAGGTTAAATTAAAAAAAAAAGGTAACAAAATCCGAAATTTTTAGTTTAGACAACCATAATTATTGAGGGGAGAGGGGTATGGGGCTGATTGAGCAGTCGTTAGAAAGGCCATGAGGCAATGAGCTCTTAACTGTGACCGTATGCTAGTTGTTAGTATGTTAGTTTTTAAGATACAGGATGTTTTGTGAAAAACTAGCTTTTTTTTCTTAATCACCCTGTAACTCCTAAACGGTTGATATGCCCCCCTTCCTGCCATACAATTTTTGGTTCATCTAGGTGAGTACTATTACCTCCCGCTCTATTGACCTTCTAGTGGGAAATACCCTGTATAAGCACTTTGAAAAGCTCTGCCGGGAATAGATTAGCGTTAGTTTGGGATCATACATAATACTTTCTTTTCTGATATTATTTTTGTTATATCGGCATCAAATTGAGCATTCATATCACAAAAAAAAAACGATATCTTCTTTAGGTATAAAATTGAAGGTCACACGATTATTAGACTAATGGCAAAGTTTCTCATTATTGTATACGCAGTCGCACGCTATAATAATCTACTTGTAGACTTGTGACCATAGCTATTGAATTTTTCAGGATTATAAGTAGGTACCTACCTACGAACACCATTCCAATATTCAATTGGAATTTTTCTTAAGTGTAAGAACGTAGCTATACTTTTTCCTCATTTCAGGACCTAATCCTAGAAAGACTCATACACTAGTAAAGCTTTCAAAATGTATTATCCAAATAATATCTTTAATCGAAAAGTTCCCATTTTTATTGAATCTTTCCGGTTGCATGATATCGTTTTATGATTGTCAGATTACGAGAGAAGATCGTTTACCTACATAGAACATAGTGCAATCCACTGTAATCATAGCCTTTTTAAGGTTTACCCAATTACCTACAAAAAATTTACAATTTACTGTAATTTTTTTCCGTGCACCGCATGATGTCCAGAGCTCTACACTACCGCAAGTAACGCTTTCCTCAGCTACCACTAATAATTTCCATACATCATACCTACCTAATTAAAATGATTGCTTTCCTATAATAATAGGCGTGAAAAAATTGAGGGAACACCTATGAAGTTTGTACATAAATTAACGAAACAAGGACCCAACATTTTTCTAAGGGAAAATTAAATTGCATTTTATCCTACCTCTAATAGGACTCACCCTCCTGCATTTAACCAAACTCCTCCCTTCATTTAACCTACTACCATGAATATTTTTATGGAGGCAGATACAGGTAGAACCACAACCTTTAGTGGTTAACCAACGACTATTAAATTGAATTATTACTACCGTTAGGTAGATTTTTAAGTACAGGTAAAGATTTTTTTTTGTAATCTAGAGACAATAGATAAATTACATTTTACGTTTCATTATTTTGTATATATCTGGTGCTTTTCCTTGAGTTATCTAAATGTGTGGTTACCGAATGAATGGCGACAGCACTGGCAAAAATTTATGATTTCTTTTAAATACCTATGCTCTTTGTAAAAAAATTTCAATTTTGATAGTAGTACCTAACTATCTTCTCTCTCATAACTAAGTTTATTGCGCATACGTGAGAATACTATAATTATTATAATTTACAAAAAAAAAAAAAAAACACAAATAGTGTGTCACTCAAAAAGATTGGTTCCCTTATATTCTGTTCCAGCTACATAATGAAAGCTGTCATGAAACTTTTGAACGAAAAATTCAAATTAATGACGTCATATATTGTTGAAAAAAGTGCTGTAATAATGGCAGCAGAATCATCGATATATGGCTGATAGATCTACCTACACTCTAAAAATGTTTTGTTGAATATTACTTCAATAAATGAAGGCAACTAATTCCTCCAATGATTGTAGTTAATTTAAACAGTTAAGTAAATTTAAACTTCGAGGTTTAAATTTATGCTTTCGGAAGTTTAATATTAAACATGTAAGTAAATTTATTCCTCGATGTTTACATTTAAACTTACTGAAAAGTTTTAAACTTCAACGTTTAAATTCAAACTTCCTTGAAAGTTTAATATTAAGTATTAATTTATTTAATGTTAAACATGTAATTTTAAACAAAGTCATAATATTTTTAACTACAAATTTGAATTTTTTTAGTAAATTAGCAATTAAATTTAAAACTCTCTCTTTAAGGTAAAACTAATATAAATTTGTTTCAAATTAGCAGTTTAACATTACACAAAATAACATTTAATATTAAACTTTTAAGCAAGCTTAATATAAACTGACTGCTATACAGATCTTATCTGAATGCCCAACAATAATTGCTAAGTGGAGAAATTTTTCGAAAGGAGTCACTGCTTGATGAGAAAAAAGCAAACCCTTTTACAAAAGGCGCTTTCGGCAAACACATTCTCAGTGAGTTAAGTGAGATATTCTCAGTTGACTTACCCCACGGTTACACCTGCAAGTACAACTTGCATGCAAGCCTCCCTTCCAACACGATTTTTAACTTGACAGCGGAAGGCAGTTCGGTTGATATCTTATCAGCTTGCATGCAAGTTCATTTAAAAAATGGCATTGAGACGTAAACTCTTGCGTATATTGGAAAATTCTGGCAATAAAGGAAGCATCACAATGATAAAAACCCAAGAAAAAAGGAAAATGAAGGTGTTGGTAAATGATGTATTGCAAATATTCCCAGAAAATTTCATTTTCCCGGTATAAATTTATGAATTTCTCTGAAGCATTTCGTTTCCGCCATTTTGAAAACTGTATAAATGTCAAATTACTATCTCCCAGCTGCCATGGGTTTTCAGCATGCAAGTTCGCTGAAAGCTGTACTGCCAGCATGGCAGTAGAGGTTACACGTGCAAGAAGTATGGCAGTGCAAGTTGCATGCAAACTGTACTTGCAGGTGTAACCTCGGGGTTACTGAGACTGCACTTTCGGTGAACTGTCTTAGTTCCATATTGAGCTACAAAATTCGAACGCAACCACTGAGCAACTGAGACAAGTGAAACTGAATATTCTTGTCTCAGTTGACTCAGTTTCGTTATTTTGTGATTTTAATTACTAATTAAAGTTTAGTGAGGTATTTGAATAAACTAACAACACTTTCCTCAATTTATTACTATCCAATTATGTGGTCAAAATTATATAAATGTCAAAATTGGTAAATCAGCTGATTGGTTTGAACTGAGACAACAGAGACGGTTGCTCAAAGTTTTGTCTCAGTTGTCTCACTGAGACAGTGCTTGCCGAAAGCCTCTAAAATATTAAGGATCAGATTTTGCTTTTTCTCGGGTGTCACTGTGTATGTTTTTGTAGAAAATTCTTAATCCTCGAATAATTCATCGGTAGAGTTCGCTGCTGTTGAAATCCATTAGAAAAGATTTTACCTGTAATTTTTGAATTTTTTATATTGTAGCCTACTCAAAATTTTTCCAAAAAAATATATATATATATATATTTGTATTAAATTATGTATGTATCGACATGTAGTCTCTATCAGCGTACACAGAAAAAAAAGTAACAGATTTATGGAGGATGTATAGGATAGAGTCCTAGGGGTCAGCACCTTAATGCATTTTCTTGAAAAAAATAGCCTTTAAAAAAGTTTAAATAATTAATTTTGGTGATGTATATACAGGAAAATTAACTTAAATACATATGTATAGGTATATTTTAAATAAACACGTAACTTAATTGCAACCTAAACCCAAGTGAGCTTAATAAATATTTCGCCGGTGATCATAATTTGCAAGCTTGTAATCAGTTTAAATGTCTCGCCCAAATCAGATGGCTTTAGTTTTCGCGATGTGGATCATGGGGAACTATTAAAGGCAATATTCTCTATTAAATCGCATGCCATTGGCCCTGACAACATGTCTCCGCGATTAGTGAAGTTAATATCTCTTTTTATTGTCAACCCTCTTTTGCATATTTTTAATTGCTGCATCACTATGTCAGTGTTTCCCAAGATCTGGAAAATTGCGCATGTAATCCCTATTCCAAAGAAAGCGACAGAAAATATTCCTGCCGACTTCAGGCCCATCAGTTAGTTTCCTTGCTAAAGTGCTCGAGAAGCTGTTGTATTAGCAGGTTCAACAGTACATGCTCCAAAATGATCTTCTTAGTCGATGGCAGTCTGGATTTCGATCGAAACATAATTGCGAAGATGGTCTCGTGAAAGTTATAACGGACATCCGCCGCTCAGCTCTTGATCGGTGGGAAGTGGTTATTATGACGCTTCTGGACTTCTCCAAGGCTTTTGATAGTGTCTGCCATAGTAACCTGAAACTTATATTATATAAATAAAAGAATTCCGGCGATATCTGAATGCTAATGAAATTTTCATACTGAAACGAAAATAGAAAACTATACAGAGCGGTCCACAACTGATTGCAATTGCCGTTATAGGGAGCGATGGGGGCGATCGTCCCCTCTAGAGCAAATGTCTGGATCCGCCCTTGTCGTCGATCATCTTTTTAATATATTGCGCAGTGTTGACCAAGTTATTTTGTTTAAGTGAAATTCCACACTTGCCAACAACATTCCATAATTATTTTTCAGCACACTTCATAATGCTTAATTTATTTTCTCTGACATCTGTGAAGTATTTATGTATGGCTTAAGTCATCTCTGCATCATTAGCTGATCGTTTTATACGTTTTTTTTTTTTTGTTTGTATGCATAAAGTACTATCATCCATTAATGTGAAAATTAATATGATTATTTACTACCTAGGTATCTTTTATTTTTAATTAATCGATTATGTATTAAATATTTTTGTCCGGACACTGAAACTGCACTTTTAGTAGTCGGACAGCAGAAATGGTATTTCTTAAAATGCGTCCGAATACAAAACAGTTTAATAAAAATACGTATTTAATTTTTTCTGTCCTATAAAAAATATACTTAAAAGTTGTGTTAGAGAGTACGCAGGAAACAATCTCTGCCCGGAAACTAAACAAAATTGTTTTTCTTCTGTTTTAGTTATCGAACATCCAAAAATTTTATGAATTTAATAAAAAATATTTTATATTTTTTATTTAATACTAATAAAATACAATATTCAATCAATACAAAGACAGTTAAAGTAAATAAAGCAAGACTTAATAATTTTATCTCACTTTCTCTAATGTCCAATGTACTAATTGCACTTATAAAACCCATGTTGAACTTACTGATGTGAAGTACATACACAGGCTGATAAGTATTTTCTAAAAAAAAACGACACGTTTGTTACCCAAAATTTGGATGTGCATCTAAAAAGATCAAATAAACAAAATTCTAACAGGGTTCTAAGGCTAATGCGTGTATTTTTCTTTATTTTTATTAAATAAAATGAAAATTGTCTGAATACTGAAGCTGTCCGGATACTAGTGCAGTTACCCTACTAAAATTTCGTTTTACATTTATTAATTAAAATTATAATAAAAATACAAAATTTAGAAAATTCTCCTAAAGTCCAGTGTTCAGCAATCCAGTCTCCTTTCTCCCGTATGCGGCTTTAGGTTTTATATGAATATAAATTAAAAAAAGCAGTCAATTTTTAATTTTGAAACACTTTTATTAAATTATCGATTCAAATTTGAAATATCTTCGGCATAGATTTATAAATATTTCTCTCTTAAGCCAGTTAAGACTAAATTCATTTGTGATATATATTAAAAAGGGTTTCACTTTGCATCCAAGCAGTTTTGGAAGAAGTGTTTGACCGTCTGCTGATAAAAATAGTAGAACGAAAAGCGTGTCCTTTTCATTTACAGTCTTAAATTGATAAACATTTTTCCAACCCTTCGGTGCAACAATATTTCACGTTTTCGGAGCTAAACTGAAATTATTCGCCGTCTTATTAAAAATTCCTTCCGGTTCTTCTAAAATATCAGAAGCATTTATATATGTCAATTATTCCTTCAGTTCTGAATACTACTTTCTGATTTCTGATACGATCTCTGGATTTCGCACGCTAAGTCCTTCCATCCTTTAAAAGTGTAGATCTTTAATCAAGCAATATTAGTTTTTGTTCCCATATTGAGGAGATCATCAGATATCTGCGGAAATCCGGATTTGGCTAACAGAGCGCTATAACGGTATTTTCATGATAAAATACTCGAAGGAATATTATCCAACAATCATAACACATTCATAAGCATGAACGCAGCATTTACGCATTATAGAAGAATTCTCGAAATTGTGAGTAAAGCCTGAAACACATTCACTGCAGTAACTTTGACTTCAACTTTGAATTCATCGACTTCACATGGTATCTTAATTGGTTGAACTTTAAGCTGCCACAATAAATGCAGTTGCAGCAGCAGTGAATGCGACTTCAACTTTGACAAATTTCAAAGTTGCTGCAATTTTTACAGTACTGACAACTTAAAGAATTGTAAAGTGCATTGCTGGAAAAATAAGAAAAATAAAATGTTTTCAATCTGTGGTCATCTTTCTCTTTAAATACTTTGAAAATTGTATTAAAAAATCCTCGAAACTCTTGCTCTTTAGCAGTATTGATTTCTTGTGTCCAAATAGTTCGCGTATTAAATGCAAAATCAATTATTTTTATGTATGCTAAATAAGCAGCACATACAGCAATAACGAATTCGATTTCGTTCATATTTTTGTACAAAGATGTTATACACCTTATTACAATTTTTTTTAGATATTAAAATTTTTTTAAATTTTTATACTGCTCCGCAAACAAACTTCAGAAAATGTCAAATAGGCTGTCAAAATGAAGGCGCTGCAGTTAATGTGGCACACATGTGCAGTGAAGTCGACTTTACTGCAACGGCTACTGCAAACTCGAAGTTACTCTTACTGCAGTGAATGTGTTTCAGGCTTAAAGAATCCTTTAAGTCGGCTCTGCGGTTTGAAGCAAACGTTTCTCTAATCGAACATAATTCGAGGAAAGGACTCTTTGCAGGGGTTAGTTTCCCATTTCGAGCACCACCAGGACCAACACGGGCTTCATTTTGAAAAGGGTGCTAACTACTGGATTAAACTGATTTTTAATGAGATTTAGTCTCCATCATGATATATGATTCTATAGATCCTCTATGTCATCTTTTTCTGCATAGAAATCCGACATGCAGTTCCGTAATCTATTCCACAGTTATAAAAAGGACAAGTATCTACCGTCATACAAAAAAATTCAATTCTTTTTCCCCAGTATCTGTGCTTCCACAATAGCAAAATCAAGGAAATTTGAATGAGAATTGTGTCGTGAGACTTTTACACGACGTTAAAAGTTCTTACTTGATAGACATTTTGCGGAATTTTTTAAATTCTAATTAATCAATTCCAGTCATGTTCTTTTCTATTATGATTCTAATATACCTATGTAACCCACATCTATAGTAAAACCTAAACACTTTAAGAGTTTCCGATGCATACATCTACAGCCGATCTGTAGAATGTGTTGTTTTTTTTTCATTTTATTTTCATGCTTACCACCATGACAAAATGCCAGTTTTGCTTACTGGAGAAAAATTCTAATCAACTGAAGTCACGTTCTAATTCCGAAGGCAATTTCCTCTTTTTATTGCAATTACAAAAGAAAAATATTCGGAGACTGGGGGAGACACTATAAGCAATGAGCGAGCACACCCTTTTCTAATGAATATAATCAGCGTACGGGGCCCGACAGCGACAACACGTCAACCGTTGTGAATTTTTTCTATAGGTAAATCAGTGCAATAATAACCAAAAAGGGCAATATAAATTAAAAAAAGTAGGCCTACCTATCTAGATTCTGGTACCTAGGTATATATATTTATCCAATTCTAAAAACAAACTTCATTTTTTTATAAATTACAAGACTTCCCTGTTCTATTACTCATCTGTTGTCTATTACGTAATCATTTTTCCCTTAAAAAAAAAAATATATATATATATATAAAAATTCCTCGAATTTCTTTGAGCTGTTATAAATATTATTCACCGACAAAATGATGCGGTAATAACATCCGAAAAAATGCCAAAGAACAGAAATCGTCATCATATTACGTTTAGATATCCCAAGACAAACTTCCGAAATACTAAAAAGAGTGCAAATCATCAAAATATAATCTCCACTAAATCCCTGGGGATATTAAACTTAACCTATACCACTTATAGCGCGCCCGCGCGAATCAGTTTGTATAGTAACAAACAGCGCAGCCGCAGCAGCATTTGCACTAGCAGCAGCACCAGAAACAACAGCAATTGAAAGGGAAACCATAGTCGAGCAAACGGGTTACATAAATACGTCCCTACTTAAGGCACGCTCTATAGAAAGCACGATCACGATTCACGATCGTAATCCAACACACATTGTGCAAGGAAACAGAAAGATGATTATGGAATTATGGCAAGCGGTCTGACATAGGCAAGGGAGAGGGGGGAGGGTGAAGAAAACGTTAACCTTGAAAAACAAGTTCGTCTGATGACAGTTGATCGGCGAAATAAAGTAACACAAAAAACAAAACAGCTAGCCGCACAGCAGCAGCTAAACAGCACATAAAAAGGGAAGAACAAGACGAAAGAAAGGAAATGGCAGCTGAAAAGAGAAAGGTAAGAAGAATGAGGGAATCACAAAAAAAAACAAAAAAAGATAAAAAGAAAATGGAAAAAGTATTTTTTTCTTCGTCGTTCGTCGTCGCCATCCGTCGTCGTCTTGTTTTTCTGCTGCCCGGTATTATGCTTTGCTTCTCCTGCGAGTAATAAAATAATGAAGAAACGGTGCGGCGCGGAATTATTCGAAAATCCAAGGTCATACTTTCGAAACACGTTCCTTTTCTGCTTCCCCTCTGATTAATGTACGCGCGCGCTCGCGCGCGCAGATCACCGCCTTGTCGTTCCGATCTGAGTGTTTTGTTGTGTAGCAGCATAGAAGTGGTGTAGACTTTATTGAAATTGTGGTGATCACTGATCGCGCAGCGAGAAGATCGGTTCACATTGCCTCGACTATGGGTATGGTATGGACATTTGTAATACAGCTGAGCTAAGCTGAGTGAGGATAGGGTTGGTATGCTATGCATTTACCACATGATCAGTATATGAATTACTCGTACCTAGTATACTTGTACCGCACCGCGCAACCCGCGTATTTTTACGATGGACACATACTTGAGCACTTGGCGAATCGTGCGGATACTTACCTAACTACCTACGTTCTACGACGGACGATTCTACTCTACTCTTCGGTTTCCACAGTCTTCATATGGGGCGCGCTAATGGTTTTGAATTTACATTTCAAATTGAAATTTCTTCTTCGTTGCCTGTACTTGTTTCGCAATGAAATATTCTTTTGTAACTATAGAACTTGGGCAGGGGAGATTTCAGATGTTTTACTGTTTTTTTTTTTGTTTTGTTTTTTTTTTTTACTTTCATTTATGCAAAATTATTCCATTGAAATCGGAGAGCGGAAGGATAAAAAGCGTAACTTTATTTGATTAAACAAGTTTGCAAAATTTACCTATGCCAAAAAGAATGAAAGAAATTACAGGTAGAAAGGAATTTTTTTAAACAAGATCAACATCAGAGTGTCTAGAGGGAACATATTTTGTATTCCGTTAAAAGATGAGTTTAACTATCTTGAGAACCGCTAGTTCTTTAGTACTGGAAAAGTAAGAATAAGATTTCTCAACTATTAGTAGTAGTTGTAGTAAATAAAGATTCTTATTTTCACTCTATTATGGTTAGCCAGATAGCACCATTTGGACGAATTAAGAGATTCATACTTACTTCATTAGCAAATCATACTCATACTTATGTAGATTTTTACAAAATCTATGTAGTCAATCCTTTGTTGTCCATGCTTATTGATCACCCTGAACAACTATCATTATGTCATTTGTGTATAAAAGCTAAAAAATATAGGCCCACAAATTGATCTGTGAGGAACACCGAAAAGTAACCATTAACTATTTGCTTATATCGTAATAACTATTTGCATGGAAATCTGTTGTTATGAAAATAATCACTTTTGTGATCTAAATCCACTCATTTTCTGTACTTTCTAATTCAGCTTCATTATAGAATGAGCCAACGAGGACATATGAAATGAATCCACAATGGCTTTATTTATTTATTTATTTAGGTCTACAGAGAAAAAACTCCTACAGACTAAGCATTAAAACTAACTTAATATTAAGTCAAAAGGATATAAATATGTTCTATAAAAAAGAAATGTAAAGAATGTCTAAAGACGTAATTATCTATAAATTTGCATTACAGTATTTCTGAAACTATTACGTTCATCAGTAAGATCTACGAAAGTACAAACAGCGTTAAAGTTTCGAGAGCAGTGAGTGATGGGTTCATACTGACCGTAACAAGTTCTATGAGAAGGAATATATAATAAATCTCTAGATCAATAATACTGAAAGCTTTTCTACGAGACTCTAAAGTTTGGAGCCCAAGTAACTGGCACCTGGCCTCGTATGAGGGAAGATCAACTTCCCAGTTAAACCCGCGCAAAGCATAGCGAGTAAATGATTTTTGTATAGATTCAATGCGTTTAATATGTAAAGCAGTATATGGAGTGAAACATTCAAAGCTTTTAAAGTGTAAGGGTCTTGAAAAACAGTGCAGTTACGCTTAATGAAACCAAGCATTTTAAATGCCTTGGAGGTGACATAGTCAACATGTAAAGAGCAGTTCAACTTGTTATCAAAAATGATACCAAGATCTTTAATCTCAGTAGGTCTGTCTATAATAATGTCTTTAATCACATAATCAAACAAAATAGGATTAATGCAACGATAAAAGCTGAAGCTCTTACACTTGCTAGGATTGAGCTCCAAACCATTTAACGAGCACCAAACTAGAAGTTTATCTAGGTCATTTTGAAGATGTAGACAATCTGCTAGATCTCTAATTGGCAAGAAAATTTTTAGGTCATCAGCGTACAAAAGACATTTAGCGAAAGAAAATAGTTTAACCACATCATTAATATAAATAATAAACAACAGGGGGCCAAGATGACTGCCTTGAGGCACCCCAGATTAAATTATAAATTTACGAGATTTAACAAAATCCATTTTTACACACTGCGAGCGATTACTTAAGTACGAATTAATTCACTTAAGAAGGGAGGAGTGAAACCCGAAGGCATGCAGTTTTGTTACAAGTAGATCAATATTTACCCGGTCAAAAGCCTTAACAAAGTCATAACGTCGACTTGCGCACCATTTTCAATTTCGTTAATACAAAAATTTTTAAATAATACCAAATTGGTTGTTGAGGACTTACCCTTCACGAAGCCAAGTTGCTGGGAACAAATCTTTTCTTTTACGTGAAAATACATCCTGTTCGTTATTATGCTTTCAAAACACTTGGGAATAGGTAGAAGTTTGGCAATTCCTCTGTAGTTTTTAATGGAATGCCGAGAACCTGCTTTGTATATGGGAGTAATAAAAGAAAATTTCCACTGGCCTAGAAAAAGTCCTAGTCTAAGTGAAACATTGAAAATTATTGTTAAAGCTGGTGCGAGAGTAGCATTGCAGTTTCTTAGTAAAATGTTAGGAACTAAATCATGTCCGTAAAAAACATCATTGTTTAAAGAGCTGAGCGAGTTTTCCATTTCATTAAGATCCAAAGAAATGGAACCAAGATCAATAGCAGCATCATAGGTATCCCAAATAGAGTAGAGGGAAAGAGAGGGACCTGAAACATAAACAGATTGGAACCAGTCAGCAAATAAGTCGCAGCTTTCTTGTAAATTGCTTGAGATCACATTATCAAGTTCCATTTGAATAGGAAATCCAGATGAAGATCTCTTATTTTTAATAAATGTCCAAAAAACTTTACTGTTAGTTTTAATATTTCTTTCAGCAGACCAAATGTATTTCTTAAAAACGTACCTATGTAAAAATTCATATTCCCGCTTTAGACGTTTTAAATTAGATACATTTTCTGAAGTATTGTTTGCTTTAAACAATTTATATGCCTTATTCTTTGCATTTTTTAACCTTAGAAGTCCCCGTTTAAAGCATGGCGGATGTTTGTTCTCTGACCTTTTAGAAATAGGTACAAAACTGTTAATGCCTGTATGAACCACATTCAAAAATTTTATGTACAAAGCATTCAAATTATTTACTTGCCCAAAATCTAGCAACTCATTCCATTGAATTGACATAAAGAATTCGTTTAATTTCTTATAATCAGCTTTAAGAAAATCATAAACAAAAATATTAGTTATATTTGAATATGCAAAATTATAGAAGCAAATATTAATGGTGATAGGTTTATGGTGTAAATCAGGCTTCGAAAGAGGAATTAAAACTTCATTGACATTACAAAATAATTCATCACTTAAGAATACTAAATCTAAAATTCTGCCTAGGAAATTAGAATGGGAGTTAACTTGAACTAAATTACAACCAATTAATGAATCAACTATCAAACTTTCACACAGGTTGAGTATGGAATTCCATCCAATGCAAAACCCTGGAAAATAAGAATTCGGATGTGAACATTAAAGATCCCCCAACGTACTTAAATATATCAGAATTATGGTATAGGAATATAGTTATAATCATACCACGTTATTTTGTGAACATTGAAATCTCATTTAAAAAAACAATTTCAACATTGCGGGGGTGGGGGGGGGGGGGGGAGTAGAAGACATGATATGGACTGGCAAGTGTATATGGCAATTATGTGAGTCTAAATCTAACACATTCTCTTTCCATGGGACTAACATAAATGAACTTATCGTAGCTATCAGTATACTACTAAGTCTGACAGCTTGTCACCCCGGTTCATCAAAATATTATTCTCATACATTTGTAAGTATATCTTACATATCATTAACACTTGCCTAATGTCATCTATTTTCTCTAGTAAGTGGAAAGTAGCAACTGTACTGCCGGTGCCCAAGAAGTCTCAGCTCAATCTCACACTGATTACAGGCCAATAAGTTTACTATGTTCCTCAGATATAAGATTGACTTTGGACCGAAACAAATGTTCACTGCCCTGGTTCTTTTGGGTTTTTCGAAAGCCTTCGATTTTATAGACCATCGCATTCTTATCAAGAATCTGTCATCCTCCTTTAATTTTAGTACCCGAGCTGCTTCCCTGATCAACAGTTTTTTATCTCACCGTCGTCAACACATCAAGGTGAAAGTTTCTATCTCCCCTGAGCGGCTGCTTGCATGAGGAGTTCCCCAAGGATCATCTCTGGGTCCTTTGCTTTTTTGCTTATTTATCTTATTCATCAATGATTTACCGAAAGTTGTGCATGATGTAAAAACTCCACTGTAAAAAGAATACAACAACGCATCCACAACGCAGGAAGACACTGTAAATTAAATTCATGCCAAAATAGGTTTTATGGCAAAGGTAATAAAGGATTGCAGTGAACGTAAAAAATATAGTTTATCACGTAGAAGTTAGAAAACTTTCAACCTTTGACGCAACCACTGCAGTGAAGTGTCAAAATATAGCAAACACTTTTTTTTTATACAGGGTGTGCTATATGTGGTCTTGCACACGGAACACGGAGGCCATAGATAGGTCATGTTTAGACAAGGAAAATTTTGTATGAGTTTGATCGAGGAGGAGGGGGGGGGGGATCTTAATGGTTTCAGATAAGGGGACATAAAGATATTTGGGTATGTTTTTATAGATCACCCTGTAACCTCTGAAAGTTACACCCTTTGATGATAATTTAGCAAAGAAATTCAATAAAGCCCAGAAAGTAGGCAATTAATTATCTTTCGAGAATGAGCTTTTTGAGACTTTTTCGCTGGATTTGCTTAAGAAAAAGAAAAAGTGCAAAAAAGCAGAAATGGTTACATTTTGGGTAGAGAGTGTGATAGTCATTTTAACGCGACGCTTTTAGGATTCTTAATTCTAATATGAAAAATTGATGGTGATAACGTGTTTTTGATAAAAATAGTAGTTAAATAAAAAACAAAAAATCGAGTTAAAATTCCGAAATTTTAACTTTGTTAAGCCAATAACTTCAAAAAGGAGAGGAGTCGGGGGGGGGCAAATTTTTAGACTATTGTGAATCATTATCACAAGGGTGATCATTATCATTATCAACAGGGTGATCTAGAAACACATACCCAAATATGTTCAAGTCCCGTTATCTTGGAAATCATTAGGATAACCCCCCTCATCCCGAACCTCAAATTTTTGCTTATCTAAGGATGGCCTATCCATAGCCTTTGAGTGCTAGACCACATACGCGACACCCTGTATAAATATATTTCATTACAAGATTGGAAAGCAAATGTGACTCAAAAGTTTTAACGTTAATTTCACTGTCTTCTCGTTGAGCTATTTAATGAACAATTGGCTCGACCTTGTCTAAGCATGACCTTCGTGTGCAAGACCATATACGGGATACTCTGTATGATTTCAACAATTAACAAATTTCTTTTTTGTTTTTTAGTTTTAAAAATAAATGCGTAATCAAGTCTTCATGTCTTCAATTTAAGAATCCTCCTCAAACATGCGTCTCTGTATCCGACTTATGTTAATGAGATTGCATAGCTGCGCTCTTGACTTATATATTGAACCTTGAATTGAGTTCCTTTCTTATTATCTCACCTTGGTCATTACTGTTATTTTTACACTAACTAAATAATCTAGAAATTTCAAATACGAAATAAGTTTTCCTGTTTTTTGTTATAATTACAAAAATAAAAAATTATTGATAAAGCCACGGAAACTTCAGTAGAAAGATAAAAGTGAGAAAGAAAAAAACAAAAACAATCCACAAATGCAAATTTTTATGTTGCTTGACTTATCAGTAAGATTCTCACGCAATGAATTTTCGTTGCGTATTTTTCGCACTTTAATTTTTTATTTTCTTTATACTTTTATATATTTTTTTTTTTTGCAATATGTAGGTAGGTATAACGTATTTACTCGTAGTGTACAGACTATGATGACACACGTAGTTAACACTTTACGCTTGCGTGAGTATATAAAAGTGCCTTGACCACCTTGGACGGTACATGCATTCAAATTAGCTTTTGGACGTACATAGTGACCATGAAAAATTCACTTTCCGTTCCTTAATGTTCGAGTTAATTCAATTAGAAATTTTTTTAAAGGTTGGCGAAAATTTCCACAAGGCTTTTATTACAAGACCTCCGCGAAAGTTAGTATAGGTTAGTACTGGTAAGGTAAGGTAAGGTAAGGTAAGCAATATTTTGAAAATTGCACATATCGGAAGGATAAATTTAAATTTCTAGCTTATGGCGTTTTTGTAAAACTAATTGAAACTGAGCTACTGATGTTAGGTTTTTTTTTTTTTTCTATCTGGGAGAGTAATTTTAATGGCGACAAGTTAAAACATTACCCCAACCTTCCTTCTCTAAACCAAGGTATAATTTGGACATACGCAGCCCTTTCAACTCTATTAACTTTTTCAAAGGAAAGCACAATTCGAACTTTGCCTGCTTGAGCTCGTTAGTTTATTTTATTGAAACTTGCTTTATAAAATATTTATACACTTAGGAATAGCAGTCCAAAAGTACTGTTAAATTCACTATTAAGTTAGAACTACAGTCAAGAGCAGAAGGTAGTAGACCTTTTCTATAGTTTATCTTCAACGTGGGTGAGTTTCCCAATTTGTTGATATATGTAACATGGAGCCGGGCTTTCTAACATTAAGAATTGGAGAGTTTGGAGGAAGATGAAATATTTCATTTTTTATCACTCTATTTTTTATTACTATCGTTTTGGAAGAGTGTAGTTGCGACTTGAGAAGAGAGTTCAGTAGCAAAACATCTGTGAGTTTAGAAGTAGAGTAAAAAGATTTGCGGGCAACCAGTGTCCGATTTACTATACGTGGCCGTTGTATATCACAATAAAAAAAATATAAAAAAAATTAAACAGCTGTTTTCTGTCAAATAGCTTACAGTGAGGTTAGGTTTTTTCCTTTGTGAAAAGGATATCCCAACTTCTATTCTATTCTAGTAACTCTTAACAGTTGTTTTGTACTAAATTGATGATGAGTCCTTCGAAGGACACAATAGAAAAGTCAAATGTCTGCAAGCATCAAAACTGCAACATTCTTTCATGAAGTTTGGAATCGTCATAACTCTCCGTTAAAAAACTGTTCCCAACTTCTGTGGATTCTGTAATACGAAGACGAAGAGTTGTTGTGTTAGGGAGATAAGATTTCTTTTGACATTTAACTCTCCACTGGGAATTCTGTAAATCGGGGAATTTATATTGAGAATTATCAAACTTTATATTCCATTCGACAAAACTCTTGGCTGTTTTAATTGTGGAGAAGTAAGAAAAAGAGCTTCTAACTGATAGCATTGTCTGCTTTTGTTGTGTTTTATAAAGGTACCTAGGTGCCTAGGAATTTTCAAATTAAATTATGGATTCACTATTGTATGTAGAATAAAATCGTATCAACATTTTGTCCCCTAATTAGATATGTAATTAGTTTCTGAGTTCGATAAGTGGTTTTTAGAGATAACTACAAAAGAAGTGAATTAGTCCCTTTTAAGGTGGAAAAATGGTCGATTTCTGGTACAAAAATAGACATATTTTCAACTCATCATTGTAAGGAACTGATAAGTCGTGGAAATTCACTTCTCTTGAGAAAAGTGTTCGTAAGATAGTATTAATGGATGTGAAAGCAAGCAAGAACAAAGTAATATATCTTCAAAATATAGGAACTGGGGTGTATATGACTCAAGTGCAAAAAAGACGTTTTTCGGCAGTAAAAAGTCAGTTATTAGTTATAACGTTTAAATGAACAAAAACAAACTCGATTACCCTCTCTTTCCTCTTTAATTTGATACCAAACACTACGTATTTTGGACACCCCTATGTGGGATGGTACGAGGCCCCTAAAATCTGCAAATTACCGTTAATTAAAATAAAATATAGGAACACCCATGTAGACAAATGGCACCACTTTCATATTCCTGTCTCTTTCCGTGAGAGCATACTTTCCCACTGAACTGTAACGATTAGGAACGAGAAATTGCTTGTAAGAATCCTTGTAAAAAACACTTCCTTCGACCCATAACTAAAATTTAACGATACAAATAGTCCCAAATACCTTTGTGGTAAACTCCGCAAATTCCACTGACATGTATATATATAAGTAAATTCCCAAATAATTTAAAGCGGCAGTTTACGACAGTTGGTAGCATTGACAGTGAGAGCATACTTTCTGAAATCAAAACTGGTGCCATATGAAACAGGAGATCCAGCAGTTTATACATATGTCAGTGATCCCAGCTATGATATTCCTATCATATTCCCCATGAGCTCCTACTTTTTTCTATATCACATTCATTCCTCCATTCTTCCTTTATACCGGTAAAACTCGACAAAACCTACCCTCCTACATCCCTCAAAAACTATTCTCATAAAATAAAATTTTAATTTACCTTGACTTTGGGAGGTAATAGACTATGTACTAGAGCTGAAAATTGAATCTAGTTTTGCTAATATTTGTGAATACCCGGATCTGTGAAATATCCGATTCCTGAAATCTGATTTCGAACTATCCGGATCCGAATCTATACTATGCGGTCCGGATCTCCACTATCTGGATCCGGAACCATATCCAAACTTACCAAAAAAAGCTTCAAAATTTCTTCCAGATTTCATTGTTTCATTAGGAAAATGGAAATATTATGCAATCTGGAAGAAATTGAGAATTTGTTTTGTTTAGTCTGGATTCGGACGGTTGGTATCCGGATTCAGATAGTTCGGATCCGAATTATCCGGATACCCGGATTTGAGGAATCGGATCCTAATTATTCCGGATAATCCAGATAGTAAATTATCAGGATACGTTCAGCTTCAATATGTATACCTTGAACATACAAATAGGTCCAACCATTCCGAAAGTATATTAGAGAATTCCGAATGGAGAGTTTTAATCGGGGAAAATTCTCTCTCATCTCCCAAACACCTCAACTCTACGTGTTAGAAAATTCCGCCCCTGGTGGAGAGTTAAGGTTTAAAATTGGGTTCTATTGAATATTTAAAAGATTATGCGATGCTGGTAACTGAAAAACTTTTCATTTTGCTATGCTAATTTTATAACATCACAACTTACAAAATATTCGATCAACCGAGTGCATCGCAAAAGTTCTCAACAAATTAAAACTTTTTAAATTCAAATTAAACTCACATTTTTTGAGTATACAATTTATTGGTTTTTCGTGTTTCTCGCTTTTTTTTTTATTTATTTAATTGATGAATTTTTTTTAATGAAATTAAAGTTACCAACACCTCACTAATCTCAAAATTTCCAGTAATCACCTTAAAAAAGGGACGTTTGATCTTGACAGTTCAATTTGTGAAGTACTATAAGTACCATTTTGTACTAGATTTAAATATGACTCTGAGCACAGACAAAAAATTTCATATACTATATGACATACAAAATTGTAAAATTTGACAATCCAACTGCAGTGCTTCAGAATCCCATATATCCACAGATAGAAGATTTTGATAGGTGTCAAGGTTTTACATAGAATCCTCCTTGTGAGTCCAAAACTCACTATGCGCGGATTGCATGCATTGAAAGTTTTCTAGTTTATATCAAATTACTTTGCCTCTAGCTAGGGAGTGTTTACCTAGAATTCGAATTCGAAACTAACAGGCCCTCAAAATTGACACAATTACACATGCATGAATAGAGTAGTTGGAAGGGGCTAAATCCTTAGGTACGCCTTTTGAATTCTTGCATTCAAAAAATATTGTAAAGTAAATTGATAGATTTTCTCCAAAACTTATCTTGTTGAATATGAACAGCGACATCTATTTAATCGATGGTGAAACACAATGTTTTTTTTTTTGTATCTATTTATTTTTCTTTGGTTTGCATTTCCTAAACTTTGGTGAAGTGGGGGGGGGGGGACTGGACTGGAAAGGGATACTTTACATTTTATTGGAAATCTCAAATTATTATTTTGTTCCATAATTTTATTATCATTCAGAAATTATGAAGTACCTGATTGCAAAAAAATATATACTATATAAAATATATCAAAACTCTGGCCAATGTTGATTTATGTTCTATTACTACTATTTTAGCTCACCCGATACCAAGAAATTATATTAAATTGCAGCTCACAGATGTCGCTAATGGTCTGACGAGAGGCCTTCATCACTCCTTCTCAATTCATAAATTATTATCATTTACATAATTATGTATGATGTACTATGTATATTCTCTTAGCTAATTGTTTACATTATAATTGCAAAATTTCATAATTTATAAAAAATTTTAGTTCAAAGTTCGTTAATCCTTAAAAACAAAACCCTGAGGGTTTCACTAAATAGTATATAATTAAAAATGCATAAAAGTATTGTGCTAACTGTAAGCTCTACTTATGCGAGATGATATCCGCTAAAACCTGATTTAAATATTTTTTTCTTCATCTTTATCCGTATCCAAATTAGCGGAAATGTCAGTACCCAAAACCTATACCCATAATATATACACTCAGAGTTACTGTTATCTACCATTAGTAACAAAATGCATAACGAATGATGCGAGTTTTCTTTCTCGCATAAAATTCAATGTTAAAAAACGAATCGAAAAAGAAAAAAATCAAGTTTGATGAGAACGCAATCGCGCATTATGCAAGCGAGAAAAAAAAACCCGTAACGAAATTAAGTAGGAGGTGATCTTTGAATGAAAAGTGGGCTCTCATTAAATGCCGTTCACAAGCGCGGCAATCAACTTTCAATGTCAGGAAATTGCTGGTAAGGTCAAATGAATTTTTTCTTTTTTTTTTTGTATGTTTTGTTTTTTTTGTTGCCTTTTCTTTTTCCATCAAAGTAAAGTATTAGCGGAGCTTATAAATATGGGTATATGACTCCTACATATCTCTTCATACAAACACATGTATGTATGTGATCATTCATTAAATTCCGCCCCCTATTGAATAGGCTGTGGAACGTATGTGAAACATATAAAAGGCCGTATTTTTCCAATAATTAATCGTTCATCACAAAAGCTAAAGCGAAGCTTCTAACACATACCTCTATGCAACAATAAAGCGTACTGCGCAATCAATATGATCGACGCGCGCCTATAATGATCATAATCCGTTGTGATATGCAAAAATTATATCAGAAAACGATTTGCGTTTTCCATCATTCATCTTACTGTCGAAGGTTCATTTTCTAGAAGAATTCTTTGTAAAGTGTAATTTCCCACACAAAAATTTTCATCCATATTCAATTGGGTGCAAATCTAATTGTCATTTAAATTGCAAATTGTTGACTTTTGATTTGAATTTATTGATTGGTTTTTTTTCTTTTTTTTTTTACCTCTCAGTATCTCACCTTTTGTTTGGTCCAAAGTCCATTGGGTTTGGTAGTAAATTATGGATAACATTTTAGGATATGGTATCAAAAGGGCCATACAAAAAAGTTTATTATCAGGCACGGGTAGGTCTGTCTCCTATTGTGATTTTAAAAGCCAAAAATTAAAGGAACCGAATTACATGTTTCTTTTTAACTCAGGAATTTATTTGGCCATCCTGCTAGATATGTATTTCTCTTCAAAATGTATTTCCAAAAACACAAAAGAAACTTCTTCAAAATTTATAAAACAATAAATTGCTTGCTATATATATGTAGGCTCAGCCGTTTCGAAGGATTCAAGCAAATTAGACCACCCCACCCCAGATATGACCGAATTTCAGAATCACAATTTTGGTGGGGTGTATGTGACCCCATCGATGAAAATTCAGAATTTCGCAAATAATATATATATATTGCCAAGTTCATCGTATTGAAAAATTTGTCATGTTATTCGATTACATTCGCGACTGCCTTTTATTTGAGATAGTGCATGATCAATTGAACACACAAACCACTCCTCTGAGGTGTCTCCCAAATTAAAAAAAAAAAAAACTTTCTTAAACAAATTATAGTCAGCAACCAAATTAATAACAGACAGAAATTCTCATTACTTTTTCAACCCGACAACACCACATAACCGAGTTATGGACAATTAATGTCCCACATTCACTCATAGATTAGGGAAAGATCCTCTATAAATAAATTCATCCCCTCCTCACTTCGATCGCGATAGAAAATAGTCTATTATAATCTTCACGATAGGAGTAATCGGGGTCGGTCTTTTAGGATGACAGGATCACTCGTTATGAGCTCTATTTTGCTTCCTTTTAACGTACATAGGCATCATTTGTACCCTGGCCAAAAAGAAAGAATACAATAAAATATATTCAGTATTTTTTTTTAATTAATAAAATAAATTACGATTTGAATAAAAACTTGAGGTGTTGGTTTGTTGTTCAAAACACAGAGCATGGACAGACCTCATAGCCTCGCATCTCCCATCATTAATCGATTCTATGTCTTGCAACGTCATGACGTAATTTTGGTAACTTGCACCAATTATTTTTTAGATTAGCTCGTGAAGTCCAGTGAGTGTTTTAAATGACGAAACACATCACTCTAGGGTAAGTAGATGTCTGATCCACTGCAGGAGTGGGATGTCCACAAGCTCTTTAAGAGGAGCAGCTGGGTAGCTTGTCCTTCCTGTATGTTCTTGAGTGTGTTGCAGCTCTGCTGCGTCTGTATCCCCTGTATTTGTGGGATTCAGGATATGTAAGACAGTTATGGCGCCACCAACAGTAACTAGAGGCAGATCATGAGAGACAAGAAACAAATGTAAAGATATAAATATAAGTGCATGTTGCACTCCGAACAGAGTGTGCTACACTTCACTGAGGTCGACGTGGTGATCTCTTGATGCAGAATCAATTATGACTGACATTCAACTATGACAGTCGGAGTTGACACTGAGATAATTCAGCAGGAACTATCCTGAGGGTGGAGTACAGCGAATTATGGTTTCAGGATGAAATTCTAACCTCACAGGAATTAGCCTGCAGATATGACCCTTTTTCGACAGAGCGTAAACGTTGATTGTAGAATAAGCCAACGAAGTGAAATCAGAATGAATAATCTCTTACTTCCGAAAAAGTCCACCTGGCTACCGTGGTACACTGACTGGGTACCAGAGATGGGCGTTTTTGCATTACCACTAAAATGGCAGCAACACTAAATGATAGTTAAAATATAGGTTGCACTATCACTAAATGATTAGTGGTAGTGCAAATTTTTTATCACTATCACTAAACGAATAGTGGTAATGCATAGTCTATTGCATTATCACTAAACGATTAGTGGTAGTGCAGAGTATATTGCATTATCACTAAACGATTAGTGGTAGTGCAGAGTATATTGCATTATCACTAAACGATTAGTGGTAGTGCAAATACTTTTCACTATCAATGAGTGATAATGAATTCGTGCATTGGTAGTGCAAACATCTTTCACTAGCACTGAACTAGCAACGAGCGAACATACAGAATAAAAAACCTTCCGTTCAGTTTTCTGTTTTGCGGAGATGGAGATGATTCATTAACAATTAACACTAATTTTGATCGAACGAGCTACGCGTAGTGCTGCATATGCGTACCATTAAATTGTCGTTCAGTGCTAGTGAAAGATGGTTATAATAATGTTTACTATCCGACGAACCGTAGAAATAATTGTGAAAAATCACTTCAACAATTTAACTTTCACAGAAAGGTGACCATACGAAAATATGTACATACTGTTGCGATGGTGTCCTTAGTTCGCTTTTCTAAACACAATATTTCAGATATAATTCACAAATTCTTTTATTTCACTCTACTATTTACTTTTATAAAATCACAAACAATTACCAATCAACTCTACTTTAATTATTGCTCGTACTGTACTTCAAGTTATCGTAATCCCAATAGAACGCTACTAATCCGCTAACATACCAGAATAAAAATAATTGTAATCCCAGATCAGCAAGGTAGTTAGTAGCCTGATGATGCCTCAGTAGGGCGAAACGCCTCGTTTGTTTGTATAAACCTGAGTAAATAAATAAATATATTTTTGGAACTACTCAAGTGTTTTTATTTAAAAAATAAAACCAAAAATTTTTTAAATTGCTTTTAAGAACATTTCGTAAGACAAGATTCGCTCCTGGCGGGCGGTGGTAAGTGTGTACTCTACAAATTGTCCAGAACAGAACCTTTCCGAAGATTTCGTTCCAGAAACATCGATTCTCCGAACCTAAATTTTTTTTTACTGTCCGCACTTTATTACTCAACTTACGCGAAGTTTTCATTTCCAGTAGATGTCACATGTCTCTTTTAGTTGCACGTAACCATACATTTATTAGGTTTGTTTGATGAAAACACCGTGTAAAACACTGTGTAAATTTTCCCCTTCAATTTTCCCCAAATTTACCCGGGGTTTTGTGCACTCATCGACAGTTCTCCTGAATATATTTAATTGTAAAAAGTTATTTATAAAATTGGTGAATACAAATAAAATGTGCTCTAGCTATTTTTCTATTTCTTTTCTTCTAATTTTTGCTTATTTCCGCTCAAGATATAATTTATATGTCCCAATCAACAACAAATTGCAAGTGACAGTTCTCAAGTGAGAACTATCAAACCATTACCCCATTAGTGTAAGCACGGGGTAGCCCAGGGATAGTTTAGCCCGGTGTAGCCCGGGGTTTACCCGGGGTTTTCATCAAACAGACCTATCTTCTAGGATATTGTAAGAATTGGTCCGATTCTAGCTTTTTTCCTTGTATGCATATACGATTTAATGGAAAATGTTTTTTTTTCCCGAATTTTTCCCTACCCTGCTCACATGTTCATCGAAGTCACATAATCTTTCGAATATATTTGATCCCACATCAATTTCTCATCAAAGTATTTTGTCAGGAGATATACAAAAAAAAGGTAAAAGGTAAAAATGGTAATTCTTCCTACTTTTAATGGTATTTCCCTACCACATATTGGTAGATTTTATTTCTAGATGCCTTAGAGAATATTTACAAAATTAAAAACTCTGGTTATTTTTATATTTCGTCCCTTAAATCTAAATTCAACCGAAACTGGAGTAAATTTTGTAGTAGCGGACTAGTGATCATTTATACTGAATTTGTTGGTACATTGGAAAATTTTATAGCTTGCCCACATGATTCACTTCAAAATGGAACCTGAAAATAAAATTGGTTCAGTAGATCTATACGATGATTTTTTATCAATAATATTAATAAAATCGTGTAATTAGTTAGATTTGTAACATTGTTTATGATACTTACGTCCATTGGTATAATCATCTTCTCTGTCTGATCAGCACCAGGGAAAAAAAACGTTACTAACTAACATATATGTATGTGTGGTAACACGCCCTCACTTTTAAGCTGACCACACATGTTTTGTTGTTCCATTTTTCTACTAGTTATAGGTAAAAAAAAAATTGTTTAATTTGCACTCATTTTCATTTTATATTTTTGCGCCTATTTTCATCGTTCCTGTAGCCAATTTAATTTATTTTCGAAAACAAAATGCATTTACCACCCGCCAAATGCACCGGCAAATTTCAGCTTTAAGAAATTATTCCTAGTACCAGATGGAGCTGAAGTATTGCGATATAAAATTTTGCATACCTATTGGCGGAATGAAAATTTTATCTTTGTTTAAAGTTGTTTTTTCGATAATGTAAATATAATAAAATAATTCGATTATTAAGTATAATTACCGGTAATTTTATATGCATAATTATCAAACAATTTAGATAAAAGTGAATATTAATAAAATTTCCTGTAAAACCAGCACATTTTGTACAATCACTTTTGCTTAAAATGTTGAGTAACTGTGCATAATTAATAGTAATTATAGTAACTAAATTATTATTGTTGGCTATGTATAGGCAACTAGTGATGCATTTTTGTTTTTTAATCAAAAATTAACCTAATTTTAATGGGCTTCCACATACAAATTTATACAGTTAATTAATATATTATAAAGAAAATTTAAATTTTATTTATATTGTTGCGAGCGTGGCCTTTGATTCGTTATTTAAAACACAATATTAAATTTTTAATATACAAGTTCTTTATTTCACTTCTGATCATACAAAATTCACAAACTTTCAATTAATCAACTCAACTTTAATTATCGCTAATACTGTACTTTCAATTATCGCAATCTAATTACAACACTTTCGCGTTATTACTTTCGCTTGTTAACACTGCAACGTTTAAGACAAGACTCTTTTTTGGCGGTGACAACTGTTATATTTATACCCTAGAAACTCTCTAGATTATTCTGGAGTATTCTATTCCAGAACCTTCTTAACTCTTCTATTCATTCTACTCCTGAACCTTCCCGAAGATTGCGTCATCGATTCTCCGAACCTGAAGTTGTTTACTCTCCATTGCCAGTAGATGTAACCAGTTGTCTCTTTCTATTGCACGTAACAATATTCATAGGGTTTAGTCTGATATCATCTGTTCGTATGTCCGTCCGTCTGGTGGAGTATGCTGTTCGAATGATAGCTTGAGATTTCACGTTGACTTAGAGAGTTGAAATTTTGTAAATGATTTTTATATCAAAACCGTCGATGTATATATGTTCGTGGTTGTGTTCCCCCCCCCCTTTTGTTTGTTTGTTTGTTTATATTTTAAAATTAAAAGACCAAAAAATATTGAGAACCGAAAAGCAAGTAGAATACTTCCTTCTCGTCTTTTTAAGCTGCACAGTAGGATAAAGAAATAAGGATGGAGTCATTTAGAGTTAGTGAAAAACTCACGGCAAGTTGTTTGCTAATCTAGTCTCAGATGTGCATGAAATTTGTTTTTGCATAACTATTTTTGTTAGGAATTGAACTCGAACTTCAACAATAGTGTAGAATTTTTGGAACTATACAAATATACATATATGAACCCAGCTATTAGAACTGAGCCCAGACAATCTCTTCGAGTCGCCACACAAATATTTAGTTTTTGCACTATATTTTTCGATACTGGTTGAGAGTCCTGCGTTGACCGATCTCCTAGAGCGATAAATTTTTTTAAGCGGTTTTCTTGTTTTTGTTTTTTATAAAAATCGTAAATTAAAACGAAACTTAACTGAACTGAGAGAAATATCGTGCCAGCCTGTTGTGGAACTGTCATACAAATATTCTTTACACGTATACTATGGTAAAATATATAGCCAGTTCACAATCATTTTCAATGTATTTGAGTTCTCTTCGAAATGTCATAAACTATAAAATTATTTATGAAAATTTTTATTGTCTGATCTAATATGAAGAAAATAAAAAAAAAATGTTTAACGGTTTAACGAGAACATTTTCAAAACAGTGGAAAGCGTAATTTATGGTTATTCTTCCAGTTCTAAGTAGGTAATCGACAAAATATGTCTTTGACAATTATAATTCGTTTCCTACTTTATTACTAAAAAATAATAATATTAATATCAAATGTTTGTCGATAAAAGCACTTCTTCTCAGTAGTAATTATATTGAGAGCAGATTTCAGTATAAAAATATATTGGATTTGGGAAGAAGTTCGCGCCGTTTCTTTAGTAAAATTTAACTGGTTTTCTTATAGTGTGAAAATGAATTTATTTAAACCAAATATGTTTCGCCATTTTTCGGGTAAAATCATGATGGCTTCGGTGAAGAACTTCTGTGATTTCTGGTTGAAAACTAAATTAATTGGTTTTCACAGATTTCCCAACCAAGCCTTCGTAAGTTTTGACGGGTTATCAAACAGTACGTTTACATGAATACTTGAAGTATACTTCAAGTAGAGAGCAAGTAATCAAAATATCATATAAACGTGCATTGACTTCAAGTATATTCGTCAAGTAAATAAAAAAATGTTGTTCGATTTACTTGAAAAAATTCATGTAAATGCAACTTCAGTACTTGAACATTTTTGGTTTCTGCGAGCTAAGAAAACGGCAAAGAGGAACAGCAAGAAGGTTATTGTTGATAATTCAGGTTATGACTTTTAGCACTTTTCTCAGAAAGTTTACCTAAAAATCCGTATCTAGCATGAATTGAATTTAATGCGAAGTTGTCAAAGATAAAATGTCACTTCAAGTAAATTTCAAGAAAACTTCAAGTCAAACAATGGGAAATAAATTCAATCAAAAACACTACTTGAGTTTCAAATGGATTTCAGATCAATTAGTCAAGTATTCATCATGTAAACGTACTGACGAACGTGTGTGTTCTGGACGTTGTCGCGATGGAAAACAACACCTTTCCTATTATTCAATTCATGGAGGACGATTCCTTTGCAGTCCCACCACACAAGCAGTATCATCATTTTTTTCAGCATCAATCTTAGCTTCGCAAACGCTTGTTACGGCTCACTATCTTTTGTTCAAGATTTTTGACGCTTCTGTTTGTCGTACGTGGCCCATTTTTCCTCACCGACTATCAAACGTTTCAGAAATGGCTTGATTTCATTGCATTTTAGCAGGGCATGTTTTTCGCGCATGTTTATCGCGCTCAACTCATGAAAAACATCAAGCTTCTTTTTATATCCAGCTTTGTGTAAATGGTTCAAAACAGTTTTGTGGTCAATGCCTAGCTTCATACCAATATCGACACTTTCTGCACCTTTTCTAGAATTTCATCAGCTTTTTCAGTGATTGGACGACCAGAGCGTGACTCATGGTTCACATCAAAATTACTAGAACGAAAGCAGCGAGTTATTTCCGCGCAGCAGACTTCGATAAAGTACTTTCACCGTACACAACACAAATTTTTTCACAAGCATGTGCCCTTTGTCGTAATAATATTGCAAAATATAGCGCAATTTTCATTATTTTCCTCCCTTTTCAAACGCAAACAAGCTTCCAACCACTGCACCAATTTCGATAGTTAAACACTAAAAGTAGCGTTTGAAATGTCACTTGCCAAACAAGCGTAGTGGCGCTGGTGTCGTGGTTTGTGAGTTATTTCCAATTGACGCCATCTATCGGGAAAAAGCCAAAAACTTTCTCCCAGACCCAATATTTTAAAGAAATTTGTTGAGTATACTTGGAAATTTTGTTTTTGGTTTGGTCGGTTCTTGTGAAGATATATGGCGCACATTTATGCAATTCAGAATGAATGAATGAAGTGAAATCCTCCTCGAAAAACTTATTTTATGACCGAATTGATTTTTTCACAAAGTTAATTGTTATCGGTAAATATCATGATTCCAATTTACGATTCCTTAAACTGGATCAATCCTTTCAATTTTTTATTATCATGGATGGAAACAGTAAGAAGTGTAAATTGTAGATGAGTTTCTATAGAATCTATAAGCAATAGATGTAAGCCATTAAAAATAATATTAACCTTCTGCGCTCTAGCATAGTAGATGATGTAAACAAACAGTGAGACATTGTATATATTTTTTTTTGTTCTTAATTAACCAAAAACTTGTGTCAACACGAAAGCATTACCTACTAAAATGTTACATAATCCAAGCTAGACTTTCTTGATCTGCACAGGTTTTCAAAGATAGTGCGGAATAAGATTGTTTATCTATTGGCACTTTTACGAGAAAATATTTACAAATAACAAATGAGCAAGTGTTCGGATAAATGTGCCCCAAAAACTACAGTGTCGCATGTGCTTAATTGGTTACAAGGACACTGATTTACAAGGTTTTAATTTTTTTGGTTTTTTTTTTCGTAACACGTATAAGGAACTGTAGTTATTATGAAATTGCGATGTTCTGTAGGGATATTACCAGCTGTTAGAAACTCGAACCTTGATACTTTGATTTGTATCCACTTTTGTGACAAGCGACTTTTTCAATTCGTCCCGCCTTAACTTTTACTTTTTTTATTACTGGAGAAGCCTTAACAAAACCATTACGGATGCATAATCCAATATTTCTATATCATACGACATTATGTACGCATTTGGATTCCATGCTGGTTACATACTTACATAGTAGGTAGGCAGTAACAGGTCTCCATTGATCATGGTAAGTGCAGTAAAACACATGAATTTCGATAGCTTCATGCCCCATACGAGACATATAAGATGGTGTGATCCACAAATTCCACGTCTGTATAAAAGATTGTATTTGAAGGCTTAGGCTCTTACATTATAGTGGTGCTTCCCATTTCCATCATTATTCTAGAATTTACATTAACAATTATTTTCGAAATGCGGTATGAGTAGTTTTTTTTTTTATTTTAATCTACTGCTTAAAATTGTCCTAAAACTGTTTTCAAAGACCTGTCAAAAAATTATTTTTTATCAACTCATCAACGATCGCCAATATGACCTCCGAGCTGGACGCTCATCTAGAGAGTTGCTGACTTTTCTTACGGAACATTGGAACCGTACTCTTCACAGTTTTGGTGAGTCCAAAATCGTTACCCTGGATATATCAAGGGCCTTTGATAGGGTCTGGCATCCAGCCCTTTAAGCCAAACTTAAAGCAGGTGGTCTCTCCCCTACTCTTCTATTATGGATTAAAAGTTTTTTATTTATAGGTGTCAAATGCAGGTTTTATTAGATGGCTTTACATCTGACCCTCATCCTATTAAAGCCGGTGTGCTCTAAGACTCTGTTATCTCTCTGTCTCTCTTCCTAATTCTCATTCATGATCTGCTTTCCCTCAATTTCAAACGCATCCACAGCTTTGCTGATGACAGTACCCTTGATTTCGCGTACTCCTGTAATACTCTTGCGAACTTCAGAGTGAATGCCTTATCTGTCAAACGACATTGCATGATTATATCATTGAATAACGATCTTGTCAATATCCTCGCTTGGGGCAGAGCGAATCGTATCGAATTCAATGCATCTCAGTCCCAAAGCTGTCTCATCTCATTAAAACGAGATCATAATTTTTCCACTCCCGTTTCTTTTGATAGAGCACTGATTTACGATAAACCGTCTTTATGCATTCTTGGCATTAATATTTCCAGTAAGCTAAGCTGGACAGATCACATCTTCTCTGTTGCCAAAGAAGCATCGAAATGTTTTGGATTTTTGAAAGCGTGTAAGAAACCGCCAAGTCTAACGCTCCTCTATAAGTCTTATGTCAGACCGAGAATGGAATACAATTCTCACATGGGACGGAGCTGGTCGTACAGCCTTAGCTTCATTGGATATTGTCCAAAAGCTCATTGGCGATTTTACAATTCCTTGTCATATCGACTCACTGGAGGACCGCTGTAACGTTAGATGCCTTTCGCTCCTTTATCGGTACATACATGGTCAATGTTCCGATGAAATATCTAGTCTGATCCCATCTAGATGAATTCCTGCATGCAATACTTACGTTGCTAACCACGCACATCCTTTTACCCTTCAAATTACTTTTGGCCGTACAGTAAAATTGCGTGATGCTTTCTTATCCCGAACTGTGCGAATGTGGAATAGTCTACCATTTTGTTTTTCCTTAGGCTTACAATCTGCGAAAGTTCAAGAGTGACATACATCAGCACCACCGCAACTTTCCTCATGTCCCCTAATCCTTTCTCTAATCTTCTACTGTGCTTTAGAGCATCTTCTGAGCTTGGCTTAATAACATGTAGATAAAAAAAAACGACACCCTTAAGGGAAGATTAGGTGATTGCACTAGTTTTTATTCCAGTAAAATATGTTGTAACATACATACATATAAATAGAGTGAAAAACTTCGAATTTCGAAAAAAATACATACAATTTCGAATTTTCGAAAATCACAAAAACGAGTTGTGCCTTTAATTTTTATTCGAGATTCAGTTCTTCCCTGGGGTATGGGATGGTTATAAGGTATGAAATTGACAAAATTAAATTCTTCCATAGTTCGGCTTTTTCACAGGTGGGTGTGTGTTTGTGTTTCTTAGTAGTTATAATATAATTTCGAATATGAAAAAACGGATCTTTTGATTTTCGAAAGAAAAGTTTATTCGCTGATCCACTGTACAAATATCTAAGACTTCCGCAAAGGGTGAATGCTCCAAGAGAAGAGAAAGCATGAGTCCATCTTTAATAATAAATATTTCTCCAACATATAGTTGTGGTTGAGGGACAAATGTTTTATGTTTCGGTAATTGCTTTCCGATTAAAGCTGCCACCCCACCCTTCCTCCCTATAAACGCTAGTCTGTTTGAAGCTCGAAATCTGTTCTATACTCCTCGACTTTTGAACAATGCATTGGTGTTATAAGCAATGAGGATTGAGTTTCGATTACCGGTGAAATATTCTTCCAAAACTCCGATATAACCCAAACATACTTGGTGTCAGAAGTGGTATGAAGAAGAGCGCCATTTAAAAATACGTAAAAGACGGGTCTCTGAGAGTATTCGTCATGTCCGAACTACCAAGTTGTAGTATCATGCAAAAAGTGAAAAAAGAAGCCGTAGTAAAAGTACGAGGTATCGAGATGCCAGTCTTTCACAATCACCACCGATAAATGCTTTTTTTTCTAAACATCTGATAAGTCCCACTTGTGTAAAACTTGGCATCACTCTTGTTCTCTAAATTTCCATTGGCAATTCCTTTCTTTATCAGTAGCCTCTTTAAGAAGTTATGGAAGGAGGTTATTAAAATTGAAAAAAAAAAAAAATATCCAACACTAAAAGAAAAATTAATTTTGAATTTTGTTTATATTTTTAGGTTGCTAGGATGCTGATGCTGCAATATAGCAAACACGGCGAGTGTATACTCCAAGAAATTGGCGCAGCATTCCGCGGCGAACATCCAGCCGATTTACTTCTTGTTTGTGACAATAAGGAAACATTGCAGGCACACAAACTAGTATTAGCCGCAGCTAGTCCACTTATAAGGTTAGTAATATTCGCCTACCCGAAGATCTACTAATTTTTAATTAATTCTTCTCTCTTCAATTATAGGATGCTTTTGGAAGAAACACCAATTGTTGAGGGCATTACAACAGTTCATTTTCCGGACATAGAGGCAACATATTTTAGGTCACTTCTAGATTTCCTGTATTCAGGACAAACATGTATACCAGCAAATGATGTCGAACATCTGCATGATCTCCTGTCATTATTACAAATAAAACCAGGCGATTGGAGAACCAGTGATCATAGAAATCCTGAACCGGAAAATCTACATCAGATTTCAGCACATAGAGATGACACTTCGTGTCGAACAGAAACAAATTCTACGTCAGATTGTGGAAGCAGTGAAGATGATATTCGTCGTCGAAGAAGATCAAAAAGTTCAGAATCTTCACCGTCACGGATATCGGTGAAAAGGGAAAGATTAAATGAAAATAGTAATGGTGGAGAAGAGGATCGAGGGAGAGAAGGTAATGGTGGTGGTGTTGGGGGCGGCGGCGGTAGTGGCAGTGGTGGTGGCGGTGACTGTGACGACGATGAAGAGGAAGATGAGGACTGTAAAAATATTCTACCAAGGAATAATGTAGATAGATTAAGAGATGTAGAAGTGAAGAAAAGATTGGAGAACGGTAGTGATGAAGAACACGATGACAAACATTTAGATCGGCCACCTGATCAAATCGGTGAACGAAGAAGATCTTCTTCGGATCCTGTCAATTTATCACTTGGTTTACGTGACAGGGATGAGGATTCAAATGAGGGGCATATCGATGTAGAAAGTATTGGAAATGCACCAATTGGTTGTAAAATAATGAATCCCGCCCGATTGCTTGATCATTTTCGTACGAAACGAAAAGTTCTCTATCCCCCGCCAGATACAGAAATACTCAAGCCACCACCTGATCATGAAATGTTACAGAATTCACCCGAAAATTATGTAGTAACTCCGCATAGAAAACGTAGGCCAGGATTTCATAATTCGCCAAATCAAAATCAGCCGTTTGTGCCGTATAATCCTTCGTTTATAGAAGACTTGAGAGCGCACAAGCCACCATCATCTTCAGCGCCACCAACTTATTTTCCAGATAGAATACCGTTATCACCACCACCAGGTGGTATCGTCAATCCCACCGATATATTTAATCACAATAACCATAGCAATAATAATAGCGTTCGAAGGAGACCACCAAGCGCAGATGGTCCGCTTCAAATACCTCCGTCGTTCGTTTATCAGTGGCCACCACCTCCCCATTCAGCAGCAGCCGCTTTAGCTGGACTCCAAGGTCCTGGAAGCGGTGTTCTAAGTGGACTGTCCTCATCACTTAGCAGTAATTCTGAAACGAATCCATTAGAAATGAAGCCATTACAACAACCGCCGAACTCCCGGAATGGTGGTGGTGGTGGTGGGAACACCTCATCAACTAGTGGTACACCAGTAAGGGAGTATCGATGTGAGTACTGCGGCAAACAATTTGGTATGTCGTGGAACCTCAAAACACATTTGCGCGTTCATACTGGAGAGAAGCCATTTGCATGTCGACTTTGCGTAGCAATGTTCAAACAAAAGGCTCACCTTCTGAAGCATCTGTGTTCCGTCCATCGTAACGTAATCAGCATAGCTGGTGGTCCAGATGCTGGCAGCCGATATAGCTGCTGTTTCTGTTCCATGTGTTTCGAATCAATGCAAGAACTTGTACGACACTTGTCAGGGCATCACAATAACTTGTTGCTTAGCAAAAACCTTAGAGATTGACTCTAGTGCATATTGGCAGCGCATACGCCAAAAACATACTGCTCAATAGGAATTTTTCTCACAAATTTCACATGTCAGGGATGCGCAAACGTCTCATAACAGATGTGTCTGATGCGTCTACTGATTTTCTCTCACTTATTAACTTTTTCCTCAAAGTATCAAAAGAGTAATGACAAGCCTTTGGAGCCCTGACGAAGTTGTGCAAGATTCCTTCCATCCACCAATCCAAGACCAAGGAGTGTTCAGCTCTCTAAGCATTCCATTGTTTCCGTTACATTGCCTTCGTACTGTAGATATTATTTATTAAAACCCCCTTTTTTTTTTGGACATGTGCCGTGCATATCACCGCTGTACAGTGAATCGCCGCCTTTGTAAATATTATAAAGTAAAATTAATGTAAACAGAGCTTCCCACACGAGTAATCTAGTAAGTCTAGCTGAGTGGACGATGTAGTTGATTCAAGCCGACAAATAGGTTGTCTAACAAAAGAGCGGGTCTCATAGTTGTAAAATTATGTAAATAGAGCATCGGATCGAAACGTGCCGACGGACGGCCACGTACCGGTCATTATTGTAACAAAAAACTGTATTTATATATATATAAATAACGCGCAAAGACAAAACTTAATTTAAGACATATTTATAAGCCAGCCTAGGAGTAACAATACCACCTAAGTGCTAGGATTAACGCTGTAAATTTCGAAGTAAGCTAGGCTAGGCTTAGTTAGCACAAAGACAACTGCATTAGGAATTTTAACTGAACAAAACAAATGTACAAAATGGTCTTTAACAAGGAAAATTCAATGAAAATAAACCATCACCGTTGTAAAGTAATCAAATTAAAAATTGTTTTTCTTTTGAAAGCTAATTTTGCATTCCACTGAAGTGTTAATAAAATTGTTTTTGTTAGCTCAAAGCTGTTTTACATCTTATTCTTTAAGCAACTGTGCTGCATGACGATGCACTACTGTCAGAATCTCTTAGAATGAATTTCGAATTCCACTAAAATTTAGAGGCTTCGGGATCATCAAAAAGACTCCAAGCTGATTATGAAAATGACGCAGATACACTCAGATAGATGATCTCTATCAAATGAAAACAATTCTACGTGGCAAATCTTGGATCTAGGAGTTTTAAGGAAGCATTCGACGAGAAATAAGAAAAGAAAAAGATACATGAAATAATTTTTCTCAGAAGACTATTAGACCAAAAATTAGACCAGAAAAACTGCTCATGGAGCTAGTTCTTTAAACATATCTTGAAAACCAGCGATTTTTTGTTCAGCGAAATTTTACAGGTATATTACCCTCGTCATTGCGCGTCCAATGAGTGTTCACTTGTCGAAATTGGTGACATGACATTTTTAGTCAAAAACATGGGCTGCATATAAATTTTTTTTCATCATAATTATGAAATAACACGATCTTGACGGGGGAAGGCTCATTCTACGAGAAAAAGAAAGAAGAAGAAGTGTACAGGAATTTTTCTCAAAAAATTACTAGCCCAAAAATTAGACCAAAAAACCTGTTCATGGGACTAGTTTTTTCGACATATCTCGGGAAACAGAGAAATTTTGCAGGCTCATTCCTCTCGTGCTTACGCGTCCAACGAGTGCTCACTCGTCATAATCTTCAAACCAAATTTTTCCTATTATAAATTATAGGCGCTATAGATTTTGTTCACCAAAAAATTTTCATGTCACCGAAATTAAGGAGGAATAAAAAAAG
Source organism: Dioctria rufipes (assembly GCA_963924295.1). Taxonomy (NCBI): domain Eukaryota; kingdom Metazoa; phylum Arthropoda; class Insecta; order Diptera; family Asilidae; genus Dioctria; species Dioctria rufipes. The sequence continues at coordinate 29,255,623 of OZ002740.1, forward strand.
GAAAAGATGACAAAGAATTTTTCGGAAAAAACTTCTAGATAAAAAAAAAAAACGACTTATTTCGACATGCATAGCACGATAAGCAGTGAATTTTTGTCAATGAAATTTTGCGGCTATATTTCACACGTCTTACGAGACTAAATTATTCCAAAAAAAAGCGTGCGAAATATAAATGTAAAATATTTTTTAGAAAGTCTTTGGTAACAAAAAAAGAAAAAATGGCCACATAAGGTACAGTAACACTTTTTTTGGTCTAATTTAAAAACTAGTAAATTTATGAGCAATATCCTTTTGCACATCGTCTTCTATTCTTATTATCCTTCTAATGAGCCCTACGTTACTAAGATCGTATTTTACATGAGTATTTGTTTAAAGTTGGTGCGGCGCACATACGGCCTTTTACCCATTTTAGGTGGACAAAAATAAATGATCATTTTAATTACAATTGTCGCATTTAGTAGTCATGAACTAATGATGTAGATAAATTTTTTTTTTTTTTACTTAATTAAATAAAAAAACGTCATAATTTATCATAGTTATTTATTAAAACAGACAATGTGTACGTAATTATTAAAACTTTTGTTTATTGTTTTGTGACTTCAATCACTATCATGATCAAAACTTTCGTCATCATCTTACACCATCATTGTTATCATCCAACCGTGTGCAGAAAATCTGGAGTTTTAAGGAGCCTCAACACATCTTTCGAGAAAGGTGTATGTTTCTGTCTTGGTATTTTCCACAGAGATGTTAATATGGGGTCCGAAGATAACAACAACATATGAATTAAGTCAATGTTGGTATTAACACGAGCGTTTTTCTGGTGTGGAATTGCCTGGATGCTCTTGTAGTCTTTTTGTCGTGACTCTTGGGCATCCTCTGAGAGTTGTCCAATAGGAAGTATCATACTTTCAATGATGTCCGCGCCATGTATTAAATCTTTATGGACGGTTGTAATAAGAGTTTTGCTGTTTCTAGGCAGTAGGGGAAGTGGTGGAGGAATGAGACACTTTTCTCTCTCATTGAGGTTTCTCGAAAAATATTTGTTGAATATATTTACTTAGTATTGCATATAAAGAAATGACTCATTAGGCATATAATTTCACTCCTTGTATCTTCAAATAATTATTAATTTTCAATCTATAGAGCAAAATGCATCAAAGGTTCCTATGTCCCATTGCTACCCAGTACTGGGTAAGAATGAGATAAGACCTGGGTAGATATGAGACAAACAAAATACGAGGGAACATAAAACAGAGAATATTGCAAATTCAGTCATTTATTAAGCAGCTTATACAAAAAAAAAATAATAAATAAAATAAAGCAAATTCTTCTTAATCTAGAAAATCTAAGATAAAATATATAGGAAATCATCACCCAGTTATGACAATACATACTAGTATGTCCAGAGGGTTTAACGAATATTTAACGTAGCAAACGATACCGCGAAAACGTAGTGCGACCTTTGTCGTGCAGTAATACCTGTAACCATTGGCGCTGGCAAAATTAATTTAATATCACACACTGGAACCTGTGCTATATCCGGCACGTCCGGCATAACAAACAAATTTCCTTTTTTGCGCAAAAAACTCACATCAACATAGCCGTTTGTTTGCGCATTGCTTATGACCTTACCAACATAGAAAACGTTAGTGCCTTTAGCCCTAAACTTAACGAGAACGTAGTCAAATTTCTCTGGAGATTTGTTAAGATTCTCCATCATTTCATCTTTAAGTTCCAATAAATCCGACCCCGAATCAGATTCATGCATATCGATGGGAAGAGAAGCAGCGGCTTCATCGCTACTACTTGTGTCGGCAAATATTTTACGTTTTGGGACTTTTAATTTCAGGTCTTTCGTTGTTTTTTTATTTGCTATTTGAATTTTTTCTGGTGTATCCGTGGCGATCATAGACCTTTCCCGTTTTCGGCCTTTTCGTTTATTGCTTCTAGGGCCAGCTTTGGGAAATCCTCGAAAAGTTTCCGGACCTTTGAAAAGGTTTGATGATTTCTGGTCGTTACTTCGTGCAATAGTTACGTCATCACCCATCTGATTTTTCGGTGTTATTTGGTTAATAGCGTTTCCTTCGTCATGGCTGATACTAGTAGATGGTTCTGGGTTATTAGTGAGCAATACAATCTCTGATCTGCTTCCTGAAATATCTCTGTCGGTTACCGAGCTTGGTAAAAAATCACTATTTGAAAATACGGTTTTATCAAATGGGAAAATGCCGGTTTTCTTAAAAGTAGCAGTGATATTGCATGGAGTCATTACCTTTTTGTAAGCAATTCCCACACACTGTGCTACATCGTATATTGTAAAACTCTTACCCGGGTTACATATCAACCACGAATCGACTGCACTGTTGTACGCCGTTTTAAATGGGCCAAATACTCCAACATACAGTGGCTGCATTTTGTTAGTAGAGTGAGGTGGGAAAGTTAAAATGGTAACGCCGTTTTTTGAAGCGACATCTAAAACTGCAACTGACAAATGCGACTCGTGGTTGTCATAAACCAACAGGGTAGGATTCTCCTTGCTGCTGCAGGTAAATTTTATGAAGTGCTTTATAACAGTTACAAATAGATCTGTATTCATCCACCCTGTTTGTGTAGCTAGCCCAAGAGTACCAGGGGGAGCTAAAAAATAGATTCACATTATATCTATTAAATGAGGTTGCTCTTGCTAAGCTGCATGCCTCCGGAGTGCGTAAGGATAAGCTGTTTCTTCGTCTTCTGAAATTCTTCATCCACTTCTCCCCGGCCATTTTCATTTCATGCCACTTAGGACTCACAGTTATCTTGTTATTTATAGCCATTTCGTAGGCTAGGCGCCGGTACTCAATAATAGATAAACCGTAAAACATTTTTGAGCAGGTGGCTATGTACTATTCAAGAGCAGCTTCCTGTTCGTCAGTAAAAACTCGTTTCCAATCATAATTTGGACGATAGCGTACTAGCACACCCGCCTGTTCTTTCTTCGCATATCTATGAAGTGTAGCGCTTGACAAATTACAGAATGTTGCTGCATCTCTAATACTTTTTCCTTGTTTTATCAGCAACAGAGCAGTCTTTATATCATCATCTGAAAAAATTCCTTTCGAAGTTGTCCTCGTATGTATCCTCGGCATGTTAGCTTACCATTCATAAAGCTATAAAAGGGTTAACGACAAAAGTGTACGGGTATCAAAAATGCATAGGATAGCAATAAGACTGTCTGTAAGAATATAGCAATGGAGAACTGGAAAGATCCACTGGGTAGCAATGAGACTACAAGAGTAGCAATGAGACACTGTCTCATTGCTACCCATGCTTCACTGTCTCATTGCTACCCCGTAGACATATTTTGTCATAATAAAGTATTGTGAATATTCTATTTTTTATATTTTTATAAGACGCCTGAGATATTATTGGCCACTTCAAAATCGAAAAACCCACTATTTTATACTTACTCGATTGCACAAAAGAAAAACTCAAGAAGGGGAATAAAAAACTTTCAAACCGCAAATACAACCATTTCCAAATTGCACGTCAGAGCACATCAACAGCTTCCCGACACCTGAAATAAAATCTGAGGAAAATGAAGTGCTGCCGTTCTCTATATATTGAGTTTAGCTGAGAGTTTATTGAGCAGAAATATTTCGATTGTCTCATTGCTACCCGTGTCTCATTCCTCTACCACTTCCCCTACTCGTTAAATGCTGGTACATTTATATAATAGCCACTTGACATAGCACTTAAAATCGTGCCAAACCATTTTATTAATGTAACGTCTAAGCCAGTTATTTCTGCTACTTTCTCCGGAGCTCCAAAGAACCTTCAGGCAGTATTACCATCATTACTGTTGCCTCCGCCCTGTTTAGGCAAATCAACTACTAGCCCCATTTCATCATAAAATTTTTGTGTCAGAAAAGATTTTCTTTGTTTTAAGCAGTTCTTTACTTCTGTGCCTCTAGCTTGGCATTGCTTTAATTCAACGTTATAGGCTATATGAAGAAGAAATTCGAAAAATCATATACAGGGTGTCCCGTAAGTCGACGTCAAGCCGGAACCAAGTGATAAACCAAACGTAACAATTACCAGAAAAATATAAAAAAAAATCTAAGTCATGCATTTTTCAAATTATAGGCATTTCTTTTGTTTTCGAGAAAATGTACACCTTGTGATGGTTTTTTAGCTCCTGTTGCTACAAATCTTTACTTTTTTTTTAATTTTATTTTTCTTATGTAATCCCGAATAGTGCTTATGTAACCAATTGCTTTATATTCTAAGCCAACTGTTCCAGCTTGAAAGAAAATGGCACATTTTGCCGAACCAAGAATAGAAAATTAATAATTCGTTGAACTTTAACTGACTGTACTGAAAAAAAAATGTATTACGCCAGTCTGGCAAGTAACTTTAAAAGTTGACGCATTTAAGAAGGATTCTAAAATGGTACAACACTTGCTACATTATTTCTTAGATTACGGAAAAAAAATTTTTTTTCTACAAGAAACCAAGTTTCGAAAAATTTCTTTTCACCTACTAAAATTGATTCTATGTAGTGTACAAATGTGCACCGTCTACTCTCCACAGAGGGCCGACTGCCAAATCAAGTACATGGTGAAGGAAGAAGTTCCTTATCTTACGAGGACGTAATAAAGGGCTTTCCAATAAGAGGTGTTATTTTGATATTCAAAGAAAAATGCCATTTTTTGAGATAAATGATCTTATCTTTATTTCATTATAAAGAGGAAGGTATGCCGTTAATAATGGAAAATAACATCAGCCAAATGACCACCACGACCACGCCTACAGGACCATATCCTTTTCATGAAATTTTCCATAACCAAATCGCAAAGTGGCTGCCCTATGTCCTCGATAGCCTCACGAATTCCATCTTTGAGGTCTTGAATCGACGCTGGGCTGTTGGCGTAGACCTTCTCTTTCACGTGGCCCCAAAGGAAGAAGTCGCAAGGTGTTAAGTCACAAGATCTCGGTGGCCAATTGTGATCACCTCTTCGAGAGATAACAATGCCCGGAAACTTTCCCCGTAAAAGATCAATGGTTTCGTTGCTTGTATGGCACGTAGCGCCGTCTTGTTGAAAGCAAACATTTTCCAGATCAATACCATCCAATTCCGGCCATAAAAAATCATTAATCATCTGTCAATAGCCCAATCCATTCACCGTAACTGTTGCTCCAGCCTCATTTTCGAAAAAGTTGAGGATAGAGAGGCTTTTCAACAATAACTCTTGGGTTTTCCGAGCCCCAGATGTGACAATTTTGCTTGTTGACGAAGCCATCGAGGTGGAAATGGACCTCATCACTCAAGATGAGTTTTCGATGGAATTCCGGATCATTTTCATGCATTTCAAGGACCCAATCAGCAAAGACTCGACGTTGTTGATGATCGGCCGGCTTGAGTTCTTGTGTTAACTGAACTTTATAAGCCTTAAGACCCAAATCTTTATGCAAAATACGGTGTAATGACGTTTGTGGAATGCCTAATTCCAAAGAACGACGAGGAATGGACAAACCTGGGTTTTCTTCAACACTTTCGGCTACAGCAGCAATATTCTCGGCTGTTCTTGAGCGACGTGCCCGGGTTTTATTCTTCACATCACTAACTTCTCCCGACAGCTCGAATTTTTCTACCAATCTCTGTATTGCGGTCCGACAAGGTGCTTCACGACGACCCAAAAATGTTCGAGTTTTACGAACCGTCTCTGCCACATTTTCACCATTTTTATAGTGAATTTTAATAATTTCAATGCGTGGTTGAATCGTATATCGTTCCATTTTTATTAATGGCGTAGAACTATCAAATGTCAAGAAATGACAGCTCCAAAAGTGACATCTACCGAAATAGCGGGCAAATTAAAATAACACCTCTTATTGGGAAACCCTTTACATGACTTAGATTTTTTTTATATTTTTCTGGTAACTGTTACGATTTGGTCTATCACCAGGTTCCGGCTTGACGTCGACTTGCGGGACACCCTGTATATGAGTGAACAACTGAAATTCCGAATTTATATGATTTTCTGTTACAATCCTGTTGCAAAACTTTGTTGAGATTGTTCATATCTTTTGGGGTTATTCTACAGATATAATAGGTCTGCGTTGATGGATTATCACACAAAATATTGCAGGTTTTTCCATCAAACATCGTGCTTAGGAGAATATGTTTAAAAGATAAATTCTTATTATTAATTGAAATAGTTATTGGCCGCGGCGTATGAAACCACCTTTTTACATACTTTTCTTTATATTTAGACCAGAATATTGCTGACAACCTTTAAACAGAGTAGCAGCATAGGCGTAACAAGGATTTATTTCTGGGGTAGGGCAGGACCCCCAACTTTAGTACATAGGTCTTAACAAAGATTTTGTTTGCAACGTATACCAGTATTCCCAGCTATTGACCTAAAATTTGTATGCTTGCTCTGAGCACTTGCAAGATCGCATGTCAGTTTACAGGTCGCAAACATTGCGTCATTATTTTTTTAATATGTTGTCTTCGTACGTGAAACCTAAACTCCGCTCCCAAGAAAGAAAAGCAAACTAGATTAGCACTTTTAATCCACTGCAGTGTGCATTCGGGGCGATTTTAATAAGAAAATTTTGAGATAGGGCACTGTTTGTCGGGGTTCCGATATTAGAGACCAGAGGAACAACGAACAGTTTTCAATTGTATCCCATTCCTTATTATAATTATCGTTGAATGTTTTTGAGCACCCGGAGAGAAAAAAGCATGGTGCATCGCTTATCAGCGTCGAGTATTTACTAAATAGTTTTAGTCAGACATTTAAATTATTGTGAAAATAGATTCGTACATAATGTAATTGGTGAATTGAGTGAAGGTGCATTCTTTTTTTTTTTTAATTCCAATAAACCCAAGCTACACTCATCTATATTCACTACAGTCCACGTCAAACATCCAACGCAATTTAAATTTTTCTTAAATCATATAAAGTAGTGTTTATTTGAAAAATAAAATAAAATTTGCACGATTTTAAAAGAAAAATAAAAGAAAGTCGTGTCGTCTAATTAACAGAGCCTTTTGTTTTCCACATCCCCTCCTTTCCTTCTCTTACGTATTAAGGAAAATAAATCAAAATCCTCAAGTTCTATACACGAAACTGATATGATTGTGACGCCCTGCCTAATGTCCAGTATTTATTCCAAGTACTAGGAACTATATTTCAAATCTTTTAAGTACAAGTACAAGTTTCGGTACTTAAAACTTTTCAAGTACAAGTCCAGGTACTGGTACTTATAAGGTTCAAGAGCTTTCAAAAACTCAAATCAGAAATTTTGAAAAATCTATAGCCAGCTAAATAACCGAATGAGATTTCCATTTACGAAATATCATAAAATATCGTTAGCTCTTCCTGTTTTAATTTCTACATAATTTGGAAATACTTGAGTTTGCTTTTAGCAAAACAAATATCACATTAGATAATGATTGCCTTTATGTAGCATTTCCAGGACTAGCAAATGAAAATCAACGCTCAACAGGTGCGGAGGAATAGAGCGGGGTGTTGCATTTGATTGCCAACCCTCTCAACAATTGTGCTAATTGTCCTTCTATTTTACTGAAAGCGGTAAGATTACTTGAGGCTCGGTCGATGTGCACACATAACGTCTATTATTAGAAGGTGTATTTAAATAATTTACAAGAGCTAAAGTACTTCGCCGCATTGCGGTATTTATAATAAGTGCGTTAAGTACCAGTACCGGAACTTGTACTTGTACTTAAAAAGCATTTAAGTCCAGGTCCTGGTACTGGTACTAATACTTAAGTACCAATGTACTTATAAGTACTTTACAGGTATGAATTTAAAAATACATTTTAGAACAATTATTTACGTTTTTATTAAGCCCTAAGAAGGAGATAGTTAAAGTCTATACATATATGCTGTAGTTTACGTTTTTTTTTTCTGTAATCTTATTTAGCACCTGCTGTGCTGTTGGTTTGTTTTTAATTATCTCGATTTCAATGTTTAGAAATGTCATGTTCGAAAACCTCTTCTGAAGCAATCGTTCTTAAACAAGTTTCGACTCGATGGAAAAGCTCCGTTCACAACCGGCCGAGCTGACAGCCAGCCCACAGCTGCTTCCAGCAACTAATTTGGACAGAAGTCTTTATTAAATTCTGTTTTCAGTCTTTCGAAATTTACTGCAATGCTCTTGTTTTGGAGCATATTATTTATTATTTTTGTCTGAGCCTGTAAGGTGAAAACGTCTACATTGGAAACATTTTTATAATTTTCTACAAATGCCTTTCCATATTTCAGGTACAACTTTATAAATGAGTCAACTGACTGTGCCAATGGTAGATTTTCAAACCTATTTATGATATTAGTGATAATATTGTCCCTCACTTGGTTGTAAATATGTATGTATCTTCCTATATTCGGACGGCCTTGTATCTGATGGAAAGTATACTTAATTACTTTTACCTAGATTGTTTTGCTCTCTCCGGTTGCCTTATCCTTTTCGAGACTCGAGTAATAATGCTAAGTAATAATGCTGCTCGAGTCCAGAGCTTTGATTGCAGCTTAACTGTCAATAAAAATCCCGATAACTTGAACGCTAGGTACATCATAAGTGATTTCCCGTAGCCTTGCTGCTTTGCCATTAGCCAGAGCCTCCGCTTGGAACACACTTCTGTAGTCCGGTAGGCGGTACGATTCTTGTAAAGAGTCATTTACCACGCGATTTTCACCACATTTCTCTCTACTAGGAATGCTGGTTGAGAATGCTTTCTCAAAGTCTAGTCTAGGGACAATGTAATCTGTAGCCCCGTATCAGTGTTCAAAGCAGATCTTCAGTATTTTGCTGTTACCAAGGTCTGCTGTTATCCAACAATTAGATTCTCTAAATATTAGTGCGCTTTTTGCAGATATACATTTCCCATAGATGTCAAAGGGCAAGAGCCGAAGTAAAATCTCGATTGCGGCCCTTGGTGTTGTTCAAAGAGCACCTTCCATGTAGAGCTTCTAGAGTTAAAAGTAGCTTCTCGCTTGATTTTGGTTGGCTTACTGAAAAGTTTCCATTGTCAAAAATGAAACTGAATATAGTTGCAGAGAAAGAAAAAACTACAAAAGTAACTTGAAAAATGCTAGGAGAAGCAGGAAGCGAGCATCTTCCTTTAAAATCTATTCACGGGACTCTGCAATTGATGGGTCTTCAAATCAAAATATAGATGATCGGTGCACGTAATTAATTCAGAATAAGAAACTAAAATATGACAACGGTTTCTAGTCAAATCACGAATAACTTTTCTAGCAATCTATGTAAGAAGATAAAGATTAAGATTTAGTTAATTCTTGAATACATTCCCACATTAACGTCGTTTTGACCTAAGGTGATGAGATGGCATTCAATGGCGGTTATAGGACCGGCTGACATTTTCGTATGCACATCTAGTGATAGCATATACCTCTCTCTGGAATATTGAGGCACTTAACTTTACTGCACATAATCTGGCTTATCTTGGTTTTAGAACCGACGCCCGATGTATCAGAGAAATGCTTCATTTACTAGATTTATATCTATTTTCACCCTATTTTGTATATTTATCTAGATAGACAGACAGAGGTTACGTTAACGACCATTTTGGAGTCCCATTAACTATAACAATCTGCCAGGATTCTGTACACCATTAGTCCAGCCTCCTTTTCAACAACGTTGCTGAGTGCTAGATGGGGCTCAATAGGGTTTCTAGAGCGCTGGTAGATGCTGTGCGCATGACATCAGTTGCACTTAGGCAGACCATACTTTGTAGCTTGTTTAGCTTCCTAATGATTGCCTTTTTGTACATTTGTTCCACTACTGATTTGCAAGCAATCTATGTAACAGAGTGCTTTCAAAGAAAGCGTTTTATATTCATTTATGTAGAGAGAAATATGAGATGAGGGAATGAGGAAAGATTAATTCGAATAATGTTATGCCTAATTACTTCTAATCGAGTTTCATCTGTGCCTTTTAAAAAAAAAAATATTTATTCTGCAGATGATACGAATTTCTTAAAGCTACGCATTTACCAATTGGGCAATGACCGATACGAACAGTTATATTATGTGTACTCAGTCATTTTGACAATATATTAGGTAGGATCTCGTATAAGGAAGTCAGTATCTAAGCGCGATAAATCCTACTGATTTATTATGAAAAGTGTTTGGGTTCAGGTCCAACAATGATCTACATAAGAAAGTTGGCTACATCACATGTAAAGCATCTTCCTTATATGGTTTATGACAATTTCTTCCACCATAATTCATAAAGACACCACACCTAAGAAAGTTTTCATTTTTATTTACTCTTATATAATAAAAGTTAGTCATAAATTATAAATTTTTGCAGTATTTGATCCTTTTTCATCTCCAAAGTAGATAGCAACTTTATCTCTCTTCATCGACTTAAATATGCTTAAAATATTATCAGCTGCCTAGATATAGCTGTAGTAGTATAAAATATGAATGTAAAACAACTAATTTTTGTTGAATGTTTGTATCTACTTTTGGGTAGCGAACATAAATTTTTGGGGATTCAAAAAAATCAATCATTTATATATTCACAGAGGTTTTCTTGTTCTGAGTACCCTCAGAGATCGCAATCTTATAAACGATATAAAAATTTAGTAATAAAAATCTTAATTTTATTTACAACTTAAGCGTTATTTTGTTCCCTTGAGAGTGGAAACTCTTCTAAAATTTTTGATTTTTCTGTAGGTGCTTCACGCCAAAACACAGCCTTATATGCCAAAGCAGTGAGTACAGCTGCTGACATTGGTCCTACCCAATAAATCCAATGAGATCTAAAATCACCGTTCCAAATTGCTGGTCCAAATGATCTAGCAGGATTCATACTACCTCCGGTCCATGGACCCTATAAGAAAAATACAAAAAAAAAAATTAATAAAAATTTGCGAAATAAAAGTGTTTTTGATAGCAAAAATAGATCATCACACTTACAGCAGCACAAGCTAATCCAGTGATAGTCAAACCAAATCTCAAGGTAACCGAATCATGTAATTTACTATTTCGAGGATCCCAAACTGCACAGCAAACCAAGATTAATACCATTGTGATAATGAACTCAATAGATACAGCTTGTAGTGGTCCAATTGATGAATGCGGAACTGTTGTGCATAGTCCAACTGTCCCATTATTTGGTCTTATCGCTTCATAAGGCACAACAAGTTTCAATAGACCAAAACCAATGAATCCACCTAGCATTTGGGCGACAAAGTAGACTCCAGCCATTGGTAAGGACACCAATTTATAGATATACGCAGCAGCTGTAACGGCTGGATTAATATGGGCACCAGATACACAGCCAAATGCTTGAATTATGAACATTACGGTAAGACCGAAATTCACCACAATCTGCAGATGATTATTTGGTATGCCTTCCATCGAAATGCAGCCCATACATCCTAGGAATACGAGCAAACATGTCCCGATCAGTTCCGCTAGAAAGCAGGAGATTTTGTCCAGCGTTTTCAATTTCATGCCTGCAAGAAAATGAGTAGAATAAAAAAAAAAACATTAATCAAAGTGGACTGTGAAAATTTGTAATTGTATTGATAAAATTATAAATTGAAATCATATGAGAGATGAAAATAACATTGAAGAAAAATGTTCTTATATTTAGGAAAAATCTTTGCTGATATGTACAATGGCTTGGTGGTTACATGAGGGAATTAAAAAGCAAACCTCCGGTGGACCAGCAGGGATACCTGAAGGCAATTGTGGCCTGCATATGACAGAAAAAGGACTAGAGAACTACTTAATTGCAGCAGGACAAACACCAGGAATCTAGTATGGGTCATTACGGGTCACTGGGCCATGGTGGATCATGCTAGAAGACTGGGTGTAGCGACGAACGATTTCTGCAGGAGCTCTAAGGTCTCGGAAGAAATCGAATCCGTCCAACACGTGCTTTGAGAGTGCCCCGCTTTAATGAATAAAAGCAGTAGCCTACTGGGTAGCTACTTTTCAAATCTGGGGGAACTAAAAAACAAGAAATTTATATGTGCCCTGAGTTTTCCGAGAGAAGCAGGATGGATCTAGGTAAAGAGCTTAGGAGATATCTTGAGTTCCCCAAGGGAAGCAGGATTGATCTGGGGTGTCTTGAAAGGTTATCCCATGAGGTCTAAGGGGCACAATGGACCCATTAGAGATCCAAGTGATGCAGGCTAGTTGTCTAGCGGTAACCTTCTTACCCAACCTTACTTAACCTAACTACATGAGGGAAAGGACAGAGTATAAAGGCGGTCGGGGTGGTCCAATGCATTGTCCTGCTTTGTGCACTCACTGCAACCTTCAGGCGTTTTGATTAAATAGAGAAAAATTCCTGAGACTTATTCCTGAATGTTGTATCCATCCACAATCTCATTGTACTTAATTTTTTTAGGCAAGCTAGTAACTGCTTTGTGTTGCAAAATTTTGGATAATTGTGTTGAGGTTCATAGGATGCGTTCAATTGTGTTACAGGCACTCTTTCAAGGAAAGACAGCTGCTCATTTTTATCAACGGCCAAGAGATATGTTCAACGCTATTGATCCTTCTTGTCAATAGTAAGATATCCAATAGCTTATGCAGTATTATAGCCGGACATGGCTAGTAAGTTAGATAAATGAATGGATTGAGAAGAATCCGGGGGTTCTAGATCTTAGGCCACTTCATCCTTTAGTTTTTCTAATTAATAACCATGGGGGTTATCAAGTCGTCAGAGTCGATTGTGCTTTTGCAGTACAGACGACCCAAGTCACAATGCTATAGAAGTAATATATATTAAAGCAATCCCGATTGGACATTGGTTAGCTCTCAGCAGTCGTGTGCGAGTTAATCTGCCTTTTCGTTTTCCGAGAGAAAAAGTTCAGTGTGCTTTTAAACTCTACCAATCTACCAAATTAGAAATGATAAAAGGTTCGATCAATGTCTTGACAAGAACTTGACTCTCCGATTTTTTTTTTCCGTACAATCTTTTTTTTCTATATAGTAGATATCACCCCGCTTTTAGAATATCCTTAAGTTAAAACATAGTTTTCAGACCATATCCCTTATCAAGATCTTCGCAGATTACCTTCGCCCAGTCCCTGTGGTATTTTTACATTTGGATGGCAAATAGAGGTTAGCACTGTCGTCATTCTTCATATGTTTTAATGCTCAGGTAGGTCTCCATCACAGGGAAATTTTTGTATGGCAACCCCTCAGAAGAGTTACCCGATGTGTCCCATTTTCGAACTTAAATTCATTTTTTTTTTTAAAGCCCGTGTGCAAAATTTCAGCATTCTAATTGAACGCGTTCTCGTGTGTTATTGTAAGGACGGACAGATGGACAAACGTACAAAAATAACAAAAACCTTTTAATATTATGCGTTCATGTCCTTGTCCAACCAATTTTGTTCTACCAGCATTATTTCTGTGCGTTACAAACGGAATGACAAACTTTAGTATACCCTAAGATTTCATCATCTAGGGTATAAAAATGGATCCTTTAGGAACCTTTGGATTATATGAGCGAAGCGATCTGACTACCTACTTAATTCTCCTAGATACTACTCAAATGTGCATCTGTGTAATATTACACAATATTTAACAACACAGGGTGATTTTGAATGAGTGGTCTTAAATGAAATAAGTTACAGGTTAAAAACAAAACAATTTATGGTTGAAGGGGCAAATGCGTCCTTTCGTAATTAGTGAATGATTTGTGATTTTAGTTCTCCTAACACCCCGTATTCCTTATTAGACAACCTATGAAGGTGATTTTAAAGATGATACTAAACTAAGCCATCTAAGTGTCGAACCATTACTCCAGCCTCCTAATGTCGCTATAGGACAAGGTCTAAGTAAAAAAATTTGGAATAATGACCTAATTTTTTAAAATTTTAACGATTCTGCCGCCAAAATGAACTGATAACTGTGTACTGTTACATTATCTTGCAAAATTTGAAAACTCTGGAATGTTACCTTTCATCTGATCCAACATATGTACCCCAGTTACATACATGCAACCGTTATGTAGATAAATTTATTTTTATGATGCATAAAATTTCATAGATAGATAGAAATCGCGCCTAATTATATGCAATCTCACGTAAATTGTACGTCAATTGAAATGAGAAACTTATGTCGATTTCCATTGATATTTTAAGAAAAGTGCACGTCAATCAGTAAAAAACGAGTTCAATGGAACAACTTTTGACGCGATGAGAATGTATTAGTAGCTCATATCCATGTAATTTGTCAGATTGAAATTATGAAAATTATTACTTAAAAGATTTTGGCTTGATTGCGGATGAATTTGGCAGAGTAATAGTTAAAGATTGATATGTAATGCTCAATGACAATCAGTTGTGACATTTCTCATGTAGATGTGTGCGTTTTTCGGTGTAATACCGCCGATTTTTCCGGTGTAACACCAGACTCATTTGACGTACACTTTTTCTAGTAGTGCAGGTCAATGGAACAATTTCGGTGTAACACTGCAAGAAAAGTGTAACACTTTTGCTAGAAAACTTGAAATCGGTATTATTATTTAATGTCGATTTCGATGGGACCATTTCAGTTTTGCACTTTTTCTGGCAGCGGAGAACTGGGAGAACTGAAGTCCATCGAACATATTTCTGTCATATTCCTTGTATTTGTTGACACACGTATTATATACACGGAACTGTCAAACGTAATAAATGTTGTTTATTGATATATAGAAACAAATTTTTTTTTAACTTAAAGCCAATTAACCAAATAAAAAAATTTAATTCATTTAACTCCAAAATTTCACAAATAATCGCGACAGTACACTTTGACAGAGCAGATGACAATTCGACCTCAGAATGTATTTGTAACACCAAGAAAATATCCGGTGCAAAGTAGGGGAAGTGAGTGCAAAGCTTGTGTTGCACTTCTGCTATAAAAATTGTCCCATCGAACATTTTGAGTGTTGCACTGCTGGAAAATTACCTTCTACCACAGACAAGAAATACCCACTTATCGATGGCTGTACTAACAAACTGATGTATGAGAAATTTTGTACACTTAAGTTAAAAAATGGACTAAATCCGGCAATCCTTTCTTGGTGTTGCCATATACAAATTTGGTTTTCACTATATATTTGGGCACTACCTCACGCGTCGACGTAGAGAACTGAAATTCTGTACACGGGGATTTTTTAAAAAAAGTTAAATTTAAGCTCGAAAATGGGACAACTCTGCCGACTTCTTCGTAGAGTTGCCATAGAAAAAATTCGTTTTTTTACTATACATATGGGCACTGCCTGAGAACGCGTCGACTTAGAGAGCTACACTCTCCAACACATATGAATGTATGCACGCATCCTCATACACGCACACACACATGCAGACACAGAGTGAAACCCCCGAGTATAAAATCGTGCGATCGAGCTTATACATTATGCATCTATAACCACCCCACCCCCTTCAACCCCATCCTCATCCATTTAAGCACCTATATTATCGTCGGGCAACGCCGGCGGGCTACCCTAGTTTTAGAATAAAAATATGCAATGCTCGCTTCATAATTATCTGAAGAGTAGGCCTGGGAAAGCAATAGATATAGAATTTTGCAGAACTGCTTGCTCTTTCTAATGACATCGCAGTGTTAAATTAAAATTAATGGTGAGCCATAAGAGAAGGCACTCCTCACCTCCTTGCTTTGGATGTATCTAATTATGATCCCATTTCCTGCTGGGCACTTACACCGGATTCAACATAAATTTAATTTGGTTGCTCTGACAAAGTGTAAAATATATTTTTTCTCTGCATATTTAATTAATAAAAAAAAAAAAAATGCGTTTACCAGTGGAAAATTTTTCTTTAGATTTTTCTTGCATTATTGAAAGCCGACACAGAATGAAAGTATTGGATCTGAAAATAACTGCTGTCGACCACAAAGAGTGATCAAAAATTTTCTAGAAACGTTTTTTGTAAAAAAAACAACAACAAAATTAAGGCTTATCTTACGTCTACGCTCATAAAAATTGTTAGCGGCCCAAGCACCCATTTTTGGCCCACAATAATACATAAAAATCCTAAAGAAAAATTTTCCAGTAAATTTCTAAGAAATTTAGGGCTTCTTTACATCAGGTCAAGGCATCGTTGATTTTATATTGGAGTGAGGCATTGCTGGCCTAATATGTCAAGTCGAAGCATCGTCGATTTTATATACAATATTCTCACGCGATGCGGGTAACATAGAAAACTCGTATACCGGAAAGTGGAGATATCTATATTATACCCCATAGGCCATAATCAATGTAACCGATATTCTAAATTTGGACTGTTGTCGGCTGCAAGTATGCCGAAGAAAAAGTTCCAGTAAGTACGGCGTTAGACAAACTTAATATACTAAATGTCCAGTCGAATAGCAGAAAGTATGCTTATGAAGCACAAACAATGATTCATTTGTTAAGAGAGAAAGCTTTTAAGCATATTTTGCATGCTCGGTTTGCAAGAGCGTGAAAATATTCTCTGTTCTAAAAGTATGCAAAGGAAAGGAGGCAGTCGACAGGGGGCAGGGGCAGACTTACTCGTACGAAAATGAACATCTACTCTGCCGTAACCCCCGGGAATATAATACAATCCATGAAGTCGCCGAAGTCACCGACACATTAAGGCTTAAACACAATTGCGACGACAGAGCGATAGAGCGACAGACGACAACGAAAAATTCGCTGCGAAACGGGCAGTCGAAAAATTTGGAGCACAATTGCAACGACAAGCGATGAGCGATGATTGTGAAAGAAGAAGATATTGAAATTTCATTTGTTAAATGTTTCGAGCGTTTTAAAAGGAGATTTTTATCAAGAATATTTTATATTATATTGAAAGAAATGCAATGAACCTCAGTGTGGAAAAAAACTGAAAATGCGGAAATTAAGTAAATTAAACGCTTTGAAATATCCATACAACCCACGTCTTTTTTGTCCACTTGTCTTGCCTGTCTTGTAAACTATAAATTATTTTATGTATTTCGCATTTCCTCGATCAATTTTTCCTCAAAGTCCATTATTTTAAAATTACCGCGGCGTGCTACCACCTAAAAAAGACAAAAGTGAATGCCACAACCATTTCATTCGTTTAATTTTGTTGGTAGGACTGCAGCGACGACGGCAAAATTAGAAAATGATCAATCCCGGCGATAATGTCGTCGATCGCTCAACGTCGGTCGTCGCAATTTGGTGCATTCGCATAAGATGCTGTGTTTTTAGAAGTTTGACAGCGATATATCGTCGTCGTTTGTCGTCTGTCGTCGGAATTGTGTTTAAGCCTTAAGATGCTGTGTTTTTAGGGGTTTGACAGCGATATATCGTCGTCGTTTGTCGTCTGTCGTCGGA
Source organism: Dioctria rufipes (assembly GCA_963924295.1). NCBI lineage: Eukaryota > Metazoa > Arthropoda > Insecta > Diptera > Asilidae > Dioctria > Dioctria rufipes. The sequence continues at coordinate 29,272,978 of OZ002740.1, forward strand.
ATTGTGTTTAAGCCTTTAAAAGGCCTTAACGTTCCGGGTACAGCATGCAGTAAGAGCTCACTCTCACTGCTTTTTGTATACTCGTCATGGAGGAAAAACTAAAATTTCATCTTAAACAGGTCCTAAGCCCAAAACTGTCGCACAGCAAAATGAAGTTAAAGCAAATTGCAGCCAAATATGTTTTCTTTCTAATAGTTAAAAAAAAAATAGCATGTAGAACAAATTTGTGGAAATTATAGAGTTTGAACAAAATACAAGCAACTTTTATATGAAAAACTCCTGCAGTAAGACAAGGCAAGAAGACTGTGGATGTCGCCTCCGCCTGACCGGCCCGCTGCTCTCTTTTTTCGATTTTGTTCATGGCGTATATTCCGGGGGTTACGACTCTGCTTATTAAAAGTGGGATTCCAAGAGAAACGATCACGTTTTCTCTTCTCTTACATGAAGAGCTTTACTTTGAACGCGTAGAGCTTTACTTTAAACGTTTGATTTTGATTTTAAGTGGCACAGCATTTGGTGCAGTGACTAAACATCTAGCATATATTAAGTTTGTCTAAGGTATGGCTATCTGAATTTATAAAAAATTTTATCTGCCCAGACAAAACTTGCTCGGATCCGTCTTCAGCCATCACGAATTCTAAAGAAATATGTTCGATTGAATTCATAAAAAAAAATTTCTTTTGCCTACATTGAAAAACTTTTGGTTCGTAGCCATGATATATATATTTAGCCGAGATCATCACTTTGTTAGTACAGCTGTCGATATCTGGGTATTTCTTGTCTGTGCTTTCTACATATCCCAATGCAAGCAGAATGAATCAGGTTTAAAACTTTTCTAAACTCATACCACTGACCACCTCATACAGTAGGTAGGTATGTATGTAGATAATTTTTATACAAATGTTCAAGAAGTTTAAAATCAATCTACTTTTTCCCTTTTGAATGCCACTCAAGTAAAGATAAGATTGTCAATCAAAGAATTACATAAAAAAAGAACAAAAAAAAATCAAAAAAATTTATTTCAAAATTTCACGCACAAAACAGATAAATGATATTTTTAGCAACAAGCATGCATGGGATCGCAATCGTCTTTATTCTAGTACCTACTTAAGCTTCCCATCCGATGTTTATCTGTTTCCATTTGTATAGTCAATCAGTTCACAACAACAACAACCAGCTCAAATGTGTGATAAGTGATAACCTTTTAATTTTTTATTTAATATTTTATGTAATAAAATGTTATAATTATTGACCTAATTCGATTAGATTGTAAACAATTGATGATAATTACTGTGTGAGTGTACTTAATGTAGAGAATGAAAGTCGTTAAGTCTAAAGCATAATATGCGCGCGTGCGTGTTTTATTTAAGTTTGAGGGAAGACCGCGCATCGGATCTAGTCGCAAAACAATTCAGATGCGGACGAGAATACTTCCGATTACAAAATATCGTTTACCAAATTCCGACAAATTCTGTAAAACTTATAGTTACATGTGCATACATAGGTCTGTGCTCGTTTAATTAGCAATTAGCATACAATTGAATGTTATTTCATATGTTGTTGAACGTGATAAGAAATTGAGATTGAGGAAGAATTTTCGCAAGTTCTTTATGCGTGAAGGACAAAACTGCGAACGTGACAATGAATAGACTACTATAAAGGGCGACATGTGTATGTATGGCTTGTGATGCCTTAAACCATTAATTATGGAGTAAATAGATATCTCCAAAATCCGGTATATGAGTTTTCTGTTATCCGCATGGCGTGAGTATCGTATATAAAACCGACGTTGCGTCGATTTGATGACGTAATCATTGTTTGTAAAAATTAGTATAACCTAAAGAGTGTAGGACAGAGTCAGCAATGCCTCGCTCCAATATAAAATCAACGATACCTCGACTCGACCTTATGTAAAGAAGCCATTATTTTTTTCTTAAAAATTTACACGTACTTTTTATGCCTTATTGGGAGGCCGACAACGGGTGCTTGGGGCGCTGAAAATTTTTAAAAGCATAGACGCGTAGATATGAGATAATCATTATCAGAAAGCATTCATTTTTTGCATCAGCAAGCATCAAGCATCCATTATTTATTTCCAAGTTAAGCCAATTCGATTCCCCCACCACAATATATAAATACTCAGTTTTCTAACTTCTAGAAAATTCTATGTGGGACTCGAAGATCACAATACACCAACCACTCAAGATAATAGAACCTGGTATCCCCAAGGCTCTATTTTATGCCAAATTCTTTTTAATCTTTATACTTCAGACCAACCTTCAAACAAGAATGGTACAACGCTCATGTCTCCGTCGCATACGTCCAATCTTGCTACCCAAATTTTAGCTACAAATAAAGTCAACCTTCCCCTTAAAAAGTTTGACTACCACAGAAAATGGGGGATCAAAATAAATAAATGTCTAGAGATTTGAGTTCATATATACATTCGGAAGCCTTGCAGCGGGTGAAACCGCCAAGCTATAAAATCCAAGGCCATTGAAGCCATCTGCAACAGAGGAAAAATAAAACCCACACAAAGTGCGAATGCGAGTAATGATATTAATGAAATATGACTGAAATCAGTAGCGTTATTATTTTATTATAGAAGAAGGGGGTGAAAAGAGGTGGTTCCTTAAGAGAAAAGTTTGGAAAGAAGCCAAGTAAAACAGATGTTTCTTCAAATTATTCTTACATTTTTCATTATAGCTGTGTTGTTTTGTGTCCGCAGAATAGGGCAGAACAAAAGATACACAAAACAACGCCTTATACATTTCCATAGAAAATTTATAAATGAAGCGAACAATACAAATAGTTCGCTTCAATCGACAGAACAATTTGTTCTCTTTAGTATATGGAAGTTCTAGAACAAGGTACACAAAAGAACAAGTACAAATATTCAATTAAATCAACTTCAGTTTGTTAATTTTTTTGCTTTCACCTGTTTTTAAAATTGAAAACATTAAATGTCAAGATAGTAACCCTTGCGGAATGTGACGTCTGTTTATGGCAAAAATGTCAATTATCCGTAAGTAAACCTCAATCTCGTTCAAAATCGTAAAGTTTTTTAAGTCCACTTTGGGACAGGAACGTTTTGTGTAGCGTAATACACATGCATAGAAATCTGAAGTGGCAAAACCCTCGAGAATACTTCACAAGCCATGAAACAGACTCCCTCCCTACCACATGCGTGGTCCAACGGAGTCCTTACATTCTAAAATATTTGCAGTGCTCTTATGTAAAACTGACAAAAGTTTGATTTGAATAGCTCCTCCGTCTTAAACCACAATTCATACGGAAAAATGGTGTTCTGATAATCTTAAGCTTGCTTTGTTATCTTCCGAACCGTAATAAAATTTTCATACCTTTCCTAACAAAATTATTGAAAAAAATGTATCTTAACCAAATGACTACGATTCCTCAAACAAAAATTCTCAGCTGAGTAATCATTGTAATGTCGCTGTGCCGTCAATGGATGCCGTGGGCTGATGATACCGAATGTAGCTGCCTACAGATTCGGACTCCGGCTGCACACACACATGCAATTATCACTCAGCTGAGAAGTATTGAGGTTAAATGGTAAGGTTACTTTGTAATCAAAATTATTTTATTATTTTGTTAAGTAAGGTATATAGGAAGTGTAGCCTTTGGGAAGATAAGGAATCAAGCTGTAAATTACTAGAAGACTATTTACCTGTATGGATAGTAGTTTAGGCTCTGTGGCACACATAAAGCCAATGTTTAGCACTTTTCCATAAGTATCAATATAGAACATTTTAGAAAACGGACTCCGAACGCACACATCTAGATTTCTGTTTCATGGCTTGGGAAGTATTCTCGAGGGTTTTGGCTGTGGCCGTCTCGTCGGACGTTGTTTTTGTCGCAATTGTATTTTAGGCATTTAGGAAAAGTCGTAACTGTCGACGGTTTTTGTCACGGATAGCTAAAAATGCAAACTGTTTTTAAAATGAAAAATTGTTTTTATTTGGTAAAATTCCATATTAAGATCAAACAAATCAATTTTTCGTAGTGTTGCCACCATACAAAAGTTTTCACTATAAAATATTTGCGCACCGCTTGTGAATGGCGTTTACCTAAAAAAGTTGGAATTTTGTACACGCTAATATAAAAGAAAAAGACCAAAATTAGGCAACTCTTTGCAATGTTGCCATATTTACTCAGCAGATGGTGATCGTATATAAACAGCAATTTTTTAGCAAAATTAAATTCCGTAGTTAATTTTTAGCCATAGTCCCTGCCCTGAACATGTACGAACAACTATTTTTTAACTCTCTGACAGAAGTCTTAGCTTAACTACCATTCGTTCAAAAATATTTCGGGATTAAGAACAGTTCTGTAGGTATTAGGTATATACTCGTTATTAGTGTTGCCATACAAACTTTGAATTTATTAATACCGAAATAATGATTTAATTTTAGGTACGCATGCATAGAATAATGGAACAAAGATTTTTGAGTATCCTTCCATTTGACCATGTCTGTCTGTCTGTCCCCACTATAACTTAATAAAATAAGTAAAAAACGAGTTTTCAAACAAAATTGAGGCCAAACCGCATGAATAAGTAGAAAATAAACTTTTCTTCTAAATACACCAACGAAAGTTAAATTTTAGTTGTTGCCTGAGTTTTCTTTACGGCTGCGACGCACTTCGCCATGGTTAGTGATGCTCTCGAGATGATATGTTGGGACGATGCAGATTGTGTACAGCGCTTTTTAGCTGTATTCCAACTTGATCCCATATAACATGAATTTTCCGATTTTCCATGTTTTCCACAGACTTTTCCTATTTCTATGAATTTTTTTTTAAAAATTTACATGAATTTTCCTCGATTTTTCATGCAAATTTTCATGATTGTTGAAGAGAAAGTATTGATGCCAGTAGGACGGAAAAAAAATGATTCCACATAGCTTATAAAACTTTTTTGTCGGAAAATTCCGGAAAATTTTCCAGAAAAATTGGATAATTCTACATTTTTCCTGAAATAGATTTATCACTAATCATATCGATGAAAATTTTTCCGATGATTTTCCCGCTTTTCCGGGTTTTCCATGGAGTTTTCCACAAAAGCAGCTTTATGCAACTCATTTCGCTCTATAGCTTTGTCTTAGGTTGCAAAACACTCAAACGCTTCCTTGGTCGGAAAAACTACGGAAAAGCGTTTTACATGAATTTTCCTCGATTTTTTCTGCAAGTTTTCACCAATGTCGGAGAGAAAGTAATGATGCCAGTTGTTAGGGAACTTGATCCTGCATAATTTAGAAAACTTTTTTACCGGAAAAGTCGGAAAATTCCGGAAATTTTTTTCGGAAAAATCGGAAAACTCTGGATTTGTCCTGAAACGGATTTATCACTAATCAAATTTGTACCAAATTTTCAAATGATTTTTCCCGATTTTCCGGGTTTTCCATGGAAATTTCCGGTTCAAATTTTGATAGATTCAATTGTCACGCGACATGAACCAAATTTCAGCTCGCTGTGATGACGAAAAGTGGATCTACGAGAGTATCGAAAATAGTAAAAAAGAAATATACAAATGACAAAATCGTGTACGAGTTAAAGGACGGGCTGGCATCAAAAACGAGTTGAAGTAAGGAGCTGAAACTATTTTATGAAAATAAATTTTCATACATATGTGTAATAAAATTGGGTAACTTCTTTGTAGTGTTGGCATACTAAATTATTTATTAGCGAAATCTGGCAGCCCAGAGAAAATGGCCCAATAAGGTTAAGTAGCAATATTTTGGTGGCCAATAGATGTCACCCCTCTGAGAGATAAGAAGGAGATCAGGAAATTTGGTTTAATGTAAAGTGGCTCCATTCTGTTGAAAACAAATGTCATTCAAGTTCAAATCGTTGTTATAAAAAAATCATTCATCATCTCCCGACAGCGTACAACATTGACTGTAACAGCGTTCCCAACTTCGTCATTAAAAAAGTACAGGCAAATGATTCCTTCCCACCCATAGTACACACGAGATAAGTAATTTTTGCGAATGCATGGACTTTTCTTGAATGACAAATGAATTTTGAAATTTTGAAATTGACAAAGCCATTTAATCAAATCACCTTCATGTTTTTTTTATTGCAAAAATCAACATCAACATTCTTTAAAATCCAGTTCACAAATTGGTGGTCCATTTCTTTAAGTTGGACCAATTGAATTTTATATGCCTTTAAATGTGGATGTTTTTGCGACGAATTGACGCAGCTATATTTCTTTATGCATACTATCATTTACGTGAGCAATATTTTCATACAGAGCTCTTCTCATGCCATTGCCCATTGAGGTATCACCCATATACAAGATGGGATTGGCTGATACTTCATCCTGCCGCTTTTATCAACGAAGCATAGGTCAGGCGGAGATTACTTCACCTCGAACATTCTTTTCCTTCACCAAATTACGTGTGAAACCTACATAAGTCCCAGAATGGTTCTAGACTTCATTAACAGTCTATCGCCTTTCGCCTAACTTAAGGTCGATGCAAACTTACCGACACAGCACGAACCGGCAGAAAAAGGCAAAATATTTTTCTGTGAAAACAAAAGTCAGCTAATTCACATCAATCGCCACTGGCAGATAACCGGCACGAAACAGAAACTTCATTACCGGTCGCTATCGGTGGCTAAAAATCAGACCGAAATTTTTGTCGGTTGCTGGTCTAGTTGTAAACTTAACATGGGATCACTTTTCTGTATTTTTTTTTGTTGAGATAGCTGCCTTAACTGAAAGTTTCTTTTACCGTTTTATGTCGTTACATGTGCACAAAGAATGTCGGTGTCCGTCGATGCCTGTCTGTGCCGGTAAGTGTGCATCGACCTTTAGAAAGATAGTACACCTCAACTTCGCCTGATATAGTTCGGAACTATCTCATAATTTGTCGTGAAAGCCATAAATTTGCCGTGCCCTTTTTTCTAAAGGACACTGGATGTGGTACCAAGTTGACGTCAAGTTAGCACCACAACTTACTGGAACTCGGCCAAACCTTATCGGATTGGAAAATTTCACATCTTGGAATATATCGTTAATTTATCGTGTCCTTTTTTCTAAAGGAAACTGGAAGTGGTGCTAAGTTGACGTCAACTTTCCATCACATCCAGTTTCCTTTAGATAAAAGGACACGACAAATTGATGGATTTCATGACAAATTAACGACAATTCCTAAGATGTGAAATTTTCCAATCCGATAAGGTTTGGTCGAGTTCCAGTGAGTTCCGGTGCTAACTTGACGTTAACTTGGCACCACATCCAGTGTCAAAAAGCATACGGCAAAATTTATGGCCTTCACGACAAATTGACGACAAATTCCAAGATGTATAATTTTCCAATCCGATAAGTTTTGGCCGAGTTCCAGTGAGTTGCGGTGCTAACTTGATGTTAACTTTGTACCTCATCCAGTGTCCTTTAGAATAAAGGACACGACAAATTTATGGTTTTCACGACAAATTAACGACAAATTATGAGATAGTTCCGAACTATATCAGAGGAAGTTGCGGTGCTAGCTTTTCGCACATTCGGAATAGATCTTCCAGGTCGCAGTGAATGCGAGGCCAATGCCTGAACATGAATCTAAATCTAAATCTAATTTCCATCTGAACGATTTCTGCGTTGATAACAGATGGTTTGTAAATAAGTACATGCAATTAGATCACGCTTACTTGGCACACTATTACACCCAAAAAGGGGTCGAGGTTTATACAACTGAAATCCTAAACTTGGATCACCTTATACATATTGATGCACCCTGGACACTGATCTAATAGAGTATCGCCAAAAACTCGCTTCAAGCAAATTAAAGCCTTTTTCCTAGTTCTTCTATCTGTCCGGGATTTTCCTTTCCTTAGTAGTAGTATTATTAAGAAGTTACCGCTCCCTACATTTCTCTTTTTGACTTACCACCATAAGACTTTTCGAATATAATCCTGAAAAATCACCTATACTGGATCTTGCCTAGCCTGCTTCACTTAGACCATAACAGTGGGCTCATTGTGCCCCCTTGTCCTCATGGGATAAACTTTAAAAGTAACCCGAGATCCATCTTACTTCTCTTATGTCGATTTCGATGGGACTTTGGTGCAACACCAGTATTGCACTTTTTCCAGCAGTGCAACACTGATAATGTTCGATGGGACAATTTTTATAGCAAAAGTGCAACACAAGTTTTGCACTCACTTCCCCTACTTTGCACCGGATATTTTCTCGGTGTTACAAATACATATTGAGGTCGAATTGTCATCTGCTCTGTCAAGGTGAACTGTCGCGATTATTTGTGAAATTTTGGAGTTAAATGAATTAAACATTTTTATTTGGGTAATTTGCTTTAAGTTAAGAAAAAATTTGTTTCTATATATCAATAAACAACATTTATTACGTTTGACAGTTCCGTGTATATAATACGTGTGTCAACAAATACAAGGAATATGACAGAAATATGTTCGATGGACTTCAGTTCCCCCAGTTTTCCGCTGCCAGAAAAAGTGCAAAACTCAAATGGTCCCATCGAACTCGACATTAAAAAACTCAAGATGCATCGGAGCTCTTTGCCTTGCAGCATCCCTAGACTTGAAAAGAAGTAGCTACGTAATAGCTTACATCTTTTACTCATCAGAATGCTAGATCTTACCCTTGTGTGTGTGCCTATGACGATATGAATTATTTTGTAGATATACCTTCATAACTCATGTCAATCATGAAATGCATACATACGTCACGTTCTGTCAAGATACATGCATCTTTCTGACAAATGTATTCATTAAGAACCCCGCGATTATTACCATAAATTGATATGCTTTTGTACAGGGTGTGAACTTTAATTAGAAAAGTTTCATTTACATCCATCTTTTCTTATCATATAATCCTTGACCTGACTGTCAAAGAGCGCGGAGATATATGTAGCTTGTTTCTGTATACATAGAAAAAGTACCTACAAAGATTCCGCTATGTTTAGTTTCAGAAATTAACAAGAAAATTTATTACACAAAAATTAGATAGTGTCTCTCTGCCAAAACAATTTGGCAATAAAATTATCTGTTATCTCTGCTTTATACTTTTTATAGATATATCTTTTGGAGAAAGAAAGAAAAAACACACACACATCTACATATTATGTATGTAGCATAAGGGTGAACCGAATTGAATTAACAACACGTGTGTGAATATTTTCAATTAAATACTTCTTGTCAAAGCAATTATCAATATGACAAAAATTATCAAAACACTAATAAAAATTAAAAAAAAAAAATTCGTAATTTTGTTTGTACTTTGCGTCGATCCTCAAATAAAAACCAGTTGTTTCCATGTACGCGTACCACTTTTACTGATGACAATTTTTGAGGTTTTAAGAGCTTCAATTAAGTTTATTATGACAAAAAAAAATTTAAATAGTAAAAGCTCACGTAAATTTTATTTTTTTTTTAATGAAATGTTTACAAAACCTGTTCATCGATGTTTTTCCCAAAGAGCACATATTTATTTCTCTTATAGTACACGGAAGTTTTTCACCTCAAATTGGGGATTTTTTTGGAAAAAATATTTTAAGTGATTTTGGGGTGTTTTTGATTGAAAAAAAAGAAAACATCCATGAATGAAACTTCTTTGAAACACCTTTTTCTTGCTAATTTTTTTTTTATTGTTTTTTATGATGCGGTTAACAGAAATTTCTTATTAAGCCGGGATTTATGTACAGAATTGATGTAAATTGATAAAGATAAACCGTTTGGAAATTTTATATTTATACTGAGAGAATTTTTGGAGAAACCTAACCATAAAAAAAACCCAATTTTAAAACCACATTAAATTTTGGACAATATTACGCATAAAAATTTGTGAGTTTCCAATGTTACTCACGGGATTTTAATTTTCCATGAATATATTGTCAGTGCAAAGCAAATGAATAATTATAAGTAGAAAAGGTAGAAAAAATCAAATTGATCTTGAGATGAAAATACGCTAATAAGATGAAAATCAAAGTACACTGAGAAAAATAAATTGAAATTTACTACTTTTTAAATAGTAAAAAAGTTACAATTTTTTCCTTAATTTTACATAACCCTGGAGTAAATTACTAATAAAATGCATGTAATATTAAAGAGATCAGGGAATCTTAAATCGAAATAATTTAAAGTAATTTAATTACACGGTTAAAAATCCTGGACTATTTTTTAAACCTCTCAGAGGAATACAGCAAAATTTAATACATTTTAGGATAATTTATAAACTTTGGAATTTATTAGGTAAATTTCTAATAATTCTTGGATTAAAATATATTACTATTTATGTTAAAAACCATAAATTATCGCAAATTATTCTCTAAATAATATAATTTAATTGGGAAGATTATTCTCTAATAAAGTGTTATTACATTGGAATAAAGTTCGAGTTTAACATTTAATACTTAACTGCGACCCATTGTAATACCAAAAGTCTTAATTTGTTTTTCTAATATAAATTAGATTAAAGGATATTACTAATATATTAAAATAGCTGACTGGTAACACCAGCAATACTTAGAATCTAAGCCGAGGAGTAATAGCCGGGCGACATGAGTCGACAAGTTCATTCTAATGCAATACTCTTGTGCTGTGCTAAAGAGGAATATTTGTTATTACGTTTTGGTCCGCGGAAGGTTACAATTGTATTACCATGGATGTTACAGAAAGTGATGTTACATAAAAGTGAAGAAGAACAATGTGGTGAAGTACGTTTGCATATATCCAAATGCAGAAGGTGTTATTACATCAAACGATTGTTTAGTTAGCAGTAAGTGGTTATTGTTTGTGATATGTTTTTACCGCAAAGTTCCTTCAGTTTTATCACAGTTTGAGTGTATGCCTACTGAGACGTTTGTCATCAAGGATCGCGACAATTCTGTGATCGAACTTGCTCATTTATTTCCCGTAATTTGGCAATATAAACATTCAAATTACTTTATGTTGGTAATTGACGATTGCAACAATTTGTCGTCAAATTCCCAGGCTGCAAGTTTAAAAAGATGCAACGCAATTATTGGAGCAGATTTAATAATAAATAGTGAGGTATGTACATCCAAAATATTTTAGAAATTAATTTCCTTATTTATTACATTTCATTTGGTACATAATATATTTAGGTTCTGGAAAGTTATTTGAGGAAATTTGAGTGTTCGGATATTTTCACGGAATATTCCCATAAGAACTCTCTCAAAGACAGTAGTCGGAGACGATTGGTAAACGCAGCAGCGAATCTCCTTCGAGAACACTGTGGAAATTATCCAACTAAGGACGAGAAGATATCAGCAGCGAAAGCCATAATTTCCTTGTTTCCGTCTTTTAAAACAGCCGACGAAAAATTTGGAGGAATCGTAAGACATACCGAAAAATAAATTATTTCCTGAATTAATTTCGCAAATGTTTGCAATAGGACCTATTTTATAACCCAGTAAATAATACGGGTTACTTAGCAGCCAAGCTTAAAAATTTCAACGCTAGAAGACATAAAATTGAGGGGACATATCTAATGAAAACAGTCCAGAAGCATTAATTAGTGATTTAAATTTTAAATGAAATAAAATATATTGTAATCAAAACAAAATTTTAAATGAAAAAAAATATATTGTAATCAAAACACTTATAGAATGACATAAGAATATAAAATAAATGATTTCTTTCCAAACTTTTGTTTTGCTTTTAACATAAGTTTTTTTGTAATGTTTTACACGATGGTGCAATGGGTTTAGCAATCAGTCTATCAGGCCACCAGAGTCTTCAGGTTCGAATACCATTGTCGGTAAATTAGAACTCTGCTGGAAAAGAAATCCCTGTTTTACCCTGAATTCAATTATATAGTTCTTTATTATTATATGATTTTTGGTATTACAATTCATTATAGCATTGTTAAAAGGTTTAATCCATAAGGGATTAAATGTTATTGCCGCATTGTTAAAAACTTTAATTCAAAGTAGCATAAATTATAATATTGTCTATATTAAAATATATTCAAAGTGTGTCATACATTTTAATATTTTTAATTAGATCGTATAGTAATAACACATTAGTTTTTGATTAAAATATATTCTAAATTAGTCAGTGAAATATTAGGTTCTAATTATAATGTAATTGATGATGTAAACAATGACAGGCATACTTTTTAACATTGTCCTAGATTGCAACGATATTATAATCTTTCATAAGTGTTAAAAATTAATCTTAATTTGGTGTGGTCATATATATAACCTTAAAAATATTAGAAACTATTCCAAGATTTTTAACCGTGTACGTTTACATTAAATATAAATCATGTAATGTTGTTCACACTTTGAGATGCTGTGCACATTTATACCGTAAATTCAGTAAATTTTATGTACAAGTTTAAGAAGCGACGACATTCAATATAAACCAGAGGTGAGAGAGAAAGGTTCATTCATGCAGTGACTTTTGTGTCGAATGGCAACGTCCTTACAGACCTGTAAGCTGGGTAATCGCAGATTAAAAGAACTGACCATATGTGCGATTTCAAGACAGCTATAGCCCAAGATATGTCCTAAGTTGACAGAAATTCTGCTAAGAATCGCAACGTGCAGAGCGCTTGCAAGCTCCACACAAAGCCTTCTGAAGAGGCTATATGGACGAAGAAGAGGTTGAGAGCGTTCAAAACCTGATGTGTAAATTTTCCAACCCTGCCAAGCGTGGGACGAATACTCTTGGTAGCTACTTTTTTTTCTTTTTTAGCGAATTGGGGGAATTAGCAGACAAGTATCTGCGGAAAGCAGTTAAGAGACTATATATAATTTTTGTTATAAATCCGTCAATTTTCGCATTAAAGGGAAAATTACATGTTTAAAACTTATTTCCTTGCACTATTCCAAGTGCAATTTTACTTATTTATCAATTGATTTACCCATTAAATAGAGAGAATTACGTACTTAAAACTTTTTTCTTACACTAATTAATATGGCAAATTTACATAATTTTTTGGTAAATCCGATTACAGAACATTAGGGAATATTACATATCGCAACTTATTTTACTATTTTGAATGTAGGCAAAAAAAAAATGCCTATATTCAAAGTAGTAATTTTTTCTCTCAGTGTACCTACGCCTTCCATCTGAAACTTTTTACGAAATTTTCTAATTTTATAGATTTTTTAATACTTCTATAGGGAGTTTCCAGCTCAGAGGTCCATATGGAAAATGGAGATAGTAGATACTCATCTAGCCTAACATTAAATTATATGGCAGGAGGGAGGGGTCATCCCAACCATTTCGGAGTTACAGGATGATTAAGAAAATATGCTAGTTTTTCTCAAAACACCCTGTATGTAAAAAGTACATAAGTATGGTTACCATTAAGGCAATAAAGACAATGATGGAGATGCTAATGTATGTATGTCGCCCTTAAACTTTCGCAGATTGTATACGCGAGGAAAGACAGAAGATGGCAGACTATTCCACGTTCGCACAGTTCAGGGTAAAAAAGCATCTTAAAATTTTATTGTACGGTCGAAAGAAATATGAAGGGTAGAAAAATGTGTGCGGCTTGCAGCGCGAGTATGGCGTGCAGGATTCATTCTATAAGCGATCAAGCTAGATAAGATAAGAACATTGACTATGCATGTAGAGATAACGAGAGCGAAAGGTATCCAACATTGCAGCGGTGATCTGTCCAGCTTAACTTACTGGAAATATTAATGCCAAGAATGGCTTAGGGCCGGTTTCACAGTTCTAGTTTAAACTGAGTTTAAACCAAAATGAGTTTCACAGTGTTCGACCTTTTTCAATATGACAACACTATGGAATTGTGAACTAACAAACTATTTTCTGTACAATTGTGAACTAGCAAACTATTGTGAGTCATTTACTGTCGAAATATTGCCGGACAAATCGTTGTGTCAAAAAAATTAATTAATTAAACCTACGAAAGTGAAAAAAATAAAATAAATAAATTAAACCTACGAAAATAAGTAAACTCTTTTGAAATGCACGAAATGTCACTTCATTCACAAGATAAACTGAGTTTAAACGCTCAATTTTGGTGGTTTGAACTAAGTTTAAACGAGGTTTAACTTACCACTGTGAAACTGTGTTGAAGAGATAAACTGAGTTTAAACCACATCTTAAGTTTAAACTTGAACTGTGAAACCGGCCATTAGTGATGGTAAATCAGAAATTAATGCTCCATCAAAAGAAACGGAAGTGGTTAAGTGTTGGTCTTATTTTAATGAGATAAGACAGCTTTGGGTCTTGAATGCATTACATCTGACGCGATTCGCTTTGCCCCAAGCGAGAATACTGTCAAGATCGTTATTTAATTATGCAATCTCATTTAACACATGTGGCATTCCCTCTGGATTAAACAAGAGGGTAAAAGGTGTAAGCGTAATCAAGGGTGCTGTCATAAGCGAAACTATGGATAGTAGTAGTAAGAGAAAGCAGATCATTAATGAAAATTAAAAAGAGAAGCGGAGATATAACAGAGCCCTCGGGTACACCGGCATTTATAGGATGAGGTTCAGATGCAACGCCATCTAATATAACTTGTATTTGCTTTAGGTTTAGCTAAAAGGTTTGGATGTCAGACTCTACCAAAGGATTTTGTGGGGCGCTCTAGTTCATAGGGTTTATAGGAATGGAACACAATTCGAAATCGTTTATGTGTTAAAATCAAAAATTCGCGAAGTGTGATCCGAAATAGAATTAACGGAATTGAAAAAACCAATGGCGGATTCAATGCCTAATAGGGTCTTCGAGGTTATTCACTCGAAAAGAGAACCTACAAAATATTAAATTAAAGCATTATATTATAATTTTCTTATAGTTTAAGTATCTTATTTTATAAGTTTTGAGAAGAACCGTTTCTAAAATGTGATAATTAATGGTTTTTCTTTTCATATCCTATATTTAGTAATATATACTTTTTAATTATTAATGATACCGATAAAAAAAACATGCCTATTTTCATAGAAACATAAAAAATATGGTGTCTTTAACTTAATTTCATGCACTGTAGATTCAGATTTTTTCGGAGGAAGGATCCATAACCAGACCCCTAGAATCAGTTAAGAGGATTCTAGATTTGTAAGCTCTATAGACTGAGTAAAAAAAAATAGATTAGAGGATACAATGAGCTGCGTGTTCTTAAAAATAGTTATAGCCAAAAATAAGTCTCAAAAACTGCTTATAAGGAATCATACAGATATGTGTGATACTACGGCAGCCATGACAGACAAGTACAAGCCCCGTTCGATTCATTCTAAACCAATCTAATCTAAAAGTGTCCTTCTGATTCTAAGGGTGTCCCTTCGTGACCGTCTTCCCACAGTAATCTTCAAGTCACTTATGACGAGACCCTGGATCAGTACTGATGTTTGCCCTTTTAAATCCTAAATGACCTGTTTGATTCTTATAGTATGTCCTTTCATTGAAGTGAGATTCAGGCCGCTTTGTCGTATCTTCCTATTATCAAATAAGGTAGATTTGCGGAGCGCTACAGAACTCAATGAAGAGATAATCGTTTTTGTTAGAACCGAAGTATAGTAGGCATCTCCATCTATACAAATAAGCTCTCCCGTAGCATACCATCTGGTTTCTCTGAGTCACATAACTGCGTAATGATATGTCGAACTATTGTCACATAAAAGTAAATGAACCTGGTGAGTAATTTAATTTGACCCAATGAAGGCATTTTGTGATTGGAGGACTCAATGTGAACTTCGGAGATTAATTTCTTGATTGTTCTGGCCCAAGGTAGCATCGCTTCATTGCCGACATAGCGAGTAGAGTAACCTTTCCTTGAATTACTCCTATATAGGCAAAACAAAAACACATGAAAATTTGCGTATAATTAAAAGTTAGTTACTAATTAATTCTAGGTATAGGTACTAACTAAGCGTAAATGATTAAAAAATTTCCAATTACAACAAGCCTAATAATCTACCCCCATTAAGCTATTATGATATAAAAGACAAATTCACACATAAAATTTTATGTAGAAGTCACTCATTAAAACTTATTGTCATTAGAGAGGCAATTAACGCAAATGAGGTCATAAAACCACCTGTGCCTCTGCACATTATCACTCACACGCAGCTTCTTGGTAAATAGCGTAAATGATTGAGCGTTTCTAATTATTAAGGTGCTTCGTTTAATTACCTATTTTTATATGAATATATATACTCGTACATATATACAAATGCACATAGATTTTTTATCATTTCAAGGGAACATTATCACTGCATATTTGTAATGATCCAATTTCAGATAAACATTTCGCCATGCTTTCGAAAGTATGAGAGAAATGGGAAGATGATCGATTGATCTCAAAGAATCAGATAAGCTCTTTTCACAGTAGATGGAAGCATAACAAACTAGTGGTGAAGAGCATAACAACTGTTAAATACATATGTATAGCAGAGGTGGATAGTTAGCTATATTAGAAACTTACTTTTGACAATTTTGACAGTCAGTTGTTAGAGAGGAACACATTCAAAGTATAGGAAGCAGAGAACAGCGCCATCTGTTTTTCTTTTATCACTGTTGAGGTAGAAGAGAGATGATTTCGTTCAAACAAATTATTTTATTTCCTCATCTCTATAAAAGCATCTTTCTTATTGTCAAATTAATTAATTATTTTGACAATCGTAAAACAAATGATGCCAACAATTTAAAAAAATCTTTATCCTCCTCATATTGGTAGTGCTGTTCAGAAGCGAAATTCTTCACATTCTTCACAAATTTTCAATTCACTGTAGCTGTAGCATGATTTTAGAGAAAGAAAATATTGTGGAATCAATTACAAAAAAAAAAAACAAAGATCATAAAATCGGTACTTTTCCACGTGAGATGAAACTGAGGGGTTCTGAAGAGGTAATCAAAATTATTCTTAGACAGTCCTGCCAAAAACGGAGATATGTTGAATTTTTAAATGTGAAAAAGAGATCGGCATTTAATGGCAGATAAGCTTTGATGAAAACGACGGGAAGATCTAAAAGTGATGTGGACTTCCTAAAAAAATTACGTAGTGCTTACAAGGAGGTTACAAATACAACTGTTCAAAATCTTATGGCAGCTGTTAAGTGGAAAGCTAAAAGTTTTAATTCTAAATAACGATATTATTATGTAAATATGATGTTAATAAATTAAAATAAGTTAATTTCATTAAAAAAAAAAAAAAATTAATCTTTTGAATTATTTACAAAAATAAATGATTCAATTTTTGGATAGTCCTTATGGTTCTATCTTGTGCCACTGAAGTTCCTAAAAACATCTTCAAAGAGAAAATCTTCAACACACAGAGTCCTAGAAAGAAATGCACGCTTTTGTAGCCTACTGTACGTAATGATTTTAGGGACCCTACTATAAAAAATTAATAGGAACCGTTAAATGACTAATTTACTTTGTAAAATAAATGCAGTAACTCGGTTCTTAAACGATGCATTATGAAACTCTGAACATATTTTATTAACAACGTTTATTTCAATTAAGCGGGGGAAAGCTTTGGCAATCGGGTGTAGCTTGAGCGACTTTCTTGGGTGAAAAAGTGGGCTTTTCTACTTCTCGTGATTGCGCGGGATTGGGATTTGTATATTCACAACAGAGCATTAATGACCATGGAAGAAATAACTGCAAAAATATATTGGAAATGTAGTACCTGGGGTGTATGTGACCCATGTGCATGGAAATGAGTTTTCCGGCGACAAAAACGTCCCAAGAAGGTTTTTTGAATTGAGAAAAAAGTACACCACCCGATAGTACTCTTCGAGACCTTTAATTTGATATGCAACATGTGGTATTGGAAACACCCTCCCGCCGCCAAGGGGTTTTACCCCCCATCCTAAGTATGTGCAGAGAAACATTTTCCTCTACGAATTGTAGCTCGTAATGATCTGAGGCAAACAGTGAAACTTGTATTGCGATCGGACATAGCCCTACCGAGTTAGAGGCGATCTAAGGTGCGAAAAATCTAGTACCTCAGGTCGTATAAACAAGAGGAAAATAATAAAAAAGTGATTCTGGGAATGGAGCCTTTGAGTATAGGGGTGTGGGTACTCAAACTCAAGACCTAAGGAATTCGATTCTGTACTAGATTTTCCAAAATGTACTAGATCAAACTTTGACCACTTCGCCCCAAGGCTTCCACCGCTTAATTTAAATAAACATTGTTAATAAAATATGTTCAGAGTATCATAATGCATCGTTTAAGACATCTCTCATGTCTGGAGGTTTAGGGCCTAAAATGGGCATTCCACTTCGGGCATTTGGTTAGAAAATAAATAACAATTTTACTCATTGATTGCAAAAAGGCTAAAAGTAACCGATGGGATGTAAAAGGGACATTAGATCGCTTTCGTGAAAGACAGAAAATAGCAGAAAAAAAGGAGTAGGCCGAAAGGTGCAAGTGACAAGATTTTGGCAAAAAGATAGTTAAGTTTATTGAGAAAAACATTAAGGAGTTAGTGCCTGATATTGCAAAAAAAAATAACACTTCTAAATCAAATGCAACCTCGAGTATCGGGTTTCTCATCATAGCGGATGTTCATAGGAAGATCATCAGCAGTGATAGGAGAACAGTACTTGTAGCTACACGAAACTGTTTCTTGATGGGCTCAATAAGAATATCTCTGATTTTCTAATGGAACTCGGAAGGAAACAATGTAGAACTGTGGCTGGCATCATCACCAGCCAAAGCTCGCTTCACGCTCATCTAACAAGGATGGGAGTTGTTGACAGTCTTCGCCCGGAGCAGGCTGTATACTCTAGGGTCTGCCCTTCTATCTGTGGATGAACTAAAAAATCTTCCTCACCAACACCTGATGCGCTTCATTAAGAGAACTGGAAGGTTTTCGTGATGGGGTTTCTAAAACTTACAAAAAACAGAAATGTGTAAAAAGAACAAAACAATCTCATTAATACGTTCCAGAAAGTTATGATAAACTGTATCACTTGAGCGAAAGCTGTATAGTAATATGATTTTAGTACTTTTGCTGAACCTCAATTTTATAAGAGATAAAGACAAAAAACTCAGCCGCAAAGTTCTTTTTTGACAGGCCATTTTTCAGTGTGGTCGGCGCAGTCGGCCACTTTTTTTTGAGGGCTCTATTAGCAGCACTGACGTATACATAAACTAGTGCACGAAAAAAGGATTATTGGCAATTCTCAGAACGTATAAGAAGTATACACTATTTTGACTAGACTTTGTAACTTGTCACTATGCTGGAAAAACTTTGAGCTGGTACTAACCACTGACTTATAACAATAAACTGAGCGGTTTATTATTTCATGTTGCACACATTTTGTGTTTCTGTATATCAGAGTTTGAGCACCATTTAAAACGTTTACTACATAAAAAAAAAACATGTAAAACTCACCAATCAGATGAAGATTTACACCCGAAAGTCGAATTAAATTAAAAAATATATCTTTCTTTTGTTCATGCGATATTTTAATCGCTTATAAGTACTCTTATAAGAAATTAAACTCATTCCGAATTTAATCTTCAAAAGGTTATTTGAAGGAGATTTCTCGTCTAACAGACTGAAATTTATTGTAAATAATTTTAATAAATTTACAAAATGCATTTTAAGTGCACAAAAAAAAAATGATTGAACTTTTCGACCCAGCAATCAGAGAGGTCTCATCAGTATGGTTATCTCTGATCGCCTACCATAGAAATTCAATGAATTCCTGCGTATGGGCTAGAAAGGCGAAGTATGGTAAACACTATCCTTACCTTATTATTCCTGCGATAATTGAATCTGCAGCCAACATAAAAACATGAAATGGCATAAGAAAACGTTCAGTAATCAATATTTTGTGTTGGTAGATCCATATCGCGAAAGAGAAAACTATAAAACTTGTGCCATTCTTTCCTATAGGAAAAAGACAATACGCTCAGTGACTGAGAGAATAAAGTGAATTTTGTAAAAAAAAGGCAATAAATTCATCTAAAGTCCTCCAACTTCGAACTGTTGAGCGCTACTGGTCTTCGGTCAAAAATATCTTGAGGAAGAAATTCAATAAAACGCTGCAACATTTTTCTAGTTAATGGAAATTAGCTAATAGGAAAGTAAAGTTGATGGCTCCAATTAAGAAAAAAGTTCGATTGTTCTCCCTGCAAGAACATATCTTTTTTAATTTTTTTTTATACAAAATTACTAATGAATAAACAAAACAGAAAGAAAAAAATTGTTTTTTTTTTTTTACACATTCGTATTGTTATAGTAAGGTTTTGAGAACCGTGCGTTACTTTCTAAGACAGTCCTTATATGAAAGGGCCCAGTAACTATAGACCTATTTCCATTCTTTAATTTCTAATCAACTGCACCCCTGCCATACTTCGTTTTCATTTAATTTTACATTGAAATGTTAGCAATTCGCGCACAATTAATGTTTTTACTTTTGAATGAATTTTTTAACTGAATAAAAAAAAACACTTAAATTTATAAAAACTTTTCTAAGCCACACGCGCTCTTTAAATGTACAACAACAAAAAAAAGCCAATAAATAATAAAATCAACAAGAAAACAAATCTTGTCCTTGCCCTTGTACAAGATTTTTCGGAACTTACTCAATCTTTCATTTTTATTCGTCAACAGGTGTGTGTTAGTCAATCTAAATCTCAAACAAAAGAAATACAAGACAAAATGATTCTGTTTAAGGTCAATATTTCAAATAAAATTACAAATTTTTATGAAATATGTTTAAGCATACGACGAGCGCCAGACGAGTTGAGGTTATTAATTTTAATTTGTGTCTTAAGATTTCACACTGCGAGTTTCTAGCTGTCGCGAATGTCAACCGAAACGTATCTGGGAAATTTATTGTTTTACGCAAGATAATTTATGAATTTCAAGTAAATATTGTCACTCAAAAGCCATTTCTTTTTGCCTAACTAAGTAAGTGGGTCTTATTAGCTTTTTAATATGCACGATGTATAAAAAATAGATATCATTCCGAAAAGGAGGTGATAATCTGTTATGGAATGAGATTTAGATTCTGAATATAATGGACAACGGAAGGCATCTAGATAAGTTAAGGAGATCAATTTGTCCACAATAAATCAACCCAACTCGACTAGTTATGAAGCAAAAATTGAATAATTTTTTTTTATAGTAAATTGTACACTAGACTAGACTAACGAAAACTGTAGGTCATAGAAACTTCGACATTATTATTTACGAGGTGGATTTTATACGTTACAGCAACAAGATTGATAGCAATAAGAGTTGTATTTTGAGTTAGAAAAGAACAATTGAGTTTTCGAGTCTCGGAAGAATAATAACTTTCTGGTACTGTCGAAAATTTCGTTCTTTTACTACCACTACATTTCTGAAGTTGTTCCAAATTTTTAGATTTCGCAAGATTGCAGTTTCCAACAAACGGCAGAAAGTTTTTTTTTTTTATATATATAATTTGGCCAACATTTTTGACTGCCATTCGCGAACCGTTTTTTTCTTAACTGACCTTAGCTAACTGTATCTGTATATGAGTGGTGTTTGGTGACAATACGTATAAAATTAATTTAATTTGTTTAATTGTTCTTCTCTCTCTCTATCTCTCTATATGTTTTTGTCTTCGCTATAAATTAATTAGATATCGTTTGTATGTATGTAAACTACTAAATTCAGTGTAGATAATATCTTAGTCAGACGACACGCATCGGAGTATATAATCAAGCGTTTTCTTTCACAAAGTATTAAGATGTCAAACACAAAATACTTCCACCAAGTATCAACAGTACATTCAATTAAACACATAAAATTATATATTTTTTTCATTTTGATTTTCATGCAGATCTAACGTTAAGTATGAATTGTAGCCGGCTACGAAAAGAATGCTCGGTCTGGTAATTTCTTACTTCTCGAAACACCCAATAATGCCATTAATCAAGTATTCGAAAAAAAAATCGCTCTCCATGCATCCTTCAGTTTTTCTCAAAAGCCAGTTCGCTGGCATGCTAATTACGTTTAGTGGCGAGACTACCATTGTGGGTAGGGGTTAGGTATACGTTAGAAGTGAGTGGAAGACTTTTTTACAAACGAACAATCTTTAAAAAAGGAAATTTCTATGCAAAAGCAGACGTTTTGTATCAATAGGAACCGTATACTCATCAATAGGGCTTAGTACTAGCCTGCCGTATACGTCAAAGTACTGATGAGTATACGGTTCTTGCTGATATGAAACGCCTGCTTTTGTATAGAAATTTCTTTTATTTTTTAAAGATTTTTCGTTTGTAAAACAGCTTTTTCCAGTCAATTCTCGAGCTGTGGATTTGGCAGCAAATTCGGTCAATTTCATATTGACTAAATTCGATATGAATTTATTTCATAGTAAGACTCTCTAGGCTAAAGTGCCTATCCTGTTTCCTTTAGTCCTCCAGTGGGTCTATTGTGTCCCTTGATCGCATAGGATAACCTTTAAACCACCCTAGATCCATCTTTCTTGCTTTAAGATTCTCAGGATACATCTGAACCCTTTGCTTTACAGCTCTACCAGACTTGAAAAGAAGTAGCTACTTAATAGCCTACCTCTTTTATTCAACAGAGTAAGTAACTCGCAAAGCACATGTTGGACGGATTCGATTTCCTCTGAATCCTTACAGCTCCTGGAGAAATCACTCGAAGCTATTCCCAGTCTTCTAGGATAGTATGGCCCAGTGACCCGTAATGACTAGATTCCTAGCATTTGTTCTACTGCCATTAGGCAGCTCTGTTATCGTCCTCCTGTCATATGAAGGCCACAATTGCCACGCAAATATGGCAGGTTTTACTGTTAATTCACCGGAGGTTTGCCTTTTGATAGGCGCCCCTGATGATCTTCGCTTATAAAGCTCCGATCGAGATCCTCACATGAGCTACCGCTGCGTAGCTATCCATTTTAGAGCCCTTTTGGGACAACTCATTAGCCATCTCGTTGGCTGGTATATTTCTTTGGCTAGATACCCAGCGTCATTGTGTTACCTTGTGCCATGTAGTCAATTCCTCAAAGCTGGTCTTACATAATTGCACCACTTTTTATTTTACCAACACAGCATCCAGCGCCTTGATGGCTGCCTGGCTGTCAGTGTGTATGCTGATGTGACGTGCGGACTCTCTAAACATAGATACTAATATTGCAGTCTTTCTCGGACCGGAACCCGCGATAGACATTGTCACCTCGAGTATCGGGTCTGTCATTAAATCGGATATTCGTAGAAAGCATCAACAGAGATGGGCGAACCTGAATACTTGCAGGTGTACAAAGCTGTTTCTTGATGGGGCCGATGGGAATATCTCCGATTTTCTCATGGGGCTCGAAAGGAAACAATATAGAACTGTGGTTGGCATCATTACCGGCCACAGCTCACTTCACGGTCATCTAACATGGCTGGGAGTTGTTGACAGCCCTGAGTGTCTGTCCTGCCTGGAGCGAGAGCCCGAGACAACCGAACACTTTTTGTGTGCGTGCCCGGCCTTCGCCACGTGCAGGCTGGATACTAGTAGGGTCTGCCCTTCTATCTGTGGATGAGCTAAAAAACCTGCCTCTCCAAGACTTGATGCGCTTCATTAAGAGGACAGGAAGGTTTTGGTGAATGGCCTTCTAGCATGACAGCACAATGGGCTGCTTTGACCTCCGTGCTTTGGGATAGGGTCACCTGTCCCCCTGCCTTCGAAAAAAAATTGCAGTCTGGTAAATCGCTGTGAGCTCTGCTTGAAAGATACTAAATTTTTCTGGCAGTGGTACTGTATTAGACCTGTTGCATTGGCAGTGTCTGAAGTACATTCCAACACATGTTTCCGCACTCGTCTTGGATCTATCCGTAAAGATAGAAATATCGGATGTTACGACCATCTGCTTCCCATCCCAATCACTCCTGGTAGGCTTCATTGAATTGAAACCTTCAACAAAAGTTAGCAAAGGTACTTAATAGACTGTTTCTTCACTGCACTCGCTCCCTCTCCGTTCACCAACCCCCCACTCTGAGCCTGATAGGGCTAATCACCGCTACACTTCTGCAATGGAGATATAGTGGCAATAAGTCAAGATGACCAGCAGTGCCGCCGTGACAGTAGTGTGCAAATACCCAGTTATTCTCAGGCAACCGGCCCTTTGGACTTTAAACAGCACATCCAGGTTACATTTCCTCGTCAGTCCCGCCCACCAAATTATGAAGCCATAACAGATCAGCTTTGAATCGAGTATGACTCCCAGATACTTTGCTTCGCTGGAGAGAATAAGATCCTCTCCATCCAGTATTAGTACTCTGAAACTTTGCTCCTGCCTTTTTCTTGTACAAAGCAACATTTTACTGCCTGCGGAAAATGCAATACATTTTCGTCTCCGGTCTGAACTTCATAAAGTTTTTGTATCCACGGGATGCAATTACTTTACTTGTTTTCGAGAACAAAGACAAAAACGCGTTTTAACCCCATTCTAGTATTCAGGCAGGATCACTTAATATGTCGTTTGATTCGATACGTTTTCAATATTGGTCAAGTTCTCTGAACCATTTCAAATAAATCTTTTCAGGAATCACTGCTCTGCCTTTGGTAATACTTTCTGCTTGATTTGTAGCGCCAATGATGGGTTTCGTTTAAAGAAGGAATTGAGACATGTTCTTCTGCGCCGATCGTACTCCTAATGTGTTGCACTTGCACAATGCTGTTGAAATAAAAATCCACACTTGCCAACAACACTCCCATAATTATTTTTCAGCACATTTCCTAATGCTAAATTTATTTTCACTGACGACATCTATGTAGTAGACCTTAAAGCCTAAATGGTATAAAAACCAATGTTGACAACACTGTTCGGCATTCTCGTCGAATTTAAGTGAAATTTGAAATTTGTCGTGCATAGAGTGTGCGTTTCGAAAAATTAAGATTTTGGGTTACGTTCATACATATTGTTTAACGTTTATCATTAATCAAATGTTTAACTTGATAGTTTGAAAATATCAGCGAATAAACAATGCCGTGGATAATATCAAAGTCATTTAAATAAAAAATGACCAAAAAGTTAAATGAGGCGGTAATATGCCATCCCGCATAGAAACCCAACGCCGGCCAAGTTAGGTTAGATAAGGTAAGAGGTGCCGCTGAAATGCTTAACTCTCTTCACTTAGTGCGTCCATTGCGCCTCTTATCCTCATGGGATAGGGTAACCTTTACAATCGCCCTAGGTCCAATTTACTTCCCTTAGGAAACTCAGGATGAAGCTGAACTCTTTGCTTTGCAGCTCCTCCAGCTGGGGGAAAAGATGTAGCTACCTAATAGCCTACCTCTTTTATTGGACCCACCATCTTCTTATATGTTAGCTATGTTTTTTAAACTCTTCATAAACCAAAAACGCCTACAAGCGCTACTTTAATAATATTTTTTAATTTATTCGTTGGAATTTTTCCTATTTTTAACAAATAACAAATTACGGATTGAAAATTCTTGTCGCGCTCGTGTCGTTGCCATTGTATTTTCACGGACGTTTTTTATGGCGTTACTTATCATATCGCTCTCATTGTATTTTAGTTTTAAGTCATCTCTGCATCATCATTATTAACGGTTCGTTTTGAACTTTTTTTTTCACCCATTATTTTGAAAAATATTATGCTTATTTACTATCCAGGTACCATTTATACTTTTAATTAATCGATTACGTATTAAATATTGTTTTCCTGACACTGAAACTGATAGTTTTAGTAGTCGAACAGGAGAAATGGCATTTCTTAAAATGCGTTCGAATAATTAAAGAATAATAAAAAAACAAACATGTTTAACTCTTTCTTTGGTACATTTTCTTCCAATTGAGTGTCATTAATTAGCCGAAGACCAACGTCAATATTTCTTCTGAGGACAATCTACCTTGTCTGTGACCTTTAATTCTATCTTAGGTTCCAGTATAGTCCTAAGGGGCGGCCCATACACTGTTACGTATAGTTATCTAAATCGAGTAGGACAACAATGTTGTCATACAGATTTGAAAGTATCAAATTTGACAGTTTTTGTAAAGGAGACTTGTATTAGGAGAAACATGATAGCCCACATGATAATCCAAAAATAATACGAGTGCAATCATTGAAAGCTCTTAAGGTTAGGTTACCGTTCATGATGGCGAAAAATTCGATTATTTTTTTTTATATAATTTTAGAACACGTGGGTAAAAGGATATTTTCATATCTAAAATATTTTAGAATTCATAGCCTGTTGGGAGCATTGAATAAATAACTAATAAGGAAACGGCATATCGGGTGAAAACCTAAGCCACTCGGCGAAATGTATTAGTGTGCCGTGTTTGTATTCGTTTCGTCATGGCAGTAATGAAATCCTGACATTCTGAAGGGGAACATTTTTTATAATCCAAATTGCTATGTAAAACAAAAATTTTTTTAGCTCCCTCCTATTTTCAGATAATATTTCTTGGCGTTGCCTATGTACGACTGGCATAATTTAGCCACCAATGACAATTCAATTGTAAACAAACAAACCGGCATTGGTAAAATGTTAAATTTTTTGCCATGGCTCTTTATTTTTATAGATATTGCACTTTTATTTTGTTTAAAACAATATAATTAATAAGTAAAGCTATTAAGCTTACTTGAAGAATGCTTTCCCACGACAATAACTCTGTTCGTTCCTGCAGCACAGCACAGCGCACTTCATTATGTTAATTTAGGACTCCGGAGTCTCTATTGCACAAAATGTCGTTCACAAAAGAAATATTCCGTACTTATTTCACACTACTATTCATAAAAATCACGTTTAATTAATTATTTTTCCCAATATCTCGAATTGAAATCCGAAACTTATTTTCAAATAATATGAAATGTCAGAATGTTGAACTGACACAAAATAGCCACAGGCCCTCTTGTCATTTCCCCCCGACCTTAGGTCACACTGTCATTGAAATGCTTAAACACGTACACTGTATTCGCACGATACCCCGCTTCCTTATTAGTTATTTATTCAATGGTTGGGAGCGGAACTATCCGCCGGGTGGAAAACGGGTAGCTGAGGCGCTCGGAGCATGTACCCTCATAAATTTCGTGAAACCGTTAACCTTCAAATTCAGCACAATCAGTTCTTGAAGGAAGAAGAAGAGCCTCGCTGTATAGTGCCATCACTGACATATATATAAATGGACTGCTTGATCTCCTGTTTCATGTGGCACCAGTTTTGATTTCAGAAAGTATGCTCTCACTGTCAATGCTACCAACTGTCGTAAACTGCCGCTATATTTAAATTATTTGGGAATTTACGTATATACATACATGTCAGTGGGATTTACCGAATTTACCACAAAGGTATTTGGGACTATTTGTATCGTTAATTTTTAATTATGAGTCGAAGGAAGTGTTCTTTACAAGGATTTTTAGAAGCCATTTCTCGTTCCTAATCGTTACAGTTCAGTGGGAAAGTATGCTCTCACGGAAAGAGACAGGAATATGAAAGTGGTGCCATTTGCTTTCATGCATTTTTAGTGCAACAAGTAGTCCATTTATATACATGTCAGTGAGTGCCATTGAATAAATAACTAATAAGGAAGCTGGATATCGTGTGAATACAGTGTACGTGTGTAGGCAATTCAGTGACAGTCAAACACATTGAGGGGGGGGGGGGGGGAGAAATAACAAGAGGCCTGTGAACTATTGGACAATTCTGCTTGCTTTCTGACATTTCAGATTTCATGAAAATTTAATTTAGCGATTTTGTGATAAATAGTTAATTAACTGATTTTTACTTCGTATAATGAAATATTGTTTTGTGAACGGGATTTTATATAATGGAGACTCCGGAATCTTGCAATTGTGGTATTGAAGTGCGCTGTGCTGTGCTGCAGAAACAACCGAAGTTTGTGTCGTGGGAAAGGATTTTTCAAGCAAGTTTAATAATTTTACTAATAAATTATAGTGTTTTAAGTAATATAAAAGTAAAAAATTTATAAAAATAAATAGCCATGGCAAAAAATTTAGCATTTTTCAATGTCGGTTTGTTTGGTTATAATTGAATTGTGACACGTCCATTAAATTATCAAAGGCAACGCTAAGAAATATTGTCTGAAAATAAGGGGGCACTAAAAATTTATTTATTTTTACATAGCAATTTGAATTATAAAAAATGTCCCCCTTCAAAATGTCACGATTTCATTTCTGCAATGACGAAACGAATACAAATACAGCACACTATTAAATTTCGCCGAGTGTCTTAGGTTTTCGCCCGATATGCCGTTTCCTTATTAGTTCTTTATTTATAATGTATAGTGCTGGAATAGCTGTGAAATAGTTGTTAGAGATTTTTTCTTATGTTAAATTTTAAATGCATTTTTCTGGGAACATTATTTTTCAGCACGCGGGGTGCTCTACAGCTTCAACGGATGAACCGATTCACATGAATCTCTACGCAATTGAAAGAAAATTCAATGTGCAGGGCCATCAGGAAGCGATTTTTGTCAAAAATTGATTTACAAATAGTTGCTTTGTCCAAAAACAGGTCAAATGGCTGGGATTTTATTATTCAGAGGTTTTTTTGAAAACAAAAATCAGTAAAGTCCCCCAAATTTTTTCTAGTTTAATCATTTTCAACCCTATTGGTTTCGATTGAACTGACAGAGCTGTGAAGCGCCCCGCAAAGACCAAAACACGCCGTGCATGGTTTTGTTTGATGGGAGCTGGAGCCTCTATTGTGGATTTTTTTATAAATAAAACTGGAATTTACTCTTTGTTTCCATTGATAGAAGAATAAAATACGTTAAAATCTATTTTATTTTATATAAAAAGAAAACAAAACCCAAAGTTCAAGCATATTTCATGCGTTATGGCGGTAACCTTTCCTTAAGCTCGCGAGAACATTCACCATCGAATTTGGAAAATATAGAATTTTCAAAAAAGGAAGTAGGGCAGAATCAATGTCTTCACCAGCTTCAACCTAATTGAAGTGTGTAAAATACTGGCAATGTAAAACCATTCGAACTTATTATAGCAGGTATGTCAATATCATTCAGTGGTCTGGTATAAAAACAAATACACTACGACTTTTCAGAGTTAAGTAGAAACCCATTAGCATATACCATTTATTTATCTACTCAAGATCCCATTAAATATGCACGGTGCAGTCCTCAATTAGGCCAATAACAGTCCTCAATTAGGTCAATCAATAACAATAGACCTACTTCAGTAAAGCTGTACATCAGCAGCATACATGTGAATTTTTGATTTTTGAACAACATCAGCAAGATTATAAATAAACGTCTTAATTAGAATGGGACCAAGTACAGAGCTCTGAGGTACATAACATGGGACGAAGATTTTAATAAGGTCCCACCTTAACTTAAGAATGGCGATCACTTTTTTATCAAATAGTGCTTGCACAAATCTGCATTCAGATGCAAGCATCTTATTACATTCAAGCCAACCGTGTATTTGCTTATAGATGAGCTGCTCTAGTATTTTCTATAGGAATGAAAAGATGCCTAAAGGGCGGAAAACGCTAGATGTTATAGCATTAGGATTCGCTGCAGGGATTGGCTTGGATAGTAGTAGTTTATCTCGTCTTGGGAAAGGTAGAAGAGGTAAAACCAGTATTCATGATATGAAGAATGCACTTATCAATCTAGGAAAGCAATAATTGTTTGTATAGTGTGTGATACACAGTGTGTGTATATGAAACGCTTGGATGAAAAACAAACTAGTTTGATATTTTTTTCTCCGCATACATGTTGCACAACATATTTAATCATGTGTGACGTTCTTGTCATATAATCGACATTTGAAAAACCAGTTAAACATGTAAAGATTTATTCAAATTACAATGATATAATTAAAACATTTATCGTTCCGACATAGACTTCTACCACAATTTTTCCAAAGGCTGTAATGACGCAAAATTTTAGATCATAAAAACTTCCATCTGTTACAAAAAATTCTTCATTTCGGAGTCATTTGTATCTCGTCTCGTCTATCATACAAAAAAAAAAAAAAAAAAAAAAATTTCTAACTCCTGATAGGTCTCGCTGCCCATTCGAAAAAAAAAATTCTGTAATTTCCGCTGGCAACGTTTCTTTATTTCTCTTAATAAATTTGTATGAAAATATTTTTATCTTTTTTTAATAATTATTTCTTTTATCAACATATTTTTCTGTGCTTTTGTCCTTAATCCACATTCACTTTCACTACTGAAAATGATATCTCAATTATGACGTTCGACACGTGTGCGGGGTTAAAGCTTTTTTTATATGAAACATATTATTATGGATAACGTGCTCATAGTTGAGGTATTTGCATTTTTACACATATAAATAAAACAAACTACATGCAAACGTCTTCTGTTAAATTAAATATTTATCATGAGATTAATTACTTATTTTTGAGTATTTTTTTAATGGAATCAAAGCTTTCTAAATTATCCAGTTTCCGAAATTTTTACTTTAATTAAATTCACTTCCAAAAGTAAAAAAAAATACATTACATTTTACTTTTTTTTTATTCTAGTAT
This sequence comes from Dioctria rufipes, assembly GCA_963924295.1. Taxonomy (NCBI): domain Eukaryota; kingdom Metazoa; phylum Arthropoda; class Insecta; order Diptera; family Asilidae; genus Dioctria; species Dioctria rufipes. The sequence continues at coordinate 29,303,429 of OZ002740.1, forward strand.
TTATTCTTTCTATGTACTTAACCTGCACTTCATAAAACACGAATCTCACTCACAGCGCGTCTTTTAAAGTATAATTTCCAATCAAATGCTCAAACTAGTTTTCTATGATCAGTGGGGAAATGTAAACGATATCTACATATATGTATATAGATAGTTCTTGCTAACAGATAACTACTATTCTTGTTACTAAAAGTAATTATTTTTATTAATTGATATAACAACGTTCAATTATTATGCAGACCTGATGAATAGGTAAATAGTCACGGTTAAATAATCCTCCCAGGCAAGGTAAAATATTGCTTTGAAATAAATAAGTCGGGAAATTCATGATAATTGTTTTTTTACTTCATTGCCTCCAGATAATATGTTAAGTAAATACGGAGTAGGTATGTATGTATATGCACTTGAATATCATTTCAAAATTATATTTCAAATCCAGCCAGTAAGTACCCCACCTTATTTTAAACCTGTTTAATCATCTTGCGCTGTTCGATCACAGTATTTTACTATACATATAATTTCCTCTTCTCCTTTTAATTTATTTAGGGACGTTTTAAGAAATAATTTTCATTAAATAAAACGTCTAGATAGTGTATAGCATCTGTAAAACAAAACTATTCTTCTACTCCTTGTATGATAATTTCCATTGAGGAGGATTCCGATCATAGAAGGCATTAATTGCTCAATATTTTTTATCTCAATGTAGCTAATCCAATTCCATATTTAAAGCTTGTGAATCGTATTTTGCTTTAGACCATTCTTAAGTTTTATCTTCCTAACACTTATGACAGACATGAGGTATCGATATCTAGATATTCGGAATACCCTGTTTATACACTATGTGTGTCATCAAAGACTAGACTAGATATCAATACCCTCAAAATTTACTGGATATAGCCTGATCCACCAAACTCCTTACTTTGTACTGCGCCATCTAGTGGTTAGTAATAATATGATAATGTGTCAAATTAAGCAGAAATATGTCTGTACTTTTCCCAACAAATCATAAAAGAAGAAGAAGAATCAAACAATTTTTTCCATTTTTGCCCCAAATTATGAATTTGCCGTATATTTACAATTAATCGTTGCCGTTTAGCCTGTATTAAAGCAGACTTAAAAATATGCCAACTGAATTGAAATGGCAAAATAATGGTTTGTCACATCAATATCTCTTTCATGTCTGTCAGGGGTATTTTAATAACTAGATATTCGGAATACCCCGATATGAATACCTACATAGTAAAAAATTTGCACAAATTCTTGCCACAAAACTTAGGTATTTTTCGATAAGATTAGGGAATATTCCCTTAAATGTAAAGAATATTCCCTAAAATGTAGGGATCCCTACATTTTAGAGAATATCACCCTTATTATCGTTGTCACTTTAAGTGAGAAATGTCGTTTCGACACAAAAATGGTATTATGGTTGTCGTTTAAAGTGACATTTGTCGAAAACATACGACTTTGAACGTATTACTGTTGTCGTATTAAGTAGACAAATGTCGATGTAAGTGACAATTTTACTCACTTGGATTTCGTAAGTGACAGATGTTAGATGTGTGTAAGGAAAAAAGCAGATTATGATAAATTTTATAATGGCTTTCTAAGTTGTTCATTAAAACATAAAATTCAATAGATTTTTATAAATTAAATTATTTTTCTTTTGCAATTTTAGTGCAAAAATTACAACAAAAAAACAATTTGAAGTCATGATAGATTTTATGGTGAAGCATCCTGTTATAGATAAAGGGCTAAAATATATCGCGTTTATATATTTTTTTCTTTTAAACACTTTCGAAAATAACAACAATAACACAAAATAAGACAAACCTCACTTTTGATGCTATCTGTCACTTTAAGTGACAACTATAATAAGGCTTCGAAGAAAAATGTCACGTCACACCGTTCGACAACGACAATACGAAAAGTGAAGTGAAGTGAGAGTGACTGCGAAGCTTGTCACTTTGGTGAGTCGACAACTGTAATAAGGGTGTATACCATAAAATGTAAGTTTTTTCCCACTTAATTTTAGGGAGTATTCCCTACATTTTAGGGACTAGTCCTAATATTTTTTACAGTGATACTCCATACCTATCAAGCCTCGTTTCCACTAATACAAATTTTCTTACCCGACAAGTTTTGAAACAAGTTGGCAACATTTGAATGAAAATTCAGACACATGTTGGCAACTTGTTCGATTGTCTTTGTAAAAAATGTGCGTATTTATTTACAAAATGTTCCCAGATTCAAGATTCCAGTTCAAGCAACTGAATCAATTCTACATTTGTGGCAGCATGCTTGTGTCTGATCGCACTTTTTTGAACGCTTGATTAACCACCGTGTAAATCGGGCAACATGTTTACCGAAATTTCCAGCAAGTAATACCATGCTGAACGTAGAAAGCATTAGCTAAGTAGGCTTTATGATGAAAATTTTTAAAAAACATAGAAATAGTAGTCTCACGTCAGCCGCCAATTAATTGTGTTTTGACATCATATAGAACCAGACTTGTATTGGAGAATTATTTTAAAAAAGGAAATAAAAATTAAAGTATCGCTTAGTACAGAACATGATGACCGATGTTTCTGTTTATTACCGCTAGCGGTTCTGCCATTATTTCGATTTCTAATACTTCCTTTTAGGCAGTATTAGTTGACGAACATTCTGGAACAATTCCCCTGTTCCACACGCTTCGATCAAGTCGACATAAGAGGTCTGTCTGTTTACTCGAAAGTTTTTACTCGGTGTAAAAACTTTTACGCATTTTTACTCACAAACCGTCTGTTTACTTTTAACTAGTAAAAATCGAGTAAATTTATACGTTTCCCCTCTTGCACAAAGTTGGACATTTTTACTCATGATTAAGAAGATTAGCAACTTCGATTTGCAATCAGCTGACAGTCAAAAGTATTAAATTGGACGTTAACACGCTTGTTGTGATATGAAGTGAAAATTGATTTGAATTGCGATTAGAATACAGCTCTCGATTGTACTATCACTGCTATTCGAATCTGCCAGAATGGCTATAAGCGACCTTTTAAGCACATATTTTTCCATTTTTTAATTAAATTAGAGAAAGATGTTTTACTTAATCACAATTATTATTTTCAAACCTTCTTTTGCATAGAAAACTTATCTGTCAAATTTTTGACACACGGCAAGCTCAACAAAATTTACTCGAGAAGTGTCTGGTAACTTTTCTTGAGTTATCCCCTCTACCGCATAAAAGTTTTTACTTGATTTTTACGCAAATATTTTTACTCGAAAGTAAATAGACAGACCTAAGGTCGGCTTGGCCTCAACAATACCTAAATAGTAATGTACTGCTTGCAAGAACTGTGTTAAACGTCAACTGGCTGAAGGAAGCGAAAGTCCGCCCCGGCTCAGAGGAACTACAGGTCTCCACCAGGTGCTGTCAGTTGTTCCTGATTCAATCGATCACATTTATTTTACATTTACATTAAATTTTATGATGCTGTTACGTCAATCTAGACACCATCTGGCTTCCTGCCTAGTACTACGTTAGGGGCATTCCTTGAGCGCAAGACCGAGGTGTTCCTCAAGCTATACCGCAAAATCCAATTGTTTAACAATCTGTCCACTAATACGGCTGGTACTTTCCTCAAATTTAAGATTGAGACAATCACCAAAACGTCAAAGCATACTTCAAGATTCCACTGTTAAACCAACTGGCCAGTAATACGACTGAGACTTCCTTCTAACACAAGATTGAGGTAATCACCAAACCTCAAACTACACTTCAAAGCTTTGTCGTTTAGCAACCTGTCCAGCAATAATACTAGTATGACCTGCGGACTCAAGATCGGGACCTAGGTTAAGCACCACACATTCAACTTCAAATGTCTTCAGAGTCGCTTGTAGTGTGTAGCGGAACTAAATTTATCTGCCTATTTCAACTCGACGGAATAAAAAGCAAGTAAATGGCATAAAGATAGCAGTTTTATTTTTGGACTTATAATTTACTCGTGTGATAAGCTAAACAGTTTCTAGATATCCAAGCAAAATAATAAATCAGTAACTATAGTTTAAGAGCCGCCATCTATATCTAGGTAATTATACTACAAAAACTGTACAAGGGTGTATTCAATGTGCTGTAATTTTTCCTAAGTATTTTTACATCTTTACACTTATAATCGCGAATTTTTACAATTCAGCGTCAAGTTCTACCTATTTAGAAAATATTTTTTATTTTTTACTTTTTTTATTTCTTTATTACCTTGTGCATGCATGGCAACAGTTGGTTCATCGGAAATATATATTATATTGAAACGAAATTCAATCGAAAAATCATCATACGATCAATACTAAATGGCATATCACCATCAGTTTACCGAATATAATTTTCAAGAATACGTAAAAACCGAATTCTTCAACGGCACGACAATGGAGCATTATCACACCGCCGCGATCTATCTCCGAATATTCTGGCAGATCTATAGTCAGCACTTAGCACCTTGTGGTGACCTCTTTTTATTTCACTTTAAAGATAAAGATACACGATGAAAGATTTTTGTCTGTAGAGGTAAAAAACTTAGGTCTCGGGGGACAATAAGAAAACAGTCTCTAGAGACACGTCTCCGAAGTTTGTACATGAAATTTTAAGTTTGGTCTCTAGAGATCTGTAGAGATCTTTGTTAATTGTCAAAAAAATGGAAAAGATTAAAAAAATGTATCGTTGGTGTCCAAATTTTACGGGATAAAGGATAACACAAAAAATTAATGTGATTTTTTTTTTGTTTTATTAAAAAAGCTTTATTGGTGAAACCAATTTTTTTTCCCAAATCAATTATATTTATTATTAATTTTTTTTATTAATTTCCTTCTAACAATTTGTCAAACTTACTCCACTTTATTCGTTTTGAAATGACCCGAACACACAAATAGTCTCGAAGACCTGTAGATGAAAAATGCGAAAACTTCTGAGACTGGAAACCGTGCCCCATAGAGACCTGTTTGTTTTGAAATACACGACGAGAGACCGGAGACCAAAAAAGTCTCTAGAGATTTGATCTCTTTAGAAATGTTCTGTGTCTCCAAAGTGTATACATGCGTCTCTGGGTCTCCAGAGACCAAAAAAGTGTTTCGGAGACCAAAGTATATCGCCGTGGTGCTTCATTAATAAAGGATAAAAAATGCTTGGATTGACATTTAATAGCTCCCAAGCGGGCGGCTGTAGAACCCAATGTCTGTGGAACGGTAGACCAAATGCTTTTAGGATTAGTTACCTTTACAAAAGTGTATGTAAAATGTATAAAAGGGAATATAACTGTTGGAAGTTTTCTTTCGACATCTGCAAAATAGGAAATTTTATATAGGGTGTCTCGTATGTGGTGTTACACCTGAAGGCTATGGATAGGTCACGCTTAGACTCCTTTGCTTCTTCTCTTCTACGTTTTCAAGTTATATTGCAACAAGGTTAAAATTTGAGAGTTTTTGCTCGTTGTTTTTTTTTTACTTAACTAATATTTTTCTCAAAAAACATGTCAGTTGAAAAGTTTTTAAACCATTAGAAAGGTCCAACGATTATCTATCTAATAAATTTTAAGTCATCATCATTATCCATAGGGTGTGGCGTTCAGAAGTCAGGGTATAATCTAATAAAAACACCTATATGTCTTTAAGGGGATAGGCCTACCTGCAGACTTTCGAAAAATCCGATTTAGCTGCAGTTTGTTTTATTATATTCTAAACTATTTTCTTTAGTCCTTCATTGTGGATTTTTAATTTTTGATGTAAATTCGATTTTTCATAACCGATCAAACACCGATTTTTGGGTGAAAAATCCCAAAAGCCATACCATCAAGGACTGTTCCTTGATGGTTATTAATGGAGAAATTCATTGAAATTGTTTTCATTGAATTTCAGTCTGCTGTAGATGAGAAATTGTCCACCTTTAAGTTATTAATAGAATCGCATTGACTTTTTTCATATGAAATGATTTTTCTATCGTCAGGAATTATCACCGCAAATCCCTTTACTATAATATCGTCTTCAAAGAGCTGGTACCATGAGCATAAGATCAATATATATAAGGGAATGTTGTCAGGGTTGGCCTGTCGTCTAGATCGACCAAATTCGATTTTTCTATTTTTGACCACTAGCGCCACCAATATGCGAGCGCGGCAAAACTTCTGTCAGTGACAGCGAACTTTTCGCGACATTACAGATTTTAAGCGTGAAAGCAAAGTATGTGTTGTGCATTCACTGGTTTGAAATTATAAAAAAAAAAACAAAAGTTTTTTTCTGCAACAGTGAAAGTGAAGAGAAAATAAGCAATCGTAAAGTTAAGCATTGTAAAGGTGTTGTGTGGTTCATGCTTGAAAACAAAACAAGAGAAAAATTCAATCCTGTAACATGTTTGGTTGTTGTATCACGCAATGCGGCAATGGCGCTTGTCATCAAGATTGGCCACTTTGTGTAGTCAGGGTTAGTTCACTGTGATTGGTGCTTCAAAGATGCTCAAAAAACGTCCAGCAATAATCCTAACGAAGTCCGCCCATAAAAGACCAGCTAAAGGAAGATGCCCTCCCAAAAAAGCACAAAAATATCAATCTTCGGACAATGTAAGAGAGAAGCTTATTTGAAGTGCGCCAATATAATGACGATCGATTACATTTGCTGGAAATGTAATTGAAATAACGTGTCATTAAAATTTTACTGACAAATAGAAGAATCGCAACACTGGCCGCCCTTGACAGCATTTCAGTTTTGTTTTTGTTTTTTAATACCTAATTTTTTTTTACTTTTGTTCCTTTTTCCCAAACCTTTCCAAAAAAGTGCTCAAATTGACCAATTTCTACCTTAAACGGAAGTTATGGGCAAAAGTCAAAAGAGTGGCCAACCCTGACGACATTCCCTTATATACATATACATATATATAAAAATTTGATTTTTGTACTCCATCGAACAATAAATAAATCCCATAAAAAAAGTTTTGAAAAATATTATTCAATTCATGAAAAAAAAAAAAATGTGAAAATGTGCATTTTTTCAGACTTGCTGATGGGGCTACCCCCTTAAGTGCAGTCATTTCAAAACCTGTTAGCAGTTCTTCCCATCACCCACCCGTACAATTTTTAGCATGACCTATCAATAGCCTTCGGGTGTAACACCACATTGGGGACAACTTGTATATGAATTTTCAATGTATAATAAAAAATTTTACTAGTATTACGTACAAATATTGTGAAAATTTTTAATATTTATGTATTATTTAAATTTTAAAAAACCGTTTTTAAAAAATTTGAAGAAAGCATCTTTAATACCTATCGATATAATTGGGAAAAAATTTATAAAAGAATAATTTCAAAATGAAAAATCACTTCACCTTGGCCAACTTATGTCTACTATTATCTTCTACGATTGTGAAGAGATTTTTCCCCCAACATACATATAACAAAATGAGAAAATGTAAGCTTCCAAAAGTCACCTTGTGTTGGTATAAATAAAGAAAGATTATAAATATAAATGATAAGATTTTTACCAGATAATAATCTCATTACAATTTTTAATCAAATATCTACATAAATACTTTTTTCTATGTTAAGTATCATATAAATATCAAAAAAAAAATTTCATTTTCTTTTAAAATTATGATTATCACTATCAGGTCAACTTCCATAATCACATTTTATTTTACGTATATTCTACATGAATTACTTACTGATAACCAGAATACTTAATGAACTTTGGAACTTTTCTAATTATTTTACTTTCAAGTATTATACGCACGCGTATAGTGCAAAGATCATTTATAAGAATATACTATTAATCAGTTATGTGACTTTTAAACTGATTCATACACCTCAAGAATAATTTATACAAAAAAAAACAATTATATAAAAATCAAATGTAAAGAAAAAAAAAATTAACATTGCATAACAAAAGTAAAAAAATTATTACAGAAGCTGTAAATTAAAGACTAATTACAGTGAGATATACAAATAATTTGTAGCTTGAAGTGATATGCTTAATTAATTCATTTTATTATTGCAAATATGGTGAAGAAAAATATCACACAGATTTATCTTCATATAATTATCCTTTTTATTAGAGTTTAGACAATCAACCATAAAAACTACAAGTTTTTTTTTTTTATATATACATATTTGCCAATTCTAAACCACGACACATTAATTGATAAATACCTCCTGATGATATCGAAAAAAAAATGGTTGAAACCACTGTTTCTAACAGTGAAATAGATTTATTACATTTGCAGAATTTTCAAAACAAAAATGAATTGAGCAAAGAAATATTTTTCAATTCTAAATTAGAGAAGAACATCTGACACTAAAAGAAAAATTCCTTCAATTCCTCAATAAAAAAGTACAAAAAAAAAAAAAATCAAAAACAAAAATTTTCCACACAATGAAAAAACAATAAATTTTCAAGAAGATGACGTTAACAAAAATTTAAATGTCTTCATGTCTGGACACACTATTTTAAACTTTCATTCAAAACTTATAAATAAAACATTCACAATTGGGAGAATATTCAAGTTGACATAATTATTTTTTTTTTCCCTTAATAATTGCAACGATATTAAAACAAAATACACATGCGCATATTTGAACTCATTATACAAAAATAAGCTGCGCATTATACCATCAATGAAAAGTGACACTAACAACTACTATAAGAAAACAACAAGAATATAATTATCACTCACTTTCTTTCAGGTATAGGCGTACTCTCTATATCTATCGTGATTGTAATTAAATTCAAAAAGAATTAAAATTTTAAATTTCAATCACTTTAACTTAACGGAACCGGGACGCAACAGCACGAGTCTACTAAATCTAAAAAATCTAAACAACGATCGCGACTATCCGCGAACTAAACTCTGACACACAAACAACACAACTGAATCGAACTGAATTAAGGAATATTTTTTTTTTTTATCATTCCATGTCCGACCTGTTGCACAGTTCACAATCCTCCTCAGACTATTACTTGAAGAAACTTGGTTGCGGTTTGACTTAACGATTCGCGTAGTATGGTGTGTGGTGTTCGCGTATCGTGCTGCTACTCCATTCCATCAAGAAAAGTAGTTAATTGGGGAAAAACAGATAACATTTGTCTTATCATTCATACTTGAACCGATTAAAAAACAACGGCTGCTTGCTAGCTAGCTAACATATACATACATACGTTTCCAAAGTTCCCGACCGGACCGGAACTGATATTTGAATTATACACAATTAATTCCAGTGGCGGCGCCGGATGCTGATAATAATAAAAACGCAAGCTTTTGTGTTTAACTGATTTAATAAAAAACAAAAATTCACACAAGAAAAATGAAAGCCCTTTAAGGTAAAAAAAAAAAAAAAAAAAAAAAAACTCTTCTAACTTCTATCTGAAGTCAGGCCTTGTTTTTGTAATTTACATAAATTTACAAAGTGATAAATCTTGTCAGATTAATAAAGTCGTAGTAAAGTAAGAAATCTAATTTTGGTGTTTTACGTAATTATATCCATTAGGAAAAGAAAAAAAAAAGATTTTAGGAAACAATATCAATTAAGGAAAAACCTTGTTTAATGGTAGAAAAAGGTGCAGCAAAAATCGATGTTGTTCGCTTCAATTCGTGCTAAATACCACAACAACACCGGAAATAAAATTAAGAAGAGCTTTAAGATGAGATTTTCATCAATTTAAGTGAAATCCTCAATTTCTAATATTATTGATACTAAAATTAAAACGAAATTTATTGATATTGTTACATTCTTGAACATTGTTTATCCCCTCATGTAGTAGGCAACAAAAATTCCTATGTTATCTAGAAAAGCACGAATTTAGGATCTTTGAACTGAAAGTAGTTTTTTTTTTTTTTATTGTTTCATCCATCGCCTTGAATCGCCTTTGTCAGTGCTTTCATTTCTTGGCACGAAGTACTCTGAATGCTAAATTAAGATACATTTAACGTTTGTAATTAAGCAGCAGAAACATGCGGATTATGTTATAATATCAGATAAAGTGAAATTTTAAGTATATCAAGAGTTAAATGGCCTTAAAACCAATCGAGGTTAAGTTTCATTTTTAATATTATGTTTTTTTTTTTCTTAACATTTTAATGGAATTAATGGTGAAATTTATAAATTTATTAGTTTCTTATGAAAACAAAAAAGTGGACGTTGCTTTTAGATTTTGAAATCTTGGAATTATTTCAAAAAATCTTATAGAAGTATCTACAATTTAACAAACTCGACCTTAAACTTAAAATCTAAGAGAGCGAGCAAGTATTTTTTTGACTGTAACGGTCACTAATTAATCGGCATAAAGTAAATAAAGAAATCACACTTAGAAAAAAACAAAAAAAACAGTCTGTTGCAATATTTTGTTTTGAATGTCATGAAGAAATTTTCCTCTGGTTAACAAAAATTTTTTTGTTTTTTTTTTAAATTTTAAATTTTTTATTTTTTTATTTAGTAAACAAAGTTTAGATTCACATTTCTTAAATAATGTATAAATCATCCAAATGATTGACAAGAAAGAGATATGGGAAGAGAAATATAAAAGAAAGGAAGAGAGAAGAAAGACAAGGAAGATAAAAAAAAGACAAATAAAATATACAGGGTGTTTCCCATTTGGAAGTCAAATAGAGCAGGAGGTGATAGTGCACAGCTAGGCAAACAAAAAATTGTAGGGGGGGGGGGGAATATCAACCTTTTAAGAGTTACAGGGTGATTAAGAAAAAAAGCTCGTTCTACCCAAAACACCATATATTTTAAAAAGTACTGGGTCACAGTTAAGCATTAAAAGTTTTTTACAGGGTGTTTCCCCTTAGGAGGTCAATAGAGCGGGAGGTAATAGTACTCACCTAGGAAAACAAAAAATTATGGTCACAGGAGAGGGGTGGCATATCAACCGTTTCAGAGTTATATGGTGATTAAGAAAAAAAAGCTAGTTTTTTACACAAAAAACCCTGTATCGTAAAAAGTACCGAGAACACAATCACGAGCTCATTGTATGAAAAACTTCATGGCCTTTCCAACGACTGCTTAACCATCCCCACACCCTCCTCCTCTCAGGAGTTACGGGGGCTTAAACAAAATATTTTGGATTTTTTATTTTATTTTTTTGCAAAACAGTCGTTAACATAACTTTTTTTTTATAATAACTGCAAACTGCAGACACTCCTCGATAAACTAGCTAACTCATTCAATTTTAGCAACTCAGCCGTTGCTTTAATTAATAACTTTCTGACCGATCGTAAACAGCGAGTCAAAGCCAACGAAGTATTGTCTACTGCACTACCACTAATAAGTGGGGTCCCTCAAGGTTCTATATTGGGTCCTTTGCTTTTCAGTCTGTTTGTAAATGACTTGCCTGACATTGTCCAGGATGTGAATATCCATTTATATGCTGACGATGTCCAGTTATATCTCAATAGACCTATTGGGCTCTTAGAGGACTGCATTGATCGAATGAACTGTATTTATTTCTACAATCAAAAATTGAATTCTTCTGAAATACCACCTGTAGTTTTAAACAACGTTTCGCTGCCTATGCTAAATAAAGTCAACTCTTGGTATTATTTTAAATAGCGAAATGAAGTGTTGCGACTACGTTAATAGCATTATCAGAAAAGTTTATGCAGGGCTGCGTAGTCTCTGGCTCTCAGCGAGTATCCTGTCTACTGAAAATCGCCTCAGATTAATTAAAACTTTAATTGTGCCTCACATCACTTATGGCAGTGTTATTTTTCCGAAACTGGATAGTTGCTGTGCTCGTAAGATGGAAGTAGCTTTCAACGACTGCATCCGCTTTGTTTATGGACTTCGCAGGTTTGACCATGTCTCGCTATTTAGATCTCGAATTCTTGGCTGTCCGCTGTTTCCCTACTTGCGTCGACGTGCTCTAGTTTTCTTATATAATCTAATTCATTGTGATCGACCTAGATACTTACGAGAATTTTTCCAGCTCACACTATCACGGCGTAATAGGAATATATTGCTTCCACGTTTCTATAAATCTTACATGGAGGGTTCTTATCTTGTCCAAATTGCCCGTCTATGGAATAACCTTCCCTTGAATGTCCAAACTGCAGGCACTGTCGGAGTATTTAAGCGGCACATGGAAATACTTGTAGTATAATATTTATTACTCCTTTGCTATTATGAATTATACTCATGATCTCCACAGCAGAATTTACGGTAAATTTTTAAATTTAGCTCTTAAAGGAAACTAAGTTCTTATAGTAGCCCTTATTATATTTAATTCTTTTTTTTTTAACTTGTTTCATAATTTAGAAAAATTGTTTCTGTATATTCCTTTCTTCTGTTAACTTTGAAAACTCGATCTCTAGCACCTTTAAATCTAATGTACGAAAAAAGATTATTAACTCTTGTGTACAGTATTCCTAAATAAATATTTCTATTTCTATTTCTATTTCTCTTTAATTTGACCTATTATGCCTTATGTGCTATCTGAAGCTGTTAAAGAGTTATTTGCTCAAGACCTATTCTGAAAGCTATTCTCAAACCTGAATTTGTTCCCTTACTGACTAAAAAAACACGTCATTTTAAAAATTTCTAATTTCGGTATAACATGAATAGGTTGTGGGCTAAAAAATCCTTAACGGCTGCAGACTGCACATAGGGTGTAATAGGTCTACTTAAAGAGGAGAGTCCTCAGTTTTCAGTTCTTATAAAAAAATCTATGTTAACGACACTTTTTGGAAAAATAATAGGGGTCAAAGTAAAAAAAACAAGGTAACAAAAACCGAAATTTTTAGTTCAGACCCCATAACTCCTGAGATGATAGGGGTATGGGGCTGGTTAGCAGTCATTGGAAATGCCATGAAATTCTGCATACAATGAGCTCTTGATCGTGATCGTTTGCTCTGTACTTTTTAAGATACAGGGTGTTTTGTGAGGAAAACTACCTTTTTTTCTTAATCATCCTGTAACTCTGAAACTGTTGTTTGCCTAGATCAGTACTATTACCTCCCGCTCTATTGACCTCCTAAAGGGAAACACCCTGTATTAAAAAAAAAACTTTTAAAATAAATAACTTTTGTAAATAAAATGCACAAAAAATAATTTTTTTCTTTCTAAGTTATATACACAAGAAAAATTTCATTGCATAATAAGAAATGCTAAAACTCAGATTAAATCTTTAAAGTTTGGGCATGAGTTGCAGTTAGACAATATTCTGATTTTAATTATGAATGCCCAAACTTTTAAGATTTAATCTGAATTCTAGCATTTCATATTATGCAATAAAACTTTTTTTATGTATATCGCTGAGAAAGAAAAAAATATTTTTTACTTTTTAATGCAATTTATTTACGAAAGTTATTTATTTTAAAAGTTTTTTTAATATACATATTTTATTTTCTACTTTTTAGTCATAAATTCTATACACTCTCTCGACTCTCAAATCTCGACTCTCGAATCCCGACTCTCGAATTTCGAGCTCGAATCTCAACTCTCTAATCTCCGCTGTTGAATCTCGAATATCGGCTCTCGAATCTCGACTCTCAACTCCCGAATCTCGAATCTCCACTCATATCACACATAAATTGGACAAGCCTAAGGATGGTAATTACCACCCCCCCCCCAAAAGTAACTTCATTTTACCCCATCGGAAAGCTCCCCATTCATTCATTCTAAATCAAAAAAACCCCATGTAAGTCCCTGCACATTGACTACCCTAATACTTGTCCGTCACGAACGGCACTCTGTGGCGCTTAAACACAATTTTTTTCTAGTCAGGGGGGCTTGTAAGCAGAGCTGGGCAATACTTAAGTAAAAAAAGACTTAAGTACTACTTAAAGTACATTTGTGTCACTTAAGACTTAATACTCAATACTTTTGAAATACCCCTACATAGTACTTGAACATAAGTACCTGCTTCTATTTACTTGTACTTAAGACATAGTTTTGTACTTAAGTACCAAGATTTTTACTTAGGTATTTCTGAGTCTATTAAATACCTACAAATATCTAACTCTTCGTAGAAAATCAAACACAATCTCTAGCGCAACTGCTTTTTGTGTAGAGTTTTAAAGCACGCAAAGAACTGGCAAGCTGCCGTACTTACGCGTTAAGGTAGAACCTTAGACAAACTAATACCATACAAACAAGACCGCGCAAGTAGAACAAAATCCAGTAACGTCTCGCTCGTATATAGAATCGACGATGCCTCGACTTGATGACATAACCACTGACATGTATAATATAGACTGAGACTCACTACGTTCATAGAAATACATTGTAGATAGTGGGCTCCCTTCTATACTGCTGACCCTTTCGGTCTAAGCACCAAGTACCAACTGAGAGAGAACTGAAAACAATAAATAAATTAGTGGATTCGTCGAAATACAGAAGAAATTCTAAGTGTTTTATTAAAATCACTTTCGAGATGCGTGCTCAGTTTTTCAATTTCCCGTAAATGATTTTTTCAATGTTGGCACCGACGTAAGAACACTTTCTGACACAAGCATATTATATACGTCAATGGACATAACAAAGTGTAAGCAAGCACTGCCTCGCTTCAATATAAAATCAACGACGCCTCGACCTGATATAGGGAAGGTCTCAATTTTGTCTTACAAATTTTTTCCTTAGAATTATTATGCATTATTGGAGGTGATAATAGGTGCTTGGGCGAACCTCTAATAGTTTTTAAAAGTGTAGTAGTGAGAGGTGAAAGTTTTACTCTACTTGCAGCGTCGAAAAATATAAAAAACTATAAATAGTATCCACTGGTTGCTATACATATTATATTTTCAAAAGGTATTTATTTATTAATATCTATTAATTGAACTCGAAAAACTTCATTATATTACTGCCAACGTACAAAGATTCTAAAAAAATACTTTAAAAAGTACTTCAAAAAGTACTCAGTACTTTTTATAGACTTAGTACTTAGTTACAATACATGCCGTACTTGTACTTACCCTGAAGTACTCAGGCCTTCGGTACTTGTACTTGTACTTAAGTACTTTTACTTTGGTACTTGCCCAGGTCTGCTTGTAAGTTGATAAAAGTTATTTAAAAATAGAAAATAAACAAACCTAAGGTTATCCGCTAGTCGACTGAGCTACTATTTAGAATATTGAATGTTTTATGTTATGAGGTAATGCCTTGTCTAAAGGTGTGATTAACCCTTTATTATTACTCGGGGTCGAAAACTACCCCAAAAATAATTCATTTATGTTTTTCTCTAGAAAATTCTCATCGCTCATTGTTTTAAAAGCGTGCTAAGGACAACTGAAATTAATTCGGAACCAATAAATAAAACAAAAATCGGCACTTTTTCTGAGAATTAATAAATGTGCTGGGGTCGTTTACAAATTTCAGGAAGAATTAACAAAACGCAATACGTAAGGTTGAAGAAAAGTTTACAATGTTTTTCGCAATTTTTACAAATTTGTAGTGTCTAGTTTAGTATCTATACCAAAGATGGCGTGGACGCTTTTGACTAATTGTGTCACAAATATAGTGTGCAGAGAAAAACAAGCCGGTGGCCAATCTGTGTATTTTATGGGCTCCTCTAGGAATAGCTCGTTTATTCTTTTACGTCTTTCAAACTCAAGGAATAATGAATCTGCTGCAAAAAACGTGCTTTTTTAAAAAACAAAATCCTAAGTGTTCTAAGATCATATTTAGAGGAACGTTTTGAATGCAGCTTTTTGCCTACTCGGATTAAAGACAGGACTGCCAGAATAATTGAAAAGAAAAAGCATGTTGAAGAGTTGGAAGTTTCTCGTGGAAAACTGAGACAACTTACAACTAGATAATAAAATCTCCATATAAGACCGGATCACTTTTACTATTTTCTATTAGAGGGCCATTAACTTGTTTTAATTAGACCGCTTTTTTGTGAGGTTTTCACATCTAGATGTAAGTTGTCTCATTGGAAAGAGAGCAAAGTGCGCGCTTCCTGTCCATGATCAAAAGATAGAAAAATCAACTCGCAATGCGACAGCTGCCAACGATATATTTACTCAATACATACCTTATAAAAACTTGTGTTTTAACTGCCTTCATAAATAAAACAAAATGCATAATTAGATGGTATATGTACAATAATATTATTCCCAAATTATTAAAACTTTCATATTTAAAAAAAACTTTTGAATTTCCTGTTTTACAAAGATCGAGTAATCGTTTTTTTTTTTGTTATTCTTTAACATCTTAACGAAGTTTTGCAGAAAAGTAATGAACCAAGAATTGAGTCTTATGGAACTCCACAGTTTACACCCAAGAAGAAAAGAGTACTTGAAATGAGCGTAGACGTCCATTTAGATAACGATGCAAAGACCTGACTATATTAGGAGACATGTAACTAGCTTAGCTCTCAACATAGATGGTCACCAATAAAAAAAATCTTTGAAGATGTCCAGCAGAGCTGGGATAGGATTATCTCAATTGAATTGAAAATCTCATATACTACTTTTAATAATGCAACGATGAAATAGTGCCTTGATCGGAAGTCAAATAAAAATCATTCCGAAATTTGCATTGATTTTACCGCCCCCTGATTTTACATCGCCCCCTCACACCAACAAAATAACACAAAATTAAAAATGTTCTTGCTACTCACCGTCACTGCAACAGTGACATGGTCTCAGTATTAAGCACTTCATATCTTCTTCCTTTCTTCGTTGAAATTAATTTCCCTCCAGAAAATTCACCCGTTCTTCCAAAGGAGCTGACACAATGAAATATGGAAACCTACTTCAAATGTTCTTATTTTCCATTCTTTGATGCCAGCGCTCAACATTGCTTTTTTTTTTTTTGAGAATATTAAAATTTTCGTCTTTACATGACACAGCTTACTCGACCACTTACTTCTTATCAAACTATTTGTCAAAATAAATATGTTAAAAATTCACTTAAAAATATGAAAGAAGTTTTTCTTTAAATTTTGATTCTTCAAATAAAGGTAAAAAAACGTCACGTACACATAAAAATTTTCTCTGTAAAAATGACACATAAATCAGTAGGACACCTAGCCTCCTATTTTTTATGTGACGCATAAGATTTTACTGCCTGCGCACGGACAACATACAAGTCACTGGGTACGTTCACTGACACGATAGCGTCCTGTAGCGTTGTGATAGCGCGTTGTGTTGTGAACAAATGTTAATAGAATTATTTTGACAGTTAGTCACTACAGTGGTGACTATTGTGTAACCAAATTGCAATGAACTCAAATGAGAATAACGTAGCAAATCAAATATTTTTGACGTTTGTAAAAAATAAGTAGATTAAAAGTAAACATGGACTTTTTTCGACATTACAAGGAAATGAAGTAATGCATTGAAATTGATTTATAATAAAAAAAAACATTTTACCCATCACACAGGCCATATTGTTCTCATCAACCAAAATTGATATATTTTCTGCTTCCATTTCTATATCAATGTCACTTTGACAACACAAATTTATTATCGCACAACTCTACTATCCTAAATATGGTTAGTGAAATAATGCCCGCTACCCTTTACTCTTGGCCGTCTCAGTGAACGGATGAGAAAGTAACTGGAAGTGACTATCTGTCATTTGCTGTGTACAGTGAACGCACGATAGCGTTGTGTAGTGACTCGGTAGTGACATTATGTCACTATTTTTCTGTCGGTGAACGCACCCACTGATATATATAAAATGGACTGCTGATGGCAATACAATATTTGTAATCCCTTCTCTGTCCCCAATACCTACTTTTAGGGGCAGTAGACAAAAATTGCATAAATTTATTTCTTTAAAAATCAAGTTTAAAAAATATTTGATGTTGTAGGAGATAAGCTTCCAAGAATATAAATAATTTCGAATGAATCTGTAATTTGCTGAACTTTTAATATGAATATTAAAGCGAAAGTAAAACTTGAAATTGAAATAATTGTCACACCCTGGCAAAATAAATTGACCCTTATGAAATAAAAAATCAGGCTGTCCATGTTATATATGTCAGTGATACAAGTATAGATAAGAAAATCACCATATAAACCCGGATCATTACTCCAAGATTCTTTTACTTTATATTCAACGAAAGAAAGCTATCAGTTATAAATATTGCGAAGATTTTATATGGCATAACACAGCAGAGAGAGAGAGAGAGAGAGGACTTGGCACTTTATTCGTTATTGCCGTAGGATATAATTTTGCAGATATAAGAGGAATAATTATTGGGCGATTTAAAAAAGTGAAACACGTACTTTACTGATCGAGCGTTTATTACAGTCTGTTTAAAATCTCTATAATTTTTCTTGTCGCTGAAGCTGAATATTCTAAACTTGGTGATACGGGTACCGTTGGCTACCGATAACAATGCAGACTAAATATATATATATATATCCAGTTAATGCTATACATACAATGCAAGTATTTGTATGTGCAAATTGAAAACAGAAAATAAATTAGATTATTCTTTTGCATTGGTACAACAATTCCTACACAGGAAAGTTTAATTGTTTTAATAATAAATTATATACTGTTATAAATAAAATGTAAGTGAAATTCTTTAAAAATAAATAGGCGTAACAAAAAAATTTAACATTTTCCAATGTTTCTTTACAATTGAATTGTCAGTGGTCAATTAGGTACATGATATCCTATCCGCCATATAAAGGCAACGCCAAAAAATATTATCAGGAAATAAACGGGACACTAAAAATTCTTAAAAAGTTAAAAAGTTATAAAATATTATAAAATTATAAATTTAAATATTTATTTAAAAATTTTGCGATATAATGGGATCCCATAACTAAAACGAACACATTAATGCGGTTCTAAATATCCTTTTTGCTATATAATCTAATCACGCAATTTTTGGTACACAGATATAAGCCTTAGCGCCTTCTCACACGAGAAGTTTTTAGGGAAGGAAGGAACTCCCTCTCCTTGTACTAAGACGTGCCAGCACAATAATGTTGCTCCGCGTGGTTCCTTATATGATTACCGAAAACAATTGTGTACGTGTTCAATTAAGCCACAGTTTTTGATATAAGCAATAACTGTATCACAAATTCACTACACGTAATGATTATTAAATAATTATATTATCAACTCAAATCGCACTTAAACATCTGTACAGTATTGGTATGCTGCCCGTATTCTTGATCGAAACTTGGTAGCACGAAATATTTCCTATCCCCGAATACTTCTCATCTGTAAAATTTACCTAAAAACTTCCGCGTGCGAGCTATGGCCACTGACTTATAACAATGGACTGAGCGATTTGCTATTTCATGTGGCACAAAAAATATTGTGTTTCTGTATATCACCGTTAGAGCACCCTTTAAAATGATTACATAAAAAACATGTAAAACTCAAGCAATCAGATGAAATTTTACACCCGAAAATCGAATTAAATTTAAAAAATGTATTTTCTTGTGTCCAAGTGATATTTTAATCGCGTATAAGGAATTAAACTCGTTTCGACTTTAATTTTCAAAAGTTATTCTTAACTGAATCCTGCTTATGGGCAAGAGAGACGGAGCATGGTAAACACTATCTTTACCTTATTCCTTCTGAGGTGATTGCATCTGTAGCCAACATAAAAACATCAAATGGATAAGCAAATGTTCCAGAATGCAATATTTTCTATTGGTAGCTCCAACTCTGCCATAGGGCGAAAGAGAGAACTGTAAAACTTGTGCCATGCTTGCCTATAGGAAAATGACAATACGCTCAGTCCATTGTTATAAGTCAGTGGCTATGGCTTAGAGATTCAAAGTAGTAAAAAATAATATTAAAAAAAAAATACTAGTATTAACAAAAAACTAATTGTCGTTCGGTGTTGCTGTATTTTTCTATGAAAAATATAAAATATTTAGCTTCATTTGACATATGGATCACAAAATTCGGTTGCTCCATTCTCGAGACATGATTTTTTGAAAATTACGTTTGTAAAATCACCAAATTTCGAACCTTCCAAGAATAGAATTAAATTGCACACACACACACACACACAACACACTCTGTTGCAATAATTTTGCCCATCACAAGGCTTTAAATTGAAATCCTGAAGGAACAATTAAGCCACTACGAAGAACTGAAGCGGCATCAATACAGAGCTTAGTCATGCTCCATTTTAAAGGCTGTTGCAACATCTACATTATGTCCGTTGACAATTAAATGAGAATTAACATAACAATTTTTGTAGCTTTATTATAAATAAACAATTTTTTTTTTCAGTTAATAAAAATAACAAAAAAAAGCGGGAAAACTTAAGAATGTTGTGAGAAAAATTTCTTTCTAGCGGATAAAAAAGAGTGGCACATGAGACTACAAATATGTCGGCGAGTGTAGGGAATTCCCCCTTTTCAATTGTAATTAAGTTACAATTTTCAAGAAAAAGACAAAACAAATGAGAAACACAACGATAATTAAAATGTAACTATGCAAGCACATAAAATGAAGACGCTACTAATTATTTAAGTTGTATGAGGAATTATTCTACACGCCTACCTACCTACCTACCTAACAACCTACCTTCCAACTATAAACACTGAAATCAAGTTAAATTGACCGACAGGTAATGGACGTTGAATAAAGTCGACCGATTAGATTTAAACATAATAAAATTGTCTATTTCACGACAATGCTAATTTATGC
The DNA here is from genome assembly GCA_963924295.1 of Dioctria rufipes. Lineage (NCBI taxonomy): Eukaryota > Metazoa > Arthropoda > Insecta > Diptera > Asilidae > Dioctria > Dioctria rufipes. The sequence continues at coordinate 29,324,020 of OZ002740.1, forward strand.
AAATAATTTATTATTGTTTCATGTAAAAATTGTTATAATCAATAGATTAATTGAATAAATAAATACACCTGTCACTGCCACGTTTTTCGTGGTGTTTTCCTTTTAAAACTGTGCCACAGATGCGAGATTTGTCAAAAAGCTCTGCTAAATTACACGATTGGGGAAATCTGAAAATTTGCTGTCTTCATTCATTTCTGGGTGGAGAAAATCCTGGAAAATTGCCTTTTTTTTGCCTTCTTTTCGGGAGCCGTGAAATATGTTTTAATTTAAATGATATATTCGTGAACCTTGAATCCGCCTGCGTCGTTTGAGTCCGGCCCGGTTAATATCTGTTGCAAAAAATTCGCACTTTTTCCTTTCGTGAAATTTCTGACCATTGGTCGTCAGAGAATTTGGTTAAAAATTAGTGTTTTTTTCTCATAAACTAAAGGGTTTCGATGGAGTTAAAGGGTACTCAGAGATGAGGGCGACTTTCAGTAAGCTCTAGTCCTAAAATTAAATAAAAACCAACGCGTTCACACAAAAACAGAAAAATAACATGAAATTCTGCCAGTTCAAATCAAAATGTTGAGGTATAGACGGAGAGCTTTTTCGAAAATGAAATCTCTTTGGTTTTTTAACTGGCTACAATAATTAAGCTTTAGCGAATAAATAGATGGCGCTTCCCGTAAAAGTTTGTTAGTGCATTGTATGGAGCCGAAGCTTTTGTAAATGCGATAATTCTGAGCTTTGCATTTTAACGTTTTTTTTCTTCTATTTAAATAAAATTGCAGTATTTTCGCGTCTTTCTGTACTGTACACAATATAGACTTCCATCTGATAAATAAAAATTCATCTGTTAAAGAAAGCAAAGCAAATGCAGAGAAGAGACATGATAATTATTATTAGGGGCTTTTAGTACTTCTATTGACAGTGCCTACCGTAATAATTACTAAAAAACGGTTTACTGAAAAAAAAGGTTTACTACGAAGAAATGCGACATTTTATAAATTTAAAGTAACATCAGTAGGAATTTTTATTATAAGACTAATTTTCATTAATTTTTATGGTGATGTTACAATGCACACACGAGTCTTACTACGTTACGTTGCTTTGATAGTTCGCTTATAAAAGTCAGTGTTGTCTCTTTATAACAATTTCTGTTACAATCTTACTTACTACAGCCACAATAATTTTGTTTGCTTTAAGAATTCTATAGAGCTGAAAATATTGCGCTGTTGAAGAAAGTTTTATGTAGTACAGGGTTGTACCATAAGTTTTGCAATAGGTAGGTTTGCAATGAACTATTGCTTTTCAAAGTATTCGTCATAATGATCTACACACTTTTGCAATTTACGCTTAAACCAATTTTTACAGTATTTTTTCCACTCCGATTTAGTTATCTCTGAAACATGGTTTTTGAACGCCTCAACAGCTGTTTCTGGCGTCGAAGATCGTTGTCCACGCAGTTTGTTCGTTCTTTACGGATGGAAACAAAAAGAAATCATTAGATGCCACATCAGTACCGAGACTCAGCTACTAGAAATTGGCAAAAAGTGAGTGAAGTGAGTCACTTTTCTGCAAATTTGATTCTGCTAAGAAATTCACTCACTCACTTCACTCATCTTTAATTTTGCTGTGAGTCCGGAGTGAAATCATCGAGCAGCGATTTTATTTTAGAAATGGTAAGTACGTATAGTAATTATTTACCGCTAATAAATTGTAACTCGTCATTTGCATACTAGAAAGTTCTAATTGATGGACTACAATAAAGTTATAATGCAAAGGGTCTTCCAATAAGAGGTGTTATTTTAATTAGCCCGCTATTTCGGTAGATGTCACTTTTGGAGCTGTCATTTTTCGACATTTGATAAGTAGAAACTACGCCATTAATAAAAATGGAACGATACACGATTCAACAACGCATTGAAATTATTAAAATTCACTATAAAAATGGTGAAAATGTGGCAGAGACGATTCGTACAACTCGAATATTTTTGGGTCGTCGTGAAGCACCTTGTCGGACCGCAATACAGAAATTGGTAGAAAAATTCGAGCTCTCGGGACAAGTTCGTGATGTGAAGAATAAAACCCGTGCACGTCGCTCAAGAACAGCCGAGAATATTGCTGCTGTAGCCGAATGTGTTGAAGAAATCCCAGGTTTGTCCATTCCTCGTCGTTCTTTGGAATTAGGCATTCCACAAACGTCATTACACCGTATTTTGCATAAAGATTTGGGTCTTATGGCTTATAAAGTTCAGTTAACATCCGGAATTCCATCGAAAGCTCATCTTGAGTGATAGGCCCATTTCCATCTCGATGGCTTCGTCAAAAAGCAAAATTGTCGCATCTGGGGCTCGGAAAACCCAAGAGTTATTATTGAAAAGCCTCTCTATCCTCAACGTGTGACTGTTTGGTGCGGTTTATGGTCCCGCGGGGTCATTGGGCCTTACTTTTTCGAAAATGAGGCTGGAGCAACAGTTAAGGGGGAACGGATTGCGCTATCGACATATGATTAATGATTTTTGATGGCCGGAATTGGATGGTATTGATCTGGACAACGTTTACTTTCAACAAGACGGCGCTACGTGCCATACAAGCAACGAAACCATTGATCTTTTACGGAAAAGTTTCCGGACCGTGTTATCTCTCGCAGAGGTGATCACAATTGGCAACCGAGATCTTGTGACTTAACACCTTGCGACTCTTCCTTTGTAGCCACGTGAAAGAGAAGGTCTACGCCAACAGCCCCGCGTCGATTCAAGACCTCAAAGATGGAATTCGTGAGGCTATCGAGGACATAGGGCAGCCATTTTGCGATTTGGTTATGGAAAATTTCATGAAAAGAATATGGCCCTAAAGGCGTGGTCTTGGTGGTCATTCGGCTGATGTTATTTTGCATTATTAACGGCATACCTTCCACTTTATAATGAAATAAAGATCCGATCATTTATCTCAAAAAATGGCATTTTGCTTTGAATATTAAAATAACACCTCTTATTGGAAAACCCTTTATTAGAGGGGATGTTTGTTAGTGCACAGGGACCCCAATGCACGGGAGAAAAGAGCTGAAAAATTAAATTCTTAGAATATGTTATATTATATTCCTCCTTATTATCTGCATAAAATGTTTAGAGGACAATATTTCGCAGCCGTGTTCATTTTCACACTTAAAAAAGCCAGAAAGCTGTGAAAATGACATTCGAAGTTAATATTCGAAAATACTCATTTCACTTTTTTATAGGAATCATTTTATTTTCGAAAGTGAGTGAATGAAGTGAGTGAAAGAAGTGACTGAAGTGAATCACTCACAAATTAACTGAATCTCGGTACAGGACTGTACGGTGGATGACCCATAACCCATTAATTCAATTCTACGATTCTTCAAAGCCACAGTACCGATATGTCCATTTATACCGAAGATACATTTGTTTCGAAGAGCTTCGTGTGCGTTTCGTTAGATTTGGCTAACCTTTAAACACCCATACAGTTGACTGTTGTTTACTTTCGGGCTCATACGAATATATGCAAAATGCGTCACCTGTGTAGATGTTATACACGTATTTTCATACATCACGATCATAAATTTTTAACATTTCTTTGTACCAAAGTACACGAACGAGCGATTGTCAAATTATACGGAAACCAACACAAACAAAACTTTCGCACAACCAGGTGCTCATGCAATATCCTTTCCAAACTTGTCACACTAATACATAGGATCGCCTCTAACATCGATGTTTACTGGCACAACAACCGATTTCGGATGACCTTCACGAAATTTATCCGCCAGCGAGGTACGGCCATTGATTGAATTCATTAAACCAGCAATACACAGTGGTTTTTCATCAACAAATACAGATTGAACTTTATCAGCACACTGTTGAAAAGTTAGGCTACTTCGATAATCATTGCACGACAATGTTCACGAATTAATTAAATTTTTTTGCCGAGATAAAATTAAGTCAACAAAAAGTAAACAAATCAAACTTTGCGTTGAAAACGTCAGATCGTCTCAAATGACATTAGTAATATAGTTAAAATGCGTGATTTGGGTAGTAAACATGGATGGATTTATAAATCAAGAGTCGAGAGTAGAGAGTGAAGAGTGGAGACTGGAGAGTGGGTAGTGGAGAGTCGAGAGAGAAGCTTTTTAGAATTTATGACTAAAAAGTAGAATTTAAAATATATTAAAAAAACTTTTAAAATAAATAACTTTCGTAAATACTCGTAAATTGCACTAAAAGTAAAAAATATTTTTTTCTTTCTCAGGGATATTCACACGAAAAGTTTTATTGCAATGCAAAATAAATAAGAAACGCTAGAACTCAGATTAAATCTTTAAAGTTTGGACATCAGTTGCAACTTTTAAGATTTAATCTGAATTCTAGGATTTCTGATTTTGCAACGAAACTTTTCTTGTCTATGTCATTGAGGAAGAAAAACTTATTTTTTACTTTTTAGTGCAATTTACGAGTGTTTACGAAAGTTGTTTATTTTAAATGTTTTTTTAATATATTTTATTTAACATACTTACCTTGCTATAGAATATGGGACCCAGTCGGATCACAGGCATATGTATAATCAAAAAAGCAACAGAATGAGAAATGGAAGGCGTGCACCATAAGCTCATCGTGCATATTATCATAAGTATAGAGCCTGAGAGAGGATATGGGGGCCCCGGCCAACCACAAAAATGGGGCCCACTCCATCTTAAAATCATAAAAATATGTTAACCAAATAAATAAAACATAAAAAAGTTTTTTTTTTGTTTGTTAAACATTTATGAATTTTATTTAAATAAAAATTAAACCTTATTTGAAGTAAGATTTTTTTTAATATATTAGTGCTAAATGTAAGTAGGTACTGCAAATGCCTTAATAACTGGACTGAGAGTGAAAGGAAACAAATTACTTTAAAAATGCCTTTCGAGCTTTATTTTTTGAGAATTTCTTTATAATCGTTGAAAAGTCCATTGTCTGCCCAATGCCAGAATGTATATGAAGCATTGATAATCCATTTAACCTTTCTTGAGACATTCCTGATCTGTTAAAATTCTTCACTCAAACAAATTTGGAAACAATTCAATTAAATTTGTTTCTAGTATGCTCTGTAGCTAATTTACTGGGGTTAATTCTGAATTAAGTTGTAATATCTGCTTTGAGGTTTTTATTTCCTCCTCATTTAAATCGGATTTTAAGTAAATTACAGACTTCACGCAAGGATTCAAAACGCCTTGTTAATCCAGATATAATCGAATCAATAATATAAAAGAAAACGTTTGTTCTATAATGCTTTTCGGCGTCGAATTGTGTTTTAATACTGCGTGTTATTTGAAACTCTGGCAGAATTTTTGAATTTTCTGTAATCTCTCTTGTATTTGAAAGTATTTTGTTCCATTGTTCACGTACTTCCTGAATTTTTAAAATAATATTATCTATACTCTTCAGCTTTTTGCTATGCAAAATTTTTATTGTGCTTTGCTGTGCTTGGCTTGGGGCCCGTGCCAAATGGCCCTCATGGCTCCCCTCTATCTGGCCCTGCATAAGTATATAGTATGATTTATAAAAAACATATATGTTCTAGCCCCCACCACCTCTAATAATATTAATTGTTAACAATAAGAATAATTGTGCACCACAGTATCATATAAGCTTTCTCTAATCGTAAGCATAGCATGTGTTTTGGCACCCTACTCCTCTGCAGCTAATATATAACATCCGTATAATATTTCATGTTAAAGGGAACATAGTAAGGACACTATTTAGAATTCTATTTAGGAGACTAGGATTTATGAGTGTAACCATACAACAAGACTCAGATGTCAATGATAGCACATGTATAGGAATCAAAGGTACTTTCATGGGATTCACCAATATTCATCAAAACCTTATGGTGTGAAGGAAAGTTGTGTACCTTCTCATCACAATATCATATATACCTTCTCTAATCTTAAGCATAATATGTGTTTTAGTACCCTGCATCTCTCCACCTAATATCAGCGATCTAGACAATAAAAATGCAATAATGTAGCATTAAGAAAGCGATTCTTAATGTTTTCGGGAATCTAATCTTTAATTCTCGAGATATCGCCAGAACATCGCCATGACAATAAAAGGACAACAGAATTTTAAGTGCTGTCTTTATCGCACAATGTTTGCTGGGATCAATTAACGTGATGACAAATTTACAAAAGACACAAGAACATTTGTTTTATAGGACTGTATATATTTTTTCTTCAAAATAGTATTAAAAAGAAATAACAAAATAAGTAAAAAACGAGTTTTCAAACAAAACTGAGGCCAAGCCGCATAAAAAAGTAGAAAATAAACTTTTCTTCACACACAGAGGTGGGTAATCCTACGTTCTCTCAATTTTTGTTTGTAACTCGTTGTATCAGTCGCACTGCAATAATGCATAGCCAAGTTCTTTTCCCCCATTCATTCAAGAGACGAAAGTACCTATATGACATTATTTGTTTCTTTCTAAAAAACAAAAAAAAATCTAATTTTGTTCGACTGCTTCCTATCTTAATATTATGTTATCTTTGGTAAATTCTTGAGTAGTAGTAGCACGTGCAGAATGGAATATCGTGAGGGGCGCGGCGGCGGGTTAGTTTAATAATTCGTGATTAAATTTATATACCTTAGTTCGGGTTAGGTCTCGAAAATTATTAAAACAACGCTCGTCTGAAAATTATCAGATTTCATGCTTCAAAACAAAGTGAAAAACAACCAACGGTCAACTTTTGCCAAGGCACACTAAGCAGTTCCTTAGGGTCCCACACTTGTAGGTGGCCCCTACAGAAGTCAAAATAGTATACATGGAGGGCATATGACACCGAACATTAAAACAAATTAATTCCTGCATACAGGGGCAGATTTACCAATAGTCAGATCAGCAGGGTGGCAAATTTTTGGAGACGGCAAATTCTCAATTAATGAAATAAAAGAAAACCAGATCGAAGTCGCACTATCCGGGCGGGACGGACTCAGAGTTACCGTTTTCAACGTCATTATCGACAGGTTTATTTCAGAACTACAAAGATGTGGTTCTGCTTACGAGAACTTGAGTAAAAAGTTTGACTGTCTCATGAAGCTACATAGTAGCTTCATGGAACTTGAAGGCCTTCTATCTAGGAGATTTAGATGGGACTTTGGAACACGAGTGTCTGCATCTGCGAGCTAATTTTGTCGTCCACTGAAAACGGCTTTTTGGACAATTACCCAAATGTGGAAATAGCGCTCCGGACGTTGTGTGAAAAATAACGGTAACATTTTTGTTTTATCAAATTATTTAAAAAAAGGGCCTAACTCTGTTAACCGCCTAGGGTCCTGGGCCTTCATGTGATAACCTTACTGTAAAACAAAATAAGTCTTAGTCCGAAAACGGTTATTGAACCTGCAATTAACTGCTGAATTGAGATGGTAATGATATATACTGTTTTTTTTAACCCACCTTTTTTAAATACTGTTTTTAAAAATCCCGACTTATAAGATTCTATTCCATTTAAAACCTGATCCGAAGAAATATTAAAAATGTCATTTTGATAGGATTTTAAAAATCTCTTTGATCTCCGTTTGATCATACAATTAACTGATTTAAAAAAAAAACTGAAATTCAATCATCTTTCGTTAATTTTAATGATCAGTTCTTTTGATTAAAGTGTAACTCTCCAAAGTGGCAGAAAAAGGAACTTCGAATTATTAAATCAACCAAAGAACGGGATAAACTTATAGTAGAAGAAATGTGCTCAAAATATTATTTTGCATAGAAGAAACAAAACATACACGGATCCCTTGCTAGAAGTTTTCCTAATCTAATTTAAATAAAACAAAAATTGGAAATTGTTATATGTACGCCTCCATCTATTAGCCGAAAGGACGTATTAGAGAACAAATGTATTTTCTGAATTTGTCGTTCGAATTACTGCAAGAAACGGGAGATGATTCTTTGTGTTTATGTAAATATTTGGATATAGGTAGCATTAGTAGATAATTATTACGATCACAAAAATGGAGATCTCCCTAGACTTTTCTGTACTTCAAATGAGAGAAAACAAAGCTTAACTTTCTTTTTGACACCACCAACACTTTCAAATGCCTACAGTTTTCTATAGCAACAAAATACATTGGAAAATTTGAAAAATCTTAAATCATTTTTTCACGAAATTATTTGAATCATTATATTTGACGGAATCTTAAAATATTTCGCAAATGTGTTATGCTTCTATTTCGTCGCCTATTCAACAATTCTCTAGCTCCAGCTGGTAATTTTTCACACTGATCAAAATGTTCATTCATTATATTCTTTTTTAAATCTTATCAGCACTAATTTGATTAGTAAAAAACATACTTGGCTCTTAGTCTGAAACTAAAAAACGAAAAGTAACTTTCAGCAAAAAAAATTCTTCTTACGCATCACATACAATATTTGCAACAGCACCTCCACTAGTATACGCATATAGAAATTCATTTCGATTTTCATATAGAAACGCACAATTTAATCAAAATCAAAAAATGTTTACTTACATTTAAATAAAAAATGCCGCTCTTCTATTTCTACAGCAATAGATTTTTGTGTCGGATCTCCGTTCGTCATTTTGTTATCCTTCAAAGTATCCTTATTAGGAGAATATTTGTCCGTTGTCATCACACACTGCTTTTAGCTGAAAATTAAAACAAATAAACAAAATATAAATAAATAAAAAAAAATCAATTAAGTACAAAAATTTACAAATTAAATGGAAATAATGTAATTAAAAACTTTTTACTAATGTTAACTTGCTCATGCGCACTTTAATTATGCGATTTCGAAGAAAGCCGCTATCTGAAGAAAACACGTGAAAAATTATTATTTCATTTTATCTTTATGAAAAATTGCAACAATAAATCATATGAATCCGCAGTTATTAAGCAAATCCAAATGTAAATTCAATTCGAATGTCCTCTTAACACCTAGGTTGTGTATAGTCGGATAAGCCTGAAATTCTTGTGTTAATAGTGTCACCATAGATAAAGGACTGATTTACAACAAAACAATTGATGCGGCCCGCCGCCGCCCGGGGCAGTTTTCTCTCTCTACAATGATGATAATAGATCAGGGATGTTGTAAAAACTTTTCAAAACTTTAACATTTCTCATAACTTCCGAAAGATTTTCAAACAAAGTCTTTCTTATCTTCACAGAGGATTATACGTCGTCACACACAACACAAGTAGAATTCTGCGCAGTCGCAATTCAGTTAAAAATAGATAGGTAAATAGTCTTTATTCAAAACTTTGTTGTACTGCATATGGAAAATCAATAGCTCATACGGTAAACTAGGTTCATTTAACTGAAATTATTTCCATAATTCCGTTTACATATATACAAAGTCGTTTCAATTCAATTCTGTTTCGAACTTTGATTGAAAACTTTTAATTTAGAAATGAATATGAAGTTCGTAAAAAGTTAAAGTGACATAAAAGCATCTACCATAGGAAAGGAAGCTACGAGCACAGACAAAAAATATACAGATATCGACTGTAGAACTAAGAAGTGATGTATGGAAGAGCTCATAGCAAACCTCAATAACTCACTGATCTCGACTAAATATATCATGGGCTCGAACCAAAAATGTTTTTCAATTGAAATCGACCATATTTCTTCGGAATTCCTGTGGTTTATTGGTGCTGTAGACGGTCCGATCAAATTCTGTCTACGGTCTTGTGGGATGAGTTGATTGTGTTGACGAGGGGGGGGGGGGGGGGGTTAATACATTAATATTTTCAATAACTTGCATTCTATACAATACAACAAATGTTTTGCTCTTACACTTAGTTCGAAATTTGAGTCTCTTCCCGATATTTATTCTCATATTTTACGACTGGTCAGGCAGGGAAGTCGAAACCCTGAAAGTTCTTGCAATTATTCGTTCTTTGACTGTACTTAAACATACGCACAGTCGTTTTTTGCATTCCACGAACTGAATTTATTGGAGTAAGTTGAACTTTCGCTGTGAACTCGCATCTTATCGTCGATTTGCATTAACTTCCTACTGGTATGCCGCACATTTTCCCTATTAATGCAATTTCAAAATTTTTACCTACTTTATCATATTTCAAACATTTCAGATGTGCGAAACAATATCGAGTCCATTTTTTGTGAAACTTTTCAATTTTCTTAATAGTACAGTCAATAGGAACTAAATAAGGCCTTTGCCCTACAAAAGGTGGGGTAGTTGTGATTTTTATATATGTTATTCAATTTCGGGTCTCTATGAAAAATCCAAGTTTAGACCCTTAGGGGGGGGGGTCCGCCATTTTGGATTAAAGGTACCAAAATTTTTTATTTTTTTTTTTTTTAAATAATTCCTCAACGGTTGATCCTATGACAAAAATATACAAATATAAATTTGAAGAAGACTAAATTCCCTATATTTTTTGTGAAACCAAAAGAATGTTTATATATACTACCGTTTATACAAGGTGTTTCGTCCATGGTGGTCCATAGAACAGGAGGTGACAGTAGTCACCTAATCAAACAAAAAATTGTGTGGCAAGGGGAGAACGGTATCTCAACTGTTTTCGGAGTTACAGGGTGATTAAGGAAATTCGATACCCTATATTTAAAAAAATACAGAGTGTACGGCCACTTACAAAGCTCATTGTATGCAGAACTTCGTGGCCTTTCTAACGACTGTTCGACCAGTCCCGTACTTTTCTCCCCTCAGGATTTATGTTGGGCTAAACTAAGAATTTCGGATTTTCTTACCTTTTTTTTATTTTGACATTTTTCTTTTTTTACAAAAAGCTGGTTAACATACCTTTTTTTATAAAATGTGGACTCTCCTCTTTAATTTGACCTATTATACCTATCTGCTCACTGTAGTTAAATAATTATTAGCTCATAAGCTATTCATGTAATTCCGAAATTAGACGATATTTTTTTTTTAAATTACCTGATTTCAGTCACTAAGGGAACAAATTATCTTTAGTTTACCCCACCATAACTCTTTGTATTTTTATACCTATGCTTATCCCACTGACTTATAACAATGGAATGACCGATTTGCTATTTCATGTGACACAAAAAATTTTGTGTTTCTGTATATAACCGTTAGAGCATAGAGCACCCTTTAAAACGTTTACTAGATAAAACACATGTAAAATTCAACCAATCAGTGAAATTTTACACCTGAAAATCGAAATAAATTAAAAAAATGATATTTTAATCGCTTATATGCCCTAAAACTAATTCCGACTTTAATTTTGAAAAGTTTATTTTTACCTGAATCCTGCGTGTGGGCAAGAGAGACCGAGCATGGTAAACACTATCTTTACCTTATTCTTCATGCGATGATTGCATTTGCAGCCAACATGAAAACTTCAAATGGCATAAGAAAACGTTCCGTAAGCGATATTTTGTGTACACAGAATATGATCGGACCGTCTATTAATAAACCACACGAATTCTGAAGAAATATGGTCGATTTCAATTCTAAGAAATAAGTGAATTTCTGCCTATATTGAAAAACATTTTTGGTTCGAACCCATGATATATTTAGTCGAGATCAGTGAGTTATTGAGGTTTGCTATGAGCTCTTCTATACATCACTTTCTTAGTTCTACAGTCGATAACTGGGTATTTCTTATCTTTGCTACGAGTATATATACATGTGCATGTATGTGCAGTGGATCGGCTGGACCAAAACCCTCGAGAATACTTCACAAGCCATGAAAGAGACTCCCTCCCTACCACATGCGAAGCCCAACGTAGTCCTTACATTCTAAAATATTTGCAGTGTTCTTATGTAAAACTGACAAAAGTTTGATTTGAATAGCTCCTCCGCCCTAAACTACTATTCATACCGAAAAATGGTGTTCTGATAATCTTAAGCTTGCTTTCGTATCTTCCGAACTGTAATAAAATTTTCATACCTTTCCTAACAAAATTATTTAAAAAAATTTATCTTAGCCAAATGACTACGATTTCTCAAACAAAAATTCACAGCTGAGTAATCATTGTAATGTCGCTGTGCCGTCATGCGATGCCGTGGGCTGGTGATATCGAATGTAGCTGCCTACAGATTCGGACTCCGGCTGCACATAACACATGCACAGCTGAGAGGTATTGAGCGTAAAATGGTGTAAGGTTACTTTATAATCAAAACTATTTTATTATTTTGTTAAGGAAGGTATGTAGTAAGTGCAGCCTTTGGGAAGATAAGGAACCAAGCTGTAAATTACTAGAAGACTATTTTCCTGTATGGGTAGTAGTTTGGGCTCTATAGCATTTATAAAATCAATGTTTGGTACTTTTCCATAAGCATCAATATAGAACATTTTAGAGAACGGACTCCGAACGCACACATATAGGTTTCTGTTTCATGGCTTGGGAAGTATTCTCGAGGGTTTTGGCCTGACTGATTCTTCCCATTGCTCATTGGCGTGTGCGCTGGAACCCTCTGACCCGCATGCCATATGATGCGATGGTACCAGAGCTTCATTTTGCGTGTCGCTTCTCGGTGTAAAGGCTGAACTATGTACAATAGAAATATACTTAAGTACGTTTACTTACGTAAAGCGAACGCTCCCTTTAATTTAACAGGCGTACACAAATTAACTTTAACTCGTGTGAGGGGAACTTTCGTTAAGTTTAAGAATAGCTCATTCCGTAAGAATGCGATGTGTCCAAACAATTAAATTATTACTAATTGTTTAAAAGCGCAATGTAAAAATTAAAATGGAATAAAAATGGTACTGCGAATTAATCGAAACCATAAATCTTCAATTAAATCAACTCCCACTTGTTAATTTTTTTCACTTTTACTTTTTAAAATTGAAAACATTAAATATCAATAAATAATAAATAGGCTAAAAATATCAATTTTTCGTAAGTAAACCTCAGTCTCGTTTAATTTCGTAAAGTTATTTACATCTATTGTAGTTCAGCCTTAAAAGCGAATCATGGTTTGAGAAAAGTGCCTTATCAACCTTCCTTGGTCCGCTGTAAAAAATTTCACCGACGGCTCTTTCACTAATCAAGGAGACGGTGCTGGTGTTTACATTCTTAAACCTGACATTGAGTTACTCACTCGGAAGGCAGACCACTGTCTTCTAGGTTGAAGTCTTCGCAAACGCAATGACAGCGTAGATAGATAGCCCTTGATATGGAATCAAGAGAAAGGACATTGCTATCCTCTCAGATAGTCGAACAGCCTTGATAGCTCTGAGTGGACCTGGGATAACATCTACGTTACTGGCAGCATCTATGGATAAACTGTTTATTATTATGGTCGTAGCATACTGCATGCAGCAGTATGCTACACTGAAGTTAGCAGCAGTATGCACCGTGTGCTACCCGGCGATTGTGCTGCCACGCGAGTGAACCCTGGCTAGACAGAGTACTGAAAAACATTTTCGAGAGAAGAAGAAGCGAACGGAGTTTGTCTTGTATTCCGGAATACGAAATTTTCTTCTCGTGCTCTTCCAGTTCCAGAGATTTAATAATTTACCGTTTATTTCCTTTAAAAACTAGCGTTTTATCCCGCTATTTGCTACTTAACTTGCATTTAATAAAATTATTAAGGTTTCGACATGTTTGTTAATATTGGTGGACGAAGAAATTGGAGAGTGATAATCACTCAGTCCAGTATCACACTATTTGGAAACAATTTGTAGTTGTAAGGAAGAACGGGCAATCACTGGCTTCTTTTAGCTCATTATATCTTGGAAGCCTCATGCCCCGGCAGGATGAACACTAACCGGTGAGACAGCATTGACGATAACAACGAAACGGGCAGTCACTGGCTTCTTTTAGCTCATTACCTTGGAAGGTTCTCCAGGTACCTCGACTATTATCCCGAGTGTAGACCAGTGCCAGTAGTTTTATGCTCTCCTTGAAAATGGGGGGATCGAATTGACTAATAGCAAAGAACATTTAACAGAAAGAATACGCATCTCATATATTGAAAAGTTTTGTATGGCGGGTCGTTCCATTACGACCCGCTCTCACAAATCGTATGAAAACCCTCTGCTTGTTAACGATCCTCCACTAAGCGGTGGTAATATTACAACCCGCTTACACAAATTTTACAAAAACTCTGCTTTGAATGACGGCCCGCCACCAGTCACCAGTGGTGAGTGGCGGCTGGCAGGTCGTCATCATCAAACCACCCGCACAGCACCAGAGCCTACACTCCGTATCATGCTCATGCATTTCACTGCGTGTTCTCTTTACTTCTTTTCCCTCTTCTCTAAGAAACCGGTTTCATCAAGAATACTTTATTTGAAAGAATTTTCATTTACATTGCATTGCAGCAGAACAGAGAGGGAATTGTAAGATGAGCGTATGGGATAGGAATTGGTGGGCGACAAGCAGTCTAGTCACAATCGCGGTCAGTTGCATTGATTCGTGTGCTTGGGCTTAACATTTTCATGAATCTAGTGCTGCGTTCCTTTTCTCGTTCTGAATGAATCTGTATGAATCGACAGAACGATGTCATAATTTAATTCTGTGCTCATAGAAAAGAAACGAAACAGAACCATTTCAAGTGTTTGACATTTCCTCCATTTGATAAAATCAAGTAAAAATTCATAAAAAATGTTGTTTATGAAAAATAAAACCATTTTCCAACAAAACCAACTTAAATTCAACTATTACCACCTCGTACTAATTGCAAACAACCCATTCACGAATACAAATTAAAATCGTTCTGCTTAAATCCGAGAAAAACTCAGGTGATTCAGAACGATTCGGAGTCCGAAAAAAGCGATGACAGATTGAAACTAAATCGTTCGGCCCGAGAAAAAGAACGACATGGATTGAAAAAAATCATTCTGAACGAGAAAAGGAACGCAGCATAGGTAGCGAAAATATGCTGTGCAAAAGTTCTTATGGAAAATTTTCGAGTACCTAAATTAACAGAAAAACCGGCTCGCCTCTGGCTAGGCAGCATAGGAAACATAAAACTATGCATGGCTGCTGGTGTCGGTGTGTGTATAGCTGTGGGGTGATGAAGAACAGAGAGTATGGAACAATGTTCTCTCAGTCTCAAATCTTTGTTTCTTCCCATCTGTTACCTCCCGACCGCATCATCAAATAACCATACAACTTGTGCATTTTTAAAGGCCAGATGAAGCTTCTTGTTAAGTTATATGTTCTTTGCTAATACCCATCATAATTTAGACGTGTTAATATGATTAAAGCTAGGTAATAGAATTTAGGATAGCTAATTACTGCAACGCATAATCACTATCTTGGTGTGGGTCCATGCATTTGATGAGGCCCGAACAAAAATGAAATCAGTATTAAATTAAAACTCGTTATGGGTTTGGGGTGGAAGACTCCTTACGGTTTCCGAGATAACAGCACTTAAAGATATTTGGGGATGTTTTTATCGACCTGTAACTTTTGAACGTTTCACCCTATGATGATTATTTAACATGTGTTAGGTAAAAAAAAAAACCTTGAACTTTTCCAACGGTTTAAAAATTTGTCTCCTACTACTTTCCGTTTTGAAGTCATGGCTCAGCAAAATCAAAATTTCGGAATTTTAAATCGTTTGTTTTATTTAACCGCTATTTTTATCAAAAAACTCGTCATCAACACCAATTTTTCATACTGGATGTAAAAAGCCCAAAAGCTTTACTTTACAATGACCTATCACACTCTGCATCCAAAATGTAACCGTTTCTATCTTTTTTGCACTTTTCTTCTGATTCCCAAAAGATAATTGCCTACTTTCTGGCAATGTTGGGCAAAATGCAATCTGATTGATGATTAATGATTACATATTGATAATATTATTCAGAAAAGTAATCATGATTACATTTTTGATTACAAAATTTGCAAAAGGTTTAAAATTGTAGTTAAAAGAAAACAAACATTGTTGTATTTCTATTCCGAAGTCGGTAGTGAATAACTCGCATTGCCTTATTCTACAACAGCTGCATTCTGCCCTTGAATTCATTCGAACTAGCATATAACAATGTGAAGCAATATGAAAAGTGTAGCAAAATTAAAGCGTTAAAAGGCATTATTGCATTTTCCATGCTCAACGACTTTCTTATACGCCCCAGAAATCTAATCTTTTTCGCTA
Source organism: Dioctria rufipes (assembly GCA_963924295.1). Classification (NCBI taxonomy): domain Eukaryota; kingdom Metazoa; phylum Arthropoda; class Insecta; order Diptera; family Asilidae; genus Dioctria; species Dioctria rufipes. The sequence continues at coordinate 29,340,082 of OZ002740.1, forward strand.
TCTTTTTTCACATATAATCAAGATCCTCGAATTTAAGCTGATGATCAGATATGTGTGAGTCTCTATCAATAGAAGCACTTACATTCTTCACACTGACTTCAATTAATACATAATTCAACAGTGCCTTGGAGTTTTCTACAATAAAAATTCTTACGATCACAGATTGTTTGTTTTCTTAGAACTAAATTTTAAAATCTCTTGAAAAGTTTCATTTGTAATCAAAAAAGAATGTAATCATGATTACGGTTACATTTTCCTAAGATTACTCGATGTAATCATGATTAATGATTGATGGGTAATCATGATTGATGTAATCATGATTGATGTGTAATCATAATTGATGTAATCATAATTGATGTAATCATGATTATTAATCTGATTACAAATGTAGTTGATTACACCCAACACTGCTTTCTGGCACTAATTGAACTTTGAACACATATCATCATAGAGTGTAAAGTTCAGAATTTACAGGGTGATCTATAAAAACATACCCAAATATCTTTAAGTTCCTTTATCTCGGAAACCGTTAGGATTTCCTCCCCTCCCCCCTCCCGCCCTACCCTTCATCTAAGCATGCCCAATCCATAGCCTTCGGGTTTCATACCACTTATCGGTCACCTTATGTAAGTGTTCGGGTAACTGCCAAGACCTCCTTTTTGAAATTTGGAAACAGATTATAATTGGAGGTTGCCAAATCTATAGTATATTGTAATTATAATTCGAAATTTAGCTCTTCAACTTTTGAAATTGCAATCCGAGACGAGTGATACATGTACTATAGGTAGGTCCTTACCATTCCTTAGTTCTTCAATTCGAAGGTTCTGAAGTGAGTTGTAGAATGTCGCACAAAATACGGTTCGGTGTACAACTCTAGTCTCTTTATAAAACGAGAATGTGTACGATGGTATAATATTATTAATTAGGTACCTCAATGATTTCAATCGATTATTTATTGCAATTTCATTCAATTGTCAACAGATATAGGTCATCCCCACCCTTGATATATTATGAGCTCTGAATACACCATGCAAGGTTTTGATATAAGAAATCTTTAGCTTTTAAATGTCGAAAAAAAATTCTTGTTTAGCTGAATTATTTACTTATGCAAGAAAAAATTTTGTATAAAAAAAAACTAATTTTCACGGTTTGGTGACAAATTATATTTGTTTGAAAGTGTTTTTACAAATATTTTTCTCTCCATAAAACCACATGATAGATGAATGAAAATTTATTAAATGTTTTTGTTCTCCTCTTTCGAATAGATAATGGGAATAAATTTGATTTCCATTAATTATTATTAACAAATTCGCAAATTGATAAATCAGAGATTAAAGAAAACAAATCTTTTATCTAGACGTCCTTGGATAGTCATTAACTGACCAGCGCAATGCTAAAGCTTTTTTATTCTTTTCGGACAGAGAGAGAGAGAGAGCTACAAATCTGAATCGTATAAGAAAAGAACAATAAATATTTCCCATCTCTCAATGATGTAAAACAAAAATCTTTACCAGAAATTCCAAAACATTACATTACACCCGTTGAATCGGTATTAAAACACAACAATTAAACAAACCTTGGTCCACTCACTCCATGCTTCTGATTATCTTCACGTTTAATATGACGAAAGCGATCAAAGTTCGAATCATCGAAACCTGTCCGCCTATTTCCAATACAAGTTTAACATGAATGCAATTTTCTAGTGCGATTATATCAGACATCTCGCGAAGAGTGATGTTGACCCATTGATAGAGTCCAAATCCAAATCGTTGTCGGGGTCAATGGCAAAATTAACACTTTTTGGTTATAAGAATGGCGGGCGAGTGGCTGGCGGGCAATGCGACATATGAATATGCATAAACCGCCATAATATCGGTTTTGTTTTGTTTGATTTCAACGAAAGTTGTGCTATGAAACTACAGACTGTTGCGGTTGGTGGTTATATTAAAAAAAAAATCAAATAAAAATAAACTAAAAAATAAAAAAGAAAATATGCGGAGTGACTCTTCTTCTACTGATACTAATTACCTTGAAATGTATTTATAGATGTCGAGATTTATTACTAATTCGTGACTTTTTATGATATACCTATGTCAGGTACAGGGTCCTCATCAAAATCATGTTACACGCACTATGGGGGTATTCTTATGCTTGGCTTTGGCGAATTTTTATTTAGAAAGGTTAAGGTGAAAAGTAAAATAAAAATTTTATAAATAATATCAAAAAGTGTAGTCTTGTTGCGCTAATGATTTTATAAAATTGCACAGAAATTATAAAAGTAAATTCAACTGCTGTGTTATGTTACGGTATAAAGTATTGACATCGTATTAAAATGGAAAGGTTTGTAATTTCAAAATGGAACAATTATGGTTTCGCGAAATATTTTTATTTCAATTCCAATGCAAATATTGGTTTCAAATTATAAATTTTTGGTATGTATAAATTTTCTGTTAATATTTCTCATCAACATTATGCCAACATATTTGCCTTCCAGTTAGGTTGTAAAAAATGGAAATCAATTTGATCGATCAGTGTTGATAAAAAACAAACTGATTTCGATCATATAACGATCGGACAATTGATTTTTTTCTTCCCTATATTAACACTTTGCTACAGTAGTTTTAATAAAAATGTGTAAAGAAATCAAACATAAGAATTTCAAATATACATAAATATCCTATACCATATACTCGTATATTGAAAGTTGATACAAAAGTGATAGTAGTTAATAATATTTTTTAATCATTTTGTTTTTATTTGACCTGTTATCAAATGAAGGGGTGTTTTACAAAGCCCTTTTTTTATTTTTTTTACGGAGAAGTAAGGGGGAAACGTGTTTTTTAACAAATTTGGTGGGTTTGTTCATCTCGATGCTGTGCATTTTTTGATCAAGTTGGTTTTGTTGCGGAGGGTAAACTCTCGGCAGGGTAGGGGTGAAATTTGAAAAAAACGGTTTTGCATACAGGGTGTTCCGGGAACTATGGGACAAACTAAAACAGATGAAAGTAGAGCTTATTTGGGATCGAAAACGTCATTACACATTTTTCCAATTAACGCTTTGCTTTCAAGATTTTTGCATTTTTCTTCCTTTTCGCAAAAAACCTGCTTTTTCATTATTTATTTTTTTATTTTGGTTTTTATTTATTTGAATTTTATAACTAATCACTTTTTCAAAAGTGGACACTTGGCGCATTCTAATAACAAATAAAAATTTTGCCAGAAGCTATTATTTTGAAAATAATTCGAGTTCAAATTGAAGCATATGATAGTGTTAAACGATCTTTGAATTACTTCAAAGGTGAATTACATGGAATTTTGTCATACATTTTTTTTGTCAGGTACCTCTAAAAACTACCTCAACTTGTATCCTTTCTAATGGTATCAACCATCCTGTGTTTAATTTCTACCTTTTCCCTAAAATTAGCCCCTTTTCATTTGAGGTCGAACTCAGTAAAATTTCACTTCTCATCATTGTGCAATTATTGCTGTATTTTTTTGAGGGATATTACTGCGTATGTTTTCCTAAGGGATTACACGTCAGGTACCTGGACACATATTCTCATTTTGGTTCATTTTCTAAGAAATGTAATGTTTTGTGTCTGATTGGGAAGTTGTTGATAAAAGAAATTGTCTGAATCTCAATTATTGCTGTATTAATTTGAGGAAAGTTGAACCTATATTTTACCGGCAGGTACTCCCAGAGAGATGCCAACAGATGAACGGTCACAACAACAAATCCTAGAACTATTAGAGAACACTCCAGGTTTAAGCATTAGAGAAATCTCTAGAAATATAGGAATTTCAAACACACAGGTAAAATGAAGAATAATGATTAAATTCGCCTTTTAAACTTTAAATTTTCTTGAAGGTTTGGAGAGTGCTTCGTTGGAACAATCTGCACGCATTTCATTACCAACGCGTACAAGGATTGCAAGAAGGTGATTATGAACGAAGGATGACATTTTGTAGATGGATTTTGGAAAATCAATCCCGCTTGCATCATGTGCTTTGGACGGATGAAGCTTGTTTCTCGCGGGATGGAGTAATTAACTATCATAATCTACATTACTGGGCAGTAGAAAATCCGCATGTAACCAGAGCGGCGAGCCATCAACAGCGATTTAGTATCAATCTATGGGCAGGCATATTAAACGGGATACTAATTGGACCTGTAGTCTTTCCCTCAAGATTAAAAGCCGCGTCGTACCTAGACCATCTATCCAACCACCTATTTGAATTATTGGAGGATATACCACTACAGAGGAGAAGAGAAATTATTTTCCAACATGACGGAGCTCCAGCGCACTATGGGCGGACAATAGTAAATTGGTTAGACGAAAATTTCTGTGGACGTTGGATCGGGAGAAATGGACCAGTATTATGGCCTCCACGTTCGCCTGATCTTACACCGTTGGATTTCTACCTCTGGGGATACATGAAAACAATTGTCTACGAAGAACAAATAATGTCCATAGAACATCTTTCCTCACGAATTAATTTAGCAATTAATAAAATTAAGAGTGAATTAAATCCACCAATGATTAAGAGATCTGTGATTAGAAGATCTAGATTATGTTTAAGAGTTGGAGGTAAAACCTTTGAACAATTTATGTAAATAAAATTAACAAACTTCATTATTTAATATAAATAAAAAAATAAACAAATTAAATGCATAATATTTTCTTGGGACAGCCATTTTTTACATAATGCTACTAACTTGCCTTGTTAGTGAGATTCAGACAATTTCTTTTATCAACAACTTCCCAATCAGACGCAAAACATTACATTTCTTAGAAAATGAACCAAAATGAGAATATGTGTCCAGGTACCTGATGTGTAATCCCTTAGGAAAACATACGCAGTAATATTCCCCAAAAAAATACAGCAATAATTGCACAATGTATGAGAAGTGAAATTTTACTGAGTTCGACCTCAAATGAAAAGAGGCTAATTTTAGGGAAAAGGTAGAAATTAAACACAGGATGGTTACCATTAGAAAGGATACAAGTTGAGGTAGTTTTTAGAGGTACCTGACAAAAAAAATGTATGACAAAATTCCATGTAATTCACCTTTGAAGTAATTCAAAGATCGTTTAACACTATCATATGCTTCAATTTGAACTCGAATTACTTTCAAAATAATAGCTTCTGGCAAAATTTTTATTTGTTATTAGAATGCGCCAAGTGTCCACTTTTGAAAAAGTGATTAGTTATAAAATTCAAATAAATAAAAACAAAAATAAAAAAATAAATTATCAAAAAGCAGGTTTTTTGCGAAAAGGAAAATCTTGAAAGCAAAGCGTTAATTGGAAAAATGTGTAATGACGTTTTCGATCCCAAATAAGCTCTACTTTTATCTGTTTTAGTTTGCATATCGCCTGAAAAAAGAGACGTATAGAGTTCGCTGATGTCTTCAGTTACCAGTATCATCCTAGGCTACAAATAGTAGGAATTTAGGGTCCCGCTTGAGGGCGGGGGGTGGACCTAAAGAGGAGAGTTTCCAAAAATAAGGCTCCCAATATTTCATACATTGCAAAAATCAGAGAACCCTCTACCTCTCAAATAAGCCATTCGATTGGATTCATATTTAAAATAATTAATTTTGAATAATTTTTTATTTCGATCGCGGTGACGGAGGGGAAATTAAGATGGTCAGGGATTTTTAAATTATATAACTTAACCATTTGACCTCGGAGCAATGGTGATACTCAAACTTCTTCTCATGATCTGAGCTATTCGATTCGGTATTAGATTATTCAAAATATTCTAGATTATTCAGAATGTACTAAATCAAACCTTGTTCCCATGTTGGTGTAGTATTTTTTCTATTAAAAAAAAAAAAAAATAAATAAAAGTATTCTTTATAGTCGGAATTCTTTCTATATCCATATTTGCTTTTATAGTACTTCCCCATTTTTCTACTCGAACTGAGGTACCTTAGATCGAATCTAATTCGGTAGGGTTATGTCCGATCGAAAAACTATATTCACTATTCCTCTCAGCTAATTACCAGTTATAATTCGTAGAAGACATTTTTTTCATCGAAGATATACTATATAATAATATATTAATATACTTTTTTTTTGTCAATTCAGACAACTTTCTCGACACATTTTTTGCTTCCGAAAAGCCCATTTTCATGCACATGGGTCACATACACCCCAGTTATTATATTTCGCATATATTTAATACTGAAAGAAAAAAGAATTCTAACTGTTCAGTTAAAAACCATTAGTTATATGCAGAGCTGGGCATGTACAAAAGAAAAAATACTTAAGTACAAGTACCGAAGGCCTAAGTACTTCAGCGTAAGTACAAGTACCGCATGTATGAAAAGTACTGGTAGGTAAGTACTTAAAGTCTATAAAAAGTACTGAATACTTTTTGAAGTATTTTTTAAAGTAATTTTTTAGAATCTTTATACGTTGGCAGTAATATAATGAAGTTTATAGAGTTCAGTTAATAAATTTTATTAAATAAATACCTTTTTAAAACTATAATATGTATAGTAACCGTGTGGCTACTACTTATAGTTTTTTATAGTTTTCGGCGCTGCAGGTAGAGTAAAACTTTCATCTCTCATTGCTACACTCATGAAAACTATTAGATGTCCTCTCAAACACCCATTATCGCCTCCAATAATGCATAACAACATTCATTTTTTTTCACTTGTTTTTCAAATCACGCAATTTCGCTATTTGGGACCTGTTGATGAGTCAAACCAAGACTTGAAACTTGTCACCAAAAATTAATGGGTTGTGTGATGAAATAACAAATTAGAACATTTTTTAGCTTTTGCTATATACCGGAGATATCCCAAAAAATTCTTTCTTGAACAAAATTAAGTTTAACCCGGTAAAAAGTCCAAAAGAGTAATCTTTTTATTAACTAATGTATTTAGTGAAAAAACTCTATTTGCAAACGAAAAATCTTTGAAAAAAGAAATTTCTTTCCAAAAGAGGGCGTTTCGAATCAGCAGGAACCATATTACTCATCAGTACGGCTTAGTTCCTGCCTGCTGTATACGCTAAAATGAATCTGAATAGCCAAGCTGACCTCATATATGCACTTAAAAATAATTTTTAAATGTGAATTACATTTGAGGCGAAATACTACGTGCCAGCAAAATTTAGCCCTATCGGAACTAGTATTTTTGACTAAATTCGCTATGAATTTATTTCATAGCAAAATACTCTAAAAAATGATGGTCCCGATAGGGCTAAATCTTGTTAGGCACTCAAACAAATACGTAGTATTTCGCCTCATATATAATTCATACTTAAAAATTAATTTTAAATGCATGGACAGGAACCAAGCTGTACTGATAAGTAATACGATTCCTGAGTCGATTCAAAGATCCGGACCTCTAAAGAGAGTCATCAAGTGATTCGGTTCCTACTTTTGGCACCAGATGATTCTAAAATAACCATTGAATTTCGACTCAATATTTCATGGGAATACAATGCTGTAGTATCCCATCACTGACTCTGACTGTCAAATCTGTCAGTGATATGTGTTGCGAAAGTAGGGTTGATGCCATCAAACCCGTGCATTTTACTAGCTTAGAGATATCTATGCGTGATCGTTTGGTTCGATATTCTAAACAAAGTTAATGTCGCTTCAAAATATACTTAAAAAATCCTACTTTGAATATAAGTATGTAGTTGAATGCTGTAACATTCTAGATAGAACCATAGATTTTCTAAAGCAGAATTCTTTTACCACGTCGTTGATAGAGCAGTTGAATCAATGGAAGAGAGATTTCAATAACTACAGGCGCACAGCCATGATTTCGAATTTCTGTATGATATATAATTATGCTCTCAAGTCATCAATGAAAGGAGAAATAATGAAGAGCTGCAAAGATTTGCATAGAATATTACTAGGTGGGGAGAACATGGATAATAATGGTATTGATCTGTGTGACGAAATTATGAATCTGGCTGCGATCTTGCCTGCTGATCAATCCCCAATTGAAGCTTTGAATTTCATCGTAAAAAATGATATTCTGTTGACTGTATCCAACGTTGTCATTGGCTTGCAGATATTTTAAATTTTACCCGTTTCAGTGTCGTGAGGAAGTCGGAGTCTCTCGAAACCGAAAATTCTTAAAAATTATCTGCGATCGACAATCAGCCAGGATTTGCCACCATTCTATTGAAAGCGAATTATGTGATCGCATCGAATATCAGGAACTTAGTGAAGACTTTGCAAAAGTAAAAGTATAAAAAATAAATTTTGAGTGATGGCTATTTTTGATCAAATGTTATTATAGTGGTTTGCAGTCAATAAATACGGTGGGAGTGACGAACCACCGGGTCAATTTCAATTTCAATTTATTCAGCAATTGGCATTGTACAAATGAGAATATAAAATTCTTTTGGGTTGCACAAGTTAAAGAATACAATAACTAAACAAAAAAGATTTTTATACTACATGAAAGATGAAAGATGACGGAAAACAATTAATTTACGTGGAAGGAAAATTTAAAACTAAATTATAATAAAGAATTACTCTAAGAGGAGTAGTGAATTAAGGCATTGTGATTGAAGGTGGCCAAAGTGCTTGACATAAGCGATCTTCGCAACGAAACTGACAAAGAATTCCATAATTTGATAGCTTGGATGAAGAACAGGCATCTACTAACAAGGTAACTAGCATTAGGCAAAATAAGAGTTATTATCCGGGTGGACCGTGCGAACGTAAGTAAGTCAAACAAATATTTGGGCTGCAAGTAAGCTTCAAGAGTACAACCAAAAACTGCAGAAACATGCGGTGAGACGTGATCAAATCTACAAAGGTTATATATGTACCTAATCATAGAATTAAATGTAGTTAATAGCATCCTCCAGCAAACAGAATCGAGCCTGCCATATATTTCACACCCATAAGTTATTAAGGGAACCAGTAGTGTACGCACTAAATGCAATCTCGTCTCAGTAGGTATAAAGAAGCTTGTGGCCCAAAGCGAACGAAGCCCACCGTGAATTCTAGGCATGATAAACTTAATATGGTCGTTCCACTTCAAGGTCTTATTAAAAATTACCCCAAGATTGCGAACCGATTCAACATATGGAATTGTGCTATTGTTAAGAATGATCGGAGAAAAGTACGACGTGTCAATAGAAGTCCTGTAAATAACCAAAGCTTTCGATTTCGCTGGATTAATGAGAAGATTATTTAGGATAGTCCATTGGTGGATTCTCTCGAGGTCTTCATTCAGGCAGCTAACGCCATCCTCAATTAAACCAATAGGCCTTGAGAGATACGCCTGCACATCATCTGCAAACAGATGCATATGACAATGCTTAGTACAGGTAAAAATATCATTTATGAACATAGAAAATAATAATGGACCCAGGATTGATCCCTGAGGAATCCCAGATACAACAGAAAGTGGGGATGAATACCTATCAGCTAAAAACACCATTTGTGCACGATTAGAAAGGTAAGAATAGACAAATTTCGTAGCCTGCAACGAGAATTGAAAATTATCTACCAGTTTCTTGCAAAGCAGTAAGTGATCAACAGTATCATAGGCCTTGGAAATATCGAGAAAAATTAACCCCACGAACTTATCGTCATCAAGAGCAATTCGAATATCATTAGTTACCTTCAGTAAAGCAGAAGTGTACAACTATGGTTGAGTCGAAAGCCAGACTGACAATCATGTAACAAGTTGTGGGCAGCAACGTATTCAGATATTTGAAGAAAAATTACTTTTTCAAATATTTTTGAAAGAAAGGGAATAATACTAATCGGACGATAGTCAGTGTGGGGAGAGCTTTTAGGGATTGGTATGACCTTTGAAAGTTTCCAGTAAATGGGAAACTGGCATCTCATAATGCATGTATTGCAAATATGAACGAGAGGTGCAAGAAGATGAGGAAACAGAATACGGATAAATCGTGGGTTAATGCCCTCGATACTTGCCGCATTTGACTTAATACTGGAAGCTGCAGTAAATATGTCAACTTCGGTAACGCGATAGAAGCTAAAAGTATTGGAAGTATGGGGAGTCATCAAGGAGATATCAATTGCATTACCATTATACAACCTCGCATGAGATAGAAACCGTCTATTAAGCTCATCAGGATCTTCAGTGCAATAAAAATTACTAGAGAAACTAATGCCTAGAGATTTTAAATTCTTCCAAAGTTGTTTAGAATGGATGAAAAATATATTTTTTTCTCTCGACGGACGGGCATTGGTAAACTTATTGCGTAGGGACCGAAATTGGTTCCAAAAAACTGTAAGTTGGTATCGTTTCCATACAGAATATGCCCTATTGCGCAACTTAATCAAGCGTTTAATATTTTCGGAAAACCAAGGACAGTCCCTTCGCCTAACACGTTTAATGACAAGAGGCACATGCTTATCGTGGAGATAATTGATCGCATTAATAACCAATTCAACTTGATCGTTAACATCATCAAGACAATTAACGGTATCCCAAGGGAAGAAGCTTATTTAAATTAATCGCATTATAATTACGAAAGGAAAGGAAACTCTGAACAGAAGGCTCCTGCAAATGGATATTATGTATGAGAAAAATTAGGTCATGGTCTGATATACCTGGCAAAGAAGCCTGGTCCATGAAGTTGATTTTGGATTGATCAGCGATTAGAAAAATATCAAGGAGGGAAGAACTTGAATTGGTAACCTGTGTTGGTTCGGTACTGGGTCTGTAAAGACCTACAGATAATACAAAGTTATCAAATGAGTTTAAGCTGGAACCATCAAGAAAATTGATGTTAAAGTCGCCACAGATAATGACATCACAAAATTGTGGAACGATGTGGGAAAGATCATTTTTGAGATTATCAAGATTGATGTGAGGTGGTCTATAAACGCAGCCAATCACACATTTATCAAGACCTGAACCAAGCTGGCAGAATATATAATATAATATGAAATAACAAATAATAGTTATTAATTTTTTTTTAAATATTTAATCGGAAAAGACTGTATTAAAATAAGTATCACAAAAGGCGAGTTCTATCAGCTTTCCCCAGGTGCCCCAAGGGTAAGGCAAGACGCTGGTTAAACCACAGCCACGACGCTATTTCCCAAAGGACCTCATCAATGTCGGGATAGAATAAGTCTTATGGACCTCCGACTGCCGTGATCTTGCGAGCATCAAAAACAATTAATTTGCATGGTGTATGGTAATTTATGAAGAAAACTAATCAAATCATTTAAATCAGCAAATTAAATTAAATTTATGTTATTAAAAATGCATTTATTTCATGATTTTAATTTGATCCAATAGAATGAAATTTAGTAAAATATTAAAACTTTATTTTTCTAATTTTAAGCATGAATTTGGATGACGCTAAAAATGGCGATACATTAGTGTAGGACTGTAATATCTTTCTAGGATGTTCTGTACCCGTGTTTTATTATTGTGTGTAATTGGTGTAATTTTTAATTGTTAACCTTTGCTATGGGTACTTATCATGGACGATCTCCTGCTAACACTCACCCGAAGGGGGTACAAAGCAGTATGTTACGCGGACGACTTGACAATTTTAGTCACCGGAAGTTATGAACCTGTACTCTGTGGACTGGTACAAGGCGCGATCAGACTAGTCATGCGCTGGGCCACGGATTACGGGCTGAACATCAATCCACTGAAAACTGACTTATGCCTATTCACCATGAAAAGGAATATCCCCCGTTTAAACCTACCCCTGATTGGCTCCACACGCTTGGAATTAAAGGACAGGGTGAAATACCTAGGTATTATTCTAGACAAAAAGTTAAACTGGAAACCACACCTCGAAGATAGAGCGAACAAAGCTCTCAGAGTGTTCGCAATGTGCCGTAGAGCAGTAGGGAAGAAGTGGGGACTCAAACCGCGGATGATTCTATGGATATACACTAGTGTCATCCGACCCATGTTAACCTACGGTTCAGCGGTATGGTGGAAAGCAATGGACCTCGCCAACCATCGCAAGATGCTGGAGAAGATCCAAAGACTGTGCGTTCTCAGCGAAAGCGGCACTTTTAAGTCAACTAGCACCCGGGCTCTGGAGGTTATCCCCAATATACACCCGGTGCAAATACATATCAAGCAGAGGGCGTCAACTACAGCGCTAAGACTGCATCTTAACCTCGGTTGGCTTCATGGGGGAACAAGGGTTCCACATGAATCCATTTATGAGTTCGTGCAGTCTATCGTACCTGGCATTGACAGAGATAGCGACTACCTCCTTGAAACCATGCTGGATAGAAATTTTGAATATAGAATTCCATCCAGGGCAGAATGGGAATCACATTCCGTGTTCCAACCATTGACAAACCCAATTATAATATATACGGATGGTTCTAAGTCCGATGAAGGCACCAGAGCGGGAGTTTTCTGTGAGGAGCCTGAAATTGAGTTCTCCATTCACCTTGAAAACCACTCCACTGTTTTCCAGGCAGAAGTCAAGGCTATCTTTGAAGCGGGAAGACAACTCCTTAACTCAGACACTGAGAATAAGGAGATAGCCATCTGCTCGGACAGCCAAGCAGCTATCAAAGCTTTGTCTAAACCATTTATAACATCCAAATTATTAATGGAGTGCAAAACCACCCTGAATTCCCTCTCTCGGAATAATAGGGTGATAGTGCAGTGGGTGCCGGGGCACAGCAACATCAGCGGGAATGAAAGGGCAGACGAACTTGCTCGTCTTGGAGCAGCCTCAGAGGAACCTGCCTCTACAGTCGGGATTGCACCAAAACACCTTGTCTCAATCATTTCAAGCTGGGCTGACCGCCAACATAGTCACCTTTGGTTAGAAGATCCCACGGGTAGGACAACAAAGGAACTGTGGGGTACACCAAATTTAAATCATACGAATAAGCTCCTAAAACTCAGCAAGCCAACCCGAAGAACTCTGATGTCCATTCTCACTGGGCATTCCTCTCTCAGGGGCCACCTTCACAGGATGAGACTTGTTGATGATCCTATATGCAGGGGTTGCGGAGAGGAGTTCGAAACAGTGACCCATTTTCTATGTCACTGCCCGGCACTCTCAGGAATACGCTACAGAATTCTTGGTTCACACCTCCTGGAAGAGCTGCATGATGCCGGCAAGGAGGGCTGGGAGCCAATACTGAAATTTATAAGAGCGTCCGGTTGGGACCTATAAGCAATCGCGCATGGGTCTGGAGGGTGAACAATGGGCCTTGTCTTGCCCTTAGTTCGGGGGACCTGAAGAAGGGGCCCAAACCTCATAAATCAATCAATCAATCAATCAATTGTTAACGAATGCTATCTAGTGAACAATTTTTTATACTCACATTAATTTATAACATGTAAAAAAATACACCATTTAAGTAGAAAATAAAAATTATTAAGACAATAATGAAAAATAAATCGCTGATAGCCTGGAACACCTTTACTATAAAGAAAGAGTTACTTAGTAATAAGAAAGTGTAAAAACATTTGCAATTATTAAGAAAACTAGCACTTTTCATGTTGAATAACATTTGCGAAAGGCATAGATTAAAACCAAATTAGAAAGTAGCTTGTACGCAAAGATAATTTTTTAATGATAATCATTTAAAATTTAGTATACACTTTTCAGCATTTTTAAATTGATATTTACCGTTCGAGTATTATTAGCAATCTACACTAAATATATGTATATAAGTAAATATTGTATGTACGTACATATAGTTGCAATGATAAAGTACGAACGAATAGTCAAGAAAATATTTAATCAATAACTTTCTTTTAAAGTAATTACAAAGTACTTACAAATTTACGATTCGTAATTAATAAATTTATTACAATCGTACTTTCAATTAAGAAAGTTAATTAATCTCGACAATTAATGATTTCCTCATTCAAATGAAGTATTATAGTAGCTATCTATTCTCATGCAATAAGAGTCAAGAGCATATCTGCTTCCCTACTCTATCAATCGAATAGAGAATACAGGTGTGGCCATATGATGTGTCTGCCCAGTAACATCCTCTATAAAGCCAGTTACTATATATATAAAAGTATATATATATATATATATATATATATATGTTTCTAACAGTAATTTAGATGTAGTTTATATGCAAATCCCATACTCCTATTCTGCGTCTTCTTTCAAGGTGACTTTAACCTTTCTTAGAAACAATTGCGACTGCGTTTGTGAGAGATCGCATTCGATTTTGTTCGACATGAAAACATATGAAATCAATAAGATGAAGATTGTATAGCTTGTCACCGGCATAGATTGATTAGTTGCTTATGAAACGAGCAGATACAAGTACTGTAAACAATCGACATTGATGAGATAGATTACTTGTATAAATTTTAATTCAAAGAATGTATTCACTCTGATAAAAGTGATAAGTTCTGGTGATAGGACATTATAAGTATAATGAAGCACATGCAACGAGGTTAATTGCAGCCTTATACTATAAGTATATTGTTGTATCGATAGGAGGTAAGGTTTCTCAAGTACCTACTTTGTGTATTTTATCAGTGCATCGCTATAATTTTTGAGAGTTATTTAGAGTCGTGATAGTCTATAGCACAATCTATTTAAGTTTTAAAAAATTTGAATGAGCATGTTGCAATTGCAAGTGTCACAAATGATTGTTTGTTGTTTATTATGAAATTTAAAAGCGATAATTAATATAATTAATAATTGGTATAAAATTATTAAAACAAAAAGAAATAGAAAAGTATATATACTAATAAAACAGATGATAGGAAATGTTTAGAGAGGGAGAGTAAAATGAAGGGGGTTTTAGTCTATAGTCAGAACCATTCTAGTCCTTCCTAATATTCCAATTAGTGCAGAATCTGTCGGGGTTTAATGTGAGCACCTAACTAACATCTCACGGCAGTCTTAATGCACCGATTAGCATTTAGAGGATAATCAACGCCGTCATGAGGTAGAATGTATATTCTGTCTCGGTGAGTACCAGTTTATGTCAGTGCATTATTGACATAAAACTTACTGATGGTCGAAGTGAGACCCATCTAAAATCTCTGCCGATCTATGGGTCACGGTACCCGATTGATTGAGCGCAACGCTGAAAGCCATTCCTTTAAGCATACTCTGTGCCCAAAAAATAAGGGGACATTTGAATTTATATTGAAAATTCTTTATTTATTCTTCCAAATCAATTTCATCGCCTTCAAAGTAATCCCCTCCCGATGCAATGCACTGATGCCAACGGATTTTCCAATCTTCGAAACAGTTGAAAAAGTCGATTTCAGGGATGGCCTTCAGCTTCTTCCTCGCGGCGGCTTGAATCTGCTCTATCGTCTCAAAACGGTGTCCTCGGAGCGGTCTTTTGAGCTTGCTGAACAGCCAGAAGTCGCACGGCGCCAAATCAGGTGAATACGGTGGTTGTGGAACGATATGAGTCGAGTTTTTGGCGAAATGGTCACGAAGAACGAGTGCAGTGTGAGACGGCGCATTATCGTGGTGCAAAAACCAAGAGTTGTCTTTCCACAATTCCGACCTATTTTGGCGCATAGCGTTACGCAAACGACGCATAACGTTCAGATAATATTCCTTGTTAACTGTTTGACCCGGGGGAAGGAACTCAGAATGCACAACACCACGATAATCGAAAAAGACAGTCAACATCATCTTGATTTTTGAGCGACTTTGGCGCGGTTTTTTTGGTCTCGGCACACCCGCACGATATTCGCTCGATTGAATGGTCGTTTCGGGGTCGTCAGTATAGATCCAAGTCTCGTCTCCAGTAATCATGCATTTCGTCTTGTCAATGTAGTCAATAGTCCGCAAACAAAATTTAATGCAAATTCTTTGCTCAACAAATTTCGACATCGCAAAAAACGAGAAATTCACTTTTAGCAGCTCACAAAACGAAGCGTATCTCAAACACTAATGAATATTTTGACGTGTGATTTGGCAGGGATGTCAAAGACAGTCCTACCAACCTAAAAAGAAACCAATTCGCCAACTCCTTTGACGCGCGCAGTTTAAATTCAAATGTCACCTTATTTTTTGGGAACAGTAGTACATTAATGACCGACCATCCTGCAAATCTTTGGACGCTATATGTAATTATACAAAATGACATACTCTTCTGTTCAAAAAAAGAATGTCCGCCTAAATTATGCAGACTCAAGCAATCTCCCTCTGCCCGCATATGGGCTACCACAACCACCACAATGCTCCCACAAGGGAGCCTACTCCGTGTTGAGGCGAATAGCACTATCCGAGGCTCCTCAACCCCGTGATACCAAGTTAGCAGCGTCAGCTACCCAATTGGTATGTCTTCGTAGTCCATGACCATAAGGTCGTAAGTACTCCCAGTGGTATGTTTACATGTAGATATCCCTTTATAAATGGGACTAGTTACTCCATGCGGGCCTAAGATCTTATTTGCAACATCATAATGACAAACCTTAATAGGCACTGTCTGGGATGACCACGCGAAGGTTAAGATATGCTCGAATTCAAGTCTGGAGAGGCTAGAGATTACAGATTACGCCAGTAATCTGATCATGCATGCTAACTATATAAGCACTACTTACATACATACTTGATTTCCATCATTCATCAACTTATTCGTCAGCTACAATATCCTTCGCCCCTGTCCAAGAGGCAATGTCTGAGATTTTATTATTTTGACTTTCATGAGCACTTATATTCTTTGTATAAAGACCTCTTCGCCATTCATACCCTACCACGGCGCCTACTTTGGGAGATACAATGCGATCTTCGCTCTTCAATAACACACTCCAACTAGCTCAACAAATTTCTTCCATATCAAGTATGCATGCTGTCCTCTTATACCGCTTTCATCTTGAGCAGCCCTGCGCTTCACAGTCGTGTTTTCGGCCGCCATTCCAATTAGTACAATATTAAATCTCAGAAAATCAGTCGACATAAAAGGCCTGCGCATTTTGATTTAGACTTTATGTAAGCATCCAACTTAAACGCCGTGCCGCACATGAACGCATTCTCAAGTTAAGATGAGGATGGACGGACGGACGGATATGCAATAATTAAAATAACTTTTAATACTATGCGTAGGTGTCCAATCCATTTTGCTTTACCATCATTTTTTCTATGCGTTTCAAAACGGAATACCCTGTAGATTTATTTCGTTTAGGATATAAAAATGACACAATTAAAAAAATTCCGCCATTTTTTTAGCACATTTTCTCAAAAAAGGCACTTTTTTAGTACTATCAAAATAATTTTCCAGGAGCTTTTCTGGCAACACTGCATATCACATGTGTCGATTTTGAATGGTTTTGACAGCATAACGAATATTGGAATCTGTCTTCGTTATTCAAGAATAGGTCCCCTGAAATTCGAAATCCAAAATCGAAACTTCGAAATTAATTTAAATTTTGTTTATTTATTTAAAAATTGGTATGCTAATTTTACGCATTTCTCTCTTTCATATTACAGAAGATAATAGTTTCGAAAAAATATGTAGTTTCGTGTATTAAAAAAAAAGTTTAATGACAAATCAAATCATTTATGAAATAGAAAACAAAAATTGAATAATCTTTATACAGATTATATCAAGTTAGATAGTATAAATATTTAATAAATCATTCTTCGAAAAGATACCTACATATACGTAATCGTAATAATTATCGAAATCTTCATTAAAATGATTTAAAACATTTAATCCTTTATTGTTTACGTTATATACATAGTAAAAGTGTTAATCCTAGAGTTAAAAATGTCAGAAAATCAGAAAATATGATAAGAAGGTGGAATTTGCTCTGTCAACTCTAATTAATCAGAGTAACAATAACATATCATGGCCCGATTAACTATTTTTCACTTTCGAAATTTTCGCTATCTATTTACTAATTCATGATAAAAGATTTTATTATTGTTATGCCATGTCATTTTGGGTATAATATTGAGTTTTTTTGTGTTATCGTTTGTCTTGTTTGGAAAAATTGTATTGAATACATAAGGACAAGATCATAAAACATTTAGATTTTTGCATAGCTTTTAATGCACACACAGAGAGAAAAATGCCACCTATTTTCAATGAGATCTCCACTTTACGCTATTTTATAAAGACTTCACTTTGGAAATATAGGGCAATGTGGGTTTCTTATTGAAAAATCTTTACAATTCCAAAGAGATAAACTTTTTAAAAATCTAGAAGGAATTTCATGTCATGTTTATGTAGAATACCATATTAAATAGTGTAATTGATAAGCTAATCATATTACAATTAAGTTTTAAAAGGAAAACACATTAAAAATTTTGTTTATAAAAGTTAATATGGCGTAAGTTAAATATATACACGTAAAATGTATGTAACGTTCCCCTTACTAACAAGCGTTTTTCAAATTATTAGGAATTTTTAAGAGGAAGACCATATCATTTACATGGATCAAAGTGGCAGGATAATCGTTTTGCGAAGAATGTGGCCATTGTTGCAACTAACCTTGTTTCAGTAAGTTGCGTCTTTGTCATGGGAAAATAATTTAGAAAATCAAAGTGATATTAGTGCTCAGCGTATTTTAGTGCAACCCATTTGTATAGGAGGAAAGTGATATTTTAGAAACGTAAGCTATATTTCGTTCTTGGGGATTGTTAGAATCTGTTTGTGCTTTACTAAAAGTGTATGGAGTGAACACAAAAAGAATCTTGGAAGACATGGAATTAGATTATATCGACAATTTTTTTTTTTCGTCAATTGACAGTTCTGGCTACTTCAGGGATCGAATTACATTTACCGCAGGGGCTTAAAAAATGAAGAACAGACAAAGTAGGTTGGTTAACATTTAGTTTGGTTTATTTTTTACGCAGTTTTAAAAGCTAATATGCAGTGGATTAAAGCAATCAAACAGCAAATAGCCTTTTTTTGTTATGATATGCTGCAGCAATCCAGTTATATTTCCAAATGCTATGCTACAGTTCAGCTGAATGTTATTTTGTAGTTTGCTGAATTGCTGTGAAAGTATTTTCAGTTCAAATGCATTTATGTATATGTAAATCTGCTTTGCTTTGCTGTGGTTTGCTATGGTATACTGCCTTTGCTGTGACTGAGAATAAATTTTATTTTGAAATAATAAGTTTAATAAGTGGCAGCTTCCACAACAAATTTAAAATTTTGCTATTGCTGCAGCATTCAGCAACAGCATTTGAAGATTTTGTATGTTCTCAATTCCTGCTTTTTTGAATTACTAACAATTTTCAGGACAAGCCTATGATATGTGAGCAAGATACGTTATCAGCAGCCACCTCAACAAAGATCATAGACTGGTTGAAAAAAATATCAAGTGATTTAAGTGGAAATTCTACTAGAAGCTCCAGCCCGTTAGCGTCGAATAAGCCGGAGTCAAATCATTACGCTATAATTCCATGCGGTCAAGACGTCTCTACACTTTTGAAGTCGACTATAAAGGGTACATTAATTCTGGCCTACTACGAAAAAAATGGAAATCTTGACAACAAAAAGCAAAAATATTTGACCCATTGCATTATTGACAGTTTTGTTGGAAAAAAATAAAAATTACATACAGAGATATGTAATACTGGACCAACGCTATTGAGGAATGTTTTCCTACAGAAAAAGCAGTAAGTAGGCAACAACATTATGAACAAAGTAACTTGTTTTTTATTTCACTTTCTTTTGTTCATGTATTTTAATCCTCACTTAATTCATAATATGTGTACACTTTTCCTATATTATTATATTTTTGGTTACAGGCAATATACTTCATACCTCGAAAATGTGGTAAAAAGAACCCTATAGGAAAATTACATTCGCGTTGGTGTAATACGGAACACCTCGCAAATCCGGGAATACGAAATATAGTCTGGAAAATACCCGGGAATGGGATGGTTTAACATAAGGTAAATCAATCTTAAAATTATTAATAAAGTTATTCTGCGGCTACGTGAATTTTCAGAGGAACTGTACGAAAAAAAAAGTGTTGGCTTCAAAATAACTGTTCGTCATGGGAAACAGTTCGAAATAATTGGAGGGATACCAGCAAATGGAGAACAGCTAAATTTTAGTCTGAAGCAAAATCTGATTTTTCGACTCTTTTTAATGACCCTGATGGTCATGAACTGGTAGGATTTTACTATGAAATTTTCTTCACTATGTTATAATTGCACAATAAATACAGATTGACATCGATTTTCATACGCTACACCCTGAAAAAGGAAATCTCTTTTTCACAAAGTACGAAGATTTCCTTTTTAAGATTTTACTATATCTTAAGCCCGTCCCACACAATGTGTGCATTTGTCAAATATTTGACAATGCGTCTCGTTTACACACACCTCGTCAAATGAGACACATTGATAAATATTTGACGAATGCACACATTGTCTGGGACCAGCTTTAGGTGCGAAGTTAAAGAGAAGGCATCTAAAGAACTGCTCAAGCTATTGGACGACGATGGACTTTCAAAAGGTTAGATATTCATTTTCAAAAATAATATCGGGTAGAGGAGTAATTTTGCATTATTGAATTGTAAGTGTAATACATTCTTATTAATTTAAATATATTTCTAATTCTATTTCTATTTTTGTTATGTTATTCGTTATGTTTTTATTCAAAAAATATGTCAATAAAAAATTAGAAAAAAATTTACAGCTCTTTTAATTATAAATGTCTTTTTAAAATAAGGAGATTTCTTCTTAAATATTAAGAAGACTTCATATTATATCAAGTAGATTTCACTTTTTATAATTAATAAGATTTCTTTTTGCTCTAAAAGGATTTCAATAGAACTCGGATGGTTTTTCAAGGTGGATTCTCCTTGAAAAACCATCCGAGTTCTATTTGGTTTCATATGAATACTTCATACAAGCCCATCAAAGCTTTAAATAGATTTTCTGTATGGTATTAAGTGAACTTTCTTCTTGGATGAAAATCATAAGGAAATCCTATTAATTTTGTTCAATTTTAGGTGGATTTTTTTCTCTGTGCACGAATACAATATGTACATGAATCTGGTTGACAGGGAATTTTAAAACTGGGAAAAATAATTCTAAAAGGCAATATACTCTGAGGGCTCAATGATTCTATCCAATTAATAACACCATTAAGGACAGCGACGTATCTAGGTTGAAGGATTTTGGGAGCGATCATATTAAAACAGGGCGTCATCAGAAAAATCGGTTGCTTCGTTCTCCAGATATGATTTTTTGAAAATGACGTTTCATCGTAAAATCACGAAACTTCTAATCCCCCCTAGGGGGGGGGGGGGCGTAATAGTAGGAAACAAAAAAATACGTGTGAGCTATTTTGGTATTTCCTACAAACTGTGAAAGTTTAATCCGTGTCGCCAGATAAAGGAACACTTAATTTAAATATGTCCAATGATCGAAAACTCAGTACTAGAAAATATAAATATAAAACGACGATCGAAGCGGTTTTTACGCGATATTTAGATAAATTTCAATCAAACATTTTCATTTCTTACTTTAGTTACCATAAGCCTATTGTATCTTTTTTAAAACACAATAAAATAATTGAAAGTACAAAAAGTCTAAATATTGTTGAAATTAATGTGCAAACAAATGAAAACAATGTTAAAAATCAAGTGCATTGAAATTTATGTAAATACAAATACTATATATAAATCATATGATTATATATTAATTGTTATTTCAATTGAATTGTATTTATATTTTGTCATAATTTTGTACAGCCCGTAATATATGTAAATAATAAAAAACCATATAAACATGCATATAACTGTTGCTCGGAGTGTCAAACTGCCATTTTTTTTTTTTTTTTTTTTTTTTTTTTGTTAATTTCACAATTTATTCATTTTGGTTATGAAATAAGAGTTATCGATATTTACTTTAGTTGTTCTCAATAATAAGAGTCAGGACAATTTGAATACTGAATTCATTTTTAATATGCCAAAAATAATTTATAAGAATCGCCTAAAAAATTTGTATGACAAAAATCGTGTCGACCAGTGTAATTCTTGTGCATGAGCCGAAAAACTAAATTCAAATGGATAACCGATATAATAAAAATCGAAAAATAGTCTTATTATTGACAAAAATTATAAAAGTTGTTTGATAACTCTTATTGCACAACCAAAATAAATAAATTATGATATAATTCTTATCATCAATGATTATCATTATTAAGGTGCAATTTTTATTTTATTGGCTATACTTGCTTTAAATTACGCTATATATCGAAATTTGACCTCATAAGGATAAGATTGGTCCTATTCATTTAAAAACCCAATCATTATTTCTATGTGATTTTTTTGTTTGAAAAATTTAAAATAAAGGTTATTTTCAGTCCCTGGTAAAAAGTTATGGATAAAGCATTGAAACTTTATAAAAAGTGTTTCCTATATAAACATCACTCCTTCCGTACTTATTAAATTAGGACATCAGAGAGTTATGCCGATCAAGTTACACTAAACAAAGTCAACATATATTCGACACTTAAACTGTATAAGTATGGCCAGAAATTATTCTCACTATTCTTTCAAAACTACAAAATCATTCTTTTTCTAAAAGTTACCCAACTAAAAGAATCCTGATTGGTCCCACCGAACAATCTCTCATACTAATACCCTAATTTGTTCTAAGCACTTAAGATAAATTATACGAATTGCTTTGAAATTATAGTCTAATATACAGTCTCCGCGGGCGGTCGCACCGCGACGACCAGTGCATGAAATTTATTCATACACGCCGTATTTATGTAGATCACGCTTTGTCTAATCCAAGAGACACCCACCGACCTGTTAGATCTCGGGTGACATGCTGGAATTGTTCGGGCTGAGGGCCACATCTACATTAACTGTCCACTAGGCCCACAGAGAGTCTTCTGCTACGGATGTGGTGCAGTGGAAGTAATTAAAACTCAATGCAGAGCTTGCTTGTCGGAAAACCTAAGCAGGAGTCAAAATTTTGTAGGTGGTCAGCGCCGTTTGACTCCAGGTTAAACCTTCAGGCGCACGACAGAAGAAGTGGCTACCAACACCAAGCCCGATCGGTACCGCTAACTTCACGGCGTGAAGCTGCCAGCGACGCTACAACATTCCCAAAACACAAAATGTTTGAGCCCAGGTTTGATTTTGAACCAGGTAAGAATCCTAAAGTAAACATGTCCAACTCCTCCACTCAGACAAAGAATTTCAGCACGCAAAGCACGTCGAATATTACCATCTACTCGGAACCCTGTCCTTCAGAAAGTTGCAGTTGCACGTTCTCGGACGAAAGCACTTCAGTCTCCACCTCCGATATAGTTGATGCGTCGTTTTGTGTCAGCGAGTTCCCGTCGGCTCCGGGGTCCATCCTCTCCAAGACTGTCCCACGCACTCATAGGTACCTCAGCCTGAGCAGAGTCATAAAGGCCGCCATCGCCGAAACAGTTGTATCTGACGAAGAGGATCCTTGGGATCCTCGGCCTTACGCCGATGTCTACATTCAGGGACAAAAGATACAAAACCTATTGGATAGCGGTGCAAATGTGAGCTTGCTTGGGGCTGGAGCAGAGAGTTTCCTGAGGAAGATGGGGATTTCCTTTCACTCGATGGCGTCTTCAGTTTCGACTGCTGATGGGCGGCAGCAAAAGGTCCTGGGTCACATACGAGTTTTATATGAAAGTAGTATTGAAAAACGTTACTCTTTCCGAATGTAAAAATACATATTTTGACACTTTATTTGCTTTTTAAAGCATGCATCTTGTTCTCTTGCGGGAAAAATCTGTCCGTATTTTTGTTATAATCGCCGTTCGTTGGCTATGTATAAAATATACGTATGTGTATTGTACATTTATTATTGTAATCCAATTCTTAAAAAATTAATTTCAATAAAATTGCAAAGAAACCGTCCGCTTAAATTCCAGAAAAATAATGTCCGCGTCCGCCAAGAAGAGGTGTCCCGTTAAAAGGAATAAATTACCTATTCATCCCACCTTAGAAGCATTACCTCGCTCATAAGAGAGAGGGGTCCGTTTATCGGAGGTACCCATTAGAAGAGGTTTCACTGTATTTCGTTAGTAAACTATTTACCTGAACAAATATGAATACAGTCAAGATTGATGCATAGGTTCTTTTCTATTTACCGAATTCGTTGAAACTATTTCTTATTCAAGAATAGGGCCCCAGATTCGAAACCTTCGAACATTCAAAGAATTCGAGAATTCCAACAATTAATGATTTCGAAGATTCGTAAAATTCGATTGGTTAAAAAATTCGAAACTTCAAATGATTTAACGGATTCAAGGTTCAAAACAGAAAGAGATTTCCAAGACTTTCAAAATTATACGATTCTACATTGAAGACATATACAGGGTGATTCAGATCAAGATACCTTCCGATATACCACGTGATTCCTTGAGGTAAGATGATCAAAAAATTGTTCCACATACCCCTCCTTAGAAACCTTCCTTTAGGAGTTGTGACCAGTTGAAGATTTTGCCAATATTCGTGAGAATAAATGAAGTTTTGAACCACTATATAGATTTTGGTTATTGTTAGCTTATTAAATTGCCAAGAATAGTAGCTGTTGAAAAGTGTATTACTTTGTATTTTTTAATTAAGCATCTTTAAATTATTCTCATATATTTCCAAAGCATTGATTTTTTTGCACACAAATTTCATAAATACCGTTATTTATTTCCAAAACTTTTGTGTGTAAAAAAATTTTAATTTTGGAAATATTTGAGAATAATTTAAAGAAGCTTAATTAAAAAATACAGAGTAATACACTTTTCGACAGCTACCATTCTTTTATAAGCCAACAATAACCAAAATCTATAGGGTGGTTCAAAACTTATATTAATTTATTATCACGAATATTGGCGAAATATTCAACTGGCCACAAATCCTAAAGGAAGGTTTCTAAGGGGGGGTATGTGGAACAATTTTTTGATCATCTTACCTCAAGGAATCGCATGGTATACCGGAAGGTATCTTGATCTGAATCACCCTATATTAGAATATAAAATAATTCGAAATTTGAAATTAGAAAAAATCAAATATCTCAGCTGTCCCGTAAATTGATGTAGAAAGTCTTAGGAATTAAGTAATTTCCTTCAATACATATGAACACAATTCATATACTAAGCGGTATAAAGATCCGTTTGAATAGAGTACAAGATAAATCAAAACTAACAGTAGTAGCGCTATAGATATAAAAGACAACTCGATTTTTATTTATTTTCTAAAAAAAAAACCTTATTTTTAAAGTAATAATCTCAACAGTCAGGTGTGAAGGAGCGTGAAAAGAGGTAGGAGCGGAGAAAGGGGAAGATGTTTTCGAACATCAAAAAGGTAAAGATATAATATTCGAAATAAAATTGTTATTTCGTTCTAGTGATGAATTCAGATTATATAGGCCAGATGGACTACAATAAGAATGGGTCGTATATGTATGTGGCCGAAACTGTGTTGGGGCATATAAACGATGCAATACAATTTTGTGGTTTTAGGCGGCTTATAAATTTTATGGATACTAAAAATTCAGAATTTAAATTTTAGAATTCAAAGGCAATTCATATTTGGGCTAATTTAGAGATTTTTTCAATTGTTTCTAATTTATGTATTCATTTCATTTGTTTTTTTTTTCATTTCATTTATTTATTAACAACATCTACACACTTAAATAAAGCCTGGCTTTCTACTTATGTGTAGGTAAACTTAACAAAAATAATCTGCTGCACTATGAGCTAGAATAAACTAAAGAATAGACAAGGAAAAAAATAATAAAATAAGATAAACTAAAAACGCTAAAACTATATCTATACAATAATAATAAGAGGCAAAAAAAAAACTAATATGTATGTGGTAATCACTAAAATTAGAAAAAGTATTAATTAAATAATTATCGATAAGAGAAATAATCCAATATCTTGCCCCTGAAATCACCGCCACCACTCTTTCTGATCTCCATAGGTAAAGTATTCCACATCCTGGTAGCATAAATGAAAAATTGACGATCAGTTGCACGATAACTAAAACTTGGCACATTCAACGCCACAGTTCTACTGGACCGAGAAAACAATAATTTTTCATGTAGATAGCTAGGCACCTTTTTTACAATTAAATTATACAAAAATAGAATTACCCTGGAATCAAGATACGCTCTTAAGGTGTATCCAAAGACGGATTTTACATAGGGAGAAACATGGTCATATCGTCTCAGACCGTGCACGTAGCGAACAGCCGAATTGACCGCGACAGTGATTTTTCTTTCCGAGAAGGAATCTAGCTGGCAAAACAATTCACATCCGTAGGTAATCAAAGGAGCAATAAGTTGTTTCACTAACATGAGACTTGTATTTCGAGGAGTAACGAGAGAAGCAACGGAAAGCTTACGAAGCGTTGCCAAAATCTTAGACACAATATTGTTGACATGGTCAGACCACGTAAGTGTAGTGTTAAAAATGATGCCAAGATTCCTTACCGACCTGCTCTATGGAATAGGATTTTCATCCAACATCACATCAGGAAAGTCTGTGATGTCGAGATTATTTCTATATAATCGAATTACTTTAGATTTTAACGGGTTTAGAAGAAGCTTATTCTATAGTGCCCACAAAGATATTAATCTGAGGTCTTCATTCAATCTACATACCGCATCCTCCATCAATCCACGTGGTCTTGAAATATATAGCTGGCAATCATCAGCATACAAGTGAAATTTACAATTCAAAAGGACTGAAGAAATGTCATTTATAAACACAGAAAAAAGCAAGAGCCGAGGATTGACCCCTGCGGAACACCACTACATACAGGCAGAAATTCAGAGGAGTACTCACCATAGCAGACATTTTGCTGGCGGTCTTCCAAATATGACCAAATAAGCCTGCAAGCACCACTAGAGAAATTAAACAATCTTTTAAGCTTGTATATAAGTAATGAGTGATTAACTTTATCAAAAGCCTTGGAGAAATCTAAAAGAGAAAGAACAGTTATCATATCAGAATTCATAGACAAGCGAATATCATCAGATATCTTTAGTAGGGCTGTCGTACAACTGTGTTTAGGCCTAAATCCAGATTGTAAATTGGACATTAGATTATTTATGTCAATATACTTAAGTATTTGCTGGTGTATAAGCCGCTGAAAACCCTTGGACAAGAAAGATAAAATGGAGATGGGTCGGTACTCCTGGGGACTCTGTTTAGGATTCTTAGGGATAGGGATGATCTTGGATAGGTGCCAAGATTCAGGGTACACAGACGTGAAAATTATAATGTTAAATATATACGTCAGATTAGATAGAATAATAGGCAACAACAGTTTAATAAATTTGGGATGCATATTATCAAGACCAACAGCATTTGATGTGACCGAGAAAATGGCTTTAAAAACTTCCTCTTGGTCAACCTGTGCAAAAGAAAATCCATCATAAGATGAATCAAAGGCAAGAATTTCAAGAGGATCCGATGATGCATCCGACACTGTACCAACGGTACGCCTTTATATGGTATGTTCGACTTTCCTAAAGACTCGACATGCTTCTTATAGTTAAGGTAATTTTCGTAAAAGCTGGTTGTTCAAGAGAAATTTTAAACTGAATGCTGATTTTTTTCGTGCAAATCCCTGACTTATAAGGACTGAGCCATTGTCATCTTTATGTTCCAGGCCATGACACAAAGCGATTTGCTTTTTTTTTAATTGCAAAAGTACGAAATCATACTAACCTAATAGATTCAAAGAGCGACTTTGCTTTACAAAAGTATACGAAATCGTACTACTCTAATACATTCAAAGAATTTCATGTCAAGGCCTGGAATACAAAGACGGCAATGACTGAGCGTATTGCCATTTTCCTATAGGAAAGAATGGCACAAGTTTATAGTTACTCTTTCGCGCTAAGGCAGAGTTGGAGCTACCAACACAAAATATCGCTTACTAGAACGTTTTCTTAGGCCATTTGATGTTTTTATATTGGCTGTATATGCAATCACCGCCACTGTTGCCAGGAAGACAGTGATAAAAATCTTTAATTTTCGCTAAAAATATCTTCTTTTTCCCAAAAAAAAATCTGCCTTAGAATAATTTGAAGGAAATAGCCAGGGTCCACACGCGGGAGATTATTGAGCAATTTTTACAGGTGAGAAGTATTCGGGGGTAGGAAAAATTTCGTGCTACCAAGTGTCAATCGGAGGTACGGGCAGCATACCAATACTACTGCAAGCAAATTAGCTTCGACCATTTTAAAATTGCGAAATTTCTAAAATTTCTGATAGGATGGCTGTTGGCTGTACAGATGTTTACCTGCGATTTGAGGTGATAATATAATAATTTAATAATCATTACGTGCTGTGAATTTGTGATATAGTTATTGTTTATATCGAAAACTGTGACTTAATTGAACGCGCACACAATTAATTTCGGTAATCATATAAGGAATTACGCGAAGCAACATTATTTTGTTGGCACGTCTAAGAACAAGGGGAAGAAATACCTTCCTTCCCTAAAACTTCTCTTGTGGAAAGGCCCACACAACAATAAAAAGAATTTTATTTTTCAAATGCTTTTAAGGAATATAATTAACAAGTACAATCAAAATCAATAAAAACGATAAAACTTAATAAATATATTCTTTAAAAGAAAAGAAAAACAAAAATTTTAATCTATAACTAGGTCAAAATTATGAAAGACATAGGATAATTTAAGTATTTACATTTTCCCTATAAAATGTTAATCACCATCAGTTCGAGTATTCGAAATAAGTATAAAGCTGCAATTAATAAAGCAAAGAATGAATACATAAAATTATTAGTATTAAATAAAAGGGAAAACCAAAGAAACGTATGGAAGGCAATAAAAGAGCTTGTCATTGGACGAAAGAATCGAGGGAGTAATAATCTGAATGTAGTACAATTCGGAGACCATGATATAATGCATCCGAGTGAGATTGCACATAACTTTAATACGTACTTTGTCGAAAGCATTAAACATATAAACATCTCTATCCCAGTGGTGGACTTTCTTCAAGTGGACCTTGCAACAGAGAGTACATTCAAATTTAGTTTTTGTAGTGAGAAAACACTGTATGACACATTAAAGAGGTGCAATAATAAAAAGTACGTCATTGGCCTGAGCTGCGACATGATTATTCAATCCATAGAGACAATAGGGCATATATTAATGAAGTTAATAAATCTAAGCCTACAAAATGGAACATTTCCTTGCTGGAAAGAAACTATCGTTATTCCGATCCAAAAGATTCCCAATACAACGAAATGTGAAGAATTCCGTCCAATTAACATGTTGCCTAGCTATGAAAAGATTCTAGAAAGAATAGTAGCAGATCAGCTGGGAGAATATGTAGAAAAGAATAAGCTATTATTAGAAGAGCAGTCTGGCTTCAGAAATAAACATTCATGAGAAACAGCATTAAATTGGGTAATATTTAAATGGAAAAAGGAATTGGATGCTGGTAAGAAAATAATGGCAGTTTTCCTAGACTTCAAGCGAGCGTTTGAAACTATAGATAGGGATATTTTACTAAAGAAACTTAAGACATACGGAATAAGAGGAACTGAACAAAAGTGGTTCAACTCATATCTCTCTAACAGAACACAAAAAACGAGGGTAAATGGTATAATGTCTGATCCAATAGATGTGGAATTGGGAGTTCCCCAAGGTTCAGTACTGGGCGTCAAATTGTTTCTTCTGTACATAAATGATATAAAATCAGTAATAAAATACAGTCAATTGGCGTTATTTGCAGATGACACCTTAATATATATCTGTTGTGACCAAGCAGACGAATGTATTCGTAACATAAAGGAAGACCTTGAGAGCATTGACAACTGACTTAAAATGAATAAACTTAAAATAAATGTTGAAAAAACTAAGGCAATGTGCTTTAATGTCATTGATCCGGAAGATATGTACCTTTGCAATAAAAAAATTGAATATGTAACAAAATTTAAATACCTTGGTGTAATAGTGGATAACAAATTGAAATTTAATGAGCATACAGACTACATATGTGGGAAAATCGCAAAGAAAATTGGATTCTTAAAAAGAATTAGGCGATATTTAACTGTGGACACTGCTATAATGTTATTCAATTCTCTTGTACTTCCACATTTTAATTATTGTTCTTCGCTGTTATTCGCTGGTACTGCAGGAATGAAACACAGGCTTCAACTTCTGCAAAATAGAGCAATGCGGAGTATACTGAGGTGTAAATGGGATACACCCACGCGATACATGCTAGAGATTCTCCAGTAGATGAATATTAATCAACGCTTGACGTATAATGCAATGATTCTTGTGTTTAAAATGAAGAATTATGAAGTGCCTCAGTATTTATGCAGAAATATTGTATATGTTGGGGACGTTCAGCCATACAACCTGCGAGGAAATCAATGTTTCAGGTTGCAGAAATGGAATAGAGTTAGTACGCAGAATTCTTTATTGTACAAGGGTTTAAAATTTTTTAATGGTTTGCCTGATAAAGTTAAGAATGAAAGAGTGCTAAACTGTTTTAAAAGAAAACTAGTTCAATATATTTTAGAAAATGTTCCTTGAAATGTAGATACAGCAAATTTTAATATTATGTATGTAATTAATGACGTAGAACTGTGAATTTGTTAAATAATCATATTTTTAGTATGCTTTATAGTTACATGAACTAATAAATCAATCTTATCTTATCTTATCTTAGTTCTCTCATTGAATTTTGTAAATGTTTTTATCATTAAACTTGATACTTCTAAGTAAGAAAAATTTCGGTTACGTTTTGTCATTATACCTATCTTTGGATAAAAGCATTCCTTTTAAGGTTTCAACCTCTAGTCTATTCCTAAACTTTGTTTTATTTAAATTAATTTGCGAGAAAGCTACATTAGCAGATGAATGAGGCAGTGAAAGAATATTAAAAATAAGCTTAGAAATGCTACTTTGCAGCCACCCCTTTTTATTTTAGACGAGTCTAATCTAGACTAGTCCCTGGCGACAATAATTAGCAATAGCAACGTATTTTCAAGAATTCACATCCAAGCGGCATGAAATAAAAATTACTGAATTAAAAAAGATATGCGGTTAGCAGCACATTTTGGTCTTTAATTAATGCGTTCAGAAATGCGTGACGATATGTGAAATTAGCACCAAATTGTTGTTTTAATTGATGTAGGTATTCAGAAATGCTTGACGATTTTCAGATTTCCGATTTGACATAATAAAAGATTCATTGAAAAGTAGTAATATGTAATATTAAATTCTAAAAACTAAAATCATATTTCAAGAGCTTGAGAATTCTTTATTTTAATAGAGAAAATCTTCAAATCTTTTATTGTGTCTGAAATCTGCCAAATGAAGATAAATCTGCCTATCTGGCATCGCTGATCACCGCAGGAAGAATAAGGTAAAGATAGTGTTTCCCAAGGTATTTCCATTACAATTTTGATACACTGCAGTTGATAGCCTGTGACATAATTCTGCGACTAATGTCTTTACATTTTTATAGGAAAGACGGAGAGAGAGGAGAGAGAGTATTTTGTTCTCTGTACCATACTTTCCTATACATTTTTACAATAATTCGCCACTAATGGCGGAACCTGGTTCGTAATGGGAATACTTGTATTCTATATACGTTGGTATTTTCCATGCTCCGTCTCTCTTGCACATACGTAGGATTCAGGTACAAATAACCTTTTGAAAATTAAACTCGGAATGAATTTAAGATATCACTTGAACACAAGAAAGAAATTTTTTTAATTCAATTCGATTTTCGGGTGTAAAATTTCATCTGATTGGTTGAGTTTTACATGTTTTTTTTTTTTATATGTAGTAAACTTTTTAAAGTGTACTCAAACCCTGATATATAGAAAAAAAAATGTGTATCACATGAAATAGCAAATCACTCAGTCCATTGTTATAAGACAGTGATGCCAATGCAAATACAAAAGCTGGAACGATATGCCTCAGGTACAGTTAGGTACATCAGCTGATAATTAGTTTTAGGTACGACATTGTTCAATCGAAGAACCCAAACACAGATATAGTATATAACCTAACTGACGTAGTCACAGTTTGAAATGTTGATATCAATTGGAGGTGGTCACATAAGGTTAAAAATCGCCACAACTTGGCATGATGATTATAGCAAAAGAATCCTAATATTACGCAAAAAAAAAATATTTAAATCTTTAATCAAAGAAACATAAATAAAACAATAGCCTCCAAATTACATAAATTACAATATTAACTTGCTGATAGCCTTGGTGAAAAACAGATGTGATTATTTTTTACTACAAAGCTGCCTTCTACTTGGTTGATCCATAAATGCGGAATTCCCCGAAGTACAATAAATTTGATAAACTGTATTTATGTACATACCTACACTAAAACTGCGTGTAGAATTCTTCTTATAATAAACAATTCAAGAACTTCTATCTAACTTCCGAAGTTCATCAGAAATGTAGGTATAGTAATATTTTCATCATTTTTATTTTGCCTCTTAGCTTTTGATTGCATTTGGGAATAAGCCTGCGCTGTATACAATAAGAATTTCTTCATTGTCTAAACGATTTGAATATTATTATGATCACCGAATCAACGAACCTAACACAATGATTTACAAATCATAGAAAAGAAAATAATTCATCTGAGAGTCAATCCATAAAAATCAAACAAAAGATGGATTTACTTAAACCACACATGTTTACCACCAAATTACATCCCCGGCTTAAGAGGAGTCAGTACCAAGATTTGCAAGTTTCACACATTTTTCAATGCGAATTTCTGGCAAACTATTTGTACCAGAATAATGACTTATATCTTAAATTAAAGGTAATGAAGAAGTCTAGTAAATAACGTCGAGAAAAATAAAAAAAAATGCATTGGAATGGAGATATTAGCTCGGAAACTTGTAAAAAATAGTAAAAATTGATTTTTTTCAAATCAAATTCCTGTTAGTAGGTATTCTCATTTCTTTAGGTTTTGACTATTTTGGAAAGATAAGGCCTAAATCTAGCAAATAACGTCGAGTTTTTTCATTTTTAGTGGCGCTTTTTTTAATTGTTTAACTCTAATAGTACTTGTTTTTTCTCCCGATATTTCACCGACGAGAAATTGCAATATTTCGTTGAAAGTTGTAGAAATTTAAAGCAAAATAGCATATTTATCAATTATGGGCAAAATAAAATTTAGGACAGTTAATTCTCATTAAAAATTTTCAATTTCCTTGAACTGCAAATTTTCATTTTCGTCTTAAATTGTCCCATATTGGGTATCTGTCTTTTACGCTAGATGTCTCTAATGTGATTTGTGGTATAAGTCTAGGCTAATTTTATATGACTTTTCATACTTTCAGGACACAAACCTACGTATAGTAAATTTTATTGCCTACAGGCTCGCTGGTATCTAAGTTGAAATTTTTGCTGAGTACTGACTCCTCTTAAGTAAATAATCATAAATTTCAGAAAGTGGAGAGCTTATGTGAAATTTCTATCAATTCATATCACGCCAAATGCAAAGCTTTGTAAATAGATGTTTACGCTGAAATTTCAAACGAAGAATTTTAAAAATGATCAGCTCAGACAGGATCCGTGTGGAAATAAAGTATAAGAAAAGAAAATGCAATCAGAAATGACAATTAAAATCAAAAAGGAATTCTTCGTACAGGGTAATCAAAAAGCACAACAAACATTCGGTTTTTCACAGCTGCTGATGTCATAGAAATGTGGAAGAGTAAAATTGTAGCATACCTACTCTGCCTGTACTATGTGGATCTAAACTCAGCCATTCCACATGAAAACGATCAAAAAGGGTTTGTTTTGGGTCCGACCATTTCCAATTTGGATAAAACTTTCACAGTTTGTAGGGAATACCAAACTAGCTCACCAATACTTTTTTGTTTCGCCCTAACAAGCTCCACCACCCCCGTTAGGGGGGTTGGAACTTTTATGATTTTACGATGAAATGTCATTTTCAAAAAATCGTATCTGGAGAATGAAGCAAGCGATTTTTCTGATTCAAATGACAAATGAAGCTTAATATTTTAAAATTTTTATAAAAAAATATAGCAGCACCGAAGGAAATTTTTTTTTGCTAATTATACAGAGCTGGGCAAGTACCAAAGAAAAAGTACTTAAGTAAAAGTACAAGTATCGAAGGCCTGAATACTTCAGCGTAAGTACAAGTACCGTATGTATGAAAAGTACTTGTAACTAAGTACTATGTCTATAAAAAGTACTGAGTACTTTTTAAAGTACTTTTTTAGAATCTTTGTACGTTGGCGGTAATATAATGAAGTTTATAGAGTTCAGTTAATAGATATTAGTAAATAAATACCTTTTGAAAACTATAATATGTATAGTAACGAGTGGCTACTATTTACAGTTTTTTATAGTTTTCGGCATTGCTCGTAGAGTAAAACTTTCAGCTCTCATTGGTACACTCATAAAAGCTATTAGAGGTCCACCCAAGTATCCATTGTCGCCTCCAATAATGCATAAAAATTCTAACGAAAATATTTCTAGTAAATTTCTAAGACAAAACTGAGGCCTTCCCTACATCAGGTCGAGGCATCGTTGATTTTATTATATTCGAGCGAGATGTTACAGGTTTTTGTTCTACTTGCCCAGTCTTGTTTATATGTTATTAGTATGTCTAAAGTTCTGCCTGGACGCGTTAGTGCGATGCATGCTTTCACAGTTCTTTGCGTGCTTTAAAACTCAACAAAAAAGCGTTGCGCTAGAGATTATGTTTGCTTTTCTACGAAGAGTTAGATATTTGTGGGTACTTAATAGACTCAGAAATACTTAAGTAAAAATCTTGGTACTTAAGTACAAAACTAACTATTAAGTACAAGTAAATAGAAGCAAGTACTTATGTTCAAATACTAAGTAGGACATTTCAAAAGTATTGAGTAATAAGTCTTAAGTAACGAAAACGTACTTTAAGTAGCACTTAAGTCTTTTTTTACTTAAGTATTGCGCAGCTCTGTAATTATAGTATTTTTTCAAAGAAATAGTACTATTCACTAGTGAGGACTTCTAGCAATTTTTTTGTATTTTTATTTTGAAACTAGAGGCCTTATCTAAGTATCTATCTACGTACAAAAAATTGCGATGGTATGGCGTTCGGCTTCGTTTTTGAGATAGGAATTTTTAAAGTCAAAGTATACCCAAAGTAACCTGTGGGGAACAAACCACCCGACAAAATCTCGACTAAATATTACCGATGGCCAAAATTGCTGTTTGAAAAATTCATTTCGAAGCTTACTTAATGGAATTGACGATGTATCCATTTTTTTCATTTTTTTATGGATGCGCGCTTGTACGAAATTTCAGGATTATCAAATGTCATTTATCTATTTAAAATTAATAAAAAATATAAAAATTTTGCATGCCTACTTTCCGCCATCTACTTTCACTCACGCACATAGCACTTATAGATTCAGCAATCCAAATATTATCTCCTCTGTCGTTGGCATTTTATCCGAATTAATTTGGCGCTTTCGTTCAAATCCTGTGCCAATTTAACCGCAACAACTCCCGTGAAAATGTGCAAATTTGAGCATTTTCTAAGCCTATAAAAAATTATAATTTTTTTCTTTCTTCCGTACCCCGACATATGGATACCATTTTGGAAAGGTCTATGCTAGTACATAACAAAAAATTAGTTACAATTTTTCCCGCCCCACTATTTTGATTGCCAAAAACCATTAATTCTGAATTAGTGAGTCCATATTTTTTCTAAGTGTTGCCACTGGTCATGACTTTCGTGAACCATTTCCAACATGTTATTATAGGCATATTAATCTTTAGTTTGTCGGCTATTTGAAAATAAAAATACAAAAAACAAGTGCTAGAGGTCCCCGGTAGAAAAAAAAATACATTCCCCTCATAGTCCAGCCAATAGGGACTAAATAAAAGGCCTTTGCCCCACAAAAAGTGAGCTAGTTGTGATTTTTATATATGTTACTTAGTTCGGGGCCCCGATAAAAAATCCAAGTTTTCAC
The DNA here is from genome assembly GCA_963924295.1 of Dioctria rufipes. Lineage (NCBI taxonomy): Eukaryota > Metazoa > Arthropoda > Insecta > Diptera > Asilidae > Dioctria > Dioctria rufipes. The sequence goes on from OZ002740.1 coordinate 29,375,973, forward strand.
CCTTGGAAGGGGTCAGCGCGTGCCGCCATCTTGGATTAAAGGTAAAAAAAAATTATATAATTCCTCAACGGTTGATCCTACGACAAAAAATGGCTAATACAAATTTGAAGAAGACTAAATTCTCTACATTTTTTATATTTTTACGTAAGCTTGATGTGTAACGAGTTACAGCGGCGGAAACGTAAACATTTTTCAAAAAAATTTATACTTAATACTTTTTATACAGGCTGTTTCGTCCATAGTCCTATGGAACAGGAGGTGATAGTATAGTCACCTAGTTAAACAAAAATTGTATGGCAAGGGGGGGAGGGCGGCATCTCCACCGTTTCGGAGCTACAGGGTGATAAAAACAATTTGCTAGTCTTTCACAAAATACGATTGGTGAAAACTTGGATTTTTCATCGTGGTTCCGAATTAAGTAACATATATAAAAATCAACTACCCCACCTTTTGTTGGGCAAAAACCCCTATTGACTGGACTATCAGTTCAGTGCTCCCATACAGGTTACTTTGGATATATGGTGATTTTTGTAGGAGGCACGGAAAAATTAAAACAAAACAGGTATCGCGGCTGTTATTTTTATATAATAAAAGTATTAAAAAAATATAAAGGAATTAATGTTCAAGTGAGTTTTCACTTAGCAGTATTAGTGTTGTTGTTTTGAGGAATTCTTAATATTATTGAAAATTTGGAATTTGTGTAAGAGCAGGGTGAGTTAGAGGTTGGTGTCTCTCCTCTGATGAAGTGTGTGTCTTTGTGAAGAAAACATCTTTGCTGCTATCGGAATTTGGTGTTTCTGCCGATAGTTGTATTCTGTCAGATCAGTGTTTCTGCTGGCAATATTTGGGAGTTCTCTGCCAGTGAAGGCCTTTCGTTACTGGATTTGGTGTAACCAGCACGTTCACCTCACAACTGGAATTGGTGTTTCTGCCAGTGTAGCACCCATGCTCTTCACAATTTGTGCCCATCTATTATTCATTTTATTTTAATTCATATACTAATGGAATCCCAAGTATTGTGTCATTATTTTAACGTTCAGGAATACACGCATTTACCTGTTTATAAAGTTTATTTAAATCTTTTTTTTTTCCTTTCTTACACTTTCAAAATAAAAATAGAAAAAAAGGTAGGTCCTAGAAGTCCTAACTAGTAAATAATATTATTTTTTTTAAATACTATTATTAACAAACAAATTTTTCGTTATGTGCCGTTATATTTTTTTATAAACAATATAAAGCATTTCTCGTCATTTGCCATTTAAATCAGAAAAATCGATTACTTCGTTCTGGTAATATGATTTTTTGAAAATGACGTTTCATTGTAAAATCACGAAATAGAGGAAAACAAAACACATGGGTAAGCTATTTTTGTATTGCAATGAATAAAGCGTTTCATATCAGCAGGTACAAATACTCTTCAGTACGGCTAGTTCCGGCCCGTCGTAGATGACAGAAGATGAATCATGTGATTCATACTCAGAATTTTAATTGAGATTATATATGAGGTTTGCTTAACATGTTTCTTCTGGCGTCTACGGCAAGCAGGAACTAGCCGTACTAAAGAGTATTTGTAAAAGTTTTTATGACTTTTCTCTTGTTATTTTGGTATTCCCTAGAAACTGTGAAAGTTTCATCCAAATCGGAGATGGTTCGAATCCAAGGGGATCAGTTTTTTACAGTTCATGTTTGATAGATCTCGGAATCCATCTTAACTCCATCAAATTAACATACATAACCTTAAATACAGTGAGCGAAATTTCCATAGTTCCACACTAATTCTGCAAAGAATTTTTATAGAACAAGATTTAGTTTGGATTTTCTTGGTTGTTCAATTTTTGTCCAAGTAGAAAGTAATAGGAATCAACTTTAATAAATTTAGAAAATACGTTTATTTCACAAACAGTGGAAAAAAGTGTTATTCTTACATAATATACAGCGAAGTTTCCATAGTTCCATTCTAAAAAACTAATGATATATTGAAATTCCCGAATCAGAAATTTAGTATTTTAATAATTAGTGCTTCGGCTTTTTTTTATAATAAATTCAAAAATTCTATTTTTCATACTAAATACTAAATTTTGGGTTGTCTCCATTGGAATCTTCAACCAGGCATCCTTAATTGATGTTTTTAGTTCTGTGATATTGCTGTATTGTCTACAATTGCCATAAACTTTACACACCAGTATTCCCCAAAGGTTTTCTATGGGATTCATATCGGGAAAGCGAGTTGGCCAACTCATAACTGTAATATTTTTCGCCTGAAACCATTGTTTTGTGACTTTTGATGAATCGATCGGAACGTTATCTTACTGAAAGACCCAGTCCTGGCACGGCATTGTATCTCCTTATTCCAGCAAAACATCTTCTAACAGCTTTATGTAATCTGTTGACTTCATTCTAATTGTTATGAAACAAATTGGGTTCTTTCCAAAGTGACTAAATGCCGCCCAAACTATCACTATTCTGCCACTAAAATTCTGACTCAACATTATATTTTCTTCGTAAATCATACCATCCGGTAAGCTTAAATCATATTTTATTTGCACAGTAGTTAAATTTCCTGGAAAAGCTCAACGAAAAATAAGTGATTTTTCAGATTGAGTTATCTTTTTTTATTTCCACCACTAAAGTGATTTTTGCCATAAAATTCGTCCAAATTTATAAAGTTATTGACCACATGATGAAATCTGTTGATTTTTTTTCGCTATTTCTCGATTTGATTGGTCGGCATCTTTATAAGATTTTATTTTTATTTTTTCTTCGTCAGTTAATAGCGCACCTCTTGGCATCTTCGAAGAGTTTCTATAAATTCTAATTTTAAGTCAATATTAAAAATTAAAATCGATAAAAACTGTTTTACCTATTTTAAATTCTTAGAAAAAAATAACATTTGATTCACAGACAAGAAATACCCAGATATCGACGGTAGTACTAAAAAAGTGATGTATGGAAGAGCTCATAGCAAACCTCAATAATTCACTGATCTCGGCTAAATATATCATGGGTACGAACCAAAAATGTTCCATACATTACTTTCTTAGTACATACTACCGTCGATATCTGGGTATTTCTTGTCTGTGCTTGAATGTTTTATAACACTAAAAACATGTCAGCGTCCAAAAATTTATGATTAGAGCTCACTGACATATATAATGGGCCCTATTCTGTTGGTAAAATTTTATCATTTTATGTTATTATATGCCTGAAAATAAAATAATTCCCTAAAATCCTATTCTGTACCAGAAATTTTATTTTATTTTATTCATCGTAACATAAAATATTTCCTGTTATAGAGGATAACATAAAAGATCCTACGCAGTATATTGTAAAGGTATTTTGACACATTTTATGAAAAATTGACGCATGTCATTTTCATTTGTTGTGCGAAAATAGTTTTCATTAAAAACTAAAAAACAATTTTGTTAGAAATTGTAGAAATTTGCACTGGTGCGGTATGGTAAAATATAAAACGTTAATTATATTTGTCTAGGTTTTAATTTTATGCAGAAGAGATCATATGATACGATATCTTTGCGATTCCTACGATCCATGTGAGTTGCCCCAACCTTAGGCTTCAAAAGTTCTTCCGGCTGGATAATTAATAAACTTCTTATATTGTGATTTGTAAACTTATTTTGCAAACTTATGAATAATTCTAATTTATACCCAAAATGTTTCATTTTAAGAAAACAAATTCAAATACTTATAGAGTCACTATAGCCTCATACCGGAAAGACATCTATTCCGTTCACTTTGAGTTAGGAATCTAAAATTGAACGGAAAGGATGTCTTTCTGCTGCTTTGCATTTCTACGGACATGGTTCGTATCAAACTCCAGTCAGGAGTTGTCATATTTTAGAACTTTTACACCCAAAGTATCTCAAGAGCTATTAAGAAAGCAGCTGCTTTCATAAATGATTATTTAGTGGGTGATTTGATAGAGTATCACCCAAATGTCAATTGACCAGCTGTTCAAAAAGTAATAGAAAACATAGCAGAATGTACTAAATATTTGATGTTACGTGTTCATAAAAGATCTCATAAAATACTTTTATGGAACCACGACAGAATTCGAATTTTTAAAATATTTTATTTTTATTTTATGAAGACGGGATTTTTTCGCCATAAAATAACATAAAATATTATTTTATGAAAAATTACAGAATAGGGCCCAATATGGACAGCTTAACTTTCTATTTCATGTGGGCTCAGTTGCTTATGTTAAAAAAAGCTCTTACGCCGGTGCCAACATTGAAAAAAATCATTGGCGGCAAGTTTAAAAAATGAGCACGTAGCTCGAAAAGCAATTATAATAAAACGTTTCGAATTTCATCTGCACATCTTATCAATATATTGCCTTTGGTAAAACATTTTTATCATTAATAACCCTAAATAATTAATTTAATAATATTTATTTCGACGGATCCACTTATTTATTTGTTGTTTACAGTTCTCCTCAGTTGGTACTTGGTGCTTAAACCGACAGAGTCAGCAATATAGAAGTGAGCCCACTTTCTGTAGTGTATTTCAATGAACGTAGTCAGTCCATATTATACATGTCTGTGGTGGAACTATAGAAATTTCGCATTTATATTACTGCCATAATAAGTTTCTTTATCTCTTATCTAAAGGAAATGCAATGTCAACACAAAAAACAATAATTTGCAATAGTCAAGTGGAACGCAATTCGCAAGAATTATATTTAAGCGGGAAAATTAAAAATATTTCAACGGAACTATGAAAATTTCGCTCACTGTAAATTGCTCTTGTAGGGACTTGTACAAAATTTCGAACAATTTGTACAGATTTATTGGTGCATGTAAGCGCGTTTATACATGGGTACAAATCTATACAATAATTCGGATGAAAAATTTCTTTTCAAAAACAAATTCCTTAAAAATATTGCAAAATTTATAACAAAACAAAAAGAAAAATATTTTCCATTTATCAATAAAAAATATGAACAAAAACAGCTGCGGAAACGCGCATACTTGTTTTAACGATTTTTCAACATCAATCAAAGCCTGGATGGATATCGATGATACTGGTAAATGTCATAACGCCGAACTTTGTTTTCAAAAAAATAAATTCAACAACATTTTAGTAAGGTCATCAGCCTATAAGCATGGGCACACATTAAGAAAAGTTGATACTTGATTTATATATAGAATCACGTTACATATGGGCTATTTTAGTTCTCATGTCAAATCAAGAAATTTTGTGGTTTTAAAATTGAGTAGCAGACATAGGTGTGTCGTCTACTGTCTATAACGGTCTTCATAAATTTTTACGAACCACTTAAGAATTTCACACATTTCCTTAGTATACATCTTGCCTTTGTAATGTTACTAATAAATCATAAAATTTCCGCATTTAGACAGAAAACTGGAGTTTTGCTCTATCCCATGACACACCGGGGGGCCGCCAAACCAAGGAGATCTATTTTTCGCACAAGCTCTATGTGCATATATATAGTTCAGCTAAATTCGTAGACAAATAAATTTTAATATAAGCTTAGTAGATAGAGAGTATAATTAGTTGGACTATAGTTAGTAAAATGTTCAACAACTGTCAATTCTGATGTAATGTTGACTTTTGTGGTTTACACACTCCACCCTCACGCCGTACCGCGTCAACTTCCATCCCAACAATGATGATTTATCATAGATTAATGCATTTCGAGAGATGGCACCGACACGATAGCACCAAACTTCTCTGTATACATCTTATATGTATAATCTACTCCGAGGTACACCATCTACGTGCAAAATGTCAATGTCAGGTACTGTTCTGTCCGCTAAAATATTGAAGAAAATTCGTTGAAATGAGAAGGTCACCTGCCTATTGATCTTATCTCGTTTTCTAAAATGTTTTAATCGTGTTATAGCGCAACATACATAGGCACGGCCATTGCCATCTTCACGGGAATAAAGCACAATTTATGCCCGCAGGCTCAGGTGTGAAGTATTGAGTGACACAGAAAATAATTATTATGAAAGTGAGTAAGAAAAAAAAATGTTTTATTATTTGATAGGTAATTTTCTGCCGCCGATAAAATCTGAACTATGACCTTAGTTTTAAGGAAGTTTTTCTTACTATACTCTGTTATTTTTATTAATCCAATGGAAATTATTATTAATTTTTCTTTAAACTGTAGGCGGCACACATTGGTGGAGGAGGCGATTGATTGAAATCAATAAATTAAATAATTTTTGTTAGAATGCCCTTCAGAATATTTTGACTTTTTATTTAGATTTAAGTATGTTTACTTTTGCTGTCAAGGATGACAAATGTTGTTTATAAAGTGGTGTAACAGTTGTTTGATGTTAAAGATTTCATTGGATTTTATATATGCATTTATGGAATGTATGTATGTGGAAAGAAATAAGAGGAAATGATACCAGATTTTCCAGGGTTCCTATTATATGTCTTGCAAATGTCTGTTACACTATTAATGACATCATAGGATATGTTAAATGTTTTTGTATTAGCTTTTTGTAATATCCTACATAAAAATACCCATGAACTTATAAAAATATATAAAAAAAACAAAAAGGCATATGTGTGTATAGATTTTCGAGGGCTCTCGTCAATAAGACTCTAAGTCTAAAACTCGATTCCCACCAAATTAATGCATTTTGAAAACAAATTCTTCAAATAATACTCAATCAATATATGTAATTTGTTTGCTACTTTATTTAAATCCTTTTACACAACGATTCTAATATTCCCTTACCCTGCAAACTATTTATTTATCGAAGAATCGGTTTATCGAAACAGTGGCGTATCTAGGTAGACAAGGGCCCTGGTACATAGAGAAAAAATTGGGGCCCACTGGGGCACCAACCCCACTTTCGACGTAGCTTAAACTTATATTAGCCCTCAAACATGTAGATAGCAGAAGAAAAGAACAGTGAACTTACGCCTAGTTAGATAAATCCATACACCGTCTTTATAATGTATTTAATAAAACGAAATGCCAAAAAATAACCAACGATGCAGATGACAATATAAAATATTTATTATACAGATTAGATCAATGGACGGAAAAAGAAAGATTGTTAACAAAATTCTTAGTAAAATTCACAAAAATTCGTCTATAACTTCATTGAAATCCAAGTTTGATGCCGCCTTGTTTTCTATCGCAATTAATGATAAATGTCTTAGGCGATCTTGCCCCATACTGTTTCTTAAATAATTTTTTATAATCTTCAGTTTTCTGAAAGATCCTTCTGCTGCCGCAGAAATAACAGGAATTGTGTGAAATAGTAGCATTGCGTAAGGTCACACTCAAGCACGCCAAATTTCATCATAATTTCTTTACAAAGTTGGCGAATTAGCGAATGGATCACGTCTCCGTTAATTCAGGAAGGACCAGATGATACACATTAAGAAATTGAAGTGAATAATTTGGTGCTATTATATCGGAATATTTCATATGAAACGGATCACATGTAGTGAATAAAGTCGTTTCATCTACATATGCTGAGCAAATTTTTTGGAATTAAAAACTGCACTCATACCATTAAAACGCGCATCTAATTGATTGATTATTATGTCGAGTACATTGTTGAAAATGGTAATTTTAAAGACTTCTTCCTGGTTTTGAAACCGGTGATCAGAAACCAATTCATCGAAATGATTTTTAGTTTTTTTTCGTCGCTTTTCTGGAAAGGTGGGATCGATATCGTATTTTTTCGTGGTTTCGGTGGCATTGCGTTTAAATGAATCATTTCTGTACTTTTTTAATTTCTCAGGTCTTTTGTCCAAAGCCTTACTCGCCTCGTCCAAAACGATAATCACTTTTTTGCAAGATTTTCGAACCATAATTGATCTTGTTTAATACATGAATTCATAAAGAAATACAAACTAAGAATTGAGCATTTTTGATTTTATAATTTCTACTTCACTACGTTCGTCTTTACTGGAACTCTTCAGCATTATTTCGGACAATGCTTTGATAATATCGAAAAAACGAAGGTTGACTGCAGTTATTGTATTAACCCTACTGGACCATCTTGTCGGATTAAATTTTTTCAAGGTAATTCCTGATTCATCAATGAATTCCAATAAGAGGTCCCAGCGCTTAATGCTGTTTCCAAAGAAGTTAAACAAGTCTTGCATTATTGCAAAGAATTTCTGAATTTCGACAGAACCTAGAATGGCATCGTTTATTATCAATTTAAGTTATGACTGGCGCAATGTATATACTCGGCATTTGGCTGAATGTATACAGCACATGCCTCCATGTGTGCTTTCGTGAAATTATGTTGCTTGACTCTATCTGATAAATGCCTCAAGTCCCGAATACCTGTGCATCATATATTCATTTGCAAAACAAACAACCTACAGGTTTGGCAGTAGGCAGCATCCAATAATTTTAAGTAGCATATCCAAAAATGATTAACTGGTCCGTATTTGGACGTAGAAAAATAATTCGCTTCTGAAAAGGTCCTGTTGTCTTGGTGTGGGTCCTTCGGAAAAGGACCTGGAGGTTTCAATGGTCCCATGTCAAGATTTAGCCGTTTTTCGTTGTCATTCAATTTCTTGTTTATGAACTTTCCCAAGTCTTTGGAAATTTCAAGAACTTTGAAAAATGTAGAGGTGGATGATTCCTCTACTGAAGGTTGCGCGGAATCGTCGACGTAGTCATTTGCGGCATCAGCATTGGTGAGAGTTATTGGATCCTGATCTTCTTGAGTAGCTTTATTAATTGATACAACGGTGACTACGCTATCACTGGATAAACACTTCTCACACTTGTCACTTTTGACAGATATATCTGCCACAGAAGGAATTGTAGCTCTACCATAGCTACGCCACTGTATCGAAACGATTTCATTTCGAGAATTCATAACTTCTCTTAGAAAAAACGACTAAATTGTTTTTTATATTTCTCGATTGGAGAATCCGTTGAGATCTTTTTGAGAATAGCATATATAATCTCGAATATTGGTTTGAGCTCTTTATTTTCTCCATATTATGTTCATGGCTTACTGGTTTTTCATTTCTGGTTTCGAGATTTCTTCGAGGTCTTCTCGAAAATATCGCTTTTTCTCGCATCTTGGCCTAGACTCTTTGTTTTTCTTCGTATTTTGTTCATAACTAACTATTTTTTTATTTCTCGTTTCGAGATTTTCTCGAAAATATCATTCTTTCTTGCATCTTGGGCTGGGTTTTTCATTTTTGTTGGTATCGTGTTCACCAATCACCACCAGCTAAATTTCATTCTGTGATATGATTTGCTTTTTTTGACTAGTACATTTTCAAGCTTGTTGCAGTAAAAATTGTTTTATTTATTGTAGAAAAGTCATAAAAAGTTAAAGGTAAATGTAAAAGAAGATTTGTAATTAGTTAAAATAAAAACATCTAGATATAAGTAAAAAGGCAAATAGCTAAATTCGTCTAGACTAGAGTATTAAAGAATTGGTCGTAAACGAGATTATTTTGATTATTCAATGTTCGTCCATCTGTTCGTATGCTTGCTAATGCAATTTTAACTTTCCATTGAAAATTTCCTAATATTCCTCAGGAGACGTATACGACAAATCTGCAATGAAGTATTTTCGTATTTTCAATATGTCAACGATTACTTGAACAAAAACAAATAAAATACAGGACTGGCAAGAACGAATGTATGTTTACTTCTTTATAATTTTCGTAGTCTAAAATTAAAAAAAAAAAACGCTATACCTACAAAACTATCTATAAAAATTGTTGAATATTCAGATTTGATCTACACTGTAAAAATTAGTAGGACTATTCCCTACATTTAAGACACGTTTTTCCCTAAAAATAAATGTAATTTTCTCTGATATAAAGGGAAAATCAGTTTAATTTACTCAAAATCAATGGAACATTCAATGAATTTAGGTATTTAGCACCACAAAACCTATAAAGTGGGTAAAATTCCCGAAATGTTATATAAGGAAGAGAAAATTCAATAAATTAGATATTATGTTACATTTTTTATGGAAATATATTTTCGATTATACTATAATTCACAAATTGTTTTTGAAAACAAGTCATATATTGTTTTTCAATATTTTGTTTGAGTATACCCAGCGCACCGTACTTAGTAGTACGGGCCATAAGAAATGAAATATTTAGTTCATTCTTATGTTTTTTTAAAGGGGGTTGGTATTCTATCACCTACATTTTAGGGAAAAAAACAAAAAAAAAATATTTAAAATTCCCTACATTTTAGAAACTGTTTCCTACACTAGAGGGAATATTTCCTACATTTTAGGGAAAAATAAATAAAAAAAAATTATTTTTAAATTCCCTACATTTTATGGAATATTCCCTAATTTTTAGGGGAAAAAACAAAAATTCCCTACATTTGAGGGTGAAAAAGCTACCTACATTTATAAAAACCTAATCTACATTTTCCAAGGTGGAGCTTTCCCTAATTTTATCGACAAATACCTAACCTTGTTGCCACTAACTTTAGGGAATTATTTTTTACTGTGTAGTTCATTATGGAACCAAATTAAATATAATTAAATATGCTTAATTTTATAAACCAATATCATTTCACTTTGCAGATGGAGAAAGAAACTCACAAAAAATCCAATGAATTATGAATTTGCTCCTAAATTAAAGATATATTCAATAATTCCTTTTTATTAATTATATTACAGTTATTTCAGCTTTTCCCCAATCTATTCTAAAATGACTCGAAATCGTACTATTCCTGTTTTGCCCATACGATTTGAAAACGACACGATATAGCACAAAAAATCGAATGCGTGCTTGATTCAAAAGAATAACTCACTATCGAATCGTCATAACGATCATTTTCGCTACTGAACACGATAATATTTCGCTTTTACGATTTGCTTTCGCATCGACTTTGTTTCAAATTGTTTGCAGGGTACCAGACTGTGATTACTCATATCTCCCGTCAATTGTGGACTTGCGTGCGATATCGTTAGGAGAAGAAGATGTTTGAAGAAATATTTCGTCTTTAGAAATTAGATATTCCCACGGAACTGATTTGATATCCACCGGACTTCTGAAAATGTGTGCTTCTTTACTCTTTGGTCCTTCAGCTTTTATCTTCAATTCATCTCTGTCTTCTGGACACCTTATCGAACAATGGATAATTTCTTTCATTACACCTACTTTCAAAAGTTCCTCTAAATATATGATAGACTATTATCAGCCTATTTCAAAATTTCATCCAATTCCTAAGTTGTTAGAGTCCCCTTAGTCACTAAAAAAATTTACAGCACCGTAAAACTCGGAGTTTTCGATGAACAATATAGTTTTTTAAGGGGAAATCTACAAGTACTAATTTAAGAACTTTTTCTAATAAGGTGATCAATGCTATATTGAGTCAGGTGAACAGGTACATAGATGAGATCTATACGGATTTCACGAAAGCCTTTTATAAAATTAATCATACACTTTTGATTAATAAACTTAGATCACTTGGTTTTCACTTTTCCTTGTTACGATGGCATGATTCATAGGTACTTAGTTGACCGTGTACAGTTCGTGAAAATTGTCAACTAAGGGTGTTACAATAAGACGGATCGATATTAAACGTTAATTAAAAATCAGTGAACTACAAAAATAAAGATTTCTTCAATGAAATATGTTATGTGATCCATTACAATTAGGAGTGTGAAAGATAATGTCAACCAAATGTCCACCACGGCTCCGGCGGAACATTTCGATTCGCATATCAAAATTGTTTATAACATCTCGACATAATTGCTCCTCAATCTCATCAATACGCCATGAAGTCTTGTCTTTGATTTGCTGGATGTTGTTTGGCTTGTTGACATAGGCTTTACCCTTCAGATGGCGCCCTAAACAAATTCCAGCGAAAATGGCTGAAAAAGATCATTTCCAAAAGATAATTGCCTACTTTCTGGCACTTATTGAACTTTTTCAGCCATTTTCGCTGGAAGTGTTACATTTTCGGTACAGAGAGTGATCGGTTATTTTAAAGCTAAGGTTTTAGGCTTCTTAAATCCACTATGAAAAATTGGTGTTGATGAAGAGTTTTTTGATAAAAATAGCGATTAAATAAAACAAACGATTTAAAATTCCGAAATTTTGATTTTACTGAGCCATAACTTCACGATTTACAACGTAAAAGAGGAGGGAAAATTTTTTTAGACTATTTAAAAGGTCCAAGGATCGGCTATCTAGCAAATTTTAAGCCATTGTCATAGGATAAAATATTCAGAACACTCAGGGTAATCTATAAAAACATACCCAAAAATCTTTAAGTCCTGCTATCTCGTAAACCGTTAGGATCCCCCCACACATACAATTTTTTGCTCGTCTAAGCATAACCTATCCGTAGCCTTCGGATATTACAGACTTTACAGAATGAGATTTTACAGCCGATAATGACGTTATTGACACCAGCACCGGAAGAATTGTTGAATATGATTTTGTGCAATTGCAAGAAAGGCTGTGGCGTAAATTTTGGTTGTAGAAAAGTAGAGTTACTATGCTCGACAGTTTGTGACTAGTGTAACAGCCAAGCATACCTCAATGGCTTATCAATACAAAATGATTCCGATGGAGACAGCGTGCATGAAGTCCTCGAGCTTGGCGAAACAACTGTAACGGATATCGAGGACGATGATAATGATGTCGACATTGACCAAGTTTTTCAAAAAGGTACCGAGGCTACTTGTTGTACATTAAGCAGAAAAGAAAGAGTACTGTACGGTATTTAAGATATTGATTCAGACTTTAGCCCAATATATGGTTGGTAAAGGGGGATACATGATCGTATCTACGAAGATTGAAAACATAACAAACACACGAGTTAAATGCAATATTAAGTTTTTGAGAGCATACTGCATTCATACAGCCATCCACTACCACTCCATACATAATTAAGGGTACCAGAATGGTTTTAACGAGCTTTAGTCGAACATGTTGTGGCATGAATGAAGCATACTACGTAAGCCGCCATAGATTTTACCCACCATTACATTTACATGTTCATCTGAAGTGTGTGCTTTGTTCATAGATAACCCCAGATTTTTAATGACATTAGACCGGAACAATCATATTATTAAGAATAATAAGACCAGGCCATTCAAAAGTATCCAAGATGATACGGCTTTCAGATCTTCATTAACTCTACAAATACCATTATCTAGTAGCTCAACGGATCGCGACAGGTATAACTGTACTGTTGCGTACAGGAGTATGTTTTGAATGCTGGAGTACTATTGCAATATTATTTATAAACAGCGCAAAAAGAGATGGAGCGAGAGTAGATCTCTGTGGTACCCCACACCTAATCCTGATCGGGCTAGAGAAAAGCCCATTCACTCGGATCCTTTGATATCGACTAGATAAATAACTGCAGATGAGTTTACTAGGTACTCAGTGAGGATGAAGGTATTACGAAGTTTATAACAGAACTGTGCATGATCAACCGAATCAAAGGCCTTAGAGAAATCAAGAAGCACCAAAATCGAAGCAAAGTCAGAGTACATAGCAATTCTAATATCATCAGTGACTTTGAAGAGAGCAACTGTGAATCTCACCAACTACGTAGTTCATCATTGACCAGTTCAAAAGCTTTTCAAATATTTTAGAAATGAATGAGAAGAAGCTTATTGGACACAGAGCACTCCTATTTTTAGGAACGGGGATTACTCCACAGAGAAGGGTAGGTTCAGGTAGTAATACAAGTGTTAATTACATATGTAATATAACGGAGTCTGTGATGCAGTATTGCGTTGAGAAAGCGTGGTGCGATATCATCTATACCCGAAGCATTAGAACTGATCGAGTTTGCAGCCTTTAGCATCTCGTCATAGGAGACACATCTAAACTTGAATACAACTGTACTATCTTCTACTCTAGCCGAGGCTAACGCAGCTACTGCTGATGATGCAACGCTTGAAAGGTAGAAGCGGGATTTATAGCAAAGCATCTATTTAAATTGTAAGGATCCAGTTGGCATTCGTTGTTACGAGATTTTACAATTTCACAAAGATTTTTCTATAACTCTTTAAGTGGAAGTCTTGTATTAAGCTTAGATCTACAATATTTCACTTTGGAAGTACGAACAAACATTACGGTAATGTTCCGTAACCTACAAAAACGTCCCCAGTTTTCCTCGCTCTGATTTCATATCCAAAGATAATATAAATAATCTCGTTCTGCAATTAAATTGGCAATGTGGTTGTTAAACCATGGGACAGATCAATGGCAAGGTCGAGTGCGAAGAGAAACAAGCTTTTCATGTAGAAATTTCACCAAAGTGTTGAAGTGAGCGAGTTGGTAAAAGACTTACTCCGACCCAACTAAGTCGATTTCACGCAGTCAAAACCACAAATCCTACCTCATTTCATCAAAATCTTTAGTCCGATTTTCATAAAAACAAAATTTACAAATATACAAGAATTTTGATCGCGTAATAGAATTTCATTGATATGACCTAATATAAATTTAAAAACTTCATAAACAATATTAATTTTCAAGGAAAAATAATAAATTGAAAAATTTCTGATAAACAAACAGGCTATAGGTGCAGCCTTATATAACATAACAAAACAAAAAAAAACATCATTGCCCATCATTAGGCCAAGCAAATTATCTCTACTAAATATCATCTGCCCCCATATGCCTTTAAGGCATATTTAGATTAATTCTTAGTTTTTAACTTGTTTTTACTAATTGCTGAAAAGACACGCCTAGTAATTGTATAATTAAAAATTGCATTTATACTTCAAAGTTTTGCAATTATCTAAATCCTATAGGCCATTAACAGGATTTATGATATTTTGCTTTAACAATGACAAATAACCTGTTATTACTGCACACAATTAGTATATGTATTTATATGTATGTAGATAAGTAGATACAAATTTTCAGGGGCTTGAGACGGATAAAATTAATAAAAACAGAGGCCTGTGCTAACCGGCGAAAAAAAACCTCTCAGCAAAACCTTCCAGTCCTCTTAATGAGAGACATCAAGTCCAGGTGAAGTAGACTTTTTAGCTCATACACTGATAGAAGGGCAGACTCAAGAAAGAGTATCCAGCTTTAGCCGGGCATATGTGAAATTGATACTAATGACCTAAACAACGCTTTCACATCCATTCAATAACCAGCTAATTTACCTGATCAGCAGCGATCGGGCACTGATGAATTAGGTCAGAACTAATTATAATAGTAGTATCTCATTCAGATGTGTAGATCTCCAAAATATAAAATACGATTAATAGATTTAAGTCATCTGCTACTGGTCCTGATGATATCTCGCCAAGATTTATAAAAATTATTTTTCAATCTATTTCTTATATTTTAGTGCATGTGTTTAACACGTGTCTAACTACTTCGCAGTGTCCATCACTTTTGAAAAAAGCTATTGTGTTGCCAATTCCTAAGTCTCGCAAATACTCTGCACCAGGCAATTTTCGGCCGATTAGCCTACTGTGCTTCCTCAGCAAAGTTCTTGGTGTCGGACATTGGTGACGCACTTGACCGAGATCGGATAGCCATACTAGTTCTTCTGGATTTCAGTAAGGCGTTCGATTCGGTTAATCATGATATCATTCTTCTTAAATTGCGGAAGAATTTCAGTTTCTCATCTACAACTATCTTTCTTATCAAAAAATTTCATCTCCCTTAACTCTTTTCTTCGGTATACCCCAGGGTTCTATTCTCGGTCCTATTTTCTTCTGTCTATACATAAACGCTTCAGTTCACCTTTACGCTGATGACGTACAAATTTATCTAGATAGGCCAATTGGCTTAATCGAGGACGGCATCATTCGGCTTAACAATGACTTTGATAGGATCTGTCACTGGGCCAGTCGCAATCAACTAATTCTAAATCTAAACAAGTCAAATTGTGCAGTGCAAAGGGCAAGTGATGCGCAGAGCTGCCAGAGGAGAATAACTGGACCTAGTATGCAGCTTGGTGTTTGTACCTGGGTATGCTATAAGACTACTGGCGTTAGTAATAATAAATTTCACATAAGGTGAACATAAAAAAAGGAACAACTTGATTTGATAAGTTAAAGAAACACTTTATTGCCAATCCAAATTTTTATACAAAGTTACTAGACTAATTACAATTTACTATACGACGACCGAACCTCAGACTACCGACTTTCAGACTGACTTTTCTATCTTTTACAAATTACTTGCTTTCCGCTAAACTTATCATTTCACGTGTCTACTACACGGGAAATGGTTTTGACGAAAAATGCATTTCTGGCTTTTTTAAGATTCTCCCATGAGAACTGTAACTTAACGCTTTTCGCATATTTCTATTTGATGCGCGTTGTCTGGGTTTCTTTTATTTGAAATGAAATTCTTTAGATTAAAAATTATATGAAATGCATTTTTCGTGGGAAGGTAATTGTGAAAATTAAAATATGTTGCAGTGATATTTAATGTTACAATAATTGGTTATTATATATGCCCTATATGATATTTTTATCTATAACACCCCCACCGTTAGACTGAGGCTCCGACGAAGTATCTTCTATAATTTGTTTTTCCTTTTTAGGTAAAATTTTTTTAAATTTTTTCATATTAAGAACTATTACCAATATAACTACTAAAATAACGATGTTTATAGATATACTTATTACATTATTTTCATGTTTTCTACTAACAATTTCATTAATTTGTTTTCTATTATTATTGATATCTTCTAAATGTACTTCTTCGAATTTTATAAGATTTATTGTTTTGTTCTCTATTGTTTTTGTCACAAAATGCGGTAAAATAACATTATCATGTACTTTTGTATAAAAGTTTTCGAATATCGTTCCATTTATTTCTATTTTACAATTTTCATATTTAATTATATTAGTCCCAAATATATTCATTTTAAAATTATTACAAGTTTGCTGGAGATTTATCCTTTTTATATTTTTCGTTATAATAATTCCGGAAGTAATTTCTTTTATTTCTTCCTTAAGGAACTTTTGCATATTGCAATGAGCTTCTTTGAAATTTATTATATTTTGAGTACAATTATCTTTGATACTAACTAAGTTCTTTTTCAAATTCTCTCTGACCGTAGAATTATATACGTTATTATTATAATCTATAAGTATAGAATAATCGTCTAAATGTACTGACTTATTTTCACTGTTGGGTATCGGTTCTATTAAGACTTTCGACATCGGTTTTTCTGTATATTCTGGGATCATTAAAATAATTACAATTTGGTCTAAATGGTATACCACTACAATTTTAATATCTCTGAAGTATTCTAAATCGGGTACTAATTTCAATTCTTTTGTTGTCAAAATATTCCTCGAGAGTATGCCTAGCTTACTGGTCAATATAACTTGTTCGATATCATCTACATGGTTTTTGAGTAAGTTAATTCCGTAATTAATTTGATACACTTGTTGCATGTACTTCATTTCGTCTTCTATATCAGTTAGCCTGTTTTCATTTTGTTTGCTAAGATTGTTTAAGTACTTTGATATAGTATTCTGTTGGATATTGATTTGTTGAGTTAAATTTTTGATTTGGTTAGAAATTTGGTTATTTATTAGGATTTGCTTATTACTTTCTTCGATTAAATTTTTATTATTCTTGGACAATGCTTCTAGTTTTCCTTTAATTTCTACTTCATCGTTATGGTCCATTGTACCTGCTATGAATTTTAAGCCTGTTCCTAATGCGTCAATTAAACTTCTTACTTGTCTGGGGTGTGGTTTAAGACTTTCTATTTTCGTTTCCAATTGATAAAAATTGTGGACAAGGGTATTATACATAGGCTGAATAAGGTTGGCTTTTTCTCTGATTGTGTTAATATTTTCGCGAATTAAAGTTTTCGTATCCTCGTAATCTGTTACGTTTATAATGTGTAGTATTTTTATAAATTTTTTAATAATCCTTACATCTTCTAATTTGATGGTTACATATCCGTTATTATTATTTAAAGTCTGAACTTCAATTGACTGACAGAGTGTCGGGGGGAGGATTCCCAGAACAATGAGGAGTATTGTTGTCTTTATCATTTTGACCTGAAATGGAATTTTTGTTTTTATTTTTTCTTTTTGGCATAGACTTGGCCTTAATAGAAGGGTTAGCGGCGTTTTGGAATTTTTTCTTCCTTTTTACATGTGACTTATAATATTTAAAACCTGTTTTCTTATCTACTACATGGTTTTCGTCAGATTTTCCCATATATATTCTTCTAAACTTAGCATGGTTCTTTCCTCCACGAGGATCTTTGATAAAATTCGTTCCTGATTCTACCTCTACTTCTTCTCTATCGTGATTCAATTTGCTGATAGTCCTTTCTTTAATTTTGATAATTCTTTGACGGATATCGTTATATTCGTCATCTTTTATTTTCCCTTTAATAAAGTCGATAGGTTTCCTATTTATTGTGGAATGTATGGTGTTATTGTAAAATACCATAATTTTTAAAATCTTTTCCTCCACAGTATCGATATCTTTATTATCATCATGTCTTAATAGTCTTAAATGCTCGTTTATAGTGTTATGGAGTCTTTCAATGTCTGAATTGGACGTATGGTTATTATTGGAAGTAAAATGAATTTCGATGTTTTCATTTCGTAGAAAATTCGTAAATGGGATTGCTTTGAATCCTAGTTCATTATCTACTATTATTTTCCTGATGGTTCCTACCGCAGCTATATATTGTAATAGTGCTCTTTTAAATTCTACCCATGATCTAGCATTTATTTTGATTGCTTGAGCATACTTGCTAAATTTGTCGATGAAAGTTAAAAACAAGTTTTTCTCTGAAGTGTAAAATACATCTATATGGATAATTTCATTTGGGTTACCTGGGGTTTCTGTTATTTGGAATTTTTGCTTGATAGGTCTTCTATCGTATTTTTCTACATTGCAAACTTCGCAGTTGTTTATAAATTGAGTTACGCGACTATTCAATTTTGGGTGAAAGTATTCTAATTGTAATTCTTTCAAAACTTCGGAAATACCTCGATGATTGTTTTTTAAGTGCTCATTTTCTATTAACTTTGCCAGATCTTCCTCATCTGTGACATCTTCAAGGAGCTTTTCGCATCTAATTAACTTTAACTGATTGTTGTTTGAAAAGTGGGAGTTAAATATTTCTTCTATTTTTTTGTAAATTTCTTCGTTATCTACATAAAGAGCATTAAGGGATTTAGGGTTACAGTGTGATTTTAGAAGGGTAATGGCTGTTTCGTTATCCAACGATTTAATGTGTACTATTTTTCGAGACTTATCGAATATCTTGACGTTTTTTATTCTTAGCGACCCAGAGTTAGTTTTGAAGACTGCGATTTGATTCTTAAACACATTTAGTGGCGATTTACTTACTGGAATTTGATCATTATTAGATTCGAGGGCAAGATTTATGCTGATACGTGACAGGGCATCTGCATTTCCATTTGCTGTTCCCTTTTTATATATTATATCGTAGTCAAACTCAGATAGTTTGAGGCGCCATCTTACTAATTTAGAGTTAGGCTCTTTTATAGAGAATAACCATTGTAACGGCTTATGATCCGTCTCTATTAAGAATTTTCTGCCAAAGATATAGGGGCGAAAGTATTTCGTTGCCCACACAACACCTAATAGTTCTTTCTCGATAGTACTATAATGCTGTTCGTGGTCGTTCAATGTACGGCTGGCATAACATATTGGATGACCGTCCTGTGACAAAATTGCTCCTAAAGCATATTGACTTGCGTCGGTTGTTACTGTAAACGTTTTTTTAAAGTCTGGGTATTTCAATATCGGTTCGTTAATAAGTAATCTTTTTAACATTTCAACGCTTTTTATATATTCTGGATCATTTACATTAACTTTCTGGTCCTTTTTTAAATATTTCGTTATAGGTTTAGCTATGTTAGAGTAATCTTTGATAAATTTTCTGTAATAACCAGTTAATCCGAGAAATTGCTTAATTTGTTTCGGAGTTTTAGGTAAGGGGAAGTTTCTAACGCACTCTATCTTTTTTGGGTTTGGCCTTATACCATCTAATGTAATAATATGTCCCAAGAATTCTGTTTCCCTTTTTAAGAACTCCGATTTGTCTAATTGCACTGTTAAATTCACATCTTTGAGCCTTTTAAATATTTTATTTAGAGAATCCAAATGTTCTTCTAATGAGGAAGAGTAGATAATGATATCGTCCAGGTAGACGAGACATATATTATTGATATAATCTTTAAGGACGTAGTTCATTAAGCGCTGGAAGGTAGCCGGCGCTGTCTTCAATCCAAACGGCATTCGAAGAAACTCATAGTGTCCATTCTCGACACTAAAAGCAGTTTTATGAACATCACTTTCATCGATCTCGATTTGGTGGAATCCTTTTGCGAGATCTAAAGTCGTGAAGTATTGACACGTGCCCAGTTTGCCTAATATTTCATCTATGTTGGGTATAGGAAATCTGTCATCAATTGTGACCTCATTCAATTTCCTATAATCGATGACGATTCTCCACTTAGCTTTACCGCTGGCGTCCGTCTTCTTCGGGACGATCCAAACAGGTGCTGAATATGGAGAGTGGCTAGGACGAATAATGCCTTTTTGTAACATGTCCTCTATCTGTTTTTCTACTTCCTCTTTATGAACATGAGGGTATCTATAGGATTTAACGTATATAGGAACTTCATTTGTGGTACGAATTTTATGTTTTATTACGTTAGTAAAAGACAGGTTCGAATTTTCATTATAGAAAATGCTAGAAAATTTTCTAATAACTTTTAAGAGTTCTTGTTTCTCTTCTGTATTTAAGTGATTCGTTCGAATTTGTTCCAAGGTTGGTTTGTGTTCCTTCCTTTCGATAATGTTAAAGTTTTCTTCATTAACAACTTGAGTTTGCAGAGGGGCAAAGTTGATAATTTTATTATCATTATTTTTTACTTGTACACTAGCGTTGATTTTATAACCTTCTACGTTATAAATGCCTTCATGTACTATTATTTTTCCATCTGAAGATTTCTTTTCTTCTAGGTAGGCTAATCCCTCTTTTTGCAATACAGGGGCGACTAGGTTGTAATAACCCTCTTTATCTATCTTATAACTTAAATTTTCCTTTTTTTCAGAGAAGTGTAATTTTGTTTCTTTACTCTCTGTTATCAATATTTGGTTTGCTAGATCTATTTTCGATTTCAGCGGTATTAAAATATTATTCCCGATTAATCCATCATATTTTTCATGGAAGGGGTAAACATAGAATTCGGCTTTCTTTTTCGGGTCTCCTAATTCTTTAAATAGGGGGATTGTCGCTTTTTGCAACATTTTTACTTCTTGACTAAGTGTTCTAAGCGAGACGTTATTTTTAATGGGTTCTAGATATTTTGGATTACAGACTCCTGGATTTATAATTGAATGGGTAGCTCCAGAGTCTATAATAAATTTGAGTGGTCTGACATTTCCATCAACTAAGATATAAGGTAATTGGTAGGCGAGGCTTGCGCAGGAAAATTTAGGGGTTGTTGAATTTGTGCTGTTTCATTTATATTTATATCCATTGGTTCAGGAGCTTGAGATTCGTGGCTTTGATTGTTCGAACCGTTTAGGTTTCCGTATGAATGATTTCTGAAAGGATTATTCTGATTTCTATATGGAGTAGTATTGTCACTTAGTGTATTATGATTTTGATTTGAAGTGGCGTGCTGGCTTGCAAAATGTGGGTTTGGTGGCTGATAGTATTGATTTCGGAAATTATTATATCTGGGATTACGCGACCATGAAAAGTTATCGTTTCTTTTAGTGGAATTCCTCTGATTATTATAGTTGTCATTATTATTATTCCTGTTATGGTTCGGTGCATTATTCCTATAGCTGTAGCTATTATTATTATAAGAATTTGAGGTATTGCTTCTAAACATATCACTACTGTTATTTTTGTGAGTGGTGTTGCTTTTAATTCTATTTTTAGTATTGAATTTATTGGGTTCGTAATTGTTTCTGAAGTTGTTTGAGCTAGCATTATAATAGGCATATCCAGCTTCATGCAAGATATCCATCGCTGTTTCTAAACTATCTGGTTTTCTACAATATAAAATTGAACGCATTGGTTCGGGAACTTTATTTTTAAAAATTGTCAGCGCAGAATTTTTATTATTGGTTATGGTTTGCTCGCAAATTTGTAAATCTTCTCCCATACTAAGTTTTGTTTTCACATTAAGTCGTCGTAGAACAATTTTAATTTCACTATAAAATTCAGCACAATTTGTTTTAAATGTCACACTTCTTAATTTATCGAATAATTCTTCTGAAGTAGCACTATCACCAAAATTATTTATTAATATTTCCTTCATTTCTAACCAAGATGAAACATGGTTATTTATTTCCATTACCTCTCGCGCTCTTCCTTTTAATTTGGTTTTAATTATATCAGAAAATATACTTTGACCTAAATTGTCATAGCGCAATAGCGTTGGATGTACTTTATCTATAAGATTAATAAAATTTTGTAGATCCCGATAATCTCCAAAAAAATCAGGCAATCTATTAAGATATTTGAGTGGATCTATATTTAAAGTAAGTGTTGTCATGTTGCTTTCAGAGATATTAAAATATTCGTGTAATTTATTCAATGGGTTAGTAGTTTCGTTTGAACCAGAATTCGATGGTTTTTTTATAACTAGATTTCCTAACGTATTAGAAGTATGGTTAGTCACTAAATCTGAACTTCTTAAACTGATATTATTAATTAAATCTGCTAATTCTTCTACGTTTAAATCTTTACTAGAAAATTCTTTACTCATATTACATACCCGCTGCTTATAATTTGTCTTTCTGGTTCTGCTTTCTAGAAAATGAGTCTGTTATGATGCAAATTAGTAATGTGGTCTTTATTGTTGTCCTTGCGTATAGATGGTTGTTTATTTTCGAGTTCTGCTATCGTTGGTACTCTCCTATATCGTTCCTTCTTCGATTTTATTTTCGTCTAGGATAGAAGAGTTTAAGGTTTAGTTACAGTTGTATTTCCAGTATAACAGCTTTTCGACAAGCTCTGGTGTCCAGTTGTTTGTCTGAATTATGTAGTTACTCCTTGCAAAAAAATTTTGGATTATTTCGATGTATTGAACAGCTTTGCATTAGCGCATCATTATTATGATGAACTTTCAATTATGATTTAAACTGTTCATAGATACATCGGTTAATGATAATCGACACAACTTATCGATCACTTCTGCTGATGAAGTTGTTGTGCACTAGATCTTGGCAACTAATATAGTGAAACTATTTAACAGTTTAAGTAACGGATCACTTCTTTTGATACCATTAAAACTGCTCTTAATTTACACTAGTTTTTCTTCAATCACTTTCACTGATCACGTTTTTATTCTTTTTCTTTTACAGATGTGTCACAAAATGTTAAAACATAAGCAAAGCGACTGCTTGACACATCCTACCGACTGCGCCAATAATAAATTTCACATAAGGTGAACATAAAAAAAGGAACAACTTGATTTGATAAGTTAAAGAAACACTTTATTGCCAATCCAAATTTTTATACAAAGTTACTAGACTAATTACAATTTACTATACGACGACCGAACCTCAGACTACCGACTTTCAGACTGACTTTTCTATCTTTTACAAATTACTTGCTTTCCGCTAAACTTATCATTTCACGTGTCTACTACACGGGAAATGGTTTTGACGAAAAATGCATTTCTGGCTTTTTTAAGATTCTCCCATGAGAACTGTAACTTAACGCTTTTCGCATATTTCTATTTGATGCGCGTTGTCTGGGTTTCTTTTATTTGAAATGAAATTCTTTAGATTAAAAATTATATGAAATGCATTTTTCGTGGGAAGGTAATTGTGAAAATTAAAATATGTTGCAGTGATATTTAATGTTACAATAATTGGTTATTATATATGCCCTATATGATATTTTTATCTATAACAGTTAGTCTCAAGCCTCTCCTAGCCTAAAGGGCGGATCATAACCTTCTCGTGGTCCACTGCTTTCACTTATTTATAAGTGCTAATATGATTAAGCCCGAACGGAGTTACCAGTAACGCAGGGCCGTAGCTAGGGGAGGGCATAGAGGGGCAATGCCCTACCTTAAAATGACAATGCCCTACCTTAAAAATTGCCAACTTATTCGGTATTCTGCAACGCCGTCATAAAAGTCATCGCGGCGAATCTCTATAATCGGCAAGATTGACCAGTCAGCTACTAATAGGCTATGTTTGCGTTGCTTACCTCCAACCCCTTCCTGCCATGTATTAAGGTAAGACGATTGGTCGACTACTTGAACAGCTTTCGTCAGGACATTTGGCTGTTACAAGAGTCGTATATGAAATTTATTCTCTGATTTTGAAGACTCCAGATAAAATGAAAAATTCAATGGTGATGATATTGCAAAAAGTGTTGACATCAAAGGCGTTATGTTAAACATGGAAGTTCGATTGGCAAAGATAGTAGCAAAAAGAATATTTTGTGCTCTGCAACCGGCTGATGTGGCTTTACAGGGTCGAAGCACTGGATTGAAGTATGCCATATCGATAATAAAATGTGTCTAGGAAGAAATTGAGGTCAAAAGAGATGTATGAAGCAATTTTGGAAGAAGCTGAGAATACCATATTGTAGAAAAGAATATCAAAATAGTTCCCAGAAGAGAAGAGACAAGTAAAGGCAAGACATCTGGTGGATTAGTGCTGCATCACCTTCTCGTCAAAACACAGCAGGCATAGTTTAAACGTCGCCATTTAAAGCGGAATATTATGAAACTGTAGACATAATAACAGTTGAGATAAAAAGAAGGTTTGAAGACAATGATGATCTACATACTAGGTATTGTATTGATGAATTGAACAAAGTTTAAGTCTGTTCAACATTTAAATATGTCATTATTGTGAGGAAATTAATGAGAACAACACAATATGTAATTGCAATTATTTTTCAGATAATAAAATTCCTTCCAAAGAGGAGACTATTATTGTGAAAAGGTACTTGAATGAGTTGAAAGGTCGAGGAGATCAGACTGAAAGCGTATTACAAGTTCTATACAGACAAAGGGAATCCTTCAGAAATACGTATGAACTATTTGCATCAGTCGCAACAATCGGATGTAGTACTGCTGCGTGCGAATCTACCCTTTCGACACTAATTACCATCAATAAGCCTCAAAAAATGTTAATTGTTCATGAGATAATGGCAGGTTTGGTATTTTTTGCATTTGAACGGAAAAGAACAGACAAAAAAGATATTGACGAAGTGCTAAGAAAATTCCACAATATGGTAAATCGAAGACTATATTGAATATTTTTACCATGTTGTGTTTTTTGTTTGGTCCATTTCTTCCTTCTTATTGTCTTTTAGTTCACGTATAAAAATATGTAATAAAATTAGGGTTTTAGAAACTAATTTTTTTAAAAAAAATGTCTTTTCACTTGAACAAATGTATTCCAAACGCACCGAAAACTTGCGCCCCACTTCAAATCTCGAATGCCCTACCTTTAATTTGTTTCTAGCTACAGGCCTGCAGTAACGTTTAAGAATCTGCATGAAGGTTCACTGGGAGTACTCATGATCGTACGATCATGTTATTCGAAGCCATAACAATTGGGTAGCCAACATTGCTAACTTGGTACTACGGGGTTGAGGAGCCCCGAATTGAGCTGCAATTAGTAGCGAGTTTCGCCTCAACATGGGAAAGCCCCCTTATGGGAGCATCGTACTGGTTGTGGTTAGCCCATATGCGAGCAGAGTGAGATTTTCTGAGTCTGCATGACTTAGGCGAACATTGTTCTCTAAACAGAGTAGTTTGTTCTTTTTTCATAATTGCATACTGCGTTCGTGAATTTGAAGGATGGTGGCTTGGCAATGTATGCTTAGAGGATTGGCTCTTGGCGTGGAGTTGCATTAAATCAACCGGATGCCGTGACCCAAAGATTGGAAGAGATTTTAGGTAAGTCTCGCTTCGACCAGTAAGTCCAATGTCAAGTATGCACTGACATAAACTGGTACTTCTGAGACAGAATATAAATATATTCTGCCCCTCGAGGGCGTTGATTGTCGCTTGTCTTCTAATCCGTGCATTAAGACTGCCGTGAGATTAAGCCATAATGGCAGGTGCTCACGTAAATCCTGACAGCTTTCTGTCTATTTGTGAATAGGAGGGATTATGATCCAAATTATCTACCAGTAGTTAAGATCAACGGCAACGTCATACCTTATGCTAGGTTGGTTAAAATCCTGGGCATCGTCCTAAAAATCAAGTTTACTTGTTGTGATTATATATCTAATACAGTTAGAAAGGGTATTCTTCCCTTAGAATGAGACAAATCGGGCAACTCCTTTGTGGGGTTGCCGCATAAAAAAATTTCTATTTCCACTATATATTTGAACACTGCCTGCGAACGCGTCGACATAGAGAGCTGAAATGGTGTTTTTATAGTAATAACAAATAAAATTTCAAAAATGGACTAAATCGGGCAGCCCCTTCTTGGTGTTGTCATATAAAAATTTAAGTTTTTTACATATATTGTGAAAACAATCAGTCCTAGACTTCTTTATTGTATAAAAAAAACTTCTTCAGAATACGAAAGCCTATAAAATTGGTT
Source organism: Dioctria rufipes (assembly GCA_963924295.1). NCBI lineage: Eukaryota > Metazoa > Arthropoda > Insecta > Diptera > Asilidae > Dioctria > Dioctria rufipes. The sequence goes on from OZ002740.1 coordinate 29,402,499, forward strand.
ATAATCAATTTTTCTGTCCAACGAACCGTTCTAGAAATATATGTGAAAAACCACTTCAAAAATCAAACTAGCATAGATCGAAGACCATACGAAATTTTATACGGGCATTCATCTAGGGCCGTGATTCCCAAAGTGGCCTATATCGACCCCCAGGGGTCAACGACGACCTGCAATGGGTCCATGTCAGCGAAAAACTAAATTGCAGGTCTATGAGATGTAAATGGGGGTCAACGATAGTGGATCTTTTTTAAGCAGGTCATAACTTTAATTTTGGGTTTTCATAATTGTAATAATACACACACTCAGATAAAACTTGCGTGTATATTATAACATAAATTATAAAACTACTTATGAAGTAAAACTTTTTAAAACATAAATGTTCATTTTATTTTCTCTCCGTGTAAGTTTTTATTTTGTGAAGAAAAAAGTATTTTTTTTGCAATAAATTGTAACCTTTGTCAACTTTTTAGCTAGATAGGCCTCGAACTTTATCTGTACACAAATCACGAAAATTTCTTGCTTAGGTTTTAGGTGAAAATATAACAAATAGACCGACAATATACTACTACGGTTTTGTATAGATATACTTCTATCGCTAATATAATAGTATTTGGTAAGTAGGGATTATGTACTACAGGTATTTTATTAAAAACTTTCTCTCTTTATATATATATGTCATACATATATTATGTTTTTTGCATGAATGTGGGAAAAGAACTTGACTATGTATTGCAACTGAAACAACGAGCTAAAAACAAAAATTGACAGAATTATTTGTCATTCTGTTTCGTTGAATGTAATCATTGTCGGACATGCAATTGCCTATGTGCAACAAAGTTTTAAGCAATGACGCTATAAAACCATCTAAGCTGGAGGATCATCTTAGAAGATGTCACATTGATAAAACAGGTAAGGATTTGAAATACTTTTAAACACTAAGGAAAAACTTCAAAAGAGACCCACGGTGGACAGAATGTTTGCTTCGATGTCACAAAGAGATGATGATGGTTTGCGGGCGACTAATCAGAGATAACCACACTGATGAGACCTCTCTGATCGCTGGGTCGAAAAGTTCTATATTTTTTCTGCATCTCAATGTATTTTATAAATTCATTGGGGAAAAAATCATTTTTTTTTTTCAATGAATTTCAGTCTAATAAAGACGAAAAATTTCCTGCTTAAAGACATACAATATCTCACCTTATAGCAAAATCCGGAAAACCGCATACTATCAGAGAAAAGTTAATTTTGCCAGACGTCGAAGAAGTTTTAAAAACTGTTTTACACAAACCTGCATCTGATATCCTTAAAGGAATTCCTTTAAGCAACAACACAGTTGAAAGACGTATTGATGAAATGAGTTATGATATTTAAAGCTCTCGTGTAATTATTTGAAAAAAGACCCATTTCTCTATATAGCTGGACAACTCAACTTTACCTAGCAAAGAAACATTATTAACTGATCTTCGCGAGATCTTTCACAACCGACACTAAAGGCGAATCAATATTTAATGTTTTGAAAGTTGGGCATTATCGTGGATTTATAAACTATCTAAAACAAAATATCGGGGGTGTTAGTAATACACTGCGTCATCCATCGATAACATTTAGTTGCTAAAAATCTGAATGGTAGATTGCATGAATCTTTTCAATTAGTCATTAATGCAGTAAACCGAATCCGAAGCAACGCGTTGAATACGCGGTTATTTGCGCAGTTGTGTGAACAAAATGACGAGAATTTTCATCAATTACTCCTTTGCACTGAAATACCCTGGCTGTCGGAAAGGCTTATGTTTAACAAGATTTTTAGCACCTTTTGAGACTATTTTTAAAGTTTCTAGATCTTAAAGATCCAATATAATCAAGTGGAAACCAGACATTGCCTACTTAACAGATTTGTTTACTAAATTTAATTAGGTTAACTTGCAGTTACAAGGTGAGAGTCTAAATTTTATAAAAAAAAAAAGTTCATCATTTCAGCGTTCCTTGCCAGAATTAAACTAATGAAGCAAAACATTGGACGCGAGTTTTCCCAGTTCCCCAATTTGTCACAGACAAACTGCCCGGAAGACGACGTTTCAACCTAGGTTCAACATTTAATGCCCTCTATTCAGATTTTGAAACTAGGTTTGAGGATGTTTTGACTATGGCAATACCACAATCCATATGGTGACATTGAAGAAATGGATGTCATATTACAAGAGGAACTGATCGGAATAAGTACTAACGAAGAATTTAAGGTAGAATTTAGAAATGGATATCAGCAATTCTGGCTTCAAAAAGACATATATGTCACTTATCCCATATTATGGAATATCACGAGCAAGTTTTTAATTGCGTTTCCATCCTCATACCTAGTGGAAAGGGATTTCGGCGCGATTGCTAATCTTCTAAAAAAACAGACTGGACATCATTAACCAAGAAGATTTGAGATTAAACCTAACTAAATTATTGATGCCAAGTATTGAAAAGTTATTATTAAAGCATCAGGCTGATCCCTCCCACTAGAAGCATTTATTTTTGCTTAGTTACTTTTTGTAACAGACACTAGAGTTTACTTTGGTTCGTTTTAATTTGAATTTATTTAATAAATGTAAAAAACTTAACAAGCGTTTTTAAAGTTTTCACACTACACTTCACTACATTTAGAAAATTAAATCTTTCAAAGTCTGTAACACACGGGAGATAGATGTATACAAGATCCAATACACATCCGTAGATGAGGTGTGCTTATAGCGTCTATAAGCTTCTCTAAAGCCGTAGGTCCTGATGGCTTCTCACCCCTTTTAATTAAAAGGTGTGCTTCATCCTTGGCTTAACCTCTGCGCAAACTATTCTACTTATCTTATATGATGGGAGAATTTCCAGCTGGTTTGAAACTAGCTCACGTTCAACCTATTCTCAAGAAAGAAGAGGGTAGCGATCCCTCAAATTATCGACCAACTGCAATCACTTCGATTCTAAATTAATGAAGTATCTAGAAACCAAACAACTCTTCAATGATCGCCGATATGGCTTCCGGACTGGACGCTTGTCTGGCCTTTCTGAAGGAACGTTGGAACCCTACTTCTCATAATTGTGATGGTCCAAAATCGTTACCCTAGATATTTCAAAGGTCTTTGATAGAGTCTGGCATGCAGCCCTCTTAGTTAAACTTAAAGCACCTAGTCTCGCCCTCTTCTTTTATTATAGATTGAAAGCTTTTTATCTGATCGCCTAATACCTGTTGTACTATAAGATAGTGTTTTAACCAAAACCTCACGTTATAAATTCCCGTATGCCTCAAGGCTCGGTTATCTCTCCATCCCTCTTCTTAATTTTCATTACTGATCTGATTTTCCTTACTTTTAAGCCTATCCATAGTTTTGCCTATCACAGTACCCTTGATTTCGCTTACTGCTTTAACACTGTTACGGACTGCAGAGGGAATGCCACGTCTATCAATAGAGCTTGCATGATTAGATAATTGATTAATGACCTTGATAATATCATCACTAGATAAAGCGAATCATGTCGAATTCAAGTCATCTAAGTCCCAAAGCTCTCTCTTGTCTTTAAAACAAAATCATAACTTTAACACTCCCATTTATTTTTATGGAGAACTGAGAATTTCTGGTACACCATCTTTATGCATCATTGGCATTAATATTTCCTGTAAATTAAGCTGGACAGATCACATCTTCTCTGTTGCCAAAGAAGCATCGGAATGTCTTGGATTTCTAAAAATGTATAAGAAATATGTCATCCCATCGAATCTAGTGCTAGGTCGTACATCAGACCTAACATGGAATACAATTCCCATATCTAAGCCGGGGCTGGTCGCACAGTTTTAGCTTTTAGAGTCTTCAAGCTCATTGGCGATTTGGCAATAACTTATCAGATCGACTCACTCGAGCGCCTTTGCAATGTTGGATGCCTTTCGCTCTTTTCCCTATATCCTTCCTACCATGCTGTGCTTTGCATCATGGGTATTTTCTCAGCTTGGCTTCTTAGTCAAGCATTCTTAACTTTTCCATGAATTTATATACTTACAAGATCTGTATTGTATCTGCTCTGTGACTGATATTTTAAATAGGCGCAAAGTATGCAGCGCTTTAATTCCTGTATTTTGCAAAGTTACAATTAATGATGAATTCGTGAATTTGAATAAAATATATTTCGCTTTTTTAATAACCGAAATGGATGATTCGAAAGTTTTACACTTCCACCATTTACAAACCAAAACAAAATAAACAATTTAACCCCTCGGTTGACTTTCAAGAGTGGCAAAATTTGAACGTTGAGCAACTTTCTTCTTTGACAGTGGTAGCTTATCTATTCGACCCGGATCTTTTAAATGATAAATTTTGTGCACTTGATATTTGCGAGTGTTTTGGAACTTTTGACATGTTTCCAGGCTATACCGTTTTTAAACCATACTTGCGCCCCCTCCTCACAAGAATCCTGGATCCACCTCTGCTAGGGTATCATAAGAATTGGTCTTAGACCAATTCTAGCTTTTCTACTTGTTTAACTTATTCTTATTATTTTTTTTTTTACAAAAACTGTAAATTGTGGACTCTCCTAATATGTCCTAACTATTGCCATTAAAGAATTATTATCTCTTAATTTATTCAGGTGACAAATAATTTATTTCCTTAGTAACGTAATTTAATTATCATCCAATTTCGGTATGACCTGATTACTTTTTGATATGAAGGGTGTTTGCTTAATCACCCTGTAAATCCGGAAGGAAGGGTGATTCTGTAATATGTATATTTGTTTTTTTTTTTTTTTTAGTCTATGCCAAGCCGTACGATACGCATTACTGTACCGGGCAGCGGTGCGCGACTCGAGAGATGAATATCGTGCAGTGAGCAACCAGAACGCGAGCAGATGCGTGAGAATAAAGAGCGTTGGCAGTCGTTTTTCTACTACTACGCAGATGCGTATCGTACAACTTGGCACCGATTCAAAAAAAAAACAAAAAAAATATCATTGCAGAATCACCATCCCTGTCAGCAAATCATTAAGTTATTTTCAATAAATGCATACTTTACGGTTATTTGCACCAAGAAGATTTAAGATTTATTTTTAGCTTTTTGCTGCATTATTATATTTTTGAAGTCAGTTCTTATTTTTACTAAAATATTCATTTTTAAAATCACCTTATCCAAAAAAAAAAATTAAAAACATCATGAAAATATTAAATTTTACGGAACTGCTCTTACCTTCATCCCGCTCTCTTAATTGTTTTTCTATGAAATCCCCTGTTGAGGTCATAAAACCTAATAGCTAATATCTCGTAATGCCCCCTATAAAGTGACAAATGATCCCTTCCCTTCCCATGGTCAGTAGCAAAGTAGTATCATTCAGCCTCGATTACAAATTCTACAGGTTATAGAAATTCATCCGGGAGGAGGACAGATGGGAAGGTAAGCTATTTTTGTAAAATTAATTCTCCACAAACTGTAAAAGTTTCATCGAAATCAAAGATGGTCAAGTCTAAAAATACTCCGAAAGTTTCGTGTGGAATAACTATATAGACACTAACTATACGGACATACATACATTACATGCATATACAATATTTTTCCATAAACCCATGAAGAAAAATCAAATTTTATTCTATTTTCATTTACTATGTATTTTTCCTCAATTTATCCCCCAAACTGTATGCAATAAATGCAATAATGGGAATTGGTCTGATTTATTTTTGATTACCTAAATCAAGTTTCTATATACTTTAATAGTAATAGTTAATAAGCCAAAATTATTAGTAAAATTAGTGACAGGAAGAATAACAGGTTAGTTAATATGCTTTGCCTTACCAACGGAATATGTAAATTTCTTGTTTTTTTTTTTTTGTTTCCGGTGAAGTTAATTAACATTTTCTTCAAATATAGATATAATTTGAAAACGGAAATAAGATGTTACCAAACATGATTCTATTCTAACACCCTCTCTCACCACCTCTTTGAATAGAAAACAATCCATTTAAAATCAACACGAATCATTAGAATACAACAACAAAAATTGTTATTCGTTTTCTGATAATATTATTATTTTTACAATCTGAAATTTTTCGCGTGTTTTCCATATCAATTCATTGGGGAGGTTGAACCAGAGTAACACGCCCATTCACACTTAAGAATTCCAGTTCTCATTATATCAGAATATCTGCAATCTTTTCATATTATATAAGTTAACAAGACATTTAAGTTAATGTAACACTTCACATTTTCTATATTAAGTAAATAATTATCGGTTGCACCTTCATTGAATAGCGATTATGATCAATTAGTGTGAAAAGCTAGAGTTTTGAAAAAAAAATTATCAACAGGAGTTGACATATATTCATATAGATTACAACTAGGCACTGTAAGTAATAAACAATTATAATCTAATTACCTTATTATTAGCATATTTAAAATTTTCTTTTTTTTTTTATTTGCATTCTAACATTGACGTAGTGCTTTTCATCAGCGCACAAGTTTATAATGCAAAGCGAGTATTTAACTGCAGATAGGATTTCGAATCTTGCCTTCGATAAACTTAAGACTCGACACAAAGAATTGAACGCATTAAAATTTTGTACTGAAGATACATGACAGAATATGTTGAAGATATATGGCAGAATATATTTCAACTCAATACGCCTTTAAATTTTTAAACCACCGTATAAAAAGAGATTAAACAGAATAGAGGGTGTCTAGTTTGGTTCGAAACTATTGATTGGCTGTGGAGATTTTTTGATAGTCAGGATTTGAAGGTAGATGGAGAATTGTGTTTACTGCTGCAAAAAATTTTAGTTTATAACATCAAATCAAAAAAGTTTAACTCAACTCCTACTGAGTTTGGTACAATTAAAACCGATAAGAATGACACATGGAACTGAGAACAATTTTGAAATTTTTGAAAAGTCCTTTGTAGGTTAGATTAGGTTAGAATGGTAGCTATCGCGCGAAATCCTGCGATCAGCCTCACTTAGACAATTGGTGGTCCATTGTGATACCACGTTATTGGGATCCTCTCCTTATTCATCAATGACTTACCAGACATTGTTCAAGAGGTTAGTACCCATTTATATGCTGATGACCTACAAATATAACGGGTTTTCCAATAAGAGGTGTTATTTTGATATTCATAGAAAAATGCCATTTTTTGAGACAAATGATCGGATCTTCATTTCATTATAAAGAGGAAGGTATGCCGTTAATAACTGAAAATAACATCAGCCAAATGACCACCACGACTACGCCTACAGGACCATATTCTTTTCATGAAATTTTCCATAACCAAATCGCAAAGTGGCTGCCCTATGTCCTCGATAGCCTCACGAATTCCATCTTTGAGGTCTTGAATCGACGCTGGGCTGTTGGCGTAGACCTTCTCTTTCACGTGGCCCCAAAGGAAGAAGTCGCAAGGTGTTAAGTCACAAGATCTCGGTGGCCAATTGTGATCACCTCTTCGAGAAATAACACGGTCCGGAAACTTTTCCCGTAAAAGATCAATGGTTTCGTTGCTTGTATGGCACGTAGCGCCGTCCTGTTGAAAGTAAACGTTGTCCAGATCAATACCATACAATTCCGGCCATAAAAAATCATTAATCATCTGTCGATAGCGCAATCCATTCACTGTAACTGTTGCTCCAGCCTCATTTTCGAAAAAGTAAGGTCCTATGACCCCGCGGGACCATAAACCGCACCAAACAGTCACACATTGAGGATAGAGAGGCTTTGCAACAATAACTCTTGGGTTTTCCGAGCCCCAGATGCGACAATTTTGCTTGTTGACGAAGCCATCGAGGTGGAAATGGGCCTCATCACTCAAGATGAGTTTTCGATGGAATTCCGGATCATTTTCATGCATTTCAAGGACCCAATCAGCAAAGACTCGACGTTGTTGATGATCGGCCGGCTTGAGTTCTTGTGTTAACTGAACTTTATAAGCCTTAAGACCCAAATCTTTATGCAAAATACGGTGTAATGACGTTTGTGGAATGCCTAATTCCAAAGAACGACGAGGAATGGACAAACCTAACTTGTCCCGACAGCTCGAATTTTTCTACCAATTTCTGTATTGCGGTCCGACAAGGTGCTTCACGACGACCCAAAAATGTTCGAGTTTTACGAACCGTCTCTGCAACATTTTCACCATTTTTGTGGTGAATTTTAATAATTTCAGTGCATTGTTGAATCGTGAATCGTTTCATTTTTATTAATGGAGTAGATTAATGGAGTAAATGATGTACTGGATGTACACCACGGTTGTTAGACCCATGGTCACCTCGCTGGCTAAAACCATATCAAAAAATGGCTGAGGCTCTGATTCAAAAAACCCAGCGGCTTGCCTGTCTGGGAATAACTGTCCTACAGCAGCCATGGAAACCTTATAAACCTTCCTCGCCGATATTTTCAGGTGAAAAAGAAAGCGATCTCCAGTGCTATTAGAGTGAAAAATGAGAAAGAGTTAAAGCCAGGTGATCTGGTTGGTCATTTAACTATCTTAAAACAGATATGCTTTGAGCAAATGACAACAATATCTGATATAATCAGACCCAGGGTGGATTTTGTAAGGCCATTCCAAGTGGTTCTGGGAGACCGACAACAATGGCGTACCACTAAACCGTCCTTCCAAGAGGGATCGATGGTGTGGTATACAGACAGTTCAAAAACGAACAATGGAGTTGAACTGGACATATACGGTCCCAAATTCCATATATCAAAGGCTCTGGGCTTTACTTTTACCGTATTTCAAGCCGAGGTATTGGTCATAATATAATGTGCTAATATCTGCATTAAAAGAGCCATAAATGGCTCAACCATTAATATCCTCCCTGACACAGTCAAGCTGCCCTTAAGACCATAAAGTCCTACACTGTCAAGTCAGGGATAGTCTGGGAATGTCTAAAAACCTTCAAAAACCTATCAAGGAGAAACAAAGTTATCCTCATGTGGGTACCTGGACATGAGGGTCACAAAGACAATGAAATTGTTGATTTCCTAGCCAAAAGAGGAGCGGAAACTAAGTTTTTCGGACCAGAACCATTTTGTGGCACTTCAAAGTGTTACTTCAGAGCTGCCATAACTGACTGGGAGAATAAACAAAAATCCCTGTACTGAGAAAGGTTACAAGGACTTCGTCAGGCAAAAAAGTTTATCGACACCTCTGGCGGAAAAACAAAAGAATTCCTACTCCTTAGAAGAACAGAGCTCAAAATGATTACTGAGCTCTTCTCAGGCCATTTTCCCTTAAGGTATCACCTAAACAAGCTGGGCTTGAATGAGACTTCATTTTGCCGTTTCTGTCAGGATGCTCACGAAACCTCGAAGCACTTGCTCCACCAACCTACGTGTGGAACCTCAATCCCAAAATGGTTCTAGACTTTATTAACAGTCTGAACCTAGAAAGGGAGTAAATGCAACGGGGACTCACAATAGATCTTTCAGGTCGCAGTGATAGCGAGGCTAACAACGCCTACACACCCCTTCACAAATCTAATCTAATATGTAATAACTTAGTCCACGTAATCAGGCTAGTCAAAGACTCGGCTTATAATCATACCACAAATCTTTTGCCTTACTTTTATAAGGTCTTATTAAATTGTCGAAAAATCAGAATTCTCCAAGATATTCTTGTAGACTACCACAACGCTATATCTTATTAGTCCGTCTTAAATTTTCATAAATATTCTACTGAACATTCTATGATTGCCTTGACATATTTGTTTGTAAACCTGCATGGTACAAATATGGATTTAAAAATACTTCAGAAATATATACTACACATATAAAAAAAAAACATTGAAAATGAATGTGGTCCATTCAGGGAACCCTATGGTACACCGCTGGAAGTACGAGGCAATAAAGATGATTCTCAGTTAACCTATATTTATTTTAAAATGTGTCAATTAGATAGCTGGGAATAAATGCCAATAAATCTCTTTCGAATTCAAAAATATTTTTTAGTTTCTTTAAAAGTAATTCATAGCTAGAACATAGTGAAATGAATTAGAAAAATTTATGAATTTTAAGAATGTTGAATTAAAGTCTTAAAGTGCCTCTGAATGCACTAAATATGTTTGTTTCGAAAACCGGATTGTCATTTCCAAAGTAGCTCAATTTCAATTGAATGCTAATAAGTTTCTACAAAGCTTTCGATAAGAAAGACATAATTCTTATTGAACGTAAGTCTCTCACTGATAACGCCTTATTACTCTTGGGAATTAGAACAACTCTTGCGATATATTCCAAAGCTTTGGGTAATATTACAATATCAATGTGCATATGTATATTAATTAAGTATGTTCGTTAGATAGACATTAATAAGGGTCAGAATTTTTACAAAAACACAAACCCCCGCAAGTTATCAATTAGATCCTATGGAATACGATTTAACAATTAGATCGACGTATATATATGTATGTATTATGAAGAGAAAAATTATGGAAAATATTCAGAGGCCTCCCTGAACAAAATTTAAGCCGCGATATATAATGAAGACCATAACAAATTATCTAAAAAGTAAAAGAAGGAGTATTTTTAATATAATGAATAGTATACAGGGTGTGCCGTCGAGATGGTAAAAAATTTTAAGGATCGAAAGTATACCCTCTTTTCGATCGAAACTGTTATATGGCATTTTTTTTTTCAGTTCACACTATTTTCGAAATTATGGGAGATTTTCGATTTTTTCGAAATTTTGAACCTTAAAACACCTTTCGGACTATAACTCAGTCTAGACTGTTCACTGGACGACCATTTTTCTTTTGCTTTATTCCTAGCATTACAAGCTCTTATTCGGTGTAACTCAGTTTGAAAACGTTTACACATAGTGGAAAAATTGGCAATTTGTTGCCGTTTTTCGTCAAAAATTCATCTGTTTTCAAAGTAATAACTAATAACGTTGAAAATTTTAAGAAGCAAAAATTTATTTTAAATAAAATAACACGCCTGATACGGATAGAAATAATCTTTATTTATGTTTACACTATGCGCCGGCCAGAGGTGTAATGCCATGAGTTGGTGTCTAGTTCAGTCATCTCTCAGCTCACCAGATTTCTAGAATTTAATAGAAAAAAATATATGAACGACACGTTCAGTGAGGATCATTACATTTCTATCATACGCCTATCCTATTTCACCCTAGAAAAGATAGAAAGAAAAGGAAAAGCTGCAGGTACAAATCTGCCATACTCATAGCCATGGGCTGGTTTAGACGGTGTAGTTTTTGCGTCGCGTGATCGGTTATTCTCTTTTGTTCAAGAAGGGAAAAACTTGCTGTGCGTTAACACGTTATAGTTTTTGCACGGCGCGCACGAAAACAAGAGCAGTTCTTTAATCGCTTATTTCATCGTCGTTTTGAAAAGTATGTTTATTAACATATAATAATAGCATTCAAACCTCTAATTATAAAAATATTATTTCAATTTTAGACATGAATACGAGTTGTATTTTATTGCGTATGTGGTGCACCGTAATTGCTCTATTGCTTTTTGCAGTACTCTGCAAATTACTTCAAGCGATTTCTCTCTCTTGTCTCTTTTTATGTAGCCTTTGTGTTTAGCGTTATACAAGTTTTCAAAGTCTTGATAACACAACAATAGTTTTTCTACTAATTGGCGGTCCCATCTTACGCTCATTATATTTTTTTTACACAATACTTTTAAAAAAAAATCTCAATTTAAAAACCAGAAAATCAAACAATATTTTCACTGTCAATGGTCTAAGCTTTTACAAATTAAAAATTTTCTGAACTCCCCCGAATGCAAAAACAGGTGAAAGAGGAATTCCTGAAAAATAACAATTTTTCTGAACTCCCCCGTATGAATAGAAAACAAGTGAAAGAGAAATTGATAAAAACTTCATGATCGTGCTCGATGCTCAGTCGCTGCTCTGTGCGCGCCCTCCCCCATCTCCGCTCATCTCCCACTCCCATCATTTTCGTGCGCGGCGCGCTAAAACTACACCGTCTAAACTACCCCCATGACGAATCAATGATGGTATTACCGAGGCTCCTTTACACACTTAAGTCCGCCATGACAACTCAATGATGCGACTAAGTGTGTGTACGTACGTGAAAGTGTTTGGCCATGAAAAATCAATGAAGCCCTCACTAGAAGATCCTGATCAGACGTACACTGCGCATTTCCCTCTATCACCTGCCTGACCTTGAATCTAAAGAAAATCCCCAACAATACAATAATCCTACTCATCTAAACATTCTCTCACTTACACGCACACACTCTAAAACACAACAATCACTCACCCTTTTTCCTTATTCCAGAGAACACAATATTGAGCACCGCGCACCTTCCACGTTACAGTTATTGCACTGACTAAATCTGTGATCCGGTTGCAACGCAGTAAAGCCGCAGTACCTGTCCTTTGCGTTTAGCTCTCTCGTTCTTACCTATATTTATGTAACATAAATCTCGAAAAATAGCCAAGTCAAGAGATAATCAGATTCTCACAGCAAGCATCCCTCATTTATTACCTTTTATAAAATTCCAACACCAATATTCTGTCTTAAGTGTTGCCAGAGTTACAGAAATAAATTGCCTCCAACATACGTCTAAAATGTTGAGAAAAATTAATTGGAATTTCATATTTCATATTTATTTACACAATTAGTTTGTACAACAAGATTTACAATCTTTTAGGACACACTCTCCCTAGGATCCATTACTAGTACTAAAAAATTCAAAAAATTTCCTCCAGAATGCACCAACCATCTACGTTCACTGAATCTCAACTGTTAGAGAATTCCATATTCTTGGTACATGGACAAAATAGGAACGAGCACCACACAATAAAAAATAATTCCCTAAAGTGAGTGGCAACAATTTGTGCCACACAGGTTAGGCATTTGTCGATAAGATTAGGTAAAGCTCCACCTTGGAAAACTAAGATTAGGTTTTATCCCTAAAATGTAGGTAGGTTTTTCTCCCTTAAATGTAGGGAATTTTTGTTCCCACCCCCCCCCCCCCCCCAAATTTAGGGAATATTCCCTATAATGTAGAGAACTTTTATTTGATTTATTTCCTTCCCTACATTTTAGGGAATATTCTCTAAAATGTAGGGAACATTCCATAAAATATAGGGAATTTTAAATTGTTGTTTCGTTTCCCCCCTAAAATGTGGGGACTAATACCTAAAATTTAGGGAATATTCCCTAAAATGTAGGGAATAGGTGATAGCACCGCACAACTCTCCACCATATGTGAAGATGATAGAAGACCACCCCTTTTAAGAATGAGCTGAATAGCTCTCATGGTCTTATGGTCCCTACTACTAAGTAGTATGGAAGTTATGTTGATGCGCTGGGCACGCTTAAACAAAATATGGAAAAACAATATATGACTTGTTTTCAAGAACAATGTGTGAACTATATAAACGAAAATATATTTCCATAAAAAATGTACCATAATACCTAATTCGTTGAATGTTTTCTTCCTTATATCCAAGAGAGCTTAACATTTCGGAAATTTTACGTACTTTAGAGGTTTTCTGGCGCCAGATATCTAAATTCATGATTTGGGGAAATTAAACTGATTTTCTGTTGCTATCAGAGAAAACTACATTTATTTTTAGGGAAAAACGAGTCTTAAATTTAGGGAATAGTCCTAATATTTTTTAAGTCAACGTTACAAAACGTGGTATAATTAAATTTAAATGCCTTGGAGATTAAGATAAGCTGTATATATTCCCATAAATATGTAATTACGTTTACTAGTATACATGAGCTTATGCAAAAATATTAAGCCTTAAGAAGAAGATACATATTTGAGGACCAACCCAGAATTACATTACGGTAAGGACTTACATGATCATACCGTCATAACCCTTAAATGAAACGAATACAACAATTAAATGCTACATTCAATTTACGAGAACAATTATGGTCTAAAGCCGGGAAAACAAGGCTACCATAAGTGAAAAGCGGTATAATCAGGGTTTTTATTATCCTAAGTTTAGCAACAGTGGATAGGAGATATCCCGAAAGTCAGAGTCTTCTTAAGGCACTATAAACATTATTTAATATTTCCTTGACATAGTTGCAACATGACATATGTGAGTTGAGCATCACACCAAGACTCCTAACACATTTAGAATGTGGCATGAATTCATAACAACCGGGGAAAAATCAATAGGCTTCAACAACCTCCTGTATATGATTGTATAACTAGATATACCGGTATTTGACAATAGATTGTTAGCAACAGACCATTCACGTATACGTTCAAGGTCCATATTAAATCGATAAAAGCCATCCTCCGACATAACAGTAGGGCAACTAAGGAAAGCATACACATCTACGGCGTACAGATGCACTTTTGCATCATGTACAACATTAGGTAGGCCATTTATGTACATGCTAAACAATAATGGACCCAAGATGGATCCTTACGGTACACCACATCAAAGCTGTATAGGCTCAGAAACTCGATTTCCAAGTTTAACCTGCTGTGAACATCCCATCAGGAAGCTATTTACAGTATTGATAGCAGAGGTATTGAGAAGCCAAATTCATTAGCTAACTTGGCTTTTAGATTGTTATGTCTTACACTATCAAATGATTTCGAGAAGTGTAGAAGAACAAAAATACTCATATCATCTTTATCAAGCGCTATACGTATATCTGAGCTCAATTTTAATAAACCAATTTCACAAATGTAATATTGTCGAAAACCAAATTGCAAAGGTGATAGTAACACTGTGTTACAGCGAAAATATACTTTTGACGGGACATAGTGTAGGTTGAGGGTCTAATGGAACTAAAATTAGTAGCATACTAGAAATTTCTCATACACCCTCAAAATCTCATTTTAGACCAAAAACCCGTTATTCGGCAGGTCCATGAATATAACCATTTATAACTTCGTCATTTTATATTCGATGTCGAATTTTTTGTGGTTTTTGAAAGAAGAGAGATAGGACTTTCTAACCATATGTTCCTTATTTCATTGCGATGAAAAGTCACGAAGTTACAGTTGAAAACATTTGCAAATTTACCATTGTTTACACATTTTTGCAACTTTGACAACAATTTGACGGCTTATTTTGCTCTACAATTTTTTTTTTCTGTTCGTATCACTAATAGCGAATTCGATTCCACGTCTAATGAGCATTTGTTAACTAAAATCGGTAGAAATTTGACTGAGTTATCGAATTTTTGCTCATTAAGCAGCTATAATTCCGTACAATATTGAACTACAGAGAAAGTTGAAGAAGCACTGGGCTTTAACCGCGAAAACTGTGAAAAGATGAAAAAATGCAACAAATAACAACAACAAAAACAACAACAGCAAATACAACAAATTCAAAAGCCGTTACCAGCAACACCAACTTAGAACTAAATTCCATGACGCATGCCCAAACGTACAGTAGTGGTACAGTAGTTTTAATGACAATTTTGTGTGGACTGTAAGGCGGTAATATCAAGTATCCTTGTTAACATTGTGAGTGGGATAGTCGTATACGAAATAGATGTAAACGAACTGACTGAGTGGCCACCACTTACATCGTTTCAGATTGGAAAGCAAAATGTTTTGAACATTCCATTGGTGCGGCTTGAAGATGTCATCCTACTGCCAGTGCATTTGAAGATCAGCTACATAAAGCAATTCGTGAAAATGTAAACATCGACAGCGAAGCATTTTGTCAACTCGGAATAAAGTATCCTGAATTCCATATACCATATATCTGCATTTGTTGGCAAAGAGTACTTAAATATTTCAATTGATTTCGGCTAATTTTCAGGAATATTCATTGGGTAACAATTTCAAAAAAATATGCGGGACAATGATTTTGCATCCAAACGTGAGTTCTGTGGAAAGACGAGTCTGGAATAGTTTTGTTTCATTGTGCAATAGTTTACATGCCAACAAGAAAGTTTCGACTACGTAAACGTTGTACAGGAATTTTTTAGTGCCTACGATGAAATGGGCTACAACATGGCCATTGACCATCAACATTCACTTCTTGCACTCACATTTAAAATTTTTGCAGGACTATCCCATTCACAATGGTAACAAGGATACTTGGTACTATCGCGTTACATTCCAAAGAAAATTGTCATCAAAACTACTGAATCATACGTTTGGGCATTGGTGTTGCTGATAATAATTTTTTAATTTGTTGTTGTATTTGTTGTATTTTTCACGTTGTCACAGCTTTCGCTGTTAAAGCAAATTGCTTCTTCAACTTTCTCTGTAGTTCATTATTATACGGAATTGAAGCTGCTTAATGAGAAAAAATTGGCTAACTCAGTCAAATTTCAACCGATTTTAGGTAACAAATAAGCCGTCAAATTGTTGTCAAAGTTGAAAAAATGTGTAAACAATGGTAAATTTGCAAATGTTTTCGACTGTAACTTCGACTTTTCATCGCAATGAAATAAGGAACATATGTATGATTAGAAAGTCCTATCTCTCTTCTTTCAAAAACCACAAAAAATTCGACATCGAATATAAAATGACGAAGTTATAAATGATTATATTCATGGACCTGCCGAATAACGGTTTTTTGGTCTAAAATGAGATTTTGAGGGTGTATGAGAAATTTCTAGTATGCCACTAATTTTAGTTCCATTAGACCTACAGCCTACACTATGTCTCGTCAAAAGTATATCGAGTTTATCTTTTTTTGTAACACAGTGTAATGAGTGTTCGTCAATATAGTTAAGCATTTGAGAGTCAATAAGTTTTTCAATTGCCTTGGCAAGAAAACACAACAAACTGATAGGACGGTAATCAGATAAATTTCTCAGAGGAGAATTATTTTTGGGAATCATAATAACAAAAGCTTTCCTCCAATTAATAGGGAAATAAGAATATGTTAAAATTGTATTGAAGATGTGAGTTATTACAGGAAGCACCACAGGTGCGAGTAGCTTTAAAAAGTGAGGAGGAATTGCAAGAAATCTTTTAAGAATGGAAGAAACAATGAACCTGAGACAAAAACTCTCACGATTCTAAAATTGCAATAAACAAAATTTATTTCTGAGTCTGTTGGAAATTAATTTTTCCTCATTTAAACCTAAACAATATTTAGCAAACCAATGTTCATATTATATAATAAATATATTCAATCGCAAATAAACTATACTTTCGACCTTTAAAATTTTTTACTATTTCGACGGGGCACCCTGTATAGAGTAAGTGTACCAATTCGCATCCACTACCAAATTTGGGTCCAGTTCATTTTATAAAATGCCATAAATCAATGTATTTTCCCTTAAAATGGAGATATTTCTATATTTTCATATTCGCGTATATATCTACTACCCCTAAAGTGAGGAACAGGATCGTTGAGTTAAATTCCAGTCATCAAAGTTCAGTTCATTAGAAGTTGGCATGTAAATAATGCGAAAGTACAATAAAACAATTTTTTTTAATGCAGTGCTATGCGTTTAAAAGGGACTGCTTTTTTTATTCCATTTTATTTCAAGAGAAAGCTTTTTAAGTACTAATTATATTTCAAATAAATATAATATTATAAGTTTTAAGGCTTTCGCGGTTACTTACTGACATTTTATATAGGTTTTCCGGATTAGCCGCGTATTATTTATTGAGTGCTAAATCAAGTGCTCACCCAGAACGTTTCGCATCAAGTTACATTGGTCGTGGTCACTCTGTGTTACTTGACGCGAAATGTTTGGATGAGTACTTGATTTTAGCATACTCAATAAATAATTTATTTAATACGCGGCTAATCCGGAAAACCTATATATAAAATAAAATATTGTTTGAAATTTAAGTTAATCTTTGGAATAACCACATCAGTTATAGTGGCCTCGAAATCGATCAATGATTAATATCATTTGCGTGTACTGGTGGCCGCAAACTAGAGCTGCATTTTTTTTTTTACCTTACTCCAAATTGCGGACTACAAGCAGCTCTTCATTAATTAGTCTGATTTAATTAATCCATTGCATATACGGAAATATGGAAGGATATATTAGTACAACACTAAATGAAGCATTGTCGGACATTTGACAGGGAAAATTTTCGATTAGAGCAACTAGCATCAAATAAAGATATTCCAAAAACATCATTGCAAGATCTGATCGATCTGTAAGGCGGTGGTCACACTGATGAAGTATGAAGTATGCAGTATGTAGCATGCAGTATGCAGTACTTGCTGCATTGCGACTGAAATTGCGTTGTGCAATACATTTTATTTTAACACGATGAAAAGCGGTCACATTGACGAAGTAGCAGTAAAAATTGCGCAGTAGAAATCGCATGCAGCTGCCGGTGCGTGTTGCATGCAGTATTTACTAGTGCAGTATGTGCTGAGAAGTTGAAACGATAAGTAACTTAAACAAAAAATACTTTCAATCTTTTTACTTTTCGATTACTGCTTAAAAATTAAAAAGAAAAACAAACAAGAATACAAATTATTTCGTCATTTTGCGATTTTTTTTGGGAAATGGCTGAAGATATTGCTTTCAATATAAAATTTGTGTAATTGGTTGAAAAAATGATTGCTTGTGGGATTACATAAAATATGACTATAGTAAAAGTATAATTAATGGCAACTGCTTACGGCGTCTTATAAGCATGAAAATGTTATGGCTTCTTCCTCCGACGTAGACATTTTTAATACTGGCGCTGCACTCAATACCTACTGCGTCAATTTGAACAACATTGCAATCTAAAGTAAATACTGCATACTGCGTGTTGCATATTGCATACTTTATACTTTATCAGTGTGACCGCCGCCTAAGACATCTTGAAATCATAGCAAGACCTCGACCATAGACAGTCTTTTAACGGAAACTGAAGAAAACACTATTAAATGGTGTGAGTCGTTAGCCAAATGTTGGTTTCATTCAATTTAGTCCTGATTAAGCCTTTTAAACACAATCCAAACAAAAAATTTATTAAGATGATGGCACGACTACATCATTCAAAATGGGCAACCAAGGTGAAAATGGAATAACCTTTTCCTGAATTGCAATCGAGTTCCTGAAGGCCCAACTGAAGCCAGAGATATGATTGCTGAATAGGTTATTTAAAAATAGTTTGATCAGCTGCAAAATTATATAAATGAGATGAATGCAAGAGAAGTTATTTGCCCCTACTACGTACGATCTCCTAAGGATGCATAGTCAATAGCCATGCCAGAGGACTGGCATTTAGTTCGTTCTGAACCACGGTGGATGAGAATGGGTAAATACATGGTTAATTCAAAAACATGTGATCATTTTCGTTGACTGCCAAAAGTCCCATTGGAGATAAGCACATTTTTCAACACAAACGAGATGATTTTATACGCAATTCTTCCGAACACAACACATTACTACAACCAGCAGATGTTAATGTTTTCAACTAATGCTACATAAAAAAAAAACGGAGTAGTTAAGTGATGATCTTGTTTTAAAAAGGTGAGACACATTTGGATCTTAGCCGCATTGTATTCGACGCGATTGACTTTGCCCCAAGCTAAAATATTGCCACGATCGTTATTCAATGATCTAATCATGCATAGTCTCATTTGACACATGCATTCCTTATGGAGTCCGTAAGAGTGTCAAAGGTGTAAGCGAAATCAAGTCAATACCAAAAATTATGGATGGGATTGAAAGTAAGGGAAAGCAGATTAATGAAAATTAAGATGAAAGACGAAGAGATAGATAGAGATAGATATAATGCCATCTAATACAACCAATATTGGACGACCAAAACTTTCAATCCATATTAGAAGAGACCAACAGCTTTAAGTTTAACTAAAAAAATATTTTGAACTAAATATAGATTTAAGGCAAGAGTTTACTTTATTATTTTAATTTATAAAACGATGAATTCCATGATGTTATATAATTCCTTCCTGATTAGTTACTTTAAATTTAATAAAATTTAAAAGATACTGCTATCTAAATCAGATCTATAAAATTTCAAGTACAAGTACCAGTACCAGGACCTGAACTTAAAATCTTTTAAATACAAGTACAAATACCGGTACTGGTACTTAAAAAAAACTTTCAAGTACATGTCCCGATACTGGTATACTTAAAAATGTTTGAAGTACAAATCCAGGTACTGGGTACTGGTACTTATAACTTCATATATAAGCTTAAGGAAAGGTTACCGCCGAGAGACATGAAGAATGCATGAACTTTGGGATTTTTTTTTTTTACATAAAATAAATACTTTTGGAAACGGGTTTAAACGTATTTTATTTTTCTATCAATGGATAATAAGTTCCAATTTTATTATTTTATTTATTTTACAAAATGGCGACTCAAGCTACCTTCAAATAAAGACGTGTTACGGCGTGTTTTGGTCTGCGCGGCTCGCTTTACAACTCTGCCAGTTCATCCGAAACAAAAAGGAGGTTGAAAATTATTAAACTAGATAAAATTTGAGGGGGGGGGGCTGACTTTATTGGTTTTGCTTTTTAAAAAACAAACCTCTAAATAACGAAATGTCAGCCGTTTGAAAAACTCCAATTTTTTTGCCCTGTTTTTTTTTTTTTTTGCTTCAACAGACGAAGAAACTATTTCTAAATCAATTTTTGACAATCCCGATAGCCCCGCAAATTGAATTTTCAATTGCGCAGAGATTTATGTGAATCGGTTCATCCGTTGAAGCTGCAGAGTGTCCCCCGCGTTAAAAAATATTGTTCGCAGAAAAACGTATTTAAAGTTTATCATTATAAAAAACTTACTTCAGCTATTCCAGCACCATACAGAGGCCCTTCTTCTTCCTCCAAGAACTGATTGTGCTGAGCCTGAAGTTTAACGCTGTCACAAAATTTATGAGGGTATCTCACGTATCATGGAAAGGTCTCCCCAGTAAGCCGCGCTCCGAGCGCCTCAGCTACCTGTTTTTCAACCGACACGGATGGTTCCGCTCTCAACAGGCTGTGAATTCTAAAATACTTGAGATCACTGACATAACATAACATGGACTGCTTGATTTTCAATCTCATATCGGTCAACTTTTGTTGTCAGGCGTGTGACAATTATCTCAATTTCAAGTTTTAATTTCGCTTTAATTATTATATTAAAAGTTTAACAAATTACAGATGTATTCGAAATTATTTCTATTCTTGGAAGCTTATCTCTTACAATATCAAATATTTTTTAAACATGATTTTTAAAGAAATAAAATTAAGTAATTTTTATCTGCTTATCAATAAAAATGGGTATGAGGGAGAGAGAAAGGATTACAAATATTGTATTGCCATCAATCAATTTCTATTTTATATATTCATTTGGAAAACCACTGAACTGAAACTGAACTATGGGGGATTTTGTATAGAACTTATTATTTGTAGTTCAATGGAATAAAGTAGTTAAACCTTAGAATATAGAGACAACAGAAAGTGTTGATACCTGTAAAATTCGTGTGCATGAGCTCAGAGTATCGTGAAGTAGGTCAAAATTATATTGAAGAAAGAGACAAATGTATTTTCAGCTGTCAAACGAAGTTTCCCAATTTGAAAAAATTTGAATCTGGTGAAAATATACGTGGGAAATCATATTTTAGGCAAGTATAGTTATAAAATATACATTTTTATATTAAATTAAATTGAAATTAATAACAAAAACGATAAAATATCCAAGATTTGTTTACGTTTGTGACAGCTGAGAAACTCCCTGGGTAGCTTGACGCAGTGGCAGCGACTAAGATCATTTTCGGTGACAGCAATTGCAGTATTTTCAACCATAGCCCCGCTCCCTATATTGATTCTACTACACGGCTGTATTGAGCTTTCACTATAGCGGCAACAGATACTAACACAACCAGAATTTGACTACTTCAAATTTGGCTTATCACACTTTCTGTACTCTGTAAAAAAGTGATCCCATAATAATGTCAAATAATGTACGCAATTTCAGTAGTGTCAGCAGTCCATTATATATAAGTCAGTGCTTGAGATATAAAAAATATCCCTTTACCCAAAAATCAAATTTTTCATCATCATTAACCTAGCTTTTAGTACCCTATAAGTACCAAAGTACGCACTTACTACAAATAACGTGAAGTACAGAGCTGAAGTTCCTGCTTCAAGACCTCTATTATTAGAAAGCGTATTTTAAATAATTTACTCGAGCTGAAGTACTTCGCGTTATGGTGGTGTTTATAGTAAATGCGTATTTTGATATTTATAGGGTACTTATAAGCTTATACAGGGTGTCCCGTAAGTCGACGATAAGCCGGAATTGGGTGATAGACCAAAGTTACTAGAAAAATATAAAAAAAAATCTAAGTCATGTATTTTTCAAATTATAGACATTTCTTTCGTTTTCGAGAAAATGTACACCCTGTGATGGTTTTTTAGCTCCTGTTGCTACAAATCTCTATTTTTTTCAATTTTATTTTTCTTATGTAATCCCGAATAGTGCTTATGTAACTTGTTGCTTTAAGTTCTAAGCCAACTGTTCCAGCTTGGAAGAAAATCTCACATTTTGCCGAACCAGGAATAGAAAATTAATATTTCACCCAACTTTAACTGATTGTAATGAAACAAAAAAATGTACTACGCCAGTTTGGCAAGTAACTTTAAAAGTTGACGCATTTAATAAGGATTCTAAAATGATATAACACTTGCTACAATATTTCTTAGATTACGGAAAAAAAAATTTTTTTTCTTCAAAAAACTCAGCTTCGAAAGATTTCTTTTCACATACTAAAAATGATTCTAGTGTATACAAAGCTTGCCGTAAGACCGTAACTTTAAGACCCTAGTTTGAGTGAAACGGAGAGTCATTGCATGAAATGTGAGTAAGCAAGATAGTGACGCTAGCTCGTCAAATCATTGAGTTTTTACAAATGTGCATCTTCTATTCTCCACAGAGGGCCGACTTCCAAACCAAGTACATGGTGAAGGAAGAGTTCCTTACCTTACGAGGACATAGTACTTCAAGCAGTTAAAGAAAACCCAAGTATTTCGGTACGTACAATCCAGAAAAGCACAGGAGTGCCTGAAAGTATAGCTCACCGAATTTTACAAAAATATGAGCACCAGAATTACGGAAGCAATGGAATTTGTCAATCTACCTACTTGTACTTGTTCTTAAAAAAATATTTTAGTCCAGATCCTGGTACTGGTATTAGTACTTAAGTATCAATGTACTTAAGTACTCTATAGGTCTGATCTAAATCAACACAATTTGAATTGAATTAGTTTTAATCTGAAGAATGTTACTATGAATTTTATCATAACTATTTACTTTTTAATTGCTTTTTAAGTCACGAATAATGAAAAAAATTAATAAAGTCGTATCTTTCAAAACGACGTCCCCTTATAAAAGCAGTTTTAATAACTTTTTTTTTATCCTAGATTCAAATTGGCCACTTGATGTACGCAGGACTGGCTTAGACTGGTCGCAAACTGGTGATTTTTGAATACACTGATATTTTCAATTATTATGCAGATTATACTAAAAAAGTTTAAAGACCGACATCAAATAAATTCTACTAAAAACCTTTCTCTTAAGGATGACATTTCATTAAATGGACGTGAATTGATGAATGTATGTAGGTGATTTAGGCTAACATAATATATAAAAATAATAAACATAATAATAAATATTTTATTTATAATTTAAGATTTTATTTCAAATTCATCTAAATTTTTTTTTTGCCACATCTATTTTAATGCAAATGACTATATAAATGTAGTTTGGCGTGATATAACAAAACAAAAACAAAAAACCAACCGCATGAGACCTATACTATAATAATGCAAATTAAAATTACAAAAAAAATTCCGGGTGATCTCTTAATAATGAAAGAAAAATAATAATAATTGCAATTCCAAATCTCAAATTCTGTACCTTTTTACGTAAGACGACAACGACGACGACAGTATGATCCGTACGGAACATAATGTGTGTAGGATGAGAAAGATGAGGAGACGATTTTTATTTTCATCACAAATTTGTAATCAAAAATAGATTTTCCCAAAATTAAAAGAAACGTGCGCGAGTTTGCACAGTCGTTAGTATCTTAGCGTAGAGAAGAAGAAAGAAAGGTCAAAGAGACACACATTTTCTGTGATGAACTGAATAGACGCAAATGACTTAAGCCTCCCAAACAGCCTACATTATGCATACATACATATATACGTACGTAAGTGTGTACTATAACTATATATATAGTTATAGATGCCGAATGAAAGGAAAGACTAAGTTAAAATAAATGCCAAGTAATTCTTGAATAATAACAACAATAGTTTCTTGCTCAGTTATTAAATAGTAGTTACTTTTACAAAGAAATTTCAAAATTATCGAAAATAAAAACGTTTGTTTGTTCATAAGCTTTTTAAAGCCATGCAAAGCCAAAGACCTACCTCAAGTTCAGTGAAAGTGGTGGAAATAGTTTTTTTCTCTTTTTAAGTTTATTGCGCTTAGTGAGCAGATTGCCAAACGCAATTAGGCCAAAAACACAAAATTCACGTGCACCTGTGTGTAGCTATTGTTTTCTTATTTATTTCTTTTATTTATTTATTTTTTTTTCCCTTTTCTTTTCTTTTTTTATAAATGAGAGTAAGTGGATTATTGAAAGCTTGCCAGAAACTTTCGATTAAATTAATTTTACACACGAATTGAGATAAGTGTAGCTGAACAATGCACAATAAAAAAAAAAAACAGACAAAAAACACACAACAAATTTGCCAACACTTGCCACTAGGACTATACACAAAAAAAAAAAAAAACACAAAAATAGAGTTAAAAACTGCTCCAGATCTCTTCAGTACCACACATTAACGGTTAACAACTTTTAATTATATTTTATAATATGATCACTGTAGATTGTATATGCGCAAATGCAAGTTACATTAAAATTGCAACAAGCAAGAATGTTTCTTATAGCTCAATCTCAAAACTGCACTACCATACAGGTATGTAGGTATATAATGTAAGTAAGTACTATAACTAACCAGTGAAAGAAGTTGTGTGGTTCTCAACCTGAAGGCGCGACAAAAGTGTGACGGCCGCGCTGTGATTCTCGGTTAATATTGAAATTGGAATTGGATGGTGAAGTCGTCTTCACTTCCGATAATGCGCATGCGTTGGTGACTCTATGTATATATTTTATTATGCTTTCAAAAATGTTTTGGTTGCGCGCGCGCTCGCAGCTTTACAGTACTAATTGTGATGTGATGACATCTCTTCCAACCGAACTGGACATGAACTGAATATTGGAAAAATTTATGAAGAACCCCCCCAACAATATCTATATCTATCTATACACAGAAGCAACGCATGCGGTATTGGATCAGAATTGAAGGTTTCAACTTCAAGTTTATCGCGCAAGCTTACTACTGCACTGACCTAACAGCATGATTGATGTTTGTTGTTGTTGTTTTTCATAAAAATATCAAAGAAATTATATTCGCGATCGCGAAAATTCAGTGAGCGTATAAAGAAAGGCGGGTGGACAGGGTGAACGGTACGGAATCGACAATCGGTTACGGACTATACGCTCTCGCGAAATAATCGAATCGAATGAAACTATCTCCCAACTCGATTTTATCTATAGCGCGCTGTGCTGCTTGACTACATACACCGCATAATTCTAGTGCGCATCTAACATTTCTCTTAATATCTTTCTATGTTTATATATACATTATGTACATATATGTATATAGCATAGGTGGATTCCGATTCACATCATAGATTCACCTATAAATATAATTACAGAGAAGTAAAGTTTCCTTTTTGCCGCTGCGGTTATTTACCTCTTACCTTCTGGCACTGTGTGGCACTGCTTGCACTGCATTGCACTGCATTGCACTGCACTGAAAGTGCATTTAACTGAAACATGCAGGTTGATATAGAGTAGCAGTAACAGTAGCAGCAAGTGGAAATGCTTAGAAATTTCATATAAAAAGTGGATGAAATGCGTAAACCGTTTTTGCTAGGTGTTGACCTTAAAATCTATTTTTTTTTTCGAATTTTCTAATTCCCCTCTCCGTGAAATTGTAGCTGCGCTAATGAATCCCGATTGAAAATTATTTCTCTATAATACAGTGTGAGAAATAATTATACAAGACAAACGTAAATAAGAAAACAATAAAAATTTATTTTAACAAAATTGTGTGTCCATTGTATTCTTATTAAAAAAACAAAACTAATAACATTACTTCATGGTAATGTCTCCAATTGTCGAACACTTTACTGTATTTCTGATTTGCATTGCGTTCTAAAAGAATTGTAAAGGAGATTGAAAATTTGTATTACATTAGTCTATTAGTCTGTTTTATTATGCCTCTGGTAACAAATGCATTTTCCAGAGAATTAAGGCGATTAATTGAATTTTTGAAGAAAAGCGGAAAAACTCCCAATTTGCAAGTAGTCGATCATGAAAAGCCTAAGGTCGGACACGTAGTTTCCTATTTTCGATCATTGGATTTTAAAAGCTCATTCGGTTGGGAATAATAATAAAACTTAAAAGTATGTTGTAAATAACTTTTTATTTTTAAATATAGTAGGTATGCAGCTCTACTTAGACTTCAGTATACAAAATAAACTCAGTAATTAACAAAAATAAATCAATTCGTCTTCCGATCATCAAAAAAATAAAACAAAACAAAATAATTGCACAAACAAAAAAATATCAGATGTTAGCCTCTTCAAACTTAAATTAAATAAAAAATAGGATATTAATATTAATTTGGCAATCAGTCTCATGCAGAAATTGCAAATAAATTCTTTTGCTTCAGCCTCTATAAAAGGTATATTAGAAAGTGTAGTGCATTTCAAATGATACCATTTATCACACTGATCACAACCAATATTTTTTAGGGACTCTTCTTCTGTGTCTGTATCCAGATCATCTTCGCATTCAAAACATCTAAGCTTTAGTCGTTGTGGGGTTTTACGTTTGCTCACCTTTGTGTTAGGTCTTTTATTTTTAACCGTAAGATTTTTTAATCTTTCTTCTTTCCTTTTTTTTAACGTCAGCTGTTTTCTTTGCGCGATTTATACCCTGATGAAACTCTTTCTAACGAGCTGAAACAATAGACATCGGCGGCCTTTTTTCAGCAGAAATTATTATTTAAATTTCAAATGTCTGTCAAAGCTAGAGCAGGATATAGGTGAACAGTTGACTAAAGTCCTGGTCGAAGGTGACACCGGAATTTCTAAAATTAAAATAATACCAAAAGTTAATGCAGGAACTTGCCATATAATCTATAAGTATCATTCCGTTACCTGGAACAAAGTCATTGCATAAAATATCGGAGAGCATCGCTTGTTCTATCTGTAAACAATTTTCTGTGCAATTCTCCATATCGGAAGTGTGAAACATTGCTGTCATACTAGTAACACGTTCTACGATCACCAGATCACCATTATGTATCTCATACGTACCATCCCTCATATCAGCACAGGAGATACTTTCGGATTCTGCCTGCAGAACTTCCAATTCTGGCAATGTCAAAAATCAGTTTTTTTCCTGTGCCGTTTTTATAGTTTCCAAGACTATTTGAGCATCTATGTATATCCTTTTGGTAAAGATCTGTTTGAAGTGATAATATCACCTCTTTAGCTGCTTCATATTTTTCGTTGCTCAGCTCCTCCAAACAATTTTCAACACATTTAGTGTAATCTACAGCATCTGCGCAAAAAGGAAATATACCACATTTCCTGAAAGAATTCTTGACTATTCCGGGGCGATCGCTTTTATCCAAAACTGTTTTAAGAAGTTCGCAAAAGTTCGTTTTAGTTATAGCCTTACCGAAGTTTTCAGGTAAATTATTCCACTCCCTTACTGTCTTTTTGTAATCACTTTTCAGTCCTTTGATGAGTTGTGTTTGGAGGAAGAGAGTACAAAATTATTTGATTATTTGCACAGAACTCACTGATCTGCAACGACAAATGCGATTTATGACCATCAACCAAAAATAATATGGGCCTTTTAATATTGTTTTTATTTAGCCAATCATTGTAACCATTCGCGACGTCGTCCAGCATACTGTTTACTATTTTTGCTGGTGGGCGCAGGTAGGGAAAGATAATCATCGGTGGTAAAGTTTCCCCACTTGCAGCAAAAACCAGAAGAACTGTTAAAGTATTTTTCTCTTGTCCAAATTTAACTTGATAAAGATTACGGTAGCCTTTAGGAGCAATAACTGTGCCGGTTTTCGGAGCCATGCTAAATGATGTTTCATCAGCATTATAAAATCGTTGGGGTCTTGCAAAATATCGGGACAATTTTCAGCAATAAAATATTTTTCCAGATCACGGAAGCATTTCCGAATATTTTCCTCTGTAACTACCGCTCTGGCTTTATTTATTGCTTCAGGATTGCGCAGAGTTAGCTCTTCATGTCGCTTTAAAAAACTATAGTACCATTTCTTGCCTGGCCTATCGTCCTTAAACGGCGTTTTTCTGTTTTCATCCCGAATAATTTTTTGAACGACATCTAGTAGTTCGTCGGGCATTTAGCATCGTCGAAAGTCATTCGACAATTTTTTTCTCTTTGGTTTCTGAAAGCACCGTCTTAGGACCCATCCTTCGAGGACCATCTGGCACTTTTCCATGAATTCTGTCATGTAAGGTAGTTGTAGGAATACCATATTCCTTCCCTGCCTTTCTGATGCCCATTTCGCCACTTCGAATTTTCTTAAGGGCCAAAGAAGCTTCGCTGTATTTATGAATAGTTCGTTTCATTCTGTATAAACTGAAATATGAATTTTATTTAAATATCTAATTCAATTTTTATTAAAACAACGAAACAATTCATTTTTAAAGACAGTCGACTACAGGAACTCACAGAATCAAAGGTTTCCTATTTTCGAACGCAGATAAATTTGGTGTTCGGCTACTGGATCGATCATTTATTTTGCAAAAATTTATGCCACAAACAAAATCTATTGGTCGCGCATTATATTTCAGCCTCTTGCTTTAGATAACAGCTCTCTCACGTTAATTCGAAAAACTTTTTTCACAATGTGTTCGACCACTGGGAGTGTTCGGACAAAAGAGATACTACCCTAATTATTTTAAATTTAAGTTAACTAAAATAATAAATGTTTCAGAACCATGAACGAAATATTTATACCAGACAAAACTTAAAGGATTAATATATATCTTATCTCATAATTAATATTACTTTAAACCTATTTCTAATAATTAATACGCCCGCTCTTATTAATAATTATTCCAATTAAGCGACGATGCATTGAACTTATTAAAGAATGAAGAGTGGATATGCCAATTTTTTCCCATTCCTCCCGAATCGCTATTTTGAGCTGTACCAAAGTATCAAATTGACGACCATTTGAATAGACCTTTTGTTACAACATGCCCCAAAGATTCTACATATAATTTAAGCCAACTCTTTTAAAAGTTTTTTGTATACCTAGAGGCGTGTATAGCGGCGTTGTCCTGCTGAAATATCCAATAGTCGCCCCATAAGTTATCTCCAAAATCAATAAGCACACTCTCCAGTAGTTCAACATTCTGAATCACTGAATCCATTTTGTGTGTCACAAAACAGATTGAAGTCTTACCTCGTTAACCAAACGCAGCCCATATCATGACTCAATCTCCTTGAAAGTCTCTAAAAAGGCGGGTTTCACGTTCCTGATGGGTATCTCTCCAATATTTTTGGCAGCCATCAGAACCATCCAGACTAAACTTTTTTTGTCGCTAAATATGTATAAGGGATTGCCATTAATCCTCCCAAAATTTATGCCTTTTCGCAAATGCCAATCTTACAGAATTGCGGTGTGGTAAGAGCTTGAGCTTGATATTTAATATTCTCGTTCTTCTTCAGAAGTTGTTAAACTCTTCTTGTAGTCACTGGTAGAGATAATGGAAGTCCTTCAGTGGCGGATACAGCGGGGGGCGATCGGGGCGATCGCCCCCCCCCTAGAGCTCTAATAATAATAAATCAACATTTATATTCTAATCCAATGAAATAGAAAGTACAAAAAAAAATTTTAAAAAAGACCGGCTTTAAAAAAATAGAAAATAATCTCTCCCTTCATTTAATGAATATATCACAACAGTTCTCCAGAGTTTCCCTTCATTTTGCATTTAATTAAATTTTTAAATTATATTACATTTGTATATGAATTTAAAAATTTTCTAGGTATACAGAGAAAACAAGATCTGGACAGCTCAAATTACACTACAGTGAATAACAATTTCCCGAAATTTAAATTTGGAGCCCCTAATGTTTATCAAAATACTTAATTAAATTACTTTTCTTTGAATATGCTTTCTTTGTGTACCATGAAATTTTAAAATTTTTATACAAATGTAATTTGATTAAATGGAAAACTCTAGATAGTTATTTGATATATTTATTTTTTTTTCCGTTTTAGTCATAAATTATTCTCAAAAAATGTAAAATTATATCACTAATGAATTTTCAGTGCAAGCATTGTTGCACTTTTTTGTGATCGAAAGCTCACAAAAGCCGGGTATTTTGATGAAAAGTAGTATGTTGGGAAAATTATCATAGCCGGGGTAATTAATCTCAGATTTAGTTGTCCTGCAAATATTTAATTTAAGGCAAATAGGACAATATATATATTAACCCTACTTAATTAGCATTCTTCGAAAATTTCTTCCACCATTTAAGTTGCAAGAAATTGCAGTCCAGCCCAAGAAATTATGGTGTTTGAGCGAAGTGCAAGCGACCTATGTATGAAAAACACCAGTAGTAAGGCAAGCAAGAAGTGTGTAATGTCTATTTTATGTGGGATTAAATTTTGCTATGCTTACGGGATCAAAAACTTATATCATATAGATAAAAGAACTCTGGCCAGATCTGAATCCTAATGAAATTTTCATGCCAAAACGAAATGAGAAAGCTATACAGAGCGGTCCACAACTGATGGCAAGTGCGGTTATAGGGGGGCGATGGGGGCGATCGCCACCCCTAGAGCAAACGTCTGGATCCGCCCTTGAGTCCTATTTGAGATGGACCAACTTTCTTATTAACAGCTTTCATCGACTTTTGTGGTACGACCTGGTCTCTTCATTGTCCCGTAATTTTTCGGAATAATAATAATAGTGGTTTCTCGTTCAGATGTGTAGATCTCCATGAAATATTAAATGCGATTAGTAGAATTAAGTCATCTGCTACTGGTCCTGATGATATCTCGCCAAGATTTATAAAAATCATTTTTTCATCCATTTCTCATATTTTAGTGCATGTGTTTAACACGTGTCTAACTACTTCGCAGTTTCCATCACTTTTGAAAAAAGCTATTGTGTTGCCAATTCCCAAGTCTCGAAAATGCTCTGCACCAGGTGATTTTCGGCCGATTAGCCTGCTCTGTTTCCTCAGCAAAGTTCTTGAGAAATTAATGCATTCTCAAATTACTTCCTTTCTCAATCAACAATCTTTACTATCTTGCTGGCAGTCAGATTTCAGACCACGGCTTAGCTCTGAGTCGGCATTGCTCAAAGTGGTGTCGGACATTGGTAACGCAGTTGACAGAGATCGGATAGCCATATAAGTCCTTCTGGATTTCAGTAAGGCGTTCGATTCGATTAATCATGATATCCTTCTTCTTAAATTGCAGCAGAATTTCAGTTTCTCATCTACCGCTATCTCTCTTATCAAAAATTTTCTCCTCTGCCGTAGCCAATCGGTTAAGACTCAATCAGTTTCATCTCCTTTAACTCTTCACTACGGTATACCCCAGGGTTCTATTCTCGGTCCTCTTCTCTTCTGTCTATACATAAATGATCTACCCACGATTTTGCAAGATACTTCGGTCCACCTTTACGCTGATGACGTACAAATCTATCTGGATAGGCCAGTCGGCTTAACAATGACCTTGATAGGATCTGTGACTGGGCCAGTCGCAATCAACTAATTCTAAATCCAAACAAGTCAAACTGTCCATTTGTGAGGGGGGAAAGTAGTCTGTGAAGCGCAATGCTGAACAAGGTGAAAGCTGTATAAGAGGAAAGCATGCATACTTGATAGATGAAATTTGTTGGTTTATTTTGGTGTTTTTGGTGTTTTGTTGATCGCTTTGGCATCTCCCAAGAGAGTGCGTACAGTAGTGTGGTATAGTTAGTTGAGTGCTACGGGCGCGAATTGGCACTTCTCAAGGCGAGGTAAATTTACCTTAATGAAATTGAAATTGAGATTTTTGGCTGTGTAGGTACTGTAGTAGATGCTAGGCGGATGGCCCACGATGCAATCGAAGTTATGTACTCATGTAAGTCAGAATAATAAAATCTCAGACATAGTAAGTGAGAGGAGAAAGACAGACATAGCCTTGCCCAAGGGCGAATGGATGTCTTAATTGGTGTATGGATAAGTTGACATAAAACGGAAATCAGGTATGTATGTTAGTAGTGCCTATATGGTTAGTATGCATGGACAGCTATAAGATCCAAATGGTGAATCTCGAAGCCACTCCAGACTGAATTGGGCACATCTTAACCTTCACGTGGTCCCCCTGACAGCGCCCATAAGGATTGTATTACCTGTATAGGCCAAGTACAATTCTTTTAGACGTTGCAAATAACATCTAGGCCCGAACGGAGTTACCAGTACCGTTTAAAAAAGTATATCTTGCATGAAGATATGAAACTGGGAGTATTCATGGTCCGTTGATCATGCTTTACGAAGCCATACCAAATGGGCGGCCCGACATTGGCTAACAGAATATAATATATTCTGCCTCTTGAGGGCGTTGATTGTCGCTTGTCTACTAATCCGTGCATTAGAGTGCCGTGAGATTAAGCTATAATAGCAGGAGCTCACGTAAAACCATAAGACATTTCTGTCTATTTGTGAATAGGAGGGATTATGACCTACATGATCTACCAGTAGTTAAGATCAATGGCATCGTCATACCATATGCTAGGTCGGTTAAAAACCTGGGCGTCGTGCTAAATACTAAGTTTACTTGTTGTGATCATATATCTAATACAGTTGGAAAGGTGTATTCTTCCCTGAGAATGTTAATGTCTGCGAATATATTGTCACAATGCATGCGTATGAGGCTTGCAAAGACCCTCGTGCTACCTCACTTTATCTTCGGGAGTCTAATATTTCCAAAACTGGATTCTTGCTGTCAGCGGAAATTAACGGTAGCTTTCAATGACACGATTCGATTTATATTCGGCTTGCCCAGATTTTCTCATATTTCATCTTATGTCGACTCATTTCTTGGATGCTCTCTCGAAACATTCCACATGAACAGAAGGCTGTAATTTTTGTACAACTTGATCTATGCGAAAGAGCCAGCTTATCTCCAGGACCGTATTCAATTCCTGAGCTCCAATCGACATCGTCGTCTTCTGTTACCTAGCTTTGTTACTCAAATTGGTGAGCGATCTTGGCTCTTGGCTTCAACCCTTTTGCCTTAATACGCACTGACCGATGCTATGCACTGTATTGCGCTGCACCTCTTCGATTTCTCGTCCTATATTTTTATACACATGATTATTGTTATTATTTACATTTATTTCTTTTCTCTTCTTTTTCCTTTTGCTTTCTTAAATCTAGTTTATTTTTTTTTTTTTACTATAATATATTATCTCATACATCAATTGTTCTAAACATTTGTATAACGTTGTTCATTGTTATGATTCTTCCCGCGCTTGTATTTTACACACACACTGTTAATATTTAGAATTTTTCCTACGTTAATTGTACACTTTTAAGATTTCTAAAATCTTATGTACCTTTGCCAGCAATAAAATTTATTATTTATTATTTATTTATTTATTATTTTAAAAATTTATTAATCGTCGTCTTATCCCTTTTCAATTTTTCAGCTATTTTTCTAATTGTCATTCCGCATTCTTTATAAGCTAAAATTCTAGTCCGCTCTTCAACTGTTAACGTTGTTCCTCTTGGCCATTTTGAAAATAAATCGCTGAAAAAAAATCTTACTAACTGAAAACACAAATATGTATCCCTAATCAATCAAAGTACTTACTTCTATACGGCTTAAATAAATTTACACTTAAAAAATATGACTTTCACTTATTTGTCTGTTATATTTATTTCGCACGATTGAATGCACTTTCCAACCAAAACTCAAAGCAATCGCAATATCATAAACAAAAAATAGAAAAAAGTTATTTCCGTTAGATATTTCCTAGAAGCACAAATGTCATGACGTAATTAGAATTAAAACGAAGAAATGCATTTACCTAAAAATACTTAAAAATATTTTGTCCGATATAACTAACTATTTCGGAGACTGTAGTTGCGTTTGCATGGGAAACTGTTGAGAAGGTGATTTTAATATTAGTTGATTTTTTTTTAATAATATTTCTTCTTTACAACAAAAAAAAATTAACGATTAACAGACCTCAGTAGCTCAGTTGGTAAAGCACTCTGACTTATCCCCATGGGTCCTGTATTCAATTTCCCACCATTGTCTTCTTCTATTTAAACTTCCTTCTAATGTTTAATTCCTACAACTTGCTAATAAAATTACATATATCTATATAATATACAAATGTATTTATAATACTGTACTACTATAAAATCTTACTATGTAGTACCACAGACTCTATAACTTATCAGACTATTCTATGAGCAGATTTGATTAAATTTTCTAAGTGCCAAATATGTATCACTTCAGAGCAGAGCTGTAAAATAGTCATTACTTAATGGATTTAATACCTCTTAATTACCAATACCGAGTATTTAAGAATTGGCAATTCCCATTACTAAGCTTCCTCTACTGGAATTAAAATTTTACAGTCCCATTCTCGGAATGGCAAGTCATACTTTGAAAATTCCGGAAAGTAATTGAATTTGCGATTCCATTACAAAAATACCTACAAATTTCCAAAAGCATTTAAAAAGTATTTGGCATTACCATATAATTCTTTTCAATTCTTTTCAAATACTTTCAATTACTTTTAACTACTTTGACAACTTGACAACTATGAAATGAACTAAATCAATTTTCTTTTTAATTTTATTGTAATAAAAACTTTTCCCTGTTTTCGATGTTCTCAATTTCGGTAATGGCAATGGTAATGGTACTTGAATTTTACAGCTCTGCTTCAGAGTACTGCTTTCCATTGGAAGTAGAATATAAAGCA
Source organism: Dioctria rufipes (assembly GCA_963924295.1). Classification (NCBI taxonomy): domain Eukaryota; kingdom Metazoa; phylum Arthropoda; class Insecta; order Diptera; family Asilidae; genus Dioctria; species Dioctria rufipes. The sequence continues at coordinate 29,437,491 of OZ002740.1, forward strand.
AATCAATGATTGACCGCCATGTTTGGGTAATGTTTTGTGATAGTAATGCTGATGGAAAGTAGAAAAGTGCTCGCTTCGGAATTTTCGTGGCACATTATTTTGCTATGTATGATATTCGAATTTTTTAGAGATTCTGTCAGCGGACGGACTGCTGCGAGTTGAAAAAGGACTGTAATTATACCCTAGATGAGGTATCGGCAATCTTTCTGGAGTTATGAGCCATTTTTTCCCGATGTGATAAATAATTTTCTTAAAGAGCCAAATATAAGAGTAGGTACCTAAAAGCAAAGTGCCGGAAGGTTCGCTGAATAGAATTTATACGGACGATGTGTGTACCGTAAAAAGGAGACAAGACCTGGCTACCGTATTCAAGAAATGGTCCCACAAAACAAGTATACAAACGTAATGTTATGGAGGGATTCGAGAACACTTTTTATAAAGCCCAGCATGGAACTACTCTTTGATACCATGTAGTTTATGAGGGAGTTAAAATTTAATTTTAATATTTTATAGGCACTTGTTTAATTTTGTTCGAAACCCCTGAGATCATCTAAGAAGCATAGGAATTCTGGTATTATATAAAATTTGCGTAGATAGATATAAAGGGTTTTCCAATAAGAGGTGTTATTTCGATATTCAAAGAAAATGCCATTTTTTGAGATAAATGATCGGATCTTTATTTCATTAGGAAGGTATGCCGTTAATAATGGAAAATAACATCAGCCAAATGACCAACACGACCACGCCTACAGGACCATATCCTTTTCATGAAATTTTCCATAACCAAATCGCAAAGTGGCTGCCCTATGTCCTCGATAGCCTCACGAATTCCATCTTTGAGGTCTTGAATCGACGCTGGGCTGTTGGCGTAGTCCTTCTCTTTCACGTGGCCCCAAAGGAAGAAGTCGCAAGGTGTTAAGTCACAAGATCTCGGTGGCCAATTGTGATCACCTCTTCGAGAAATAACACGGTCTGGAAACATTTCCCGTAAAAGATCAATGGTTTCGTTGCTTATATGGCACGTAGCGCCGTCTTGTTGAAAGTAAACGTTGTCCAGATCAATACCATCCCATTCCGGCCATAAAAAATCATTAATCATCTGTCGATAGCGCAATCCATTCACCGTAATTGTTGCTCCAGCCTCATTTTCGAAAAAGTAAAGTCCAATGACCCCGCGGGACCATAAACCGCACCAAACAGTCACACGTTGAAGATAGAGAGGCGTGTTGACGAAGCCATCGAGATGGAAATGGGCCTCATCACTCAAGATGAGTTTTCGATGGAATTCTGGATCATTTTCATGCATTTCAAGGACCCAATCAGCAAAGACTCGACGTTGTTTATGATCGGCCGGCTTGAGTTCTTGTGTTAACGGAACTTTATAAGCCTTAAGACCCAAATCTTTATGCAAAATACGGTGTAATGACGTTTGTGGAATGCCTAATTCCAAAGAACGACGAGGAATGGACAAACCTGGGTTTTCTTTAACACTTTCGGCTACAGCAGCAATATTCTCGGCTGTTCTTGAGCGACGTGCGCGGGTTTTATTCTTCACATTACTAACTTGTCCCGACAGCTCGAATTTTTCTACCAATTTCTGAATTGCGGTCCGACAAGGTGCTTCACGACGACCCAAAAATGTTCGAGTTTTACGAACCGTCTCTGCCACATTTTCACCATTTTTATAGTGAATTTTAATAATTTCAATGCGTTGTTGAATCGTGTATCGTTCCATTTTTATTAATGGCGTAGTTTCTACTTGTCAAATGTCAAAAAATGACAGCTCCAAAAGTGACATCTACCGAAATAGCGGGCTAATTAAAATAACACCCCTTATTTGAAAACCCTTTAGTCGCCAAATACGAGTTGTATTAGAGCGCGTTACATCTGAACTTCATCCTATAAATGCCGGTGTGCTCCAGAGCTCTGCTATCTCTCCATCTCTCTTCTTAATTTTTATAATATGATCTTACTTTCAAATCCATTCATAGTTTTGCCGATGACAGTATCCTTGATTCTGTTTACTCTTTTGACACTCTTGCAGACTCTACAGGGAATTCCATTTCTGTCAATCGATATTGCATGATTACATCAATAATAATATCCTCGCTTGGGTCAAAGCGAATCGTGTCGAATTCAATGTATATAAGACCCACAGATGTCTCATTTCTTTAGAACAAGATCATAATTTTTCAACACTCGTTTCTTTTGATGGAGCACTGATTTACAATAAACCGTCTTTATGCATTCTTGGCATTAATTTTTCCAGTAAGCTAAGCTGGACATATCACATCTTCTCTGTTGCCAAAGAAGCATCGAAATGTCTTGGATTTCTGAAAAGGTGTAAGAAATATTTCAGCTCATCGAATCTAGCGCTCCTCCAAAAGCTCTACATCAGACCTAGAATGGAATACAATTCCCATATCTGGGCCAAGGCTGATCGCACAACCCTAGCTCATTGGCTATTGTCCATAAGAGAGCCTTCAAGCTCATTGGCGATTTGACAATTGTTTGTCATATCGACTAACTCAATCACCGCCTACCGCCACAATGTTGGATGCCTTTCGCATTTTTTGGTCAATGTTCTAATAAATTATATAGTCTGATCCCTTGTAGAACGGTTCCTGCACGAAATATTCGCGCTGCAAACCGCACACATCTTTTTACCCTTCAAACTACTTTCGGTAGTACAGTAAAAATCCGTGATGCTTTTTTATTCCGAATTATGCGATTGTGGAACATTCTACCATATGCTGTCTTTCTGCCGCCATACAACCTGCGAAGGTTTAAGATTGGCATACATCAGCACCTCCACCAATCTCTTCAAGTTCCCTAATTCCTTTCCTTATCTCATTCCTACCATGCTGTGCTTTTCATCATAGGTTATACCCTGAGTTTGGCTTTATAGTATAAAAAACAAATTGCTCTCTCTCGTTCTCTCTAAGAGAACTTGAAACCTTCAGAATTTAGGTTAACACCAGGAGGAGCAGATTACCGCCACCTCGACTTGAAGGTATTTTAAACACTATGTAAATATGAAGTCATCAATTGTAGCATTGAGATTATTACCTTCATGTTAGAAAGTATCTGATCTTGTCCTGCCGCCTCCATATCCATCCCTGCCTTACTATCAACTCTAAGCAACATTTATACTTAATTTAAAAATAAACTTAGAAATAAGTTACTCTAAGGTTACTTAAATGATAAATATTCGAAAGGAAAGAACTGCAAACGATTTTCAAATTAAAATAAAACTAAAAAACTTTTCTGATTCATTCTCCTCAACGGCATTTCAATGATTCATTTTACCTGAATCTATACACGACTTCCCAAGTACATTGAATCTCTCTTTACCTATGCCGGTTACCAAATACCAAAGCTGACAATGAATATAACTCATATCTTGAACGGAAAAATTATGATGACCACCACTGTAGTAAACATTTCACATGCGTGTATTATTTATGAAAATAATAAATTTTACCTCTATTTGGAAACTTGTTAGGTAAATATTCTCCTTGACCTCAACAAATTCATTTCATTCTTTCTGGCTAACGATTGAATTTTTTATCTTCAGATGGACTGCGATAAAAGCAAACGATCCCACGCATTTAAAATATTTTTGCCACAAATGGTAGAATTTTGGTAAAAATAATACACACACACACACGGGCACAGTAGTAAAAATTAATTAAAACTACAAAAATCAAGGAAAGAGATTGAGATTGATTGAGTTAAAAGGTATAAAAGTTTAATAAAAGTCGAGGTTTTGTTTTGATGTTTCTATAAAAATAAAAATCGCGGTTATTTTTGAAAAAAAAAAAAGAGACGAGGGTAAAATTAGGGCACCATGTAGCACAAATGTCATGGTTTATATAACTTTCAGTACATTTCAAAAAGTATGTGATTAAAACGATCAGTATTATGTGAAAAATCGAAATTTTTGTATGGCAACCCTATACGAAGGTGCTGCCCCAATTTCATTCATTTTTTATATGTACGAGGCAAGTACGAGGCAGGTACAAGGGATGTATATGAATTTTCCACCTCTCTTAAGTAAATGTACTGTCAAAAAAATAAAATTATGAATAGTGAATTTTTGCATAAATAATAATTTTTTGAAATATTATACCTGGAAAATAGATAATTTTTCGAAGGAATGCACTATTTCACCAATGAGAATTGACTGTTATATTTGAATTGTTTCAAACTTCGTTTAATCAAAGGAAGGCAAGTAATAAGCGAAGAAAATAATACAATACAGTGAAAAAATTTAGTTGAGTTACATTTCAATAAAATCCAAAAGTTCTGAAATTTTCGAAGAAATCTAGAATCGTTTATACAATATAACTTCGAAAATAATTCGAATTCGAAAAATTTGTTCTATGAAAAAATTTCAATTGCAAGTTAGCTCTTGTTTTATTTCTTAAAATTGTTTACCCATTTAACGGGACACCCTGTATATGGTAAGTCGTTCAGTATTTCGATAATAGCGATAGCGAGCCTTCCAAAAAGGACAATATGGGCTTTTAATGGCTCATGGCTGCGCCATTTTGGGACGAAATGTCATGATCAATCTTCAAGCATACCTAGGTTAAAATGGCGACCATCGTACGAAGCATGTACATATACGATCAGTCACATTTAGATCATCTATGGTCCATTGTAATGCCACTTTATTGGAACCCTGGCTGAAAAAGATATCTAAGTGGTAAGGGGTGCGATAAGACCAGCCACAAGAATTAATGAACCGTACCAGGTCCCTCAACTATTTGTGTGCTTATTCTCCCAGTTCGCAGAAAAAGTAGCTACCAAGCGTATTCCTTAGGTTAAGGTATTCACACAGCAGGTGCTGAACGCTCTCAACCTCTTCCTCGGTCCCATAGCTTCTGCAAAAGTAATTGTATGGAGCTTGCATGTGCTCTGCATATTTGCCAAGTAGGCAGTGGATAAATTTAAAAATGCAGCGGCGCGCCAATGATGCCACATCTGCATCATCATGAGTTTAAAAATGCATCGTAATGTCATCAGTCACTGAATCAAAAGTTCACTTTTGCATCACGAACGCATCTGATGCGTCAAAATCAAGAAACGAGCGCATCATGGCAGGAGATAATGCTTTTGTTGTGTGATGCAGCGGTCATTTCGGCGTCTAAGCGCATAAATAACCACAAAATGGAGAGGTAAATAGTAATTAATGTAAAATATTAACTTAACAATTAATTGTGACTTATGATTTCAGTGGACAGAAAGTAAATTGGACGGACGACCAAATTAAATTATTATTTAACGTTAGATTGAAAAATGAAGAGCACTATAGCAGTGGAAAGAAAAAGAAAAGTGTGTTACAGGGGAAAGTTTTACAGGAAATGAAGCTTATAGACCACAAATTTCCACATCCCAATAAAAAAGAGAAATCGTGAAACAGGGCGGGACGCGACATGTTGGGAATACTTCAACATATTAGATGAAAAATATGGGATAAAGCATGCAGTAGACCCACCCATGGAAATCTTAATGTCATCGTTCGCTGTGGAAGGTACTACGTCTTCAGATAGTCAACATTTAGACTAATTCATTAATACGTATTGAATAAAATAAGTTTTTTTTTCTGAAGTGTTTCACTGTTTCATGCAATACTGTTAGCAATTGTCACGTGTAGGGGAAATTCGCACCGTCATTTTTTTTAACTGAAAAGCACGTACAGTATAAAAACATCGAAAGAATGATCGTGCGAATTTCCCCCCTATAGGGGGAAACTTGCACCGATATAAATTTATTTACAGAAATCAAAAATTTATAAAATTTATAACATAGCTTAAAGGAATATTACAAAATATGATTTTAGAGATCCGAAGGGAATTCTATACCTTAAAGAATGTTCACATAAACATAATGTTATCTTGTAAGTAGCTATAGCTTCAACTTCAAGCAGTTCAACTTATAATCGAGAAGATTAACCTGTGTGCGAACTTTACAAGAGCAATTATTATGGTGTGAGTTATGGCTTTGCATTTAAAACATGGTGCGAATATCACAGGTGCAATTATTAGAAAAACAAATAAGAGAATTATAAATTAAACAGGGTTCGAATGTCACAGATGCAATTTTTGAAACTTCGAGCGATAGCCCTTTACTTTAAACAGGGTGCGAATGTTATACATGCAATTTTTGGCAGTTTTAGTGATAGCCCTCTATTATAAATAGGGTGCGAAAGTTACAGGTGCAATTTTTTGAAAATTCGAGCGATAGCCTTTTACTTTAAACAGGATGCGAATCTTATACATGCAGTTTTTGGTAGTTAGGGTAATAGCCTTCTATTTTAAATAGGGTGCGAAAATTACAGGTGCAATTTTTGAAAATTCGAGCGATAGCCTTTTACTTTAAACTACCAAACTACCTTTTACTTTTACATCAAACTCGGGAAACAAATATCATCTCTATTGGAATAAGATATATTCAAAGGTTAAGAACGAAGGTTTGCACTTAATTATAATTGATACATATACTAGAGAGCTATATCTCTCAAGCTGCAAAAAATTGCATCTATAAGATTCGTACCCTGTTTGAAGCCAAAAACTATCACTCGAACTACCGAAAATTGCACCTGTAAAATTCGCACCCTATTTAAAATAGAAGGCTATTACCCGAACTGCCAAAAATTGTACCTGCAATATTCGCACCCTGTTTAAAGTAGAAGGCTATTACCCGAACTGCCAAAAATTGCATGTAATAAGATTCGCACCCTGTTTAAAGTAAAGGGCTATCGCTTGAAGTTTCAAAAATTGCATCTGTAACTTTCGCACCCTATTTATAATAGAGGGCTATCACTCAAACTAACAAAAATTACATGTATAAGATTCGCACCCTGTTTAAAGTAAGTTTCAAAAATTGCATCTGTGACATTCGTACCCTGTTTAATTTATAATGCTCTTATTTGTTCTTCTAATAATTGCACTTGTGATATTCGCACCATGTTTTAAATGCAAAGCCATAACTCACAGCATAATAATTGCTCTTGTAAAGTTCGCACACAGGTTAATCTTCTCGATTATAAGTTGAACTGCTTGAACATGAAGCTATAGCTACTTACAAGATAACATTATGTTTATGTGAACATTCTTTAGGGTATAGAATTCCCTTCGGATCTCTAAAATCATGTTTTGTAATACTCCTTTACGCTATGTTATAAATTTTATAAATTTGTGATTTCTGAAAAAAAATTTACAGCGGTGCGAGTTTCCTCCTACAGGGGGGAAATTCGCACCATCATTTTCTCGACCTTTTTATACTGTATGTGCATTTTTAGTTAAAAAAAAAATGATGGTGCGAATTTCCCCCCTATAGGATGAAATTCGCTCGGTTGCGAATTTCACTTTTACTAGGCGTGCAAGGAAAATTTGCACTATGGGGTGCGAATTTCCCCCCAGTCGATAGTCAACCAAACGAAGATGAGAGTGATACATCCGTCCAAAAAAATATTTGATATATTGAAATAAATAATCGTCCCAAAAGAAGGATAACAGAGAGCAGCGAAACTCTTCAATTCTTAAAATATGAACCCATAAAGGACGAAACCCGGCACAGTGAATTAATGCGACTTGAAAAGGATAGACTACAAGTTGACAATGCGTGAAATCAAAGTTTTACTTCAAGACTTTCTCCGGGCAGAATAATGATCGCAATATTTCAATTTTTTGCTTTTTTTTCGAAGTGAATGGCTGTACGTACTGTTATTTAAGTATCATTTTTTAGTTTATAAATGAAGTGCTGTTTTGTTTTGTGTTACAAATATAACATAATTTATATTAATAAATGTTTTGTTCTCTTATGGTATACAAAGAATATTTATGCAGTGTAAAGCATGCCACGACTATCGACTTCACATTGCAGACTCCTCACATCAATGTGATCTAATATTTGGAACTTTTTCTTTTTTAGTATGCCGAAAGCTTATTCAATGCACACACTCTTGTTGCACTAAGGAAATAATTAAACCGCCTTTGCTCTGTCTCATTAGATCGCCATTACCCCTGTGAGGGACCTTCATAAATGAGACGAGAGGATATGCCGAGTCCCTAAACCATATGAATTTTCCGTTAAGCACAATGTTCCTAAAAATAAAGCCTTCCTTATTGGACTATTTCACCACACGTTCGCATCGTGGCAGCTACCTGAATAGCCCAAAAAGATATCGATGAAGCGGAATTTACTATCGCATATAGCCTGCAAAAACTAAACCCTGGTAGACATATCATGATGAGCTCATCAATGAGCTCCTCATGAGCAATCAGATGAACGTACTAATGAAATTTATTCGCGTTTGAATCAAATCCGGGAAAAAACTCATTTATTTACTTAATCACAGATAGTGTGCATGAGAATTGCATCTCTTTCATTTATTTAGAAATGTATGCTGTGCTTCTCTTTTGTGGATTTTACAATATTAGATGAGCACTTCGATGAGTACATAATGAGCGTTACGATGAGCTTATTAATGAGTATGTCAATGAGGGTCACGATGAACTTATTAATGATCATATCAATGAGTGTCACGATGAACTTATTAATGAGCGTAGCACTGAGTGTCACGATGAGTTTATTAAGGAGCATGTCACTGAGTATCATGATGAATTCATAAATGATAATCTGCATTTACAATTGATTTCATATTTTTTTCCGAATTCAAACTTTAAGACGCTGACGCGTAAGGATTTGGGCATAACGTCTTGTTCAGTATACCGGCGACAGTCTTTCCGCGGAAAACAAATCAAAAAATTAATTTAAAATAAATAATTTAAAAACTAAAATAAATAAATCACAAAAATTAATTCAAATTTCTGACAAGGTGATGACAATAATAAATATTTATTTATTGCTGGTTTAGTATATAGGGAGCTGTTTCATGCTATGCAATGAGCCCTTCGATGAGATTTAATGAATGCTCATCAGGAAGCTCATCGGGCCTTAATTTTCTATATGCTTCTTTATGAACTGCAAACACCTTGATAGTTTTCAGTCAAATTAGTATTGGTTTACATAAAAACTAGGTAAAACTGTGAGCAATTTCTACTAGGGAAGGTTAATGAAAACTTAAACACATATATAGACGTTCATACCTGTGCAATTACAGAATACTGTCCAGTGCAGTCATAATAGCTGCTGGGATCTTTTGTTTTTTTTTTGGAGCTGGTACTCGAATATGCGTCCCATCAACACAAACAATTATATAAGGAAACGGATCTTTCCTGCATGTCTGAAATTCTTTCAGAATTATTTTCTGCTCAAGTAATGCTGTAGACCACTTTATCTAATTTTTTAATAAACTACAAATAGATTTTACTGTTTTTATAAAAACATTGTAAGCCTTTCCTTTAGCTATATTAAATTTATCCGAAAGCACCCGAAAACTTGTACGATTACTCAGTTTCCATATAGTGATATATAACTAGACACTTTCTCAAAGAGTAAGCTGCTCTTCCTTTGGATAATGATTTCCAAATCGATTTTAGTTCGCTATGTAAGGCCTGTATAAAAATAATACAACTCTTATTTACTTACTTTCTTATCCAATATTTACCTTAAAAGTTTGTCTTCTCATTCGGAAATGACTTTGAAAAACATCCTCTTGGTATTCCTTTATTAATTCGAAATAATTTTTAAATTTTCGTATGCTTCTTCGAGTTTGCAATGATTTTATTAAAATTAGTTTGATTTCGTTTTAAAAATCTTATTCTTTGTTTTATACTTTTAATGACTAACAAAATTTGACAATTGACGTTCAAAAATGTCAGGAGAAAGCATCAGCAATGCAGTGCTACAGCATCAGAAGCAACAATGCATCACGATGTTGCAGTGAAGCCGTATGATGCGCAAAACTTTGACGTTTTTGAATTTACCCAATGTTCCGTAATAACTGCAGTAAGAATACCCACATCCTTCCTCTTCCTCCTCACCAGATAAATCGCGGCTTACAGTCCTGTACATCTAGAATCATCTTTACTGATTCTATGGGCCGGCCTATGGCTACCTCTTCTAGATATATATTCATAGCTGGGCCCTTTGTAGCCAAGGCATCTGCTGCCTTATTTCTAGGTATGTCAATGTGACTAGGCACCCAGCAGAGAAACTCTGTAATTAGCACACAGTTTCCCGACCTCACAGCCACACCGTTTCACTAGACGTGATCTCGAGTCCAAATCTTTGATTACGACTAAATTTATATAGAATTCAAGGTATTCCCATTACGAACCACGTTCCGCCATTAGTGACGAAATATTGTAAAAATGTATAGGAAAGTACGGTACAGAGAACACCATACTCTCTCCCTCCTCTCTCTGCGTCTTTCCTATAAAAATGCATATACATTAGTCACAGAATTATGTCACAGGCTATCAGCTGCAATGTGCCAAAAATTTTAATGGAAATATTTTGTCTTCTATATACCTTGTTGCGGCTTGACTATCAATACAAATCCTGATGAGTCGGCAGCAACCTTGCTGCCTTGCAAATCACCAGGACCTCCGCCTGGAACACACTATAGTGTTCTGGTAGGCGGTATGAAGCATGTATTTGAGGGAGTGCTAAGTATACCTCGGCTTCCACTCCCACATCCATTTTCGAGCCATTCGTAAGGACACCAGATTCATTTGCCACACGATTACCATCCCATTCCTCTCTGCTAGGAATACTAGCTTCCTAGTTGAGAACGCTTTCTCAAAGTCTAGTGCTGGAACAATGTAATCCGCAGCTCCCCGTATACAGTGTCCAGGATAGATCTTCAGTATTTTGCTGTAACCAAGGTCTGCTGTTATCCAGCAATCTGACTCTTTAAGTTTTAGTGCACTTTTTGCACTTATACAGCTCCCAAGTGACAAGAGCCGGAACATAATCTACATTGTTATCGTTGGTGTTGTTCGAAGAGCACCTGGAATGGCTAAACAGGTAGCTCTCTGCATTTAGTAAGACTTTTCAGGTGCGTTGCTTTCTCAAGAGCATTCCACCACACGAAGATTCCAAATGTAAGAATCAAACATACTAATTACTTTACTTTATTATATTTTTTATTTATTTCCTTCTTTTACCCTTTATTTTCTGATTTTAGTTTTTTATAATTATTTAAGTTTTCTTAATATTGTTTTAATTATTTTTATAAATTTTACTTGTCTATGTCTCATTAGTATTGTTTATATCAATTTTTAATATTATTGGTTTATATATTGTCATTCCCTTGGTAATTATTTAAGTAGTTGTAGCTTTGTTTTTTGGTTATTGTTTTTTTTTTCCAAATTTTTTATTTAGTAGTGTTTTCCATTAATTTTTTTCTCCCATAAATAATAGTCTGTAGTTGTAATAAAATAATAATAATAATTCTTTAAAAAATAGAGATAAATCATCCAGGCGTGATTACTTTTTGTACAATTTATGTGAGTTTGTAGGTATTTCAAATAAACAAATTTTACTTAAAAGTTTCTTAATAATAAGTTAAGAGTAAAACTTACAGATATACAGCTGAAATGTGCAGCATATGCACAACACTCGGATTTCTGGTAAAAGTTTTGTTACGAAATCATCATCAAAGCCAGATTAATAAGTTATTTAAAAATTTCGTCTGCTTTTGTGTATAATAATAAACATAAGACCATGCCTGCAAAGAATTTTTCTGCTGGAAATCTGCTTTTTATATCTCTTCAGTTTTATTCCGGAGATGTATAAGCTTTTTAGCATAAATATCTCAATTCCACGAAGCTACAACATCTGTTGTCTGATAAGACAATTATTGCGTGCAATTTACTTCCAGATATCGGGGGTTATAACATGTTCTGTTATTTTATTTTTATTTTGTAATACAAATTAGAAACATTACAATCAAGATACATTTTTTATTTTATTTCTAATGATGAAATCGATTAAAATTTAGATTTGCTTCGTAGTAGGTAAATCCAAGCAATTTTTCACATCGATACTGGTGATTTTTGGATTACAGGCTCAAACTTTGACGTTACATTTAGTTCAAACGAACACTCTGACAGGGAAATCCCAGAAAAACCTACAAGAGATACTTCCCAAGCCTTGAAATATAGTCTCACTAATGCAGGACAACCCAAAGGTAGAGATATGATCAACATGGAAGTATCTTTACGAAAAAGTGACTGATGATTAAATCAAAGTTCGCCTAATATACCTAAACTACCGTTCATACTCAAAAATTGTTTTACAGTAATTTTGATCGCCCGCTTTAAGTCGCTGGTGATACAAAGCCAGAGCCAGAATAATTGCGTGGGCAACTTAACTGCCCACGGCATAGTGGGCAACATTAATAAGTGCTAGGAAGAGCTCACCGCATGCCTATCCAAATCAACGTTTGTAAAGAAACATGTGATGTTTGCTCGGAAGTCATCCCCAAGTTTAGTGTGTACTTCAGCGATGGCAGAAACAAAGAACTAAAAGCTAACGGGTTTTCCAATAAGAGGTGTTATTTTGATATTCAAAGAAAAATGCCATTTTTTGAGATAAATGATCGGATCTTTATTTCATTATAAAGAGGAAGGTATGCCGGTAATAATGGAAAATAACATCAGCCAAATGACCACCACGACCACGCCTACAGGACCATATCCTTTTCATGAAATTTTCCATAACCAAATCGCAAAGTGGCTGCCCTATGTCCTCGATAGCCTCACGAATTCCATCTTTGAGGTCTTGAATCGACGCTGGGCTGTTGGCGTAGACCTTCTCTTTTACGTGGCCCCAAAGGAAGAAGTGGCAAGGTGTTAAGTCACAAGATCTCGGTGGCCAATTGTGATCACCTCTTCGAGAGATAACACGGTCCGGAAACTTTTCCCGTAAAAGATCAATGGTTTCGTTGCGCCGTCTTGTTGAAAGTAAACGTTGTCCAGATCAATACCATCCAATTCCGGCCATAAAAAAATCATTAATCATCTGTCGATAGCGCAATCCATTCACCGTAACTGTTGCTACAGCCTCATTTTCGAAAAAGTAAGGTCCAATGACCCCGCGGGACCATAAACCGTACCAAACAGTCACACGTTGAGGATAGAGAGGCTTTTCAACAATAACTCTTGGGTTTTCTGAGCCCCAGATGCGACAATTTTGCTTGTTGACGAAGCCATCGAGGTGGAAATGGGCCTCATCACTCAAGATGAGTTTTCGATGGAATTCCGGATCATTTTCATGCATTTCAAGGACCCAATCAGCAAAGACTCGACGTTGTTGATGATCGGCCGGCTTGAGTTCTTGTGTTAACTGAACTTTATAAGCCTTATGACCCAAATCTTTATGCAAAATACGGTGTAATGACGTTTGTGAAAGGCCTAATTCCAAAGAACGACGAGGAATGGACAAACCTGGGTTTTCTTCAACACTTTCGGCTACAGCAGCAATATTCTCGGCTGTTCTTGAGCGACGTGCATGGGTTTTATTCTTCACATCACTAACTTGTCCCGACAGCTCGAATTTTTCTACCAATTTCTGTATTGCGGTCCGACAACCCAAAAATGTTCGAGTTTTACGAACCGTCTCTGTCACATTTTCACCATTTTTATAGTGAATTTTAATAATTTCAATGCGTTGTTGAATCGTGTATCGTTCCATTTTTATTAATGGCGTAGTTTCTGTCAAAAAATGACAGCTCCAAAAGTGACATCTACCGAAATAGCGGGCTAATTAAAATAACACCTCTTATTGGAAAACCCTTTACATATGATCAACAGGACCATTTGATAGTCTATAATGGTGAATTCTTTTCACCTGAACTGAACCATAACTCGTTCGGTTCCTACACCTAAAGTGTTTTCTTCACCACACCGACACAGAACTGGTTTCGCACGTATGTTCTTTTCATAGCGATTCTATATTCGGATTCTGCACCGGGTTTGAACTTTCTTGTTCCATGAAAATTTGTGGTTACGGTTCGGAGCCAAACGTCAACTCGAAAGAATTTGTAAATAAAGTGGGGATGTGTGGGCATTTTGTGAAAATACAATTATTTTATTGAAGTGCTTTATTTTTGTATTAAAATCATAAAGGACGAACATTTTCGGATTTCCTACTTTCTTCCATTTTTTTCAGCTTGTCCCCGTTCGGGACAGTGCTAAGTTCGGTGTAGATCTGACAGGTTCTGGTTCAGTTCAGTGCATGTTCGGTTTTGTTGAAAAGAATTCACAATAAGGTGACTTTAATGCCCCCGTAGCTTGTGTGGAGACCATTGAGACTATTTATATATTCGATAACTTCCAGTCCTCATACAGTTCTTGTTAGCTCAGGCGCGTATACGGGGGGGGGGGTGTCATGACCCCCCCCCCCAAAGAGTGCCACCTCACCTACGCGGTGAATTGAAGCAAATCGCGCTGGACTATAGAGCACGTTGTAAAAGTTTCACAGGGCGATTTTTGTATGGTACTGGCACAATGTTTAGCTGACGCCAGCGTTTAATGCTGGTGATATAGCGCACTTCTCTAAATTTATAACTTTAGCGCTGCTGTGTCACAGAGATAATCTGCGGCAAAGCTTAGTTAATGATAAGTTAAGACAGAGGCGAACAAGATTGGAAATTTTTCGTGTTTTCTAGAATGAAACAAGTAATGTCATATACTTATGTACTTATGTCTTTGCATGAATGGGGGAAAGAGCTTCGCTATGCATTATTGTAGTGCGACTGAGCTGAGACAACGAGTTAAAAACAAACAAATAAAACAGTTAGAATTGATACCCTAGATGATGCCCCTTCTGGGCAAGTTTGATTTTTGAAGTGGTTGTTCGAAAAAATGATTATAACCAATTTTATAGAATTTCGTATTCTGAAGTTTTTAGTACAATAAAAATGTCTTGGACTAATCGTTTTCACAGTATACGAAAAAACTATAAATTTTTTTATGGCAACACCTAAAAGTGGTTGCCCGATTTAGTCCATTTTTGAAGTTTTATTTGCTAGTACAATGAAAACACCGTGTCCAATCCAAATATATAGTGGAAAACGAAATTTTTGTATGGCAACCCCACGAAGGACTTGCCCGGTTTGTCTTATTTTCGAACTTAATTTTACTTTTTTTTTTAGTTCGTGTACAAAATTTCAGCTCTCTAAGTATACGCGTTCTCGAGTTATCGTGCGCACAGACAGACGGACGGACGGACATTTAAAAATCAAAATAACTTTTAATATTATGCGTGGGTGTTCAATCCATTTTGTTCTACCATCATTATTTCGAGGTGTTACAAATTGAATGACAAACTTAGTATACCCTTAGATTTCATGTAGAGTATAAAAACGAGAGAACCTAGGATTATCCGAACGACAAAATCTTATTAAATCCCTCAAAATCCTATCAAATTATTCATAATAATGTACTCCCGGTCACAGTACTTCACTTTTTTAATAAAAAAATAAACTGCGCTTTGGCCCAGATGCTGAAAGAGATGTACAATTTCTGTCAAATAAAATTTTCATTTTTCCCGAAAATATCAGAGAATCCAGCATTAGTTTCTCCCATTTAATCACTTCATCACAGCAAAACGAATGTAAACAGAAGCACGTGCTGTTCAAATATCATAGGAATTATACTAACAAACATTGGTTATACTGTAAAAAACATTGGAAATTTCTCACAATATTTCAGCAAAAATCGGTTTTCACAAAAACGCGGGAGCATTTTATGAGAGTAAAACCTGAAAAGTCCGCCCCTTCTCATTTATTTATGAAAATGAATCATTTGCCATTTCCGTTTATTTGCATGTAATCAGCGTTTTCACATTTTATGTCCATATTCATAAAAATTTTAAAGAGAGTTCGATTTCTTTTTGTTATTTTTTCTTCTTCTTTCTGTCCTTTTCTAGCCGTGTACATTTAAATGGAAAACAATCGAAAATATCTTCTATGTCCTATATTTAGTTATTCAATCTTTGCCTGCGGTGGGGGTGTTTCTTTGAGTTTCTTATGAGTACTAATAGTGGCAATAATAGCCATTCGCTCGTAGCTCTTCATATTTGAAACACGTACGAATTTTTTTGAATTTTTTTGTGATTTTATATAGTGTCGAACGAAAAGTCATCTATCGTACCTATCACAGGATGGTAAGTAATTTTGGAATACATATTTATTTTATTGTTTGAAAAAAGGAATGAAATGCTTTTATATTTTTTTTGCGCCGATTACTCGTATATATATGATAAAAAAATTTAAAAGAGACTTCTTCCTACTTTTTCAACCCCTCCCCCTCCCCTCGAACTCGAACATTTTAGTTGTGACCCCCCCCCCCCCCAGGCTGCAGGTCTGGATACGCGCCTGTGTTAGCTGCAAGATCAACTTGAAACTAGAGCTGACAACTGCATCTAAATTTGCTAATATTCGGATACCCAGATCTACGAACTATCCGATTCCTGAAATTTGAATCCGAATCAGAACTAGCCAGACCTAGACCTTTACTATCCGGATCCAGATTAAGCAAAACGGCTTCAAAATGTCTTCCAGATTTCATTCTTTCTTTGGGAAAATGACAATGTAATGAAGTTTATACTTTTCCAATGAAGCAATACAATCTGGCGGCAATTTTGAACTTTTTTTGCTTAGTCTGGATCCGGATAGTTCGAATCCATATTATCCGGAAACCCGGATTTGAGGAATTGAATCCTAATTATTCCGGATAATCTGGATAGCAAATGCATGCCGCAGCCATCAAATTCGTTGAGCACGTCGTGAAAAGAGTTGAATAATAAGAACATATCGGGTGAAAGGTTGCACAAAGAAGTCGTAAAAAAAAAAAAATGCAAAATTGCAAAACGATGGTCTTGATCGTATCACAACATTCCTGAAAGGCAAGTTTTTACCGAAACCGGAAAAGATCTTGCAAAATTTCTATGAATTTGCTTTTTTCGTGCAGGAATATGAAGTCATCCTGTTTTGATAAAAGAAGACAACGAAGCGATGTACGATATAAATGGTGCACTATTACCCACCATCGCGTTTAGTTTAGTCACTGAGTGAATTGGTTGGTACTAAGGATTTCGCAAGTTTTGGGTTAGAGAAGAGCGAATCATGGCTATTCCATAAGAGTAATCTCCTCTATTGTATTCTAAACCTATCGTTTTACCATGAGTTGATATCGATGGAATCAATTTCAGCTGGAATCAAGCCAAAGTTGGTGTTGTTAATCATGAGTTATTAGTCCATGTTGTAATAATAGCAATTTTTTAAGAGTGAGAAATATTAAGATGGAATGATGTCTAAAGGATGATGAATACAGCGAGTGTGTATTACGTGCATTAATATCGACTAATGTGTTATAATGTAAACAGAGTATTTAAATTAAATTTGCCGTGGAGGCAGCTAAATGTTTTACTGAACGTTTCTCTCCAACCACGGAGTTCATCAGCAGTTTTCCTATCAATGGAGTTGTCTAAAGTGCTTAATTAAACACGAATTTTAAAAAGTGAACTATACAAAGTTAAAGGATTGTAATCTAGTAAGTATGATCGTGTTGTTATTTCCGCATTAAATTCTTGATTTTACAAGGTGTGATGTTCAGAAATTACACGTGAAGGCTGTAAGCCTATGAATGCTTTGGAATTTCTTTGAGCTATCTCTCCCTCACTGACTATTCTCCTCCATTTTCCACATACCCGGCCAGCTGAGATTTTCGATCTTCTTTTTGGGGTTTGATTTACATAAATTACATTCTAGTGAGAAACAGTATAGGGAAGAAGATGAAAGATAGATTGGCTTAAATAGGAGTTTTTTTAACAATGCTCAGTTAGTTGTTGAGGTGTCGTCCATTCGAAACGTGTTTTTATTACAGGACGTAATTAGCTACCGAATGTATACATAATATTATGCTACATATGGATGACCGTGACGTAATTTCGAGCAATTTTGTTTATAGAAAGTAGCAATAATGCAATAAATGTTTGGCGAAGATTGTTTAATGCTCTGGCTAAATTGAGTTGTTCTGCTAATAACACGAGTAGTATCTTTTTAGATGTGAAAATATTTATCCCAATTGTTATGTAACTCGTTATTTTGGGGAGTCCTGGAAGACGTGTAGTCCTCAATCCAGTTTCAACTCCGTATATAAGCGGTGTAAGTTGAAAATATGTTGACTGGACTCAACTATATGATAGAAAGATTAAGAAGGTATGGCCGGTATAGGTTAGGTAAGAGGAGTGCCACCAGAAGACTAGCTTGCATCACTAGACCACCAGTGGGTCCATTGTATTCCTTGACCTCATGAGATAACCTTTAAAACGGCCCTAGATCCATCCTACTTCCCTACTTCTCTTAGGAATCTCAGGATACATCTGAACTCTTTACTTAGAAGCTCCCCCAGACTTGAAAGGAAGTATCTACCTAATAGCCCACCTCTTTTAGGCATCAAAGCGGGGCACTAGCAATGCACGTGTCGGATTAATTCGATTTCCTCCGAATCGTTACAACTCCTGCAGAAATCGTTCGCCGCTATAACTACCCAGTCTTCTAGCATGGTCTCCTATGGCCCCTACTAGATTCCTGTTCTACTGCCATTAAACAGTTCTTCTGTCCTCTTCCTGTCATATGCTGACCACAATTGCCTCGCAATATGGCAGGTCTCCCTGCTGATGGGGATAGTAACCGGATATCCATTTTATCTCTAATTATAACTTTGTAGATGCCTTGCAGGTTTTCAAATCACCTAAAATGCGTCTTGCCCATACAACAGAGCAATGCATTCAAGAAAATTGGGAAAAATGTGCAAGTAATTTGATATTTTAAGACGCGAGTGTAATGGGTTTGAAGATCGGAAACAGGAAACAGATTGCTTTTCGACCCAGCGATCAGAGAGATCTCATCAGTGTAGTTTAACACAAAATGGTTTTAATATACAATTTTATTTGATTTGTGTACTTGTTGTTTTATTGTTTCGAAGTATATAGGAAGATCTTCATATTTACACTTTTTCTTGATTTCAAAAGATTACCGTAGAAATGTTTGCAATTTACAACAATTGGGTAAAGCTTTGTATAGAAAAACACTTTTACGAAAAGAACATTAAAACTTAAAGGAAGTGTTTTGAAAAAATCAGCACTACCGAAGCCATTTAATTCGGATATTTGTTCTGCTCAGAAATAAATATGGTTGCAGTATGTTTAACAATACTGGGTACTTTGCATAGCACACAGTTGTGAATATCGACCTATAGTCGTCAATAAAACACATATTCCAGAAATTATAAAATTCCAAAAATGTAGAATCTCAGTTTTCTTTTCCTGAGAAACCTGCTTACAATGCCCCAGAAAATCAAGAAAGCCTTCTTGAATTAAAAATCGAGGATGTAAAAGCATTTTCATAAAAATACGACTAAGTGGACTGATAACGAAACGGAGTTCGCGTAACTTTTATAATAAATCTCAGCACTATATACAGAAATTCGGAATTTTTAATCCTGCCTTCCGTACATGGCATTCTAGGGTGGATGAGATTTGAAATAGGTATTTCTTGACGTCTTAAATATGCTGAAACAGAAAATTTCTAGTTGACAGCGTTGACGTTGTGCCCGATATTTGATGAAATGGTAACTATACCTGAATCGGATTTTTTATGGTTTGACGGATTTAGGTCGTTTATTCTTCAAACTGAGTATCGTCGTACTAATGGTAAGAGAGTGTCAGCTGTAGGGTACGTAGCGGGTTCCGTTTCCGGAAATATGTCGGTTTGGATATTAAAGTTATCACTACTAAAACCAGGGTCTAACAATAGATTGGCTTTTAGATTACGTGAAAATCCTTACTTTTTTGTAAATCTGAATAAATATATGCGTGTAAGACGAATTATGGAAACATTAAAGCCAATACACATTGACGACAAACAATTCAACCAACAGTAAAGCCAGCGACACAGATACAGGGTTTTCCAATAAGTGGTATTATTTTGATATTCAAAGAAAAATGCCATTTTTTGAGATAAATGATCGGATCTTTATTTCATTATAAAGAGAAAGGTATGCCGTTAATAATGGAAAATAACATCACCCAAATGACCACCACGACCACGCCTACAGGACCATATCCTTTTCATGAAATTTTCCATAACCAAATCGCAAAGTGGCTGCCCTATGTCCTCGATAGCCTCACGAATTCCATCTTTGAGGTCTTGAATCGACGCTGGGCTGTTGGCGTAGACCTTCTCTTTCACGTGGCCCCAAAGGAAGAAGTCGCAAGGTGTTAAGTCACAAGATCTCGGTGGCCAATTGATTTATGATCACCTCTTCGAGAGATAACACGGTCCGGAAACTTTTCCCGTAAAAGATCAATGGTTTCGTTGCTTGTATGGCACGTAGCGCCGTCTTGTTGAAAGTAAACGTTGTCCAGATCAATATCATCCAATTCCGGCCATAAAAATTCATTAATCATCTGTCGACAGCGCAATCCATTCACCGTAACTGTTGCTCCAGCCTCATTTTCGAAAAAGTAAGGTCCAATGACCCCGCGGGACTATAAACCGCACCAAACATTCACACGTTGAGGATAGAGAGGCTTTTCAACAATAACTCTTGGGTTTTCCGAGCCCCAGATGCGACAATTTTGCTTGTTGACGAAGCCATCGAGGTGGAAATGGGCCTCATCACTAAAGATGAGTTTTCGATGGAATTCCGGTTCATTTTCATTCATTTCAAGGACCCAATCAGCAAAGACTCGACGTTGTTGATGATCGGCCGGCTTGAGTTCTTGTGTGTTAACTGAACTTTATAAGCCTTAAGACCCAAATCTTCATGCAAAATACGGTGTAATGACGTTTGTGGAATGCCTAATTCCAAAAAACGACGAGGAATGGACAAACCTGGATTTTCTTCAACACTTTCGGCTACAGTAGCAATATTCTCGGCTGTTCTTGAGCGACGTGCACGGGTTTTATTCTTCACATCACTAACTTGTCTCGACAGCTCGAATTTTTCTACCAATTTCTGTATTGCGTTCCGACAAGGTGCGTCACGACGACCCAAAAATGTTCGAGTTTTACGAACCGTCTCTGCCACATTTTCACCATTTTTATAGTAAATTTTAATAATTTCAATGCGTTGTTGAATCGTGTATCGTAGTTTCTACTTGTCAAATGTCAAAAAATGACAGCTCCAAAAGTGACATCTACCGAAATAGCGGGCTAATTAAAATAACACCTCTTATTGGAAAACGCTTTATTTACTCGGTTTGCTGCGATTTTGGCAACGAATTGTTTCCCATAATCTGCAGAAGACCAGCAGAGTTTATTGCATTGAACACATTATTTGACCAACTAGTGTTTCACAATGCTCTATCGCAGAGAAACACAAGTATGATTGAAAGCAGAAAAGTCATGGATTGAAACATGAGCTCACACTTTAAAAATGAAGCGTCGTCGTTCGATGAAGTAATACAAACCATAAATTTATGTTGTACATAGGTTGTGGGACGACTAAAAAGAGATGATAGAATTATAGGACGTATGAGCTATGAGTGAAACCGTTTTGTGTATGGATATTATAGGAATCAAATTCTATTGTATTCCAATGATTCTAATCCGTCGGAATTCTCTCGTCACAATATCTCAGGCTTAAAGGTTGTTGAAACTGACTCAGAAGAAACCCATTGCCAAATGCAGTAAAGCTAGTTGCAGTGGATGACCACAGGAAATTTACGACGATTTTGAAAGTATACTCCGAATAGTTTTGTACTTCTTCGATGTTATATTTCTTTGGATAGATATCTTTCAAAAATGATAAGAACAAATTGTGAGTTATGATTTATAACTTTGCATAGCCAAAAGCATACGCCAACTGATAAAAAGGATCGAATCTAATCAATACCGACCATTAAAGTTTTGAACAAAATGTATGAAGAATTCTCCAAATTTTTTCATCACTAAATGAGAGAAAAATTTTAAATGAGAAAATGCTTCCAATAGCGGCCACAGAAGACTGCGGTTAAATATGTTTTGGATTGTACCTATTAATTAGGGCAAGACCTAAATACAACTAATAAGACAATTACCAATCTCCTAGAATTCTCCAACGTTCTGTCTTATTCGTTGTATTTATTTTACCATATTAAGGCGTTTAAGTCTTGCCCTAATTAATGCCAATAAAACATTTATAACCGTTGCAGTCTTGTGGTCGCAACCGTCCTACTGACTGATTACTCTATCAATGGTTGGAAACATTTTCTGTAAAATGTTTCTCTCACTCACGTGGTGATGAAAAAAAAAATCTTCATAGATTTTGTTCAAATCCTTTTGAAAATTAATGGTCAGTATTACATTAAATTTTGATTCGACCCTTTTAATTTCAGTCAGCATATGCTTTTCGCTACAAGCAGCATCGTTATCAATCATGTAGTTTCTACAGAACTCACACTTTGTTTGTCTTGACACCATTTTTACAAAATGTCCAAAGAAGTAAACCCTCGAAGAAGTACAAAATTCTTCTTCAGGGCTACTTTCTAAATCTTCGAAAGTTTCCTGTGGTATATCATCATCAGAGATATACCCCTCTGCAAATGCTTCACTACCTTCGCAATGGGTTTCTTGTGAATCTACAATTTCAACATCCTTTGAGCTACAATTTATAAGTTCGGTATTGAACCTCAATAAATTGTTCGAGATATTGTGCCGACTAGAGCACTCCGATGGTAATACATTGGAATCATTGGAATAAAACAGAGTTTGTTTAAAATTCCTGTATTATCCAAATACAGTAGGCTTTTACTCATACATCTTGAAATCTCTGATCATTAAAAATAGATTTTCCAGAGGGTCTTGATTTAATCGAGAAGTAATTATCCTGCTTCTCTTTTAATTCATCCCATAGCATAAGTACAATATTTATTGTTTGGATTAGTCCATCAAAGCAGAATGTACGCTTCATTCTTCCTGTATGAGCCCATGTGTCGATCCATAACTTCGCTGCAGAAAGTTTTCCAATCACACTTACATATGTTCCTCTGAGATATTGCATTTCTGTCAGGATTTTGACTAAATTGTGAAACACTATTTAATTGGTGGAATAGTGTATTCATTATTGCAATAAACTCTGCTAATTGCTATTAATTTTTCTTGAGCTTCTGGGTAACAATCCAAATTAACCGCTGCCGAAATCGCGGAAGCAACTGAGCGGCTAAATATCTGTGTCGCAAGATCCACAGGTATTTGGTCAAAATATTTGGGGTCAATATGCTGCATAGCTTTAATGTTTTTATTGTCAATGTTATACACTTTACGAATACTATTCCAAGATATTTCGCCTCCGTTAGAAAAAATATATTTTTATGATACAAATTATTCCTAACACTTTTAAAAATATGTGGAATATCGTAACACGCATATATTTTTTTGCGATCAACTAAAAAGTAAGGACGTTCACGTGTGTAACCTAACAGCCTGTAACATAATCTAGGCCCCTGATCACAAGTTATTACTTTAATATCCAAACCGATATTAAATAATTTAGGAACAGCTTCATTTAAAATGAGATATAATTCATCTCCAGAAACGTATCCCGCCACGGCTTGACTCCAGTTCTTTCTCAAGCCTCGTACCATTAGCACGAGGATACTAAAAGCCAGGCTCTTTTGCGGCCTAAAGAACCTAAAGCAGTTAATCCGTATATAATAGCATCTTTTACATTATATTCGAGTTCAGGTTTAGTTACCATTGCATCAAAGACTAAGACACAACGTTCTATCATCATCTGAATACTCAGAAATTTTCCGTTTCATCATATTTAATATCATATTGGCATTCAGATTTATAATTAATGTTTAACGCCACGTCCATCTCTTTCGTAGTTCAGTTAGTGGTATCTCTCTGTAGCAGTTGGGAACGTATGAACGCCTTCACATCCTCGCTTTTTCCTTCCAGCAGGCCTTCCAAATCTAAATTACCTGGCGAATTATAAATAGGACTTGTCGCCTCGGGAAAACGCAACTGAGTTTCTAAATTTTCTGGCCGCATTTTATTTTTTCTTGCATACGCCTTATGAATCCCAGTTTTATTGGCAACTAGGGTATTCACAACTAGGTGTGTGCTGCTATGTGAAGTACCCAGCATTGCTAACCATACTTCATCCGTACTGAACTCTGAGCAAGAACACACTTCTGAATTAAATGGTTTCGGTATTGCTGATTTATTCGGAGCACTTCTACCATTGTATTTTGCAATGTCCTTTTCGTAAAAATGCTGTTCATGCAGACTTTTCGTCTGACCCAATTGCAAATTGTCACTATGTCGTAGCCAAATATTCCGCCGATAATCGTTCGGAATGACGGAATGAGAAAAAAGGATAAAGACGAAGATCCCCTACATACTCGGTAGCAATTTTTATATGAACAACAAAAACAACGCCATGTTCGAAAATAAATTTAAAGTCAAACAAAATTTAACAAAAAAAATTGTTTTATTGGAAGCAGCTCGCTCGCTCAACTCAAACAAAATTTAACAAAAAAATTTGTTTTATTGACACTAGCGCCAATTAACTGCAATACGCTGGCGCCATCTAAGTTCGGCGGAGTTTTGATACTACAGTACGCTGGCGCCCTCATTCGGACCAATTCCAAGTGCTAACTTTTTCAGTGACTACAACCTTAAAAAATTAAACTGTCAATCAACTGAGACCAAGTTCAAAGAGTTGTCCACGTCTCTCAAATGCTGTCAGAATTTTGTGCCGAAAAGTGGAGTAAATTATCAAAAATACCATCATTCAAAACTTAAAAGTGGTTAAAAACTAATCAAAATGGTGAGGCTAATATTTCTATGGATTCAACGTTCAATGAAACTAATCTCTTAAGTATTATGCTTATATTCCACTGATTTCCTCATGAATTGTCAAAGATAAATCTCGGATTGCATGAGACTTTTATTTACACACAAATATTTTTTACATATCTCCAAAACAAAATTTCAGCCTCTCCGATTGGATATCAAACGTCGTTTAACATCAAGATCAGATCGTGTAAAATGTGTAGATTTGCATCCATCCGAACCATGGATGCTGTGTGCCCTTTACAATGGCCACGTCCACGTTATGAATTACGAAAATCAGCAATTAGTCAAAGATTTTGAAGTTTGTGATGTTCCAGTGCGTTCAGCACGATTTGTACCCCGAAAGAATTGGTTGATAACAGGTTCCGATGATATGCAGGTAAGTTTCCCACGCAATTTTTGTATTGCATCTGACCGGAAGTCTTCCTGTTTTGATTTTAGATTCGAGTCTTCAACTATAACACACTTGAAAAGGTTCATTCTTTTGAGGCTCATTCAGATTATATCCGATGCATAGCAATCCATCCTACACAGCCATTAATTTTAACCAGTAGCGGTAAGTAGTGTGCATTATAAAAGGCGGGGAGACTATTCTAAATGTGTACTAATCATTTCGTAGATGATATGCTTATAAAACTTTGGAATTGGGAGAAAATGTGGGCATGTCAAAGAGTATTTGAAGGTCATACCCATTATATTATGCAAGTAGTATTCAACCCAAAGGATAACAATACATTTGCATCAGCATCCTTAGACAGAACTGTAAAAGTATGGCAGTTGGGCTCGAATTTTGCCAACTTTACCCTTGAAGGGCATGAAAAGGGTGTAAATTGTGTCGATTATTATCATGGAGGCGATAAACCGTATCTGATATCCGGTGCTGATGATCGTTACGTTAAAATTTGGGATTATCAAAATAAAACTTGTGTCCAAACATTAGAAGGACACGCACAAAATATATCAGCAGTCAGTTTCCATCCAGAATTGCCGATAGTATTGACAGGTTCAGAAGATGGCACAGTCAGGATATGGCATTCAGGAACTTATCGTTTGGAAACTTCCTTGAATTATGGATTTGAAAGAGTCTGGACAATTTCGTGTATGCGTGGTACAAATAATGTTGCTCTTG
Organism: Dioctria rufipes; assembly: GCA_963924295.1. Taxonomy (NCBI): domain Eukaryota; kingdom Metazoa; phylum Arthropoda; class Insecta; order Diptera; family Asilidae; genus Dioctria; species Dioctria rufipes. The sequence continues at coordinate 29,463,395 of OZ002740.1, forward strand.
GATATGATGAAGGTTCAATTATAATAAAAGTTGGTCGAGAAGAGCCTGCAATGTCAATGGATGTAAACGGAGGGAAAATAATTTGGGCAAAACATTCTGAAATGCAACAAGTTAATTTAAAGGCACTACCAGAAGGTAAAATTACTGTGAATTTAGTGAAGAAATATTGTTAATTGAATTTCGTTTATTTTAGGCACAGAAATTAAAGATGGCGAAAGATTGCCTGTTGCTGTTAAAGATATGGGTGCATGCGAAATTTATCCTCAAACAATTGCCCACAATCCCAACGGAAGATTTGCTGTAGTTTGCGGTGATGGCGAATATATTATATACACTTCAATGGCGCTTCGCAACAAGGCATTCGGTTCTGCACAGGAATTCGTATGGGCATTAGAGAGCAGCGAATATGCAATCCGAGAAAGTAGTGGAACTGTTAAACTCTTCCGAAACTTCAAGGAACGGAAAAGTTTCACCCCGGAATATGGAGCGGAGAATATTTATGGAGGATATTTGCTCGGTGTACGGACAACATCGGGTCTAGCATTTTATGATTGGGAATCTCTGGAGCTTGTTCGACGGATCGAAGTTCAACCAAGGTTTTTTTAAATTAATTTTTTTAGCTTTTTATAAGTTTTAAAAAAATTAATTTAAATAAAAGGCATGTCTTTTGGAATGAAACTGGAACTCTTGTCTGTCTGGCCACGGAGGATTCATATTTTATCTTGAACATTGACACCAATGCCATTACAAATGCTTTAGAGACTAAAGAAGGATTGGCTGAAGATGGTCTTGAAGAGGCGTTCGATGTAAGATATATATATATTTTTAATTAAGAGTAAGGAAGAAAAATTGTGACGAGATATTTTGTTTTCATAGGTGCTTGGTGAAGTATCAGAACAAGTTAAAACAGGCATTTGGGTTGGAGACTGTTTTATTTATACAAATTCCGTCAATCGGATAAATTACTATGTTGGCGGTGAGATTGTGACAATCTCTCATCTTGACAGGACAATGTACTTGCTCGGTTATGTCCCCAAGGATAACAGGTAATTTTTACACACATTTCGACTAATTGTCTGCAATAGAATCATATCAAAATTCTGGAATAGTTTAGTTTTGCTAAATTTCAAAATACCCTTGTTGGATCAACGGCATTCAAGTGTTACTTTGAAATGTATGGTAAAAAAATTAAAATCCTTATTTTGGGATGAGCTGAAAGGTCTACGTCAGGCAAAAATTGTCATAGCACGTCTGGCGAAAAAGGAAAAGAATTCTTTGTCAGAAAACTAGAGCTTAAATATTTAAAGGCTTTCTTTTTTAGGTTAGCCCTTTCAGTTTGGTATTATTATTAATATTTGGTGGGGGATGCAGACATAGTTTCCTCCTCTCATCTAGTCAACGCAGCCTATAAGGTTTTTTTGTGACATTACATCTAAATGTCCAAGGGCGCCCATTCGTACTTAAGATTTTTTACAAAGCGTATGACGTTCTTGGGGGCCATCTTTGCAACATCTTCTGGTAGCGTGAATGCTTTTCCTAGATGTCTTAGCATCATGCGGCATAGAGCCTCACAGTCGCACAGGACGCGTTCAGCGGTTTCATCTTATACAGAAGTGACATGTCTCATCATCGACCTTACCCATCTTCTTGAGATTATATCTAAGTGAGCAATGTCCAGTAAATAGGTCCATTATTTGTCTTATTTCCTTTCTGCTGAGCGTGAAGAAAACTTTTGTCCTCGGTGTGAGTTTGTGTCAGCCCCGCGATATATTCCCAATGTGTCATTTTGATTCTTTCCTCCCAAATCTTGATCTGAGCTGAAAGGTGGCTTTTTGTGTGTCCAAAAACTGGCTCATGGTCAATGAACACAGATCTGTCTCCTTCCTTTGCAAGGCGGTCCGCAATTTCGTCCGTCCTGGCACCCAAATAAGCGTCACCTTGTTTACTTCGGCTAGTTGCTTCAAGGTTGTAAGACAGTCCCAAACTAGCTTAAACTCAAATGTAAACAAGTTTAGCACTTTAAGTGCTGCTTGACTGTCTGATATTATGTAAATTTTGGCTTCATGCATATGCTTGTGAATTATTTCGCGAGCGCATTCTGCCTGGAAAATGGTCGATGAGACCCCCAGTGATTTGGGAAATAACATAATGAAAATAATCAGTTTGGAGACTGCATTTATCGCTTTAAGACTGTCGAAACCGCATGGTCAGTTGACCTGTCGGTAGTTTTCAATTCCGCTCGTACTAAAGCAACCATCCCTGTAGGATATCTCTGCTCCTTTGGTGTACTTTAATCGGTCATTAAATGTTTTCCATAATTAGCAGGTTTATCTTCTAACTTTGATCACTTCCCATTTTCTAAGAGAAGTGACTGGTGATACTTGCCGCCTCCTCATCGGTCTCAATATCGCTTATCTAAGGTTTGACCTCTGAAGCAGTTTGTGCGCTAAGCTATAAAATACTTTCTTGAAGTTTTATTTTAAATCAGTATTTATCCCATGAGTAGAGAAACAAACAGCCCGAAGTCGAAGTTCACACACTTAGTCATGCAGAGATCGGCAAATCTACACTTTTGTCGGCCTCAGAACTGCCGACTATGTGGAATGGTTCTTTAGAGTTTTTCAATTAACTTATAAATATAAAAATTTTAACCCGCTTGTGTACATATATTTCATTGCAGGCTCTACCTCGGTGATAAGGAATTAAACATAACAAGCTTCTCACTTCAGTTATCAGTCCTCGAATATCAGACAGCAGTAATGCGACGTGATTTTGAAACAGCCGATAGAGTTTTACCAACAATACCGAAAGAGCATCGAACACGTGTAGCACACTTTTTAGAAAAACAAGGCTTCAAACCGCAAGCATTACAAGTATCAACAGATCCAGATCATAAATTTGATTTGGCTCTACAAATAGGTGATCTCGATACTGCGCTCAATCTAGCCAGAGAAGCAGAAAATCCACAAAAATGGTCACAATTAGCCGATGTTGCAACAAGTAAAAATAATATAGAACTCGTTAAGGAATGTTTACAGAAGGCGAATGATTTTGGTGGTCTCCTCCTGTTAGCCACAAGTTCCGGAGATTCGGAAATGCTTCAAAATCTTGCTGATTCAGGTTCAAAACAAGGACGACATAATATATCATTTTTATCTACATTCCTATTGGGAGACTTAGAGGGCTGCCTTGATATACTTATACAAACGAATCGTCTACCAGAAGCTGCATTCTTTGCACGCACATACATTCCGAGCAAAATTTCACATGTTGTACAACTTTGGCGAGCGGAATTAGCTAAAGTTAGCGAAAAAGCTGGACAATCATTGGCCGATCCAGAGCAATATGATAATTTATTCCCTGGACTTCAGGATGCATTGAAAGTAGAACAATTTTTACAAAAAGAAAGACATCAAATGCTGCCGGCATCATCAGCTCCTCAAACATCATTGAATAGTGAACGAAATCCATTAGAAGAAATGAAAGCAGCTGAAGAGAATGGAACATTTGAATATCATCCCAGGGCTGATACATTAAAATTGCCAGATACTGAAGTTATAGCGAAAACTATATCGATTCCCCCACCCCCTGTAGGTGATCATAAGAAAAATGATGATGATTTCACCAATATTACAAGTACCATCCTTGAAAGTATGCCTTCATCATCGTCATCTGGTTTGCCTAGTACGAGAGATATTATTCAAAATGCACCAACAAAACTAGAGAGGAAAGAGTCACTCGACGATGATTTAGACTTGGAAATTGAGGGTATAACGTTAGATGACAATATTGATACGACGGTAATTGAATATTTTTAGCATCGAGTTATGTAGAAAGTGCACAGGTTTATTGCGTTTTTTGTTTGTTTTATTTTCAGGACGTGAATATAGATGACGATCTGCTGAGTGACTAGAAGCTAATCACCTGCGTCGCTGAGTTCTTCTCATGGTATTTTCATTTATATAAGTAATTCTGTAAAAATATAGAATAGAGACAAACTTCTAGGGAAGTTTTTTTTTTGTTAAAAAGTTCATGTCTATATAGTCATAGGTCGAGTTCCAATGTTCCATACTCGTTGGGTTTTTTTTATACTTAAAAAAAAATTATATAGTAATCGACAACAGCCAAATGTCTGATAAATTATGGCTAGGGATCATAATTATTATTATCAAAAATAAAATTAAAATTAAAAAAGGCTCTTGCGTGCTTTTTGTCGTCTTAGTGTTAAAATACACGATAGGAGACCGGAGACCAAAAAAATCTCTAAAGCCTCGGTCTCTTTAGAGATTTTTTGCGTATCCGAAGTGTATACACGGGTTCTGTGTCTCCAGAGGCCAAAAAAGTTGTCTCTGGAGGGAGACTTTAGCCCCGATGATATGCCTCCATTTGGGATATGGGGCAAATAGAGAAATTAATCTATTTTGTATAGATTTAATGATTAGACCTCAAAATTTAAGTAGCCTGCGAGCCAACAAATGTTTGTTGGAATGCATACCTAGATTATTAGTGGGCGCCGATGGAGCCAATATTTGTCAATGATTATACCGCCAACGCGTTTTTAATCCTTTATACACACCCGCAATGGCGGCTATCAAGTGGTGTGATAATAAGCTGAAGAAATTTTGAATTGGAACTTTGTGAATGGGTGCAAAACGCAATTCGACTAGTTACGTCGAGATAAATAATTTTTTTTTATAAGGGTAATTTTGGAGGAATGAAGCAGAGTAGATTTTTTCGAATTTTTCTAGTATAACGGGAGAATGGAGAGAAGGAGAGGAATGTATGTGATATAAAAAATATGAGAGCTTGGGGCAAATATGATAAGAGGGAGAAAATGAAGGTGCGGTGATAAAAATAGGAACGGAAACTTAAAATAAAGTACAAAAAAAAAGTTCCAGAGGATAACCGCAGGATCTGTAAGATCAATAAAAAAAACTGAGATATTGCTTTCTTAATTAGGACTGCATGGATGTTATGTGCTATATTTTATTTCGATTAACAGTAATTTGCAGATTTCGTAGAGCATTGTGGTTTTTTCCGACGGATTTAGGGTCTAGAAGGCAAAAATATAGGTGACAAATTTTTGGTCGTACCAACCCTCATGGAAGATTATCCAAAATACGTCATGTTTAGTGTCAAAGAAGGAGGAGAGGGCAATCGAGGAGTGTAGTTTGTTTTTGATCGTTTTAAAGTCATAACTAACATTTTACCGCCGATAGACGGAGTTTTTGCACTTGGTTCATATACACCCCAGTTCCTATATTTTGCATATATTTCTTTCGTTCTTTGTGTCACATCCATTACTACCCTGTTGTGAACTTTTTTCTAACGGAAAGTGGATTTCCACGACTTACCAGTTATTCATAATGATGAGTTGTAAATATTTCCATTTTTGTACCAAAAGACGGCCATTTTTTTTATTTTAAGAAGGACTGATTTCTTTTGCAGTTATCTCCAAAACCATTTATCAGAATCAAAAACTAATTACGTATCTAATTAGGGGATAAATTATAGATGCGATCTCATCCTACATACAAACTTTAACGTGCATATATAAATTTTGTATAGCTCTTCGGTACTGGAAGACGACCAAATTGACCATATACGTGTGATTTTAAATTTTTAGCGGGTACCTTCAGACACCAAAATTCATATTTCTCTATAAGTATTGCATGGATTTCCATAATTTATTTTTGTAAATATAGCCAGGAGATATGCAGTGGATGCATAATTTAATTTGGGAATTCCTAGATACTAAAGCCAAACAAAAACAGACAATACTGTCAGTTGAGAAATATTCTTCTTACTTCTCCACAACTAAAACAGTCGAGAGTTTTGTCGAGTGTTATAGAGAATTTGGTAATTCTCAATACAAACTCCCCGAGTTTCAGAATTCCAAATGGAGAGTTAAGTGTTAAAAGCACTAGCAGTTGACTAAAGCCATGGAGTATGGATATTCTATAAGAAATACAGCAACTACACCTTCTTAAATGCCTAAACACAATTCCGACGGCTAACTATTGCAATAATAGGAACAATTTTCTCTAGGACGGCAATTGCAGATTCCTATGGTCCATAAAACATTCTGGGGGAAATTGTTACTATTACTGCAATAGTCTGCCATCGCAATTGTGTTTAGGCCTTAGCACATGCGATAGATCTACTCATAAATAAGCGATTGATATCATCTTCCTGATACCGCTTCAAAGGCAACCATTGCCGTACTGAAACTGGATTGTGGCTTTTACATGACTTTGATTTTTACCTTGTGCAGTCTGATCACCTTAAATACCATGGTTTTAAAACGATCATATCAAAAGCCTACAACATATTGCCTCATCTCGAGCACTCAAAACCGTATGTTCTGTGAACGATTTTAATGTAATTGATAGATAAGTTTGCAGCAAAAACTTCATCTGGTTACAATGTACACAATCCGATGTGGGCGAAAATCCTTGGAACTTTTTTCCATTTACTCAACATGTCTGACCGCCTTATATTCATATTGAGGAATCAACGCCATTGTGAATGTCTGGTGTGGAGGTGGTTGCCTTTGTTGATTCATTGTCTTCTTCGAATCTATGCACCAGATGAACAACGTAGAAAAATCTTGGTTTGATTTCTTCTAAGTCTACCTCTAATTTATATAAGAACTTGTATGGCATCCAAAGCAGCATTGGCACTAATTACATTCTAAATAATTTTCAAAATTTTTAAATAAGTTGCGTACGGGCAATAGTGTGATGTGAACTTTAGCCTATAATCAATCACAGCAAATATTTCAATTTCTTTAACATTTCTATCATCACTCCATCCACATTCAGTCTGAGCTCATCTTCCCCATTTAAAAACATTGCTTTTATTTTCCCGGTATTAAGTTTCAGTTTATTTGCTTTTAACCAGTAACTTAAACTATCCAGATCTTCTTGTAACTTAAATTGTATTTCACTGATATTATTCCCTGCTATATATACTAACTAATTGTCATCTGGAAACAAAGCTAACTTCAAATTCTTAATCGCTGTGCCTATATGTCATTTATGTATATTGATAAAGGAAGTGTTCCCAGAATGGATCCTTGTTGTACTCCCAAATCCACATTTACAGCTGGTGATATAGCCGGAGCGACCTTTGTTCTTCGGATTCCTCCGGATAAGAAAGTTCGAAACCATTCCAGTTTTGTTTCTTTACTCCATATTTTCCATTTTTCGTAGAAGTAGAAGCAGTTGTCTATCAATCGTCTCGAATGCTCTCTGTAAATCTAAAAACACACATGCTATTCTTTTTTTTATATAATATTTTAACATCATGTTAATCGCTGTCTCACACGAGTCGATTGGTTCTCAATAAGTAATGAGTTCACCTCCAGATACTGCAATAATTCCCTGTACGCGATGTTCTCCACTACCTTTCCGCAACCGGTACACTATTAACTGGTCTATTGTGCTAACCTGCTAAGAATAAAAAATTAACTCTCACCAAAACCTTTCCATCCTCTTAATTAATGGAACATATCAGTTCAAGGTAAAGTAAGTTTTGTAGTTCATGTACAGATAGAAGGGCAGACCCAAGCTCCGGGCAAAGGCAAATTAACCACCATAGTCCCCATTCTTTTATTTACCAATGAAATTATCCATTTTGTATATGACGAGAGTATTTTAAGTAATTTTTCAAGTTATCTTGAGATATTCAAGTTTACCTATTTACATCGTCGTCGGACTATGTACCATTTCAATGATACTCCCTTTTGTGAACAGATAATGGGCCTAATCGCAGTATACAGCGTCACCCAAAGGATTAATATTCATCTGTATATGTTTTATGAAACACTATAGTCAAAGGAGTTCCATGACTATATTTACTATTTACTACATTTGTTGGGCCTTCATTGGAATATCCAAGTCCTATTTGAGGGTCATTTTCTAACTTATCTATTAACCTATTAGAAGCTGTACAATACAGATATGTCGTCCCGAGGAATTTTCGGAGCCGGATCATCTAATTTGGATCCGATTCCGCGGACGCGTTCCTTTCGTAATTCAATTCAAAGAAAAATGTTGTGAAATCAGCTTATTATTTATTATAGAACTAACAAAAAAACAACATAGCTACCAATTAAATAAAATTGTCGGTTCCTTTTATTCGTAAGTACTTGAACAAGCTTTGGACAGAAACTTTCATGTTGGTATATACAAAGCCACGTTTTTACCAATTGCAATTGAAATTAATCGTCGGTGGGATTTTCCGACTTGGTTTTACACAATTGATATAAAGGAGATAAGCACTTTTGCTAAATTAAGTAGGACAGGTTCAATATTTGTGTTGGGCTTTAATTTGCTAGTTTAAAACCACATTGCAGCCTACAGGTATAAGCAGCTACCAGAATTCATGAAAGAGCAGTCGATTTATTCTAGGAGTACAAATCTACCGACATTTCTACACGTTGCTAAATTCCTACAAAATATTAAAATATGGAATCAGAAAAGGCGAATTGTAATGAGATCAGTAATTTGTTTAAACATAGGAATGAGTGAACGACAGTAGCACTATTTATGGACCCGTCCTGGTCATTCCATGTATGGACCCGTTTGTTCCGGATCGACACATCTCTACTGTACAAAAGAAAATGTTTATCTTCTTTACCTTACATCATCTTTCTTGGAATGAACCACTGGATCTGTTTCCATATAAAAACGGACTTAAATTATTGTTTCTGCCATAGTTGATTAAAAGTAGAGACGTGTTCAAAATTACATGTTGCCAAATTCATTCACAAGGATTAACGTGTTAGATCTTTACCAAATGTTATTTCAATCCAATATTGTATAATGCTTATGATACACACAGGGTAAATTTAACTGTGTATTTGCTTCTGGGTAATTGAATTACCTAGTTAATAGGAGACCCCTGAAACACATAAATTGGGGTAATTTGAATGGTAAAGACACCATCCTGGCATCTCGATCATCGTGGGACTTATCAACGCTGGACCATCCTGGACTTTCGGGATATTTCTCACCATGTTGGAAGAAACGCCAGCCTTCAACACAAAGCAAGTTAGAGAAATCTCTAACATTCCACAACCTCCCTCTCCCATCCAACTTCCCTATCCCTCTAAATCCACACATCCCAAAATTAAATAACAGACAAGAACACAGCTTGCTGTCGCGCAACAAGCTGTTATGAATTTTCGACATAGCGTAACTTAGAGTTAATAATTATTCGAACATTTAAAGTGTAAAGTGTATCAAAGACAAAAGTGAAACCTAGGCTAAAATTAAAGCCTGTACGTGTATATTATCAAATATCCCGGGATATCGGTTCGGTTTAAGACAGTCAAAATTCGTTTCGTTTCGTAAATCGCGTGTGAAGAACTATGACTATGACTATGACTATTTGAATGGTAACGAGCATATGTGACATTTAGTATGGATCTGTAATTGCATTAATTCAAGCGAAGCGTCAGTAGGCGATGCAGATGATAATTTTCGAATTGTCATTTTTCATTTCCACTTTGGTTTTGGTTTGTCGCTGCCTATCGCTGAATATGTGCTTACACAAATTTTATATTTCTAGCGACTATATTGACGATATAGAATACCCCGAAATTACGCGCTTGTTTTTCGGGGTATTTGGTGACACACACGTAGTAAAAGTAGGCTAATTTAAATAACCATTTAAATTTACCCCATGTTTATCACAGATATTAGATAGTGAAATTGTCCCAATCATTTGAATGTAAACAATAAGGTTAGCATAAGATTCATCCATGATGCTCGTTGAAAATCCTAACATCCACAAAAGGGTTTACAAATATTGCTAAAAGAAGAATTGGATCACCAGGAAGGAGAGGTATATAAAACCAAAAAACACAAAAGCAATCCCTGGTCACTCATTGTATACAAATACAATTTTATATATTGATCTCTTGAACTAAATTTATATTTTTATCTATATGCGCTATACTTGCGTTTACACCAAAAACAAAATGAAATCTCTCCAAATAAAAAGCAATCGCAACATAACAAAGATTTCCCTTTTCAAACAACTAATTACCCTACACATTAAAACTGGAATTGATTGAACAAAGAAAGATGAAAAAAAAATCATTGTATTAAAAAAGTACAGTCTTTCCCATGAGCAGATAATAATAATATCAAAAACATAAAAAATAAAGTCCTTTCGGGAGATCCAGATCAAATCATGACTTCCCCTTTCGAAATCTCATTCTTGCTTGAGCTTTCGTATATCTCACCCTGTTTGCGTTATTTTGATTTTCAGCCTCAACATCCTCATCATGATCAGAGTTTTGCTGCTGTTTAAATTCATCCAACAAATCAAGAGGTGGTTCCAAAAGACTTCTCTTATTCAGTCTTATATAATACCGCACGAATCTAGCAATTAAATAACCAAAACATGCGAAGGCAATCACCACAATTAACATCAAAATTGGATGATTCAAAGTCGGTTTCTTTGTTAAAAGATTATCGGACAGGGATAATATGACACCAAGAATAATTCCAATTCCAGCACCAACCCATGGTAGGCGTTTTTCATCTGAAAGTTATTATGATATTGATTTTGAAATCTTCATATGGGGTACAACGTCCAACTTACATTCAGATTGTTGACTGCTATATGTTGCGGCTTTTTGGGCAGCCAATATTAAACTTCTATCGCTTGGCTGAAGTTGAATAGCTCTACCGTAGCAGAGTAAGGCTGAATCATAATGTCCAACCGCAGATAGTACTTCTGCTTTTCTAAAATGACCCTTAGCCCAATTGGGATTAAGTTGAATAACAGTATCTGCATCCTGATTTGCATAGTAATATTGCTGCAATTTCAGAAATGTCAACGACCGATTACTATACAAAACTGGATCCTTTGGGCTTAACTTGATTGCGTTAGAATACAATAATAGAGCTTCGGAGAAATTTCCATTGCGTACACAAGTATTTCCCTGTTCTTTTAATTCATCAGCTTCAGGTTCAGGAGGAGGAACATTCTGCTGTTGTGATGATGATGTATTGTTTTCTGTATTCTCCTGAAAATTTTGTAATTAATCATTAAAAACAAAAAAAACATCCATTTTATGTAGTAAATTTTTCTTGTAGTACTTACCATTTTATTTTTTAATAATAATATTCAATGAATAAATTTCAACTAACATGGGAACATTGCATTAATATTAAATATTTATCACTTCTTTTAGTAGGATAGGATGCCGCAATAGATCGAAAAAAATTTTAATCCAACCACAAATTAAAAACACACCACAAAACACTTTGGGAGAGAAGTGTCAATGTGAAATGTCAAAACAATAATACTGCGAACTTTACCATTCTATCTACTGCCGTAGACGATTGGTAAATTGGAGGCAAATTCAGATTTATTTTGGTGAATTTCAGATTTCGAATTAATAACGGTTGAATGTTTTTTAAATGTTCATCATTACAAAAGGTCGAAAATGTTAATAAAAGTTTGTTCCGGTGTAAATTTAATTTAAGTGAACTGTGTTCGGTAAATGCGAAATCAAAAAGGATTTCGTTTTTCTATCTGAAAATTATGTAAAAAAAAAACGAAAAACAAAATGAAAATTTTTTTTCTGTAATAATTTCTTCTTTCGTTATGATAATGAAATTCGAATAGAAAAATGTTCTTGATTGACAAACATATAATGTTACTTTTCTTCAAGATATCAATTTTTCTTAAAGGAGTTTAGAAAAATTTAGACAAATAACAAAAACAAATTAATTTTCTTTATTTTAGAAAACTGAATACGAATTGTCGTTTTAAAGTTTCAAACATCACTTCCAGGAGTCTTGTAAATGACAAAAGTCAATAACACACGGCCAGAATAACTTTTTATCATCTTGTGACTGATTTGTGATGGCCAATGAGCCATCCGATACGAGTATTCTTGATGCAGTATGCATACCGGATTTCTGGGGAGACTTTGGAAAGATATCTCATGGCTTCTTCTCACCGCTTCTCAGAAAACCTGGAATACCCGTGTGGGATGGCCCAATAAAAGTCATATTAACGAATCTATTCACAAATTATCCAAAGTAATTTTTGATGGCTTTATATTATCAATGCCATATATTTGCAATAAAAATGCAACTAGGTCCCCTCCTTTGTATGCTGATAAAATTAGGAGGACGCGTAATCTACAAAAGAAATATAAAACATATAACTGACTACAATAAATTCACCAGCCTAAAGTTGCATTTTTTAATTTTTTACATCAAGTTCAGGTAGAGATGAAGATTGAACCTAGAAAGTTTTGGACTTTTATCAAAATGCGACGAACTGTGATGGATATAAATCTTAAATGAAATAAGGATATCACACTAGTTCCGATACCAACATTATCTGCAACCTTTTTAATGAATTCTAGATTAGCTTTACCCATCATAGTGAAGTAATTGATAAATCCTATTTTGGTTCTATTGCTTCCGTCCTCAAGAGAGTGATGCTTGACCTTAGTGATCTTAATCTGAAGACGTTGTGCTTGAATAAGTATATTGCCAAATATTCCAAATTCAATACTGGCCTTGATTGAGTCCCTTTCTTTCATTCCTAAGTTATTAACTATTAGGCAACACAGTTTTGTGAAGAACCGGACTGCATCTTCACCGATTTCAGTAAGGCCTTCGATAAAATTTCACACAAGCTTTTGCTCTTCAAGCTTGGCGTCCTCGGATTTCCTATTTTTTAATTAAATGGCTAGAGTAATATTCATGAAAGCAAGTTCTGTTTAGGTCGGCTGTCTCTTGTGAAATATCCACTTTCCGGTGTTCTTCAAGACAGCCATTTTTATCCGCAACCTTGCATTTTATATATTAACGATTTGCAAAATGTTATTAACCGATCTGATATTCTGATATATGCTTATGATGGCAAAAATTTTAAGATGGTCGATAGCTCTATTGGTTGTTGCTCCTTGCAATCAGACATTGACAGTTTCTTCATTTGGTGTAGTAAAAATTTGATGTACTTAAATATTGACAAGTGTAAAGCCATTAGCTTTACCCGTAAAAATTCTCCACTTCTGACTACATACCATATCAAATGGTATTGCTCTTGGTGTACTTTTAGACACATCAAACTTAGCTTTTTACGACACATGCTCCTTTTATTTTAAGGGCCTTGTATCTAGCTTTTGTGCGGCCTCTTATTGAGTATGCTATCGCTGTTTAGAGTCCATTTTATGATAATCATCTAAGGCGCTTAGAATCTATACTCCTGAGCTCATATTTAAATTACCTTCAATATTCGCCCACGAACTTTGAGGAATGACTTGTATACTCTGTAACACGTACCTTATCATCGCCACCAACTACGGTTATAATGAACGCCTTCAATGACCACTCAATTATTTAGATGAAAATAATTATCAGTATAAGGATCAAAATCGTACAAACTAAGTAAATGTTTGGATCAGGCTGAGACAACTTACAACTAGTGTGTAAATATAGGCCCGGAACACTTTTTGAAAGCTCTTTAAGTTTTTATTCAAACAAGGAAGCTATCGTTGCGAAGAATTTATGTAGCATAATACAGAAAGAGAGAGAGAGAATGTGTAGAGCTTTCTATTTGAGGGCCATTAGTTCGTTTTAGTTGGACCGCGTTTTTGTGAGGCTTTGCACATCTAGATACAAAAGATCAGAATCACCCTCCAGGTGACATTTTTCTAATTCTGTTTTATGTATATCCTAAAAGTTTCCTCAGCTATCACACTCTGTGTCCAAAAAGTAATCACTTATAACTATTTTCTACAGATTTTGAAACTCTTAATAAATTATGTAAATAATATTCTTTTCCGCTATTTATTTATTACTTTTATATTAAAATCAACAGAATTTTCAAATTTCACTTCACCAAATTTAATTTTAAAAAAAATTATTATTTTCAAAATCCATATCTGGCAATACCATTATCTATAAACGATGGATAGCGTGAATGCAGCAAGGGGAGAATTTCAAATTTCAATTGAAGAGTACAATATTGCGTTAGTATGCATAAAATTTACATGAATCGCGTGCCTCTGAGCAGAAATTGTCAATTTTCATCAAAAAATTAGTCTAGCGACGGACTCCGTCGCGGCCATACGTCGCTAAGGTTTGAGAGTTACGTTACATTATATTGGAATTTTTTTTCTTAAAGTGATTTAAGTGTTAGAAGAAGACAGTCGGGGTTTTTCTTTTTTTTTTTTAATTTGCATAGTGAGGTGAAAAGAAAAGTTTCATCCAATAAAAATTCCGTGCAGACGTTTTTGTTGTGTAATATATATTAATAATTATAATAATAAATAATAATAAAAGTGATGAAAATCGCCCAAGTGAATAATACGATAATATACATACATGCATATTATAGCTGTAGTAAATATTATATACAAAAAGAAAAAGTGTGAAAGAGATAAAGAACAACACTGCACTATGATGAATGGAAGCATATTGTTAATATAAAATAATGCAAAAAAATAATTAAAACCTGTATGCGCCCTGCTAAACTAATGAATATATTTTTGGAAGATAGTTTAATCTGATTAGTGGAAACTATATAAAATGGTAGGAATTGAGAATTTATAAAAAGGATTAGTGGTGTGGTGAAAAAATTTCCATGCAACCATATCGAATGAAATCGTATGAGCTAGAAAGAAATTCCCCAATATATATATATATATATATTGATTATACTTGCCACGAACACATTGGAAAGGAATTACAGGTTTTTCTTGTTCTATATATATAAAAATTTTTTTTCTGATACCACATACGAAATTTTTAATAGTTCATATACAGATATATAGCGAAAAAAAATTTTGATTCGAACAAATGTGTGGGGAAGTCTAACCTTTTGCTTTCTTTTTTTTTGTTTCTTACCTTTAAATACTTATTAATGAAGAATGAAATACTTCATAAAACTGCAATAATAAATTAATTACGATAAATTTCAATCAATATGATTATATAGGCCGCTTTTACATGCAGTTATGATTTTGACAGATTTTATACTCAGCTGTGGAATTTTTGGTGCAGTTTTATATTCTCCTCACTCACGCATGCACACAAACTGAAATGGACATTTGTGTTTTGTAAATAATACCGTATACATACATCACAATCGAAGGTGCAATTTTTGTAATATCAACAGTTTATTACAGTCACTGACATTACCATCGTCATAGTAGCCGCGGCGCGTACGTTTCGCAAAAATTGAAACAAGTGTGGTGAAGTGGTGCGCGATGACGGAGAGAGCAATAAATATGTATAAAAATTTTGTGATTTGCTGCTAGCTAGCAAGATTGAGTTGGGATTTTGGGAGAAGTAAAGAAAATTTGAAACGTCAACGTATAGTAAACGCGAATGGTGAAGTATTTTGAGTATGCGATTAAATCAAGTTTCGCGGTGAATTGTGTTCGTCCGTCCGTCAGTCAATCGGTTGCTGCTGTATAAAAATTTCAAATTAAATTGCGAGATTACTTGGTGCGGCGGTGTATACACAAAAGACTCACACAAAAGTAAAGTACTCAACTCTACTCAATTTAATCTCCTCTTCTGCTGCTCTGCTTATTGCTTCTGGTGAACAGAGAGAATATGGAATAAAATATTTTTTTTTATCTAGCCGTGGAGCAGCGAGAAGGTGGAGAGAAAGAAAAACGGTTTTACGGAAATTTACGTCGACGGAAAAAGACGTATCGTGCGGCGCGCGGCACAGACACGGTGTTAACAAAAAGAAAAAACGTTTCTTCTCTCCTTCTTATCATCCGTACAAAATCACCATAAATTATTTTTTCATTTCTTTAAAATAACTTTCATAAATATTATAATAAAACAAGTAATAGTTACTAATCGCAAAAAAAAAAAAAATAGTTTTGTGCAATTTATTTCCTTCCTCCATCGTTTTTATCTTCTATTCTATTTTTTCTTTTTTTTAATACTTTCGGTAATTCCCGTGTGCAATTACGTGTGTTCGTTTCGTCCGTCTTTTGTGTGACATTTTCCAAGAAAAGATTTTCTTGGTGCTGCTGTTGTTCCTGTTTCGGGGTAGTTTTCTTGAGCTTTCGATTGTGGTGTATATATTTGCTCAGTTCACAGTGTCTGTTGCCGTTATAGTTGCTTTTTCTGTCTTCCCTCTTGCCTGCAAGCAACGAAAATATATTTTTACGTAAAAGTGACATTCTACGTATATACGTCGCCGCCGCCGTCATCTTCGTAGTGGTTTTTTTTTCTCGTGTTGGCCAAGTGAGCATAATAAATAAATTAATTAAGACGAGTAGTGATAGAAACAGTAGAGTCTTCTTAAATTACATTATAAACTAGCTAAGGCAGTATATAGAAACAGACAAGAAAATGTTTTTTTTTTTATTTATTGTGGAAATATTTTTGCTTGTTCTATTGCTGTGGCTTGATTTGCTTGCTGTTGCTGCTCGATTTCCAGATTCCATTACTTCCTTTTCTTCACTTCACCGAAATCGAATAACTTTCCGTCGTCACTACCGTACTGTTCGGTTTTTGAAAGAAGATTTTGGGGAGGGGGAGTTCAACTTTTTGACAGAACGTGGCAGTTGATAAAAAAATATATACATATATATATATAAAGAGAATTTCTTACCTCAGCGAATGAATATACATATGCAAATGAATCAAATAACTCTCTGGCTCTCTCTCAGTCTCAACCAACACGTACACTATATATATTTAAATTGAAATTATATCATTGTATGCGAAGACGTGCAGTTGCGTAAAATTGACATCTTTTTAAATTTACTTTATCAATTCATGCATTTCTTTTATTATATTTGAAATAACTATAATTTCTCAGTTAGTTAGTTCCTAGTAAATTAATTTATCTTTCTGAACAATTCCTTATTTTATTTTGGCTTGTCGGCATGTTTCTATAACTATATGAAATATTTATCTAATCCAATTACAGAATTACTTATTGTTTAAGAATAAGACAGATTTAAAATAAATTAAAATTGTGTAGAAAAAGAAAAGTAAATTTTTATATACATATTCTTCGCAAACTTGAAAAAAATTGGAAAAACCATTTCGCACACAGTCTTACAAATTTTTATATTTTTCGATCTGCCATAACTATATATAGGTATATGCGATATCGTCCAGTGTTTTCAGTGCAAATTATATATATATATAATATAACTAAAAGAAGTCAAATAAAAATGTGTATGTGTTGGTTGGTCTCTCTTTTAAATATTTAAGAAAAAAAAAGCACAGCAGTTAATATGCAAAAATAAAAAAAAAATTATAATTGCATCGACAGATTGAAGAAAGGAAAATGGAATCGAAATACTAAAAATCCTTTTTTTCCTTCGTTAATTTAGGTGTATTAAAAAAAAATAAAATTTTTATGAAGTATAGTTGGTTGTGTGATAAATAATTTACATATATATAGTGCTGAATAAAAAGTTTTTTTTTTGTGTGTGTGCGCGCGGTTTGTCTCCCAGATAATAGTATTATTGGGAAAGCAAAAAATAAAAATAAAGTATTTTTGAAGTTTGAATTTTTTATCGATATTTTTAATATTGTAATAAGCTTCAAGGAGAAAAGTTTCTAAATAATTTACTACTTGGTGTCTTGTAGTTGTTATAAATAATAATAATAATCGCACTCTGCGCGCATTTTTAAGCCGCTGTTATTATCGTCCGTTTCGCCATTCGTTCGTTGTCTCTTCTTGTCAGCAGTCAAAATGGCCGCCTTATGTACTGGCAATTATGGATTGACACAAAATCGCACAGACGACAGCAAAGAGTATTTTTTCGTAAAACTAACAGATTCTGCCTTCCGTGCCGTGGAAGATTATCAAAGAAATCAGGTAAGTCGTTTATGTTATTTTCTTGTTTTTTTTTTTTATCTTATCTTTTTAATTTTTGTCGTCACTTTTATTTCTCCATCTGTTCGCATCCGTGAACTGAACAAGCATAACTTTTTTTTTTTTTTTTTTACATTTAAACATAGTTGCTCGCCTAGCCCTGACCATTGGCTGGCCATCCTGCTGTTTTGTGCAAAAGTGTTGCTGTGCGGTTACTGGTAGTTCAATTGCTTTTCTTTCTAGACCTAACCTACTACCTACCATTTCAACCTACCTGTTTTCTTTATACAATATGACCCGAAATCTCAAGGAAACAGTCTCGTCTGCTGTACTCCTCAGAGCTCAGACTCACCTCACCTTCTACATCCCAATGCACATTGCTGCACATTATACTCATGCCATTTACAGTCATTCTCCATGATAACAGCTGATTCATTTTTTGACTTTACGACCTTAAATACATAGGTATTTGTTCGTGGATGGAAAGAATATGTATGAACGGATTAAAAAGGGGAAATTGCAACTAGTGATTCTGCGGTTTAATTGATGATATTGCCCCCTATTTTATGGCTATGAGATTAATTAGATTACAACTGGGTAACATTTATGTACCTACTATACCTAAAAAGTAATTAATTTATAAAATTTGGAGGACAGTCATAATGATATTTGGTTTGTGTATACCTACATATATATAGGTAGGTACTTATTATACCGCTGAAATTAACGGTGCCAAATATTTAGGCCACGAACTGTTGATCCTCCCATACACCATCCACACACGATTATACAAGCGCGCGAATTTTCTTCCACATTTTGTGTAAAAAAAAAAAATTTTTTTTTTTACTTGAAAGTTGCCTGAATGCTGCTAGGTGTTCATGATTCATTTTGCTTCTCTTTTATTCGTATTGCGCTGGTTACTATACACCTTGTATCTAATTTTATTTTTTAACTTTGTAGGCATACTCTACTCCGATGGACTCTTATTATTGTGCATTTTTCGATTGATAAGAAATAAGACCTCTTCGTGGAGTCGCGTAAGCTTCTGTATAAATTTATTTGTATTTACGGTGCCTTTTACTCGCTCACACGACAGGCCGTCATGAAATTAAAGTACGGACGGTGTATGTGATCGGTGCTACCAATAAAATAGTATTGCGATTAGGAAACTCAAATTTGCCACTGCTCTGCGGTTGATTTTTTTGTAATGGTTACGTTGGTATCTATATAAGTTTACTCGGTAGCACTATCAAGTCGAAACGTAATTTTTGGAGGGCACGGATTTAGTTTATTGACCCCAATCTAACATAAATAAACTATGAAATAGGTCGAAAATTTGTAGAAAAATAATATAATTTTAATCATTGTTACGTTTTAAATGTTTCTGTTCCTTCTTTTTACCACTGGATAGGTATATTTTTACCTAATATTACATGTTTTTGCATTTCATTATCATTTTCCTTTAATCCTTCGAGTGTCATAGGGAGGAAACACGAAACTCAATCGGATATTTCTCTCGATGAGTTTTAACTCACTGCGCCGAAAATTGGATCCGGATTTACTAATATTCGGATACCCGGATCTGAAAACTATTCGATTCTTGAAATCTGGATCCGGATCCAGACTAAGCAAAAGAGGTTCAAAATTTCATTCTGATTTCATGCTTCTCCGGATACTTGCAACTCTAGTAGGTATGTACCTATGCTTCCTGCAACCATATAAGTTATGTAGGCCTGCTTCTGTTAAGATGGCTTGTCTATTATTAAATTACTCAGCTTTCTTTGATTAGATAAATAGGGTTTTCATCATATAAGTATCGAAAGAGTTGTACAACAATAATACCTACTTATTATGTTATTATAAATAATAATATGTATACACAAAAATGGTTATTCGTGATTTAATACCTAGGTATTCATATTTTGGAAAAATAATAAAAATTAATTCAAGTGTGAACTTATTTTAAAAGATTTCAGTCCATTCAGGAGGATTTAGCACATTATGATGGCATGCATTTGTTTCCAAGATATTGTGAGTGAGAAAGCTACTACTACTACTTCCAAATCACCTCCAATGGCATTTGTTAAAGACCACTCTAGCGAATCAGTGGATGCACTACTTCCTGCTTCTGGACGTAGGACCGGACCTCGTCCCAAATAATTTCAATCCTTTCTATAGACAAATATTTGAAATCTTTCAATTTCGAAATATTTAATTACAAATTATAAACGTTCTTTTATTTTCTTCTATTTTGACAAATTGCTTACAGTAACAAGGTATGACTGCTCTGAACCACGATCGACCATCCTAAGCGTCACAGCATTACATGTCTGCTATAAACCACGGCACAGAGAATGCAAGTTATTCTCTTTAAATTTTGACACGTTACATCTGACGTCAATTCGTCAGTTCAATGTATAGAAAAAAAACAGAGTATTGTTTTATGTGCATACCGTACTTTTGTATACACTACAGCGTCTCTTCGTTCACTAATGGCGTGGCGGAACGCGGGTTCGTACAGAGAATACCATGATTTCTCTGCCATGCTAAAGACTTTATATATGAAAAATACAATTCTGAATCTTCATATGAATTGATGCGGTGACGTCACTGCATCAGCAGTGGGAATAGTTTGTTAATGCCAGTATACCGTGGGTAATTTAATAAATGTTTGCTATAAAATAATGGTTAAACGTGTTACCAGTAGTCATAGTTTACAGATTAGGGTTGTCAGTAGCAATGCTTTACTTCCCCTTGCATATGTGAGAACTTTTTATGGGAATAAGGTTTTCCGGAGACGCACACATGGACAAAACGAGGTCTGCACAAAAAATGCGTTCGCTTCTCTCGTCATTCATAAGTAAATTTCCCTATACCTACTATCTCCTCAAAATTTCTGGAAAAGTGCATGTCATCATAATGTAAATCCTCCTTTAGTAGTAATATTGAGTTTCAAACTTATTTGTTTTAGGACCACCTTAAATTCTTGACTGCATTAAATCAATTAGGCGATGACATCTGTTGACCGGAATGTCAACGATATCTTCCGAAGCGTAATAATCTAAAATCGTATAATCATAAGAAGAGGAACTCGCTAACTTGGAGAGAATTTACAGCAATAGAACACAGATAGATTTGTGGGATTAATTTCGGATCGCACTTAGCCCCTAAAAAATTTTATGTTCCTTGACGACAATTACTTTTTTCTTTGAAACTTACTTGAACATTTTTATTTAGAATTTGTGTGCACTATTGGTGTCAGATAGGGCAGGGATCCAAAACAATTGAACTTTTTTTTTGCACTGGCTTCTAAGGATATATTTATGAACTGAAAGTAAGCATTAATTTTTTTCTTTGAATTTATATGCATTATATTATGGTGCCAGAATGTGAATCTAAATTAGGAAAGCGGAAGTACAACAAAGGGCAGTGGGTGTTTGGAGGTGTCTGCAGCTTGTCTGCGTGGGTTTTAGGTAGCAAGTTAGTAGTAAATTAAAAAGAAAACTTTTTTCGATTCGGATTTCGAATTCCTTATTGTTACAGAGTTCTTGATAATGTATATAATGCCAGTCACCTCTTACAATGGGTCATACGAACTGGACAAACCATTAAAAGAATTTTGTCCTCTTTGGAAGAACGTATGCGACTGTCATAAAAGAATAGTACTTCTTTATAGCTCACCAGGTCGTCTTCCTAAAAAAAAGTGATGAAATAGTTGTCTTCCAGTTGCAGTTTTGAAAAGCTGCTTTTTATATGTATATATAGACACTACTTTCAATGCGTCGTATCTTTTGCGACTCACCCATCGATATTACCTTAGTGGCTATTTCAATCATTACGCAATAAAATTTGAATTGTCGTTCGTAGACAAATTCTCTACGAATATATATACATAAAAAGATTAGGTACTGGTATTTTCTAAGAAACATTTTTATTTTATTTTTCTCGAACATATCCTGTAAAAAATTTTTACGATTACATACTTCATGTACATTCCCATAGGATTCTTCATCATTCTAATTCTATGTAAACTCTGGGAGATTGCCGGTGTTGGCTTGGTGTATAAGCCATTCCAATAATATCTATTTTATTACCACGAAACCGGAGAGATCTCTATAGTATAGAATATTGTTTTGCCCAATAGGAAATGGTATACTATGTATTCAACTTACAGGCGTGCCTGGCCAAAAATACTAGATAAGTGGTTTTTATTTTTCTTAAAGAAGCAGGAGGACAGGAGGTCCTAAGCAGGGAGGCCAAGGCTGCCCAGTTTACTAACCTATTAAAACTCCAATCACCAAGACTTTCCTGTTCACTTAATGAAACTAAGTCTAGGTGAGGAAAGTTTTTTAGCTCATCCACAAATAGAACGGAGGGCAGACCCAAGCGTATCCAGTTTGTTCCGGGCAGAGGCCGGACAAGCACACTGAAAATGTTCGGCTGACTCAGGCTCTCCTTCCAGGCAGGGCAGGGCTGTCAACAACTACCATCTTTGTTAGATGAGCGTGAAGCGAACTGTAGTCGCTGATGATGCCAACCACAGTTCTGCATTGTTTCCTTCTGAGTTCCAAAAGAAAGTTACAGAAAATCCTATTAGAGGCATCAAGAAAAATTGTTGCCCATTGCTGCTTGTGTTTTTTACGAACATCCGCTTTGATGAGAGACCTGGGGCCCTATTCTTGAATAACGAAGACAGATTCCGTATTCGTTATACTGTCAAAACCATTCGGAATCGTATTCTTGAAATCCGCATTCGTTATATACCGAACGCAAACCCTTCGTTATTTAACGAGTGGGTTCAACCATTCGTTATCCCAAACGAAGAGTGAATCAGCTGCTACTTTATGGGTGATAATGGGAGATAAAAGATGTGCGAAAATATCGTATGCTCAAAAAACTAAACTAATTGAGTTTTTAAAGGAAAACCAGAAACTGAGATTTGGTAAATATGAGAACTCTTTCAGTTCAAAAGATGCCACGGAATTGTGGCAAAATAAAATCAGTATTAATTTCCATACCCGAAGCACAAAAGAACTAGAAAAGTTTTTTTATGATATTATATTCGAAACAAAGGTAATAGAAAATTTCCAGTCCAGATTTGGCAGGATAAAAATGTGTGGTAAAAGGAAAATCTGCGGCGGCATAAAAAACATTTGCATGGCACTGGTGGAGGTCCTCCTGCAACCTTTTTTTCTATCCAGCGTTGAATTAAGGGTGCAGGAATTGATTAACTATTGACGTAATTGATAGTCCATAGATTCTTTAACGATTTCAGGACCAAACAATAATGACAATTCACTGAAGCTTGCCATTTTTTACAAATTATATTTTAAAATATGAAACAGCTGACGATATCCAATTTGTAAATTGACAGATTTAATCTTACCACACTCGTTATGTTGAAATACTTTTTCACCACTTCGACTTTATAACGAAGAGGTTCAAGAATACGAACGGTGTATACGATTCGTTATCAACCATTCGTTATATAACGAATACGTTAAAACCATTCGTTATTCAAGAATAGGCCCCCTGATCAACGAGGCGGCCACATCTACAGCGGATTCCAGTGCAAAGAAGAGGGAGATGGTCAGCCCTTTCATTCCCATGATTCCATGTGCCCAGGAACCCACTGAACGGACATCTTGATGTGGATACATAGCTTATCACAGGCTGTCCTCCAGTAACTTAGATGTTATCCGAGGCCCACTCAGAGCCATCCAGGTTGTTTGACTATCCGAGAGGATAGGAATATCCTAACCTTTGATTTCCATATCAAGTGCTATCTACGCTGATATTGCGATGGTAGATTAGTTTTTATCCATTAGTTGTTTCTACTATTTTCCCTTCTTACGGGGAAGGTTTTCCTAAATTTCCATTAGGGCAGTAATGGACGGTAATCATTAGAGTTAACTTAGCTTAAATTTGTACTGCTACAATACAATAGTTCTATGCATTATCATGGATCTAATAATGATTTAGACTTAAAATTCATTTTTCCATACGCTCTTATGACTTATGGTAGGCTCAAAGAAAGCTTTGGAGACTTGCCAATTTTATTTTATCTAGATGTTGATTCCATTGTTGCTTTGAATATTTCTTCAGAAGATTAGAGTTATTCGTTAAGATACACAGGCTTTAGATTATAAATGGCACAATATTGATTAGATTAGATTACATTTGTAGAGGGGGGTGCAGGCATTACACTCTCATTCACTGCGACCTGAAAGATCTATTGTGAGTCCCCGTTCAATTTACTCCCTTTCTGGGTATAGACTGTGAATTAAGTCTAGAGCCATTCTGGGACTTAAGTTCCACGAGTAGTTTGGTGGAGGAAAAGCATGTTCGATGTGGAGTTATTTCCGCCTGGCCAATGCTTCGCTGATGCAGAGCAGGTGTTCCGAGGTTTCCTTAGCATCCTGACAGAAGCGGCAGGATAAAGTCCCAGCCAAGCCCATCTTGTATAAATCTGGTCCGACAAAGGGGGTTTCACTCCTCTTTTGGCTAGACCGCCAGCAAATTCCATTGCCCTTATTTCCCTCATGAGGATAACTTTGTTTTTCCTTGACAAATTTTTCACAATATTGATACCACAGACTTTTGCAAATAATTCTTTGTGTCAGCGCCATGGTGGATCGCATAGCATATTTTATCCATCAGCCAAAAAACCATTTCTTTAACTGACGCGAAGGAGAAGGTGTATATTTCACCCCAAACAGGAAATGCTCTAAATCTGATTAAATTGCGCAAATCTTCTGTTAACAAAAGAAACGTAACAAAAAATAAAAAATAAAAAAAAAAATAACTCCCCAACAGCCCAAAAGCACTTGAGACAACGATTACCATTCACTTACCAGCTGATCAAATTTTTAGTGCAGTAATTGAGTTGCTTGCTCGCTGCTATGGCTGGTGATTATTTTTACATTTTCTCCTTCATTGTCGTATATCGTTTCGGCTGTCGTAACATATTTATTCCAATGAAAATACAATCATAACCACTGAGAGATATATACCTATATACATATATTCCATGTCCATATAGAAGCTTCAAGACGCAGCCATGATAATTATTATTCGCTCTGTCATTTGCCTACGACTACTAGCAAACAAGCGCCTCAGGCAAGCTTTTATACCTACTACTTCATGCGAGATCTCTTCCATTGTGTATAGCCGAATCCATTAAGTATATCAGCACAGCAGATAGATAGCTAGCTAGAGCTAGAGCATGGCCGTTAACGAAAGTCACCATATAAATTGATATAATCGAATCGAGCTAGATACTACAGACAGATACTTGAATAGTTGATCGCGTATTTGTTTGACTCGGATTCGCCTCTCCAACAATAACCTCTCTAGCGAAGCGAGCCTCTAAAATATATGCTAGGTAGGCTAGAGGCTATTATAGTTTGGATGTAGTTTTCTTGGTTTTGCTTTGCTTGCTTTGCTTTTAGTTGTTCGGAAGGAGACCCGATGACGAAAATATGTTCAGTTCGGGGTTGATTCGCGTTGATGTTTAATTGCGAAAGCAGAAAATTACCTAGCTAGCTTAGGCTAGAGCGCTACTACACATATAATAATCAAATATAATGCAAAGAATGACTTGGAGTGCTGGACTGTACTGGACGGACACGACGTCAATATGTGTATGTGTCTGTCTGTATAAAATGTCCATTTTTTTCCTTAAAAAAAGTAAATTGCTTTTGATGGAATAATAAAGAGAAGAAAAAAAAAAGATATCTCCTGCCTGAGGTGAGGTTCCAGGCTGAGTCTCTAAATATTACTTCTCAACTGCGGATAGAGAAAGAGAATATACGACCAAGGTGTTTTGACTGGTGAGATTCGGTTCAGTCAATATTATTGCAGTAGTACAATATATTCCCTCTTATTACTTTTCAAGTAGTTATAATATGTTTACCCGTGTTGGTGCTAGCTTGCGACCGTTATTGTATGCATTAATTTAGGAAAATTCAACCAATTAACGTAAAGATAAAATTATGCAACGTTGACGTATATATATGTACGTCAAGTACAGACTTCATATATATATATATATTATTATTTTTTTTTGTTTTACTTTTACTGGCTTTTGTTCAGTCCTACTTTCTCAATCAAAACACCTTTAGTTTTCTTGAAATTTTACGTTGTAATATTATAGAAATGCCAGCGGGTCGCATTGTTTTGCTCTTTTCTGATTGCGCGAGTATACACGATTATACAACTATAAACTGAAGGTAATGTTGCTATACAACGTCAAGGTAAAAATTTATTATATTTTCTTGAAGCACACTAAAGATTCTTTCCTGTATTGTTGTTTAATAAGAAAAAAAAAATAACAATTCGATTCAGGAAGATAATGATTTTCTATAGAATTTTAAAATCCAATAAATATTTTTTTCTTAATATTTAAATGACATAACCTATATACTTCAGTATCTATGTATTTTAATAGTCAAACACAAAAGACTTTATTTGTCTGATTGCAGTGATTATAAATGCAGTTTTCCTTGTCTTTCGTCACTAAGTCGTTATACCTAAATCTTATAAAAAAAAATTTATGAAAATAACCTTGAAAAGATAAAATAGGTATACAAAATAAATAAAAATAAAGGAATGAACCGAACGATGCAAAAAAAACTGAATTTTTGAAGGGGGTTTTTTTTATTTTGACCGAAATCAAAATGAAACTGAATATAAAGATAACTAGTATACTAAATACATCCACAGTTGCGAGATAACCCCATTGTTGCATCTATAGTTTACCAGCACTCATAGCCTCATTTAGCCATAGCGTTACTTGATTATATGTCCTTGACTCCAAAAGAAATGTTGTCAGATGTGCCTATATAATGCTGAATTTCAGATGAATCAACAGGCACAATCGATTCACACCAAATCCATTTAATCCTGCAATGCCTAGCAAACACGTAGATCTTGTAAAGTACAGAGCTGTTCAAATTTGTGTGTATACATTCTATTGTAGGTATCTGGCGAAAAATATGTGACAGTTAGTTAGGACGTACAAAACTCTGGTGCAGTAGATTGAAATTTTTATCTGGATTTCTGTAATCCTATGCAGAACATATCTTGGAATTTTCGCATTTGAAGGCATTGGAATTTCACGGCTATACCTACATAAATTGATATTCAAGAGAATTCATACTATTCGAAGATCATTGGAGGTTTACTTCGCCTCTATCTCAGCACCCAAGAGTTGGGCTCTTGTCAACAATTATAAAAATTTCTCGATCTTTTTACATTGTTAAAAAAAAAAATGCTTTGCTAATGTCAATATTGATTTTTAAATGTGCGCATGTGCGCTGTAGCTTTATTTGGCACATCTGAACAACATTTCCAGCTATACAATTTTGTTTTATGTTTTTTTAGGAATACATGTACTTTTTGCCTTATATGTATGTACATAATATGTAGCTGCTCCGCCGACTATGGAATTTTAATTCGAGAATGAGAATGACGACTAGACCGAAACCGACATAAAAATCTGACACGTTCTATTTTGCCATTCTTCACCCCATATGGCTGAATTATATTAACGAAGTCGATGTCGGCGTGGTCGTCATCAATTACCGAGCAAAATGCCGGGAAAGCTGCATTGAAAAACTGCACTGTGTGGCAGCGTCATATACAGGGTGTCCTGCATGCGGTCTGGCACCCGAAGGCTATGGATAGATCATACTAAGGCAAGGAAAAAATTGTATGAGTGGTTGGAGGAAATCCTAACGGTTTCCGAGATAACGGGACTTAATGTTTGGGTATATTTTTAATAGATCACCCTGTAACTTCTGAAGGTTACACTCTATATGATAATGATTTAAAATTTATTATATTGACTTTTCTGGACCTTTCCAATGGTCTACAAATTCTTCCCTCTTCCCCGTTTTGAAGTTCTGGTTCAGTAAAATAAAAATTTCGGAATTTTAATTCGTTTTTTTTTTTATTTAACTACATACTATTTTTCACGTCATCAAGACCATTTTGTCATATTGGATTTAAGAAGCCGCTAAAGCTTAAAATGACCTAAAATAAAACACTCTGTTCCCAAATTGTAGCCCTTTCTGTGTTCTTTACACTTTTTTTTTTTTAACATTTTTGTCATGTTTTTACTAATAGACTTAGATCTTGCATATCGGCAGCAATGGAGCATCGGCTTTAAAATTAGAATGAAGGATGAAGTACAATGGACGCAACGTAACATTAACGGAGAGAAATGTTACGCAACGGAACGGAGAGAAATGTTACATTTTTTTTTATGATTCTCAATGGAACTGCGCACAATGGACGGGGGCAGTCGCAACTGTATGTAGTAAGTAGTGATACGAAAATCATGTTACCAAATGTCAAAGTAGCGCTAGATTTCAAACTAGAGCTACCCCAGCGATTGTTCAGCGCAGTGGGCGCAGCAGACTTCACCATTAGAACTTGCCCAATTACTTCTTAACTTCTCCCAACTGTCAAACGTCGGCTGAGCTAACGCTCGCACTGTGCTTCGGCCTTACGCCATCGACACAGCAAAGTGATGCTCGGTTTTATATAATAGTGAGCATATGGTACAAGGCTTTTTCGAAGGACCCTGATGTTTGCTGCTCGGTTTGGAAAAGTTCAAATTTTGATGTTTACTGCGACAGTTCTGCCAACATACTGGAGTAAAAAATAAATATATGCACAACATAGCAAACAAAATAGCTCCCATATTTCCTCCGGATGCATTGTTTTTTTTTTTTTTTTTTTTAAGAAAATCGAGTACATTAAAATTATAGAAAAATAAAGCTCTGTACATATGAAGATGTTTTGTTTACGTAAATAAATTTCAACTATAAAAGTTGTAAAGTTTTCTATACTGCATTTGATGCTTTCATTTCGCCTTGGAGCATCATGATGCCTGCTGCGTTGATTGTATTTTGGCCTTTATGATTAATAAAATCTGAAATTAACGCAACTGAACGGATGAACATAATCTAAAATTTGTGTTAACGGATTTTTAATAGATAACTGTGCCAGATTAAGTGTATAATAAAATAAGAGAAAGAAAAATGGAGAAATTTGAGCTGCTGTATGAGAAAATAATACCATTTATCATATAGACAAGGGATTTCAATAAACTCAACAATAATTCGTAGACACTTTTATTTTTATTCTTGTTTGTTTAACAAACTTCTTTGCGTTATTCTCTTTCATGTTCCTAAAGACAACGTTGTAATATCCCGTAGTGTTTCTATTATAAACAGCAAATTCAACAGAGTTTTATAAATTTCTCTAAATTTTGTAGACTTAATTTAGGCCTAAACTTTGCTATCATTTTAAATCAAATATGCGTCCATTGTAAGCAGCTCTAGCGTTCACCTCAGTTTTACTGTGAAAATTTTACATTTCTCTCCGTTCCGTTGCGTTGCGCTCACTGTATTCAAGTCCCCTGTATAGAATGTAACGTAGCCACCAAGCAGGTAGAGTAATTAAACATCACGCAGGAGTAAGTTATATAAGGCAATGCTATTAAGTGAACGCAATGAACGTAGACATCGGAGCTTTGAATTCTGTTTCAGACATTAGAGTTGGATCGATTACAACGCCGGCGGGCGTGAGCAATGTAATGCAATCCATATATGCAGTACCTACTGTCACTAAATATTTTTGACATAAAACAACAACCACGCCGGATCGGTGTTGTTAATGCAATTCAGCCAAATCAAACTCGATTGTCATATCAGTGATTTTTTGGAAGTGAATATTATTATTTAGGGAATTGTGGACGGCAGCTACTTCTTTTGTGAATTGGCGGAATTATAGTAGACAAAGTATTGAGAGTTTTGCAAAAGAGATGGCACCACAAAAGACCATTCCAACTTCCATGGCAATATTAAGACTGATAGGAATTGAGGTTACTAGTTATATAACTGCAAATATTATATTTACTATAATCCATCATTGATTCGTCAGTGTATGTCAAATTCTAATTTAACTTTTAGATACATCCATATCATAATGGATGGACCATCGATGATCTAACTATGGTAGATTTTCCGATAGCCACCACTCTAACCTACAAACATCCATAAATTATATTGAAAGATCTCCCTTAATCTATCTAAAATTTAATTATTTTTTGAATTTATGATCATAACAAACGATAAGATTTGTGGTTTTGTTTGTGGTTTTTTTTTTTTTTTTGCTTTTATTTTAACAACTTAGTTGTTCTCTACAGTAAATTTCTGTTAAATGGACTGTGTAAAGGTGAAACATTTGTTTGGCAGCAACTAATTAGTAATAGCCTTGGCTTGTCTACAAGTAAGAAGAAAAATTCTGCTAGAATTTTCTAATATTTGATGAAAAATGAAAATGTTTTATTTTGGACAATTTTTCGATGTAAAAAAATTAAGAACAAAATCGACTGCAAGAACTGCTGGAAGACTTATAGAAGCTATTACGGATTTTAGAGGCACAATCAAAATGAAAGGGCATTCTTCAGTTCTTCTTGTTCTAATGGTTGTTGTTGATGCTGTTGAATTCCGTCAGTTTTACATGTTTCTATGATTTCTTTTTTATTGAAGTTGATATTAAATCGCCGTGATAACCAGATTAAGGAGGGACTATTATTGTAATATTGGACAAATTTTCGATATAGAAACTTCAAAGTATACCCTAGTAGTGGCGACACCCCGATTTATGGAGGTTCTTATCGTCTCTCTCTCTCTGATTTTCATAAAATTGTATATACTTACAAATACATTCACGCTATGTGTGTAATTTTAAGAATTTCAATGTTTAAAAAAATGCTTACTTTCAAATCAATTACTGTTTCAAGTTCAATAAATGTTGGACAGAAAAGAATTTTGTAAAAATTTTCTATCCAAATTTTTCTCACTCTACTACGTGATTTTTCATACAACTTTCACCTCCGAGAAATGACACTTAATGTGCATGCCTGAAGTGTTCAAAATCTCTGAAAACAAATGTCAACCGAAAATTCCGAATGAACATATATTTTTTTTTTTAAAGAACAATGACGAATTTTTTTATTTAAATTAACAAAAATCGGAGTTCATTTCAGTTTACTTCCAGAGAATCAAGAAAAATGCCATTTGGTGGAAGTAAACAAATTATAAAATTTTGAGGAATAACTCATACTCCCCCTTAATTCTTTCTTCGCACTACTAACTATTGTTGCTTTTTCAACTGTAAGTTTGGATTACATTAAAACCGATATAAATATGGTTTTTAGCTAATTTATTTATTCTGTGGTCATTTGAGTGAATATAAAATGTTCTTACAAATTTTTTTAATCCAAATTTTACGATGTAATGTAAAGAAAAGAAAATTTCCTGCATCATCCAAAGATTCAAACTAGAGAAAGATTACTCAGTCCTCCGACAAATGGAGAAAAATTCCGATTTTAAATCTCGGATAATAGAGGGAATACATAGGATAATTTAGAACTATACCTGTTATTTCTGATATACTTTTTTGGGTTTTCGTTTTTGGAAAGATACATACATATGTAAGTAAAAATATTCGAAATTCAGGAGCCTTTTTTTTTTTAAGTTTGAAAGTTAAAAGTTGCCAAAAGTACGCTAGTAGAACTTCAAAATTTGTGCATTGTGGCGATACCACACGAAAATGGTGTTTTTAAACATTTTGTATCAGGCTTAAAATCATTGGGGTTGCATTATTATTTGATATTTTTTAAATGGACAATAAATTGTTAATTTTAAAAAGACGTTTGTTTAAAATATTTTGCGCGTGCATTCATTTTCAACAGGAAGCTCAACAATCATTTAACTAACAGTTCCGGTAAATGATTTAAAACAGCTGCAGGAAATGCCAACATAACTGCCATAAACTTTAATTGTTGCACGTTTGGTGCGAAAAAAGTATGTCGTTTATATAACCTAAATTTTGCCTACGTTTATATACATATATAAAGATACTGTACCAAAACCTATCAAAAAAATATGTTATGTTCTTTTTTAAGTAAAATTCCGCTCCTTATTTTTCCTTCGAAGGTGCTTCATTTACACCTACATACAGAACTATCGTTTCCTTCTTATAGGATTTCAATATCACTTTAAACAGAGTTGCATTTGTACTGAAACACTACCCTGAGTAGAAAATGCTCATCGTTTTCGAAAACCCTTCTCCCCGCTTGGAGGGAGTCTTATGTAAAATAGCGCTGTTGCATCTGGAAATTGTACATGCATGTGTAAATTTTTCTGCTTATGGCGAGTGAAATTTTCTGATGAACCTTTCGATGACCATACCGTCATTCATGTGAATTTCCACGAAATTATGATGAATACTGTGTTGTATTGATTAAAAAAAAAAAAAAAAACAGTAAAGTTTTTACTTCTGACGCGTAGTTGAAACTAGCATTCGTTTAAGAAAGTTATGTAAAGTATTCACTTCACAGCGCATTGCGTAACGTGAAAGCGTTTTTAATTTTTAATAGGTAATGTAAATATATAGGTCAAAACGATTTTGTTTGTAGTTCTTCATAGTCTCCTTTAAAACTTTGAAAAATCCCCTTTCTATTATGCTTATATTTCTAATCTTCTCTCTTTTGAGTGGGAAATGACTGAATAGAGTTTAATATTATATATTGTAATCTTTATTTTTTAGAGAAAAACTACGGAATAAGAAAGAAAGCTGGGCAAAGCGATTCGTGTCGAATTCAATGCATCTAAGACCCAAAGCTGTCTCATTTAATTAAAACAAAATCAATACTTAACTACTTTCGTTTCTTTTGATGGATCATTAATTTTTGATTCACCCTTACTAAACATTCTTGGCATTAATATTTCTAGTAAGTTAAGTTGGACAGATCACATCTTCTTTGTTGCCAAAGAAGCAATTCAATATCTTGGATTTCTGAAATATTTCAGCCCTTCAAATCTAGTGTTCTTCTACAAGTCCTACATTAGACCTACATGGGAATACAATTCCCATAGGCCGGGGCTGGTCGCACAACCTTAGCTTCATTGGCTAATGTCCAAAAGAGAGCTTTTAAGGACATTGTCGATTTGCCAATAACTTGTGTTATGCCGCAATGTTGGATGTTTTTCGGTCCTTTATTATTACATGCATAGTCAATGTTCTAATCCCTTGTAGAATAATTCGTGTACGCAATACTCGCGCTGAAAACCACGCACATCCTTTTACCCTTCAAATTTCTTTCGACCGTAGATACGTTAAATTCCGTGATGCTTTCTTATCCCGTACTGTGCGAATATGGAACAATCTACCATCTCCAAAAGTTTAAATGCGACATACATCGGCACCTTCGCCACTCTTCTCATATCCCCTATCTCCTTCCTGCCATGCTGTGCTTTGCATTATGGGTATCCACTGAGCTTGGCTTAATAATATATTTAATAAAAACAAAAAAAATGCATACAGAAGACTGGTTGACGATACTCTTATACCCTAGATGAAATCTATAGGGTATACTAAGTTTGTCATTCCTTTTGTAACGCATAGAAATAATTCTGGTAGAGAAAATTTAATTGGACGCATAATATTAAAAAGTTATTTTGATTTTTGCATATCTGTCTGTCTGTCTGTTCGCACGATAACTCTAGAACGCGTAGCATAGAGAACTGAAATTTTTCAAATTTCTGTTCAAAAATTGGACAATTACTCCTACAAAAATTTCGCTTTTCAATATACATATATTTAGACACGGCCTGATGGACGTGTCAACTTCGAGAATTGAAATTTTGTACAAGGTTTTTTCGTACAAATAGTGAATATAATTTCAAAAATGGCCTAAATCGGGCAACCCTTTCTTAGTGTTGTTTTTTACGTATACTGTGAAAACGATCAGTGCTAGAAGTTTTTATTGTACTGAAAAGTTCTTCAAAATATGAAATCCTATGAAATTGTTTATAATTATTTTTTCTGTCCGACGAACCGTTCTGGAAATATATGTGAAAAACTATGTCAAAATTTCAATTGCGCAGAGCGGTGATCGTCAATTCTATACGGAGTCGTGTAATCGCCGGGTAAGGTAAAAATGTTCGACTTTTCAAAAGCGAATGTCAAAGAAAGTATTGCTGATTATTGTCGCGGGGGGGAGGTGTCTCGACTTGATCTTTTACAACAATTACCTTATACAAATTGGAATAAAACTTTATTTTTCCCCAACTATCCCGGACATTGTAATCTATAGTGAGATCTCATTTAAGACATAACATAAGAATTACTAAGTACGTCTTTACACCTACATCCTGAAGCTCTTTATTCCATAAGAACTACACGTAAAAGACGACAATATGCATCATAGTAACATCCGGCATCAACACGACGAACCTTACTCTGTTTTGTTTTTCTCTTTTCACGGAACTACTAATAACAATTCCTTGAAAATTCACGGACAAATAAAATTCAATTTCGTGAAAAGTATTCCTTTTTTTTTCATATATTTATTTTCCTTTGTATCCCATCATCTTAGGCTCAATTGCAATTGCAATGGCTTAAAACAGATTCATGTCAAGAAAAAGAAATCAAAAAAAAAAAAAGGTTCTCGATTGATGGAAAGGTCAAACGGTGGTCATGACGTTGTTTGTTGTCTCTTTGTTATTAACAAGCCCTGAAGCGCACGCCATCTATGACATCGTATCCAATCCAGCAGCACCATCAAATAATATTCTGGTTTTGAGCTGTTGTGTGGATTAAGTAAGCCGATTTTATGCATAAATATTTTTATAAAAATGTTATGTAAAATAAAATTCATGATGAAATATAAAGCTTCACGTTCTCCTAAAAAAATGCAAATGAGCGTTTTAATTATACTTAAAAAAAAAATAAAAATAAAATTGAAAATTTCTTGTCTTTTTCACTCTGCCAATTTTATTGTTGTTTCAGCGGCCGTCATTTTTCCTTTCACTTTAGTATAAGTGTGCTGTAAAAGAGCATTATTTCCATGATGGTGGCTATTGCGTTCATTACGAACTGTGCTGAAAATTATACACACACACATCCACACTGACGCAAGTGTTGCTGATGATTTTCTTCTTACCTGCGCTGCTATTGCTGCTGAGAGTGCTTAGTGCTACTGTTGCTGCTGTTACTAACTTAATGGAAATCAAACCATATTTATCTCGCTCGCAGCTCTCTTTATTTTTTTTTTATTTCTTTCTCATTTTGCTGCTATCACAGACACATTCGTGTACGCTGTGTAAGGCATCAGCTGACGTTTCGTTTTATTTTATTTTTGATTTGTTTTTCTTTTATTTAACTTTTCGGATCCGCTATCATGTCCGACCTTGCATTCAAGTGCGAGTGGGTTTTTTTTTTTTTTTTTTTTTTTCTTACAAAATATACACGCTCTCTTTTTCGGTGGATTTTGAGGCCACGCTTTTTTGTTTTTCGCATTGATATCACTTTTTTTTCTTCTTTTTTCAATTTCATTTCTTTTCCAAAACCAAATATGGGATGGAAGTTATAAAGTGATTTTCTTTAGAAAATTTTAAATTAATAATTAAAAAAAAACGGAAAAATGTTGCGATTGTAGAAAATATTAAATTTGATAATTTAATTAGATCGAAAAAAGTTCAGAGCAGTGCAGGGTAGTTGTTCACTTTAGATTAAATGTTAAATTAAAAGTATAGAAAAGAGCAGCTGGTT
The DNA here is from genome assembly GCA_963924295.1 of Dioctria rufipes. Lineage (NCBI taxonomy): Eukaryota > Metazoa > Arthropoda > Insecta > Diptera > Asilidae > Dioctria > Dioctria rufipes. Next base: position 29,498,873 of record OZ002740.1, read on the forward strand.
TATAAAAAGCATTTCTTCAAAATTTTCTGAGAAATGTCAGTTCCACAAAAGTTTTTTTAACCCTCAACTTACACTATTCACTTTCAACCACCTCCACGAACGATCTTCACTAAATTTGTTGATGAGACTTTTGGAATTATATTACACCAGAAATATTGCATTTGTTTTTGTTTGGCTACAAAAGTACGAAAAGTTGCTCAGAACAATTTAGTAAGGAATTATTTTTTACCATCTCTCCATAATAATTCGACTTATGCCTACTATATTTGTGGAGAATCCCTACATTAACGGCCGAAAACATCAACGAGAATAATCTTGTTTTATGTTTAAAGATTATTCCTATCCGAGCCCTGCTTGCTTTGGATGTAAACACCAACTCGTGTAAAACCATATGTTTTTTGCTTATGTGGCATTACTTTCGGACATTTTCGGTATGTCGAAATAAAGGAGTATTATGTTAAAAAAAAAAACAAAAATGTTGAACAATCAATATAATGAAGAAAATTAATTAAATTTTTAGTTTTCTTTTGTTACATAATATTACAAAAATTATTTAAGTGGAGAAAAAATACAAAATTAGTTCATCTCTAACCGAAGATCATTGCCACGCAAATTTACTATTCTTTGTTGCCTGCTGTCCTTGTCGCTTAAGTTTAAATTTATTTCATCCGTCGCGTATTCGGAATAATCTTCGAATAAAAATTATATCCTCGACAAATCTCGGATAAAATATTACACTGGTGTAATTTTAATCCATCAATCATGAGTATCTTGGTTCAGAAAGGGGATAGGGATAGAATTAGTGGACATGCGGAAAGTGACGGAGGAGCTGATGTTTGTCACTCTTGAACCTTCGTAGATTGTAAGCCGGAAGAAAGACAGGAGATGGTAGACTACTCCACATTAGCAGAGTTCAAGAAAATAAAGCATCACGAAATTTAACTGTATGTGTACTGTGAATATGGAATATTCCGGTTGGTGTTTACGGCCCTAAGAATTTTAGTTATTATAGAAAATATCAACTGTCAAATGTCAAAATTTTTGACAGTTGTCACTTATTTCCACTGCTTCGTCTAAGTTGCTCATGCAAAAATGATGTAGCCGAAAACCTTACTGTAGCTCACTTTAGAGTAGACTCATGAAACACACTCCTACTTCCCAAGCTGTACTTTGTATCATGGGGTATACCCTGAGCTTGGCTTAATAATATATAAAAAAAACAACAGACTCATACAGCAAACTTCAGTTGATATTACTTTAGAATAGTACTCATGTTCATGAAACACGATTTGTGCTGTCTTTTTGTCCTTTTCTGCTCTAGAGTAACCTAGGCCATTAAATAGATCTAAAAAATTTCACAAATTTTTTTTAGAATGCTACCTGCCACTACCGTGTTAATTTTGTTGAAACTTTTGGAAGTTAAAGATAAACACAAAAATATTAAATTTATATTATAAAAGATAATAGTGCTATCTTATCGATCCCACTACCCATATATTGTTATAGGTCATAATGAGCCTTAAAAAAGTATAAAGGGATGAACTTGTTTCCCCGAATAGTGCAACAATTACTGAAAATTATTATAGCACTATTTACTCACAACGATAATGTTTGCGCAATCTTTTTTTGTTTTTTTTTTGTTTTTTGTTTTGAAAGTGCTAACAAATACAATGTGCCGCTGCAATTCAATTATTTTATACATATCTGTATATATTTTTTTTATGATGCTGTCAAAGCCTAAGAAATACCCTATGATGTCGTAGTCCAGCCTTGGCAGGAAAGGAAAAAGGGGTAGGGGCAAGTAGTCATAAAACAGAGATAGAAATCCGACATTACGCCGGTGCTCTAAAGAATCAGTTGCTATTCATTTCATATGTCATCATCATCACTACTAAGCTTCTTTTGGACTTTGTCTTACACGGACACTGCAGTGCATCCACCCTGCCCAAATTGGGAATTATGTATATTCTAATTTTGACCTGATATGAAATTTGTAGATTTGTGCACTCTGGATGGAGTAAAATATTTTTTGCATCTTTGCAATCGCGTTTTTGGCAAAAATGTGATCGGACCACCTAAGATTGTTGTTGTGCTTAAAATGGATTGCGAAATCGAATTATCTTCATCATTCAAATGGATTGAGCGGGAGTTGAGTACCTTTGTGTAATAACAGACAACGTTTTGGAAACATTAAACAAGACCCGACTCGCTCTACCCCTATTTTTGTAGGGTCATAGTTTAGTGAACTGAACATTTGGCTTCGTTTGTCAACTATAACATTTCCACAGGAATTAGCTATAGAGTCAAGCGAGTGCACGGAATCAAGAGTGGTGCCGTCTGTAAAATTCTGAATAGGATTTAGAGTGAGAGCTAGCAGATCATTAATAAAATGAGGAAGATAGTAGGAAAGAGCACAGTATTTTGCGGTACACCGGTATGGATTATAAAACGGTTCAAAGTAACTCCGTCCAATATAATTTGAATTAAACGACGTGAGAGAAAACTTTCAATCCATTTTAAGAAAAGAGGGTCTAATGCTGGAATTTTGGTGAAAAGAGCAGGATGCCAGACTCTATCGAAGGCCTTCGAGATGTCTAATACGATGATTTCAGATTCACCAAAATTATAGAGACAGCAGCCAGCACGAAAGCCGTATTGGTGATCGCTGATTAGTTTTTAAATATTTCATCAAGTGTTTCAAAAACTTTCCAAAGAATCTGGTTCAGTTCAATGTTTTTATTCTCGCCACAAGTGAGTTTTATTTTTTGACATTTCTACCTAGATGTACATATGTAGGTATAAAGTGGTTTTTATTTGTTTGTGTTTTTATTTCATAAATTAGTGTGCCCTCCCAATGATCTATTAGTGAATTTTTTTCTGCGACTCGGTGTAAGCACTGCGGACACCAAATCTACCCACATTTCTGCTCTTAACCTTCCTCCCGCACCGTTATGGCGGAAAATAGCACTGCAACCGAATATACCATTTTCCTGGTCTTTACTCCTCACCACACCAGTATGGAAGAAAATAGCACGAAAATGACAGATTCGTGGTAGTACTAACACCCAGTAGCACTTGTGATTGCTGATTGTGTTCGATTGTGTCATTGAATTCTCCAAACTATGTTTTGCAACAGATTTATGCAGATATATAATATTTATAATATGTAGTGAATCATTCTTGTAAAATTACAGGTTTTGCACAACAATAGCACTCAAAAACAGAGAGTCCTTCAATTAGGCAAATTGAAAAAATAAGAGCTTTGTGTTAATCACAACTTTAATTGAAGTGTGTATAACTAGCAAACAAATTATAAATCCAATATCGGCGTCAAAGTATATTTATTTTTTAAAACCGTAGTTATCATAGACAATTTACATAAATATAAAATTAATTATCAATGTAGAGCAGGTTAAGGTCAATTAAATTTCATAAACTGTCACCTAACCCGTATGATGATGATGGTGATTTGGAAAATATCTGCAATTACAGTAAAATTTGTGTTCAATAAACGAACACACGGGGGGAATGATAATACATAATTATCATGCACTTATAATTTTTTTTTTCCTCATTTTAAAAACATTCAAACCAAAGACATCGCTAACTTTTCAGGGACCTACTACATCTAGTATTTTGCATAATTTTATAATTTTTATTTTTTCTAGCATGGATTCTTTGTATTTTCCACTTTTTTGGAAAAATAATGTACAAGATCAACGCTTACAGTTATTAAAATTACCGATGAAAATACATATTTATACATTTTGATGATATTTTCTACGAAAAAGGGTAGCCAAAATATGAAGTTGACGGCATTCTTGGTTTCTTATTCATTTCAACAATTTTATGATGATTTTATTTCAAAGTCAAATATAAACTGGTGATGGTTTTCATTAAGAATGAACAAGACAAAAGTGTTTTAATGTAAAATAATAGTTTAATTTGTCTTAATCCAATGTCTGGGATCCTTTCAGACGATTATTGAGATCCTAAGGACACGATAATTAGGTAGACTTTCATTTTATTACTACCCTACCTTTCTCTTTTGTTATGCATAACCTTTTACGATTTCGGTACGTGTTCTTATTTCACCCATAAAGAAATGTCGTGAGTTTTTCAAGTAAAGGAAAGACAAGTAAAACTCCAACATAGCACTTTGATTTTTATGATTATTTAAGGGTTTTATAGGTATATAGTAACCCACAAATTTTATGTACATATGTTTCAGCTGTTGAGTAAATTATATATAAACAATTTTATTATGACAACTGCTGCGCTTTTGTTTTGGAATATTTAATTACAGTAACTAGGTTTGTATAGGTACACTCTTCTCATCCATAGATTAATAGAAAAGTTTGTTTGAATACAGAGTGCCCTTGAGCTAAATATAGTAATTTTGTGTTCAAAAGTGGATATTAAGATTTGTCAATCAATGTCAATTTTCCAACTTTTGATGGTGGGGAAAAAGTAGATATAAGTTTTCCATGTTATTCTGAAATAATTGAGAGCTGTTAATAATAAAAATTCTTGAAAAGTTGCGCTTGATTAAGATTTGATTACAAATTAGACCACCTCAGCTCTTTTTTGAGTTTGCTGTAGGTAATTTGTTTTCCAGCCAGACATACAATATTGGTATTTTTTTTTTATCATTATCCTTGCCAGGGAACATTTTTGGAGCTAAATATCGATTTTGTGAGCTATGAAATGTGGGACTAAACCTGTTCACATACTTGTGGTTAGTGTTGGGCGGAATCAACTACATTTGTAATCATGATTACCTACCCATCAATCATTAATCATGATTACATCAAGTAGTAAGTAATAGGAACCATAATCATGATTACATTTGTTTTCAAGAGATTTCAAAATTTAGTACTGAAAAAAAACGACCTGTGATCGTAAGAATTTTTATAATAGAAAACTCCTTTGTTGGATTATGTAAGTGTTAATTGAAGTTAGTGTAAGGGATGTAAGTATTTCTATTGATAGAGTCTCGCACATACTATCTGATCATCAACTTAAATTCGAGGATCTTACCGATTATGTGTGTAAAAAGATAGCGAAAAAGATTAAAGTTCTGGGACGTATAAGAAAGTCGTTGAGCACGTAAAATGTAATAATGGTTTTTAACGTTTTGATTTTATCAAACTTTTCATATTGCTCCACGTTGTTATACATATGCAGTACAAATAGCTCACTTCAATCGACAGAAAAATTTGTTCTCTCTAGTATATGAGCGTTCTAGAACAAGGTACACAAAAGAACACAGTTACCGTTATACCCATCCACAGACATGAGGTATTCAATTACCATCCCAATACAATTTGTGCTTACAAACTTAATCATGATTACATCAAGTAATCAAGTAGGAAAATGTAACCGTAATCATGATTACATGATTACATTTTTTTTGATTACAAATAAAACTTTTCAAGAGATTTTAAAATTTAGTTCTAAGAAAGCAAACAATCTGTGATCGTAAGAATTTTTATTGTAGAAAACTCCGAGGCACTGTTGAATTATGTATTAATTGAAGTCAGTGTAAAGAATGTAAGTGCTTCTATTGATAGAGACTCACACATATCTGATAATCAGCTTTAATTCGAGGATCTTGATTATATGTGAAAAAAGATAGCGAATAAGATTAGATTTCTGGGGCGTATAGGAAAGTCGTTGAGCATGGAAAATGCAATAATGCCTTTTAACGCTTTGATTTTGCTAGACTTTTCATATTGCTCCGCATTGTTATATGCTAGTTCGAATGAATTCAAGGGCAGAATGCAGCTGTTGTAGAATAAGGCAATGCGAGTTATTCACTACCGACTTCGGGATAGAAATACAACAATGTTTATTTTCTTTTAACTATAATTTTAAGCCTTTTGCAAATTTGTAATTAAAAAATGTAATCATGTAATCATGATTACGGTTACGATTGATCGCCATAAATGTTTACTTTTCTGATTAATATTATCAATCTGTAATCATGATTACAGATTACAGATTGTAATCGTATTCATTAATCATCAATCAGATTGCATTTTGCCCAACACTGATATGTGCCACTACGGATTTCAATAATATAGATTTTTCGGTGGTTAAAATAAGTAAAAAAAAATTGTTCAAGGTGAGGATAGGGAAAGGAAGGCTGATTGATAAAATCACCGACGCCACCTCTAATCAAGTCCTGAACTCTTTTTTTTTTACACCTTTATCAATCCTAGCTATCATCCTGTGAAAAATTTGTCTCCTTATCTAAGACACGCTTACGTTTAATTTTAAGGACTCGAATTATAATGTTTAGTTCAGTTTATCTAGTATATACAAGGATGTATTTTTACATTGTTTACACTAATAATAGTACATTTAAAAGTGAAAACTACTGTTAAAAACTTATGTATACTTGAATACACGTACCATATTTGTAAATTGAACTACAGCATTAACTCTCTCAAGTAAAATCTCACTTTTGTGATTCGTTTTGAGGGGGATGTGGAGACAAAAAAAATCACATGCTCAAGACAAACTGACAATTTAATGAAGCAATTAATAATGAAATGAAAAAACAAAATTAAAGTACATATATCCTCAATCATAGAATAAATTTGTTTCATTTAATCTAATCTCTATCATAAATCAAGAAACATTGCTTTCATCTAAAACTGACTGTAATTAATGTTTCTGACCGTGACTTTATCACGGAACGACAGGACGTACCTACTTTTTATCCCATTGAACATTTCACCTGTTTACGTAGTTTTTCTTTTTTTATTCCAGAGGATAAATGATGTTTTCTTGTTAACCTTCAGTTTTAATTCTAACATTCGCGCCATATGTAAAATACAAAAGTTCAACGGATTTAAAACTAGCTTAGATGATGGTGGCTACTCAGTCGATGATATAAAGTCGCAGCAATTTTTTCCTTCTGACTTAAAAGAGTTTTAACATAATTTGCAAAATCTCACATCGATAATATATCTTCGTTAATTTTTGCGTCTCGATCAATGATAATCGCTCTCTGATTCAAACTGCTCCCTCCTTAATACCATTAGTGTACTCGTTTTCTGAAAACTCTGTGGATTATGGAAATTGCATCAAATGTACCTGAATTTATAACGGTATTTCTAGAGCTTTTGTTTTTCATACAAAGAATTTCTCATAGCTAAAGATGCTCTTGAGCTGCCATTTTTATTTTCCTTTCACTGGTAGTTAGTCCATTAACTTTCCTTTTTTGATAGGGCCTGACAACACTTTTCTTCTCTAATTGCCTTATGGATTCGTGATTTGTATTTTCATTACGAGTAGCTCATTAATATTGTCTTTTACTGATCGTTCCGGATGTGTGAAATTTTTTCGGGTTTTTTTTTTTTAATTCGTTCTCACGGTTTTAACAGACAAACAATTTTTGCTTGTTTCTAAGCTTTTTTATTTTTTTTTAAATTATGTTTTAACTAATTATTAATCGCTTGGATTTTATGTTTATTTTCTTGAAATTTGATTGACATTTGCGAAACAATTTCCTTCGGCATTAAACAACATTAAAATGTCCACACATTAAGCTCATTGTTCATATGTACATGCAGAAGATCACACGTAAATTGAACACATAAAGGCTTCTAAAAACTAATTGTGATGTAAATGCAAAGTTAGATATTAGAATTTCGAATTATTCGAAAATCTCAACATTTTGTTTATTTATTTTTTCAGTTTCCATATTCAAAATGGGAGTTTTTGAAAAGCCTTCGACGAGTTGGTATTTACTTTTATTCGATGATATTTTCTATCATTTCATCGTCCTGGGGCCGGATTCTATAACACGAAGAATTATGGAATCTGGGAGATGAGATTTGATTTGGTAGTTAATTTTCCACTAGGAATTCTGTAACCTGGCGAATTTCTTTGGGAATTACTAAATTCTCTACTCCACTTGTTAAAATTATCCGATGTTTTGCAAGTGGAAAAGTAAGAAGAAGAATTTCCAACAGAGCATATTGTTTATTTTTCTCCGTGTTTCGTGTCCGGCCCCAGGAATAGCAAAAGTAGATTGAACTTTCTAAATACCGATATGAAAATTCCTTGAACTTATTTCTAGCATTTCATATCCAGTCGGCATAATATTAGGACTATATGGAAAGAGTCTGGAACTAGTTGATACAACTTGCAGGAGATAAATATACTGGGCAAAAAAGTATTTTTTGGTATGCTGATGCATAGATACATACATACGTTCTGAAATCCTCGCCCGCCTTACAAATAAGATACAAAAGGTACAAAATCAAGCAAAAAATAGAGTGCTATTGGTCGTTTTTAAAGACTCCTTTAAGCTTCTTAATTTCAATATAAAAAACTGTTGTTGAATATGGAATTTTTGAAAAAATCATTATTGAGCTATAACTTCGAAAAGAAGGGTGGAGAGGAAAGGAAAAGCTATTAATTCACAGATTATCTTCTAATAAAGTTTAAATCATCTTCATATGGTGTACCATTCAGCAATTATGTTCTGATTCATTAGGATGATAGGAGGAAACCAAATGCCCCGTCCTCCCGCGAGCTCTATTTTGTGTTCCTTTTGACATCATTCTCTTTCACATTTTGCATTACTACTGTACTACAGTTGATCCAGATCACCCTGTACGTTGTCCTTAGTGGCACAAGCGCCATCTAGTATCTGAAAATCGTATTAACGGAAATAAATTATAAATTTTCTGTAAAAAGCGTAAATATTCTTAAAACAACAGAATAGTGGTGAAAAAGACGTTTTGATAGATTTTTATTTTTTTTTTTATTTTGGTAAATCTATGATCTTTCAAACTCTATTTATAGAAAACGAATATGATTGTGCGTGTTCAGTTTGAAGCCTGCACCAAGTAGTCTTGTCTTGAAACTAGTACTTTGGTATGCTATAAACATTACTGGCTGTAGTCTCAAGCCTCTCCTAACTTGAAGGGCTGATCATAACCTTCACGTGGTCCACTGCCGCCACTTGGTGCAAATCTGATTAAACCCGAACGGAGTAACCAGTCTCGTTTAAGGATCTGCATAAAGATCCACTTTAAGCACCCATGGACCTTATAGTCATGGGCTACGAAGCCATACCAACTGGGTAGCTGACATTGCTAACTTGGTATTGGAATTATTCACCTCAACATGGAGAAGGCTCCTTGATGGGAGCATCGTTGTGGTTGCGGTATCCCATATGCGGGCAGAGAGAGGATGTCTGAGTCTACATGAGTTAGGCGGACATTCTTCTTTTAACAGAGAAGTGTAGATATGTCTCTTGTATAAATTGCATACTGCGACTGACAATTTGAAAGGATGGTCACTTATTAATGTATGTTTAGATACTTGGCTTTCGATGTGGAGTTGCGATAAATCAACCGGGTGCCATGAGATCCACAGAACAATTTCCACCAAAACTTCAAGCTTCCTGATTATATAGTTGCTATAGAATCTGGCGTAGTATGTATTTGATGTACATATATACCTAAGCACGTAAATTATTTACTCTAAGGTTGCTGATATTGTTGATGTCATCAAATCAAAAGTATCTTTCTGAAAAACTGATTTGAGAGTGCTTGTTTATGTTCTCAATATTATTTTGAGGTACCTACCTACATATACTAATAGCATAGCAGTAGCGATAGAGTATGTGGCATTTATTGTGAGACAAACAGGATTTTTGTTCGGTTCTTCTCCATCCATAACTTGTCTGATTCTCCTTGACGACAATGACAACGAACGTTTGTTAGTCGCGCGAACCAGCAAAACAGCACAGCATTTACCACAGGCAGCACAGCCATCAACTTTTGGGTTTTTTTGTTTTATTTTTTGCAAGTGGCAGCATAAAATTAATTTAAAATACCGGTCGTCGTCGTCGTCGTCGTCGGCCATACGGCAATACAGACCAACCGACCAATCTTGAATATTTTCTTTTTCACTTTAAGATTGCTGTTAACATAAATTAAACAACATCATGTGTTAGCCATTTTCTTAGACGTAACTTAACACGTACACACCAAGAAGAGATAGCTATTAGCTTCAAGCCTTTTACTACATAGTCTAATTTCCTCCACAATTTTGTAACTATGTTGTATGTGTTTGTATGAATGTAGATATGTTTATTGTTGAAAAGGTATAGAAAATCCTTTCACTTTTCATGAACAGGTACAGTTACTATGTACATGCATACATTTGCATGTACCTCTACCTACCTGTATCTACCTGTACCTACCTATATCTAGAAAAACACCACAAGAAGAAAAAATTAAATCTTGGACTTTTTCGTTGTTGTTGTTGTTGCATAAAGCTCTCTCGTCTTGTCTTGTTAAGTAAAACACCCCCGCCCCTCTCTGGCTCTGCTTACCACAATGGGAGACACGGATATTGATGTTCTCATGGTTTTCACAGTGGCGCGAGCACATATTTAGTTCATTACTTCCTCAAAATTTGTTTTGTCACGACTACCGATGCGATGCGATGAACGACGTTGACGATCGCACAACAAAAATTATTTTACTTGCAACAATCAATAAATTTTTGAGCGCAAGCAAATCCAAGAGGAGTGTAATTGACCTTTTAAAAAGTAAGCGAATAGGATCGAGTTGCATTCACTTTTCTGCATATAAATTGAACGTGCACTCGCTCGCACGTTTAATTTTATCTTGCACAGGTAAAATCATAGTTGGCATATCAGTTTACCTGTGCTTTTGCTGGTAGGTTGCTTCTTATTCGTTACCTGTGATACAAGGTACAAGTTAATTTTTCTCGCCACTCTATATTTATACTAAAAACTTAACTATACTTACACGAGCATACAAATTTCGAATGTGAGGGTGTTGTTTGTTTGCTTGCTTGCTTGCTTGCTTGCTCGATTGCATACCTGTTTACATTTGCGCATTCATTTATAAAATAGATTGCTTTTCTGGCTTTGTCCGGTATTTCAATATTATAAAGGTCATTTTCTAATTAATTATTCAAAGACAGCAAGTTTTTTTTTGTTTTTCTTCTTTACTGCTGGATCAGCTAATTAAAAGTCTTCAAATATAAAATTGAAATGGAAATTTTGAATTTTTGTTTCAAACTAATTTTTTTTTTGATTTTTTTTTGTATAAAATTTATATAAATTTTTTTTTCTCCTAATAATTATAGTTTAAAATTTTTCCGCTAGAGCAATGTAATTATTCAGTAGGTATATAGTATGTACGTGTGCGGTTTTTTTTCTGTTTTTTTTTTGTCTTCTTTTCTTATTGTCTTCTGCCGTATTAGGAAGTATAGGTAAGGTGGGTACTCGACAAGAGAATTAAATTTAATTCTGCATTCGACAGCAGAGAGAAAGAGAACAGAATCCGGTTTTAAAATTTGAGATGATGAATTTATAAGTACCACCTATATGTAAGGTATGAATGTATGTTTTCTTCAAGTATGTATAACATGAAGAAATATGAGATTTCGATTGGCTTTCCATCTACATTTTGTATATTTAATTTTTATTTTTATGATGTTTTTTTTTCACAAACCTGAGGAACAGAGGTCAGAAGATTTCCAGTTAACCTGTTGCGAAAAGTTAATAACCTTTCAATTATAAAAGTCTCGCAAATTTTCAGAGGTTATGTTAAAAGTAATAAAATAAAATAAGATGAAAGGAAAAATATTTTTTGGTTGGTATAATAAAGTTGCGTCAAAATTGTATATTTTATTTACATTAACCTAAAATTAGCTGTCACAGCGCAATAAACCGATGCGGAATGTTTTAAAATTTATTATTTTCCAAATCTTGTAAATGTTTTTTAAGATTATATAACAGTTAAGTTTTTAAATTTTGTCATGGTTTTAATTTTCACAGTGAAGATCTTTCAAGATGGTAAATAACGCAAATGACATTTGCAATAAATTGACTGTCATATATGTATTTGTCTGACTTGGATATATCTAAAATTTCTATTTAAATATTAAATAACATCATCAGTTGGTATAATCAAGAACAGTTCAGTTATTATAAGTTCTTTGCTATAACCATCCACGTACGATCTTTGCTGCCTGAACTATACAGGGTGTTTCCCCTTAGGAGGTCCATAGAGCGGGAGGTGATAGTACTCACCTAGACGAACCAAAAATTGTATGGCAGGGGGGGGGGGAGCAATATCAACCGTTTAGGAGTTACAGGGTGATTCATAAAAAAAGCTAGGTTTTCACAAAACACCCTGTATCTTAAAAACTACAGGGCGTATGGTCACAGCTCAACCAGCCCCATACCCCTCTCCCCTCAGAAGTTATGAAGGTCTAAACTAACAATTTCGGGTTTTCTTTCCTTTTTTTTTACTTTGACCTCTATTATTTTTGCATAAAGGTCGTTAACATAACTTTTTTTTATAAAAACTGTAAACTGTGGAGCCTCCTCTTTAATTGACCTATTCTACCCTATGTGCTATCTGTATCCGTTAAAGAGTTATTAGCTCTTAACCTATCCTGTAGTTACAGGGTGTTTTGTGAAAACCTAGCTTTGTTTATGAATCACCCTGTAACTCCTAAACGGTTGATATTGCCCCCCCCCCTGCCATACAATTTTTGGTTCGTCTAGGTGAGTACTACCACCTCCCGCTCTATGGACCTCTTAAGGGGAAACACCCTGTATATCTCTATATCAATATCATTCCCCAAGTACCTACCTAAATTTTCGTTAATCAATAATCTTCAGTATCTCGAAAATCATCCAACTATCTCATATGGGGTTTTGTGCGTTTTTTACCTGGAGTAGCTGAACATGTTAATTTCTAACCATTTGCACCCGAACCTTGGTTTTTAGTAATTTTTTTTTAGTAATCAGCTACCCGACAGTAGTTTTAATAAAACAGCTAGAGGAGAGCAAAGTTTCAAAAATAAAGCTCTAAATTTTTCATACATTGCAAAAATCGGGGGACCCTCTACTTCCCAAACCAGCCATCCGATTCATATTACTAATATTCATTGATATTTAAATTCTCGTGACATAGTTTATTTTTGTGTTTTCGATCAGTGTTTGGGGGAGGGGAGTCAGGGGTTTTCCAATTATAAGTCTGACATTTGTCCTCGGAGCATAGGGATGTGATCACTAAAACTTCTTTTCAGGATCGGGGCTATTTGATTCTGGACTAGATTTTTCAAAATGTAGTAGATCAAACTTTTACCCTCGCGGGGCCGCAGTATATTTTCTATATTTTTTTTTTAAATTAAAAGCATTCTTTATTTTTAGAGATCTTAAGATATCAATACTCACTTTTCTTAGTACTTCCCTTTTACTATTCGAACTGAGGTACTACATTTTTCATATCTTAGATCGGCTCTAACTCGGTAGGGTTATGTCCGATCGCAAAACAGCTTTCACTATTCTCCTCTGCGAGTACCTATCTGCTAGCTACAATTTACAGAAGAAGAAAATGTTTTTCGGGGTAGGTACTTTTGAAGTGGGGTTAGGAGCTACCGGCGGTGGGTGGTTCCTATGCGGCATGTTTCATATTACACAAATTTTAGGTCTCCTGAGCAGGTTAGGTTGAGATATTTTTTTCCGATTCAGACAAATTTCTCGAGACATTTTTGCCACCGAAAACATATTTTCATGCATTTGTGCCATATACACCCCATTTACTACATTTCGCATATATTTCAGCTGATTTTTCTTTCAGCTTTGTTGGGAACATTTTTGTTATTGTAGGTATTTATATATTAAATGCCAGCTCGCTTACAAAAATAAAAACTAATAAAAAACTAGAATTAGCGTGAAGTAAAAATTATGGTAATGTGTAGGTATTTCACAGCAATTGGAAATGAAAATACAAATAAATCATATTCAGTTCAATAACTCAATTTATTAGAAATTTTGCGATATTATCTCTTTATTTGAATAGTAAATGACCTTCTAAAAATCCAATGACTCAAGGAGGGGGAAGGCACACATTGAGTGCTATAAAATAATCTTAGAGAGTCAGTCAACCCCTTATCAAATTACTTATTAAAGCATCAAATAATATAAACACTATGCACATCTAATTTAAATATTTTTTTATAGATAAAAGTAATTAGATTGAACAAACACCGGTTTCAACTGTCCGTACACCTTCCGGAATTCATTATCACAACCACAACAATTTCCTTTATGAAACCGCAAGAAATTGACATTGTAAGTAAGTAGTACTGTGCGCACATTATGATTATGCGCGATACCCAAGAAGCGATAATAAATGGATTTTAGTGAATTTTTCATTACTTTACAAAATAGAGAAGGCACGTAGGAAAGTTGCTTATCAACTCTTAAATCTCATACAAGCAAGAAAGCACTAATAACATTTGGTTTAAAAGATAAAAAAAAAAAAAAAAAAAAAACGAAATACTAAAATTTATGGAAAAGTGTTTTCATTTCCCCAAGTTGTTGTTCTTTTGTTGTATCCATGCAAAAACACCGAACAATAGAGAAATTTAGTTTTTACTAAAAATAAATAATTTTCAATTTACGGTTTTAATCCTTTTGGACTTGAAAACAGGCACTTATTTTTATTTCTGGTAATGTTTCCAGTTTGTAGTTGGCGGTTATGCAGGTAAAGTTGGTATATAACCCACCCGGGGACATAAGCATAAGTCCAATTGATATCGTCGGGTTTTCTGAATTTTGATCTATTTAGTTCCAAGAGTATGGTCCTCGATTGGTACAATGATAAAGGGGTACAAGAGGTAAATATTGAAGGGGTTTAAATATGACATGTTTGGTCTATAAAAAAAAAAGGTCTATCGATTGGAATATTCATTTTTTTATTTTTAAATCTGAAAATCACTGCGCTAACAGAAAATAACCTTCTGAAATTCCACATTTTTCATTAATTTGGGTCACACAAAAATAAACTTTTTTTTTTTTTTTTTAATTTTTAGAACTTTGACTATATTCCGTACTAAATCGGTATTAATTTCTTATCCGACTACGCTTTTTCTGCTCTACAACTGGTGTTAAGCAATTTGTGAAAACAATACCTTATCGACTCGTTAATTCCCATTGAAAAACAGGGCGGGTCTAAGAAACTGCCTGAAGCGCTTCCCTGGAACTTGCAGATCTTCTGTCCTCTATCTATCTAAGTTCATTGCCTTTTTACATAGGCATTTTCGCAGAGATAAGCACATCACTGCTGCTCTTACGTATGCCAAATGATAGACAAAGAAGTTTTTTGAAAGTAGGTATCTTTTTTCAATATCATCGCAGTGCTTCTTCCTTAATCTCATAAAAGTTTGAAGGCTGCTTCCTGAAAACAGTTGTAAGGCGATTGACGTGCTTGTGATTATTTGTGGTATTCAATTTTATGACGTTGATTAAATAACCCAATAGTCTCCCTTTCATTCTCACTTTTATTAACCAAAAATTTAGATTACTTCTAACCACTCGGAGCTTCATATTGAAAATGAGAAATGCATTATTTCACATAATAGTGGAAAATTCGATGAAATCAACACTTGTTGCACTTCTGCTGGTGCTCATCTGCTGCTTTCCTTTTCTCGTTCTGAATGAATCTGTGTGAATCGACAGAACGATGTCATAATTTAGTTCTGTTTTCATAGTTAAGGAACGAAACAGAACCAATTCAAGTGATTGACATTTCTTGCATTTTATAAAAGCAAGTATAAATTCCTAAAAATCGTGGCTTATGAAAAACAAGGGCATCTTAATCTCAACTATTACCACCTCGTCCAAATTATAAACAACACATTCACGAATACAAAATTAAAATGGTTCTGCTTGAGTTCGAGAAAAACTCAAGTGCATTCAGAACCATTCGGAGTCCGAAAAAAGCGATAATAGATGGAAACTAAATGTTTTTTTTTTTTTTAATTTCTGAAAACTATACTTCTATCACCCAAGTAAGGTACCCGGTATGAGTATCTTCGTATTTTTCGTATGAAATGAACCGCAATAAATTATTAATAACTAATTATTTATTTAAATAATTTTCTACTATCTAATGTGACAGTATCGTCGCAGTCAACACAGATCATTCGCGTAGTTTTTAAATGCTGATTCTGATTGCATATTGGTTTTTTACATAATAGTGCAGCATTTCCTAGTCTTCTTCGCCTGCTGTCGTCTGCAAAGCATCGATGACATACATCTATATGTTTAGTCCTGTCTGATATGTCCTTAAGTGGATTCTGTGGGGCCTGCGACTGTGTCAGGATTGGTGTAATAATCTTTTTCCAAGACTGTTTCCATCGCAGGTCGTACATAATAATGAGAGATTACTTTTTGAGTTTTTGACCGATTCAGGATTGACGGCAGGCACAAATTCTTTGCCAAGCTCTTGAGAAATAAGCGGTGCTATTTTGTTCATTGCGTCAAGTTGGTAAAATTTACTAAATAAGATTAAGATAAAACTTGCTAAATATGCAACATCTATTATGTTAAAAAAATAAAAAAATCTAACGTCCATCTATTGATTCTACGGTTTGGTGATGTATTTTCTTAGGAATTGGTGCATTGTGTCTACTCCTGACTTCGGTTCTTTATAGAAGTGTATTATTTCTGGGTTTTGTGCAGCAAGTGCAGCAAGTATGCATTCCCAATCGAATGTACATGATAACATTCGATTGGGAATGCATACTTGACAGCAACAGTACTGCTTTGTTTTTCTTCGAAACATAGTTTATAATGTGGCTTCTTTTGGGTGTAAGATAAAATTGACGATAGAATCTCTCATTGCCTTGGAACGAATACCTTTCATCGTAGGCAATAACTGTAAAATATTTTTCGTTAAGGGTTTTTGGATACTAAACCAGTACCGGGATTCAGCTAATTTGTAAGGGATTCACTTCAGTCACCTCTTTCACTCACTTCATTCACTCACTTTTGAAAATAAAATGATTCCCTTAAAAAAGTGAAGTGAGTATTTTCGAATATTAACTCCGAATGTCATTTTCACAGCTTTTTGGCCTTTTTATGTGTGAAAATGAACACGGCTGCGAAATATTATCCTCTAAACATTTTATGCAGATAATAAGGAGGAATATAATATAACATATTCTAAGAATTTAATTTTTCAGCTCTTTTCTCCCTTGCATTGGGGTCCCTGTGCACTAACAAGCATCCCCTCTAATACTTTATATAACTTTATTGTAGTCCATCAATTAGAACTCTAGTATGCAAATGGCGAGTTACAATTTATTAGCGGTAAATAATTACTATACGTACTTACCATTTCTAAAATAAAATCGCTGCTTGATGATTTCACTCCCAACTCACCACAAAATTGAAGGTGAGTGAAGTCAGTGAGTGAATTTCTTACCAGAATCAAATTTGCAGAAAAGTGATTCACTTCACTCACTTTTTGCCAATTTCGACCTAGCTGAATCTCGATACAGGTGTAGTAATAATTCATGAGTTTGAACATCATATTTTCTTACCCATACGTGGAAATTATGTGAGGGTACCGAGTGGGTGGGTACCTTACTCGAGTGATAGAAGGTTAAAAATTTCACGGTCACATAATGAAGGGCTAGGGAAGCGCTTAAATTGTGCGTCCGAACCTCTCTCCACTCCAGAATTATGACACTTCAAATACGAAATTTCGGTTTTTAAAAGTTTTATTTTTCGGTTTTCGAAATCCTAGAGTCTCTTCTTTAATTTAACCTATTACACTTATGTTTTATCTGTGACGGATAAGGAGTTATTAGCTCTTCACCTATTCTCGTGGGAAATGGGGTGGGGTGTCATTGTGTCCCCGCTCCTGCCATACAATTTTTTACTTGTCTAGACGAGATGAAACATTTTGCAAAATAATGTCATCTTAGTCTGGGACGCCCTGTATATTTGTGTAGTTTTTAGAATTCATCCACTGCTGGTTCCCTCAACAACTTTTTCTGTAAATGAATCTGGTTCCTTCTGTTTTATCAAGAGTAGCTCGAAGATCAATTTTCCAATTTTCTTTTACCAGTTTTATGCCGCAGAGAGACAGACTGTCGTCTCCATAATGACAAAATTTGATATACAGTAATTTCAAAGAAATGAAGAGGTGACAGACTATGGACGTTAATTATTTCATTTGAAATGTCACATTTCCGCACTTTGATTAAAGATGGTGACAGAATTCAAAAATTTAATTAAATGCCATGAAGAAAATTTGCAGTATTTACTGCAAAGCATTTAGCAGAAGATTTTTCTTTTTTATTGAAAGAGGCTAAAAAGAGAAAAAAAAGCTGCAAAAATGAGCTCATGATCAGCTGATGCCTGTCACTGTTGACTTTATTGGAAAATATTTCAACAATAATTTCAACTCATTTTAATGACGGTAAATGGAACTTTTACTGCAATTTTACTAAATGAAGTAAGATCTGTTCCATTTGAAAAGGAAACGAAATGTTGCAATTGGGTCCTTAATAGACTTCATTTGTATGACACACTGGACTCCATTTAATTAAAAATTAAGTCATTATGGACAGACTGTGTCTAGGGTATAAGTCTATATACAGGGTGGGCCAAAAGTCACCATGGGGTTTAAAAATTAAATTGGTAACATATGGTAGGATGAAAAAAAGGAGGGGTAAGGTGGGGTGGGGAAACATGCTTACCTATGAAGAACAGACAGTTGGCTATCATGTAAAAAACGAATGAAGAGAAACGGTCAACAGGGTGTGGAGAAATGTACAAACGAAAAAGTTAGTTATTTTTAAACCCCATGGTGACTTTTGGCCCACCCTGTATGTTTCTCGGCAGATTTTTTGATCATATTTTGACTTGTGATTGCCCATCTGCAGATATGTATATCTCTTTTTATCGTAGCTAGAGTTGGTTATAGGATCTAGATATCTAAGGACCATTGCAAGCTAGTTATAGCCTCTCCTTGTGAGCATAATTAATTTATTCTTTACAGCTCATTTAACTGAATTAAATATTTTCGATTTTACTGAGAAAAAATGATTTTTGTTTTATTTTACAATAAAATGCTTTCTCTGAGCTCCATTTCTTGTTCATGCGGTGTGCCGCAGGGCTCTTATATTTACCTATTTCCTTGTTATACTCATTTTACTTACATATGTACATAAATGGAATTGGTTCAAGCATATGTATAGCATATTTGTATACATATTTACAGTATGTCTGTAGCGCGGGATTGGTTTCGACCCTATGTAAATACAAAAAATTATGACATAACCACAAATTATATTATAATATGTACACAGATAAATTTTTCATCTGTCTTGAAAGAACTGTAAAATTATTTATCTTTGTTTGCTATTATATAACTTTTCTATCTCTGTTTTTACATTTTATGTAATTAAGAAAAACATTTGAGTAAATAAAGTGAAATAAATTGAAAAAAAAAATTACAATTTTTTTCATTCCAGTTAAAAAGTAAATAAAACTCTCAAGCTTTGGTGTGTAGGTACTTATGTGTAAAAAAAAAAAAAAGAATTAAGTGAAAAAAAAATATTCAAATTACCTCTAAACAGATTTTTTTCTTTTTTATGTTGAATAAACACCTGGAATTTCGCCTTGAAGCGATTATATTTGAATGACTTAAACACAGCTCGAGAGGAGGGCAACAAAAAAATATATAATACCTGTAAAGCTTAGTCATATTATAAAATTCATGAAGAAAAATCAGTTTGTTTTTGAGGGTCGATCATGGGGCCACTTTTTGAAGGGAACAAGAATAACATAAATAATTGCTTTCGACCTTTAAATTTGAACAGATTAAATGTGGTCTAAAACTAATCAATCCATCCTCATATTATATAAAGAATGAGGTATTGGCGGCAACGATGACGACGACGTGCATAAAGTCGGTTTCACCATAAGACTGTAGATGTTGTCAAAATATCTACAAGAATTGAGAATGGAAAATAGAGTGTGTAAGCCCAGATGATAATGGCTACTTTGACTAATTAGAAATAATTTTTTTTCTTTCGGTAGATTAAATTCAAATAGAGAAATCATGATGAAATCGAACTGAGACACACTCGCTATAAAATGTCATTGTCGTCGTCGTTGTCGTCGTCATTTTATACTTATAAATCAAAGTGAAAGGTGACTTGGCTAGTTTGTCTGTTTGTCTGTCTTTCTTGCTATGTATTCCTTCTCATATATTAGTATCTTGTTGTCGACATATTTGGATTGCGAATGCACTTTTCTTTTTATCGGAAGGAGTTTTTAAATGAATGAATTCCTTTCAGAGAAGAACTCCACTTTACTTTGTATAGTTTGTTTTGCGTTTGCGCTGATCCGTTGTTGTGAAAGAAATTTTCCACCCAGTTTCATGCCATATGCTTGACGTATTTCCACTTTGTGTTTTTCTTTTTTTCATATTTTGGAATTTTTTTTTTCTTCTCTTCTTTATAGAGGAATACGGAAGCAACAGATCTACTGTTACATGAGTTTAATAGTCACACTGTAAAACACTACAGGCGGGGGGGAAATCAAAATTACATAGAGCATGCGCGCTTTACCTTGGATATTTGCTTTTGTGTTGTGAAAGTAACTCGCTTGTCTTGACTCTAATGCATGCGCAATGGATGATGATGATGGCTGTTGGTGGTTTGCTGGTTTGCTGCTGGTGCTGCAAGTAGTGGCAACAATATCTAACTTTAAAATTTTCCCTATTTCTTTTTGGTATTACTTATTCATTGGTGATATGCAGTAGTTAAGAAGACTGCAATATACCAAAGACTTTGAAAACTCTGGGATTTGTTTGTTCGCGCACGCGCGCTCTTGCATATGCTTGGCTTCCTCATATTTATATCGGAGTTTTTCTGATTTTCTTTCTTTATCAAGCTCTATATATACTGTAATGGCTAGTTTCAAGCTTGTTCCATTCGCATTTAGGATGAAGCAAGATAGCCGAACTAGTTATGTCAGCAGCAGCAGCAACAAGCACCACAAGCAGTTTGAATGTAGTAGTAGATATAATGAAAGCACATTCCGCGCACTGTAAATTCTCGGAAATTGCTTTTATGACCCCAAACAAAGTAATGTGTGCGCTACAGAAAATTTCAAAATTAGAAAGTTTTTTGATTTGATAAAGTGCACCACTTTGTATGTGTGTGTGTGTGTGTTTGATTTTTATTTTATTTTATTTAGTTTTTCTTTAGTAGATATATCTATGAAATAATCTCAATTTGAAATTGTCACAAATTTTATCATCGGTAGGTAATACAAGACCCCCATGCAATGGGCTTGTCATGTTGTTATATAATATCCATTGAAGCGATTTATGGACTATTACAGGTCATGCTGTGTACGGTCTGTATAATATAGATAATGATTATAATAGCAATATTTTCCTTATATCTAGTTTTGTAAAATGGTAGGTAACTGATGTTGATAATTATGTAGACGAGACGAGACGAGACGGTATTCTGTTCTCGTAAATAATAATTGATCTTGTAGTAATTCCTCTATAATTGTTTCGTAATGCTAAATATTGGTTATTGTCTTGATGATTAATATGATATTCATGAAACGATTTATATCTATCTAACGTAGGTACTTCAGTTTGTTAAATAGAGTAGGTAAGGACTGATTCAGAAAAAAAAACCAATAAGATTTTTTTTTCCTTCATTATCAAATAATTTTTATTGAATGATTACTTAATCATTTGCATTACACACAACCGACATGTTATAATTACTACGTGCTATGGTGAATTTTTTGATTCACGTTCTTCATTAAATTTTGTACATTTTAAAAGTTTCTACATATGTCAGAGGAGTTTTATTTTAATATTAGCCAAATATTTTTCGATTGACGTTAGTTTCGGACAATTTGGAAGTTTCTCTTCCTTGGGTACTACGAATATGTATTAGGCATCGTAGAAATCTTTTGCTTTCCTGCCGTAGTCGCGAAATTCTAAATCCGGCCAAAAGAAAGCTGATGCATTATGCCATTCTAAAGAATGGAAAAAAGTGCTTCTGAAGACGTACACATCCGTATCCATTGTCCCTTGGGCCGAATTCTGTAACAAGCAATATTTGGGAAATGAGAATCTATATTTTTTCCGATTAAAACACCCTAATTCTCCATTCCCCACCCAATTCACTAACATGTTTTGAGAATTATGAAAAAGTGAGAGAAATTGCAATTCCCACCGGTTAATTGGAAAATTCGAAGGTTACCTAAGTTACCTTACCTTCTCATAATTACTACCATAATAGACATTACTCGCAGTTGGGAATTTTAACAAGTGGAGTAGAGAATTTAGTATCTAATTCTCAAAACAAATTCGCCAAGTTATATACGGAGAATTAGCTGTTAAATAAAAAATCAACTCTCATCTCCCAAATTCCACAATTCTCCATGTTATGGAGGAATCCGGCCCCTCTTGTCACGAAAGGTTATGATTTCTAGCCACACGTATGTGTATACATATTGCTTACCAAATTAAGTATTTATTGGGAAATTAGGTGCACCAACGATTCTTAAACTTTTTTTTTTTTTTTTTTTACATAAAATTCCTGCCTTGAACAGTAGAATTTTGTTATAAAATTTTTTTCATACAAAATTCGGCTCCTTGATTTTACAACTTGGTTCTTTTCTGTTTATTCGGTCTTTTATGAAAATGAAACTTCCTAGGCCAGGCCTTCTCTTCTTTTAATTGGATGGACCGTAGTATATGATGTTCCAGCCTTAACAGATATATTGGGATTTCGTTTAAAGTTATCTACTACTTCTTTGATAAATTTTTGGTCTACCCAACCTGATTTCCTTCCTGACTCGGACTTTCTCTGAACACTACAAGATTCCCGAAATTTACTGGGAACATTTTGAATGGTTGCCTTCATGACTTTCAATTTCAACCTCTTTGAGATATATTCGGTATTTCCATATGTGTGGAAAGAATTGATTTTCGGCAACCTACTTCTTAGCTGTCTTCCTTAAATAATATAAAATGATTTCTTTTAAAATCGATTATCAACAACCCCATTTGCCGACTTATGTATATAACCTAAACATTCAACTATAATCAGATTAAGCCAGCTGATCATGTCAATACATTTTTGATTGCAATTAATTTGAAGCTGCTTTCAAATAAACTATTAATAATTTTTAATAAATTTTCGCTAACTTTCGCTGACTTTTCGAAAGTACGAAAATTTACATGTAGCTAATAAAACTTCAGAAAATTTTGGACAGATCAAAGTCTTCTTTAACTCTCATTCTGGTCGCAATTGAATTTTTCCATTTTCGCTAATTA
The DNA here is from genome assembly GCA_963924295.1 of Dioctria rufipes. Lineage (NCBI taxonomy): Eukaryota > Metazoa > Arthropoda > Insecta > Diptera > Asilidae > Dioctria > Dioctria rufipes. The sequence continues at coordinate 29,522,068 of OZ002740.1, forward strand.
TACTCTCTCTATAAATTTTTGGAAGACATCCATGTAAAAATTTGATCGAAACTTCGATTTATGAAATGATTTCGAATTTACAGCAAAGCAAAGTTTTAGTTGCATTCTGTAATTTCCTAAAAATAATTTTATTATTATCTAGAGTGTTTCGTTCGTTGACGTTCATATAATGAACAGGGTAAAGGGTGAGGTTGGGACAAGTGATAATTTGTATGGTGGGGTTGGGGAGAGGGCTGGCTAAAGATTTTACTTCATATTATATTGAATTACCTAATAATTTCTGAATGGTACACTCTATGATGATGGTTTTTTTTCTTTCTTTTTTTCATTTTTCAACTATAGTAGAAATATCGTAAAAACCTCAATCATAAAAGAATATTGCCTTTACCCTCTAAACGGAATTTATACTGAAATTTTGCGCTTGAGAAAAAGTGCAAAAAGAAAAACTTCAAAAATGGTGGGAATAGGCTATTTTAAAACATGGGTTTCAGCTGCTTAAACTCGGTATCAAAAACTCTTGGAACATATTACTAAAGGGAAGCGTAATAAGTCCGAAAGATTGTGTCATTTCTCAATTTAGTGGTAAAATTTTGTTTATGCATTGTCGTGCTCATGCAAGTAGTAAATCTGAAATATTTTTGAAGATGGGTGTTTGGTGTAATTATTAAAAAAAAAATTTTTTGAACTGCCACTGACACATTAGAACAACAAGTTGGGAACACAAAAACGTAAACAAAGAAATATTTTGAACAATTACGTATCTTGATATTTTTGTTTCCCTTTCCTTTTTTTCACATATTTTATACGTATTTGAGGAAAAGAAACTTTCTAGGTTTAATTTAGGATTTCAACTTGCCTGAAAAACATCTTTGCGAGATTATTTCGGTTACTATAATTTTAACGTCTTTCCGGGACTATTTCGACGACTATAATCTTAAACACTAAATAGTCACTTCAAATGTTTTTACTTAAAATTAACACAATTATTGGAACAATTTAAAATTATAATGCAAAGCTCAGCTCAAAAGCACGAATCTCACGTTTAATACGAATTGAAACAATTGACATTAGCAAGTTAAACTCAATTAAATTTCCCAGACAGGATTTTTTACACGACATCTTTTCGTGCAACTACATATATGTATGTATTTGTGAACTTTTCTGTCATCTTATAAACCATTTATCAAAAAAGGAACATTTAAACAAAAAACTCTCCTCTCAGGATGTTTATTAATATAGTGACTGGACATGGTCCCTTCCTTTATTTTTCCTTTTTAAACAAGGTAGGCAAATCCAGCATAGCTGTGTCGACTGTGCGAAGAAGAAGATGAAACCTCGAAGCATATTATATGTGAGTGCTGCGTTTGCAGCTTACGGTTGCAAATCACTGGAGAAAAATGCAGCCTCGGATGAACTTGCCTCCATAGTCGGGATTGCACCAAAATATCATGTCTCAAGAATTTCAATTTGGGCTGACCACCAACACATTCGCCTTTGGTTAGAGGACCCTTCGGGTAGAACAACAAAGGAACTGGGTCAAGCCCAACGCAAATCACACTAATAAGCTCCTAGGAATTACTAAGCCAACCTTACGAGCTCTAGTGTCTATCTTCACTGGGCACTCTTCATTCAGGGGTCACCTTCACAGGATGAGACTTGTTGATGACTGTATATGCAGGGGTTGCGGAAAGGAATCCGAAACGGCGACTCACTTCTTTTGTCACTGTCGGGCACTCTCAGGGATACGATACAAACTCCTTGGCTCACACCTCCTGGACGGTGGCAGCAAAGAGGGTTGGGGACTGCTCATGGGTCTGGAGGGTGAACAATGGACCTTGAATTGGCCTACCTTCGGGGGACCGCCCAGGGTTCCAAACCTCGCCTTCAATCAATCAAAACCCCAAAGGCAATAATCGAACTTGTAAAAAGCATAAATTTGTCCTAACCACTATAGCGGAGGAGAAAATATATCAAATCTGGTCGCAGTGGCCTAGTTGCCCCTGCTCTTTAAGATTTCCTTTCGCTTTTCTTAAAAAGGTAATTAATAATCCAAGAAATATCGAAGTTATCGGAAATCTTAACAATGTTTTTATAAAAAAAGAGGGGGAAAAAAAAATATCTGATTTTTGCTTAGAACATATACATAACATTCAGGGTGTTTCCGTCTAGGTGGTGCATAGAGCAGAAGGTGCTAGTACTCACATAAACAGAAAAAAAAAATGTATGGCAGGGGTCCATATGAACCGTTTTAAGAGTTACAGGGAGACAAAGAAAAAAATCTAGTTTTCCAAAAAAAAAAACTATCTTAAAAATAGGATTTACGTTTTTTTTTGTGTGGTTAATATATCTTTTTTTTTTATATAAAAACTGTAAACTGTGGACTCTTTAATTTGACTTATTAGACTTATGTGCTAACTGTGTGTGGGTGTACGGGGCTGGAGCTTTATATACAATAAGCACTTGACGCTGACCGTACTTTTTAAGTTACAGGGTGTTTTGTGGAAAACTAAATTTTTTTCTTAATCATCCTGTAACTCATATCCATAATAAGCCAGTAAATACCTACAATAAAAGCATCCTTGGGTTCCATACTTTGAACTTTGCTACACCTGCACTAGATGAAAATCGCAACGAAAAATATTCTTTATATTTTTCTCTTTTTACACGTTATGGTAATTCAATAACAACAAAAAACAACAATTATTTTTGTTTACTTATTTTAATTTCTACAGTCTTTTTCTTCAACACAGGGGCAGCTTTCTTTTTCATTCAATGATTCATAGTTAATAAAATATGCTCGAAATTATTAAACGCATAATTGAAAGTATTAAAACCGTCAATGAAAGAAATTACATGTAGTCAAATAAAATAGTAGTATGCATTAACAATAATTCTACCTTAAACTTATTACCTATACTATTGAAACTAAATAATAAAACACAGTTCTCATATCACAAATTACATCCAAAAATTTGTTATTTCCTACAAATATCCAACAACCGCACGCCATATAAAAATTTGTCAAAACTATAAACAACTATATTTGTATCCACGTACAACAACAATAATAATTAACTCTTTAATATTGTGTATATATATGGTTGACAATCTAAAATAGATCTATTATTACGTAAAGTTTTTAATGACGGCTAAAGCAGACAGAATGAATCACTCATTTTTCAATCATGAAAAATCTCCCACGAAATCTCTTGTCACATTCACGCATAGTCAACATATCCATTTACGACTGATTTTTGTTTTTAGTCTATTTTCTGTCTAGAAGAAGTTCCAATAATTTTGCTGTGTAGTAGGATAGATTGAAAAATGTCTATTTTTGGAATTTTATCTTATTTGAAAAAACGACGGAACAAAGCATTCCAACACACACAACAAAATTTCAAGTAAAAATTTTCCTTCATTTATTCAAATTCCAATGAACATTTTCTGAGTTTAGTTCAAGGCAAAACGAATTTCCCCATGAACAAATTTAATTGGCAAGCAATTTTCTGAATAATTTTATTCGTTTTTTTTTTTTTCATTTTAGATTTTTGAATAATTTAATATGAAATTTTCATATTTGCCTCAAAGTAGCTAAAAATTTTAATTTTATAAAAGCGTACCGACAACACATTTTGGAATAAATCTTCAAAAAATAATAATTTGATAATAATATTAAAAAGAAAATGGAAAAAAAATCTTAATTGATTGGCACGCGTTGCGCGTGACATGAATCGGAATTTCTTTTGTGACACGTGGAATATATTCATTGTTATTTGATTGAATGTGTGTTTTTTTTTTTTTTAAGAATATAAGATGCACATACATACATACATACATACATATATATATTATGTACAAGGTGAGTTGTGATTTGGAGTCTTGAGTTTAGAAGTTAGAATTTTTGAGCAAAATAAACTTGCGCAATAGCAGATATCATATGACATAATGTATGTATACCATTTCATATGTTCAATGTTAATGTTGACAAACAAATAAACAAACATACAGCAAGGTCGAAACAATATTCAACAATGAAAACAATAGAACAAAACTAAAAGAAAATAGTTAAAAAAATTGTCTAAGGCCAATATTATTGTGGGTACCTTAAGTATAGTATGTGGAATGTCTCCGTGTTCTAACGCCTCTACAACTTCCGTGTAAATAGCAGACAAAAAATGGAAGTAACTATAGTAATATGCATTAATTATTACATTTGATTTTAGTTTACAACTATAGTATAACTAAAAATCACTCGAAGGTCTAATGTGGCGCTGATTGTATAAGACCTCCCACAACTGCGCAGTTTTTTCTTCTTCTTTATTTTTTTTTATTTAAACTAACTGAATTGGAATAAATTTAAAATGCATTTTTAGTTTGAACAACTATATCAGTTCCAATTCGTTTTAAATGACGAAAAACTGCACAGATTTAACTGGAGAATGTGTGGTCGTCCTGAAAGACTTAAATAGAATGCAGCATCACCTGTTTGAATTTAAATACCGAATGCTGTCAATTTGAGTCAAGAGTATTGTAGACATAAATTTTGAACTAAGTTATGTTGAAAAAAAAATTAAATTTAGTGTATAATTATATATACGTAGGTCATGTACATACATATACATTCGATCAGGCGCATCTTTTAGTTAAATACATTTTACAGGGTACTGCGGCATGTAGAGCTCAGAGATGGGGAGGTTCTAGAAAATGGAAAAAAAAACTTGATCCAGAGGCCAAGGCTCCCGAAAACAATCCGCCGGTAGAATTGTTTTATCAAGGTCGGGGTGAGTAGGGGAAAATTAAGGGAGGAAGGCCATGAATTTCTGCATACAATGAGCTCTTAATTGTTACCGTACGCCTTGTACTTTATAAAATTCAGGGTATTTTGTGGAAAACTAGATGTTTTTCTTAATCACCCTGTAATTCCAAAACGGATGATGTGCCCCCACATCCTACCATGCAAGTTTCACTATCGGTCCGCATAACTCAAGGGTTTGATAGCTGAGATGGAGACAAGCAAAAATATATGGCGAATGGGCGGGGGGGGGGGGGAGGGGAGTAAGATAGGGGCGATAGGGAAGTTAAAATTTTTAGTACTTTTCCACTTTACACCTTGTGTAACTTTCTTGATATACACCCTATCAAGGTAAAATTCATCTCGTGCAAAAAATTATATGGTGAAGGGGGTACAACGCGTCGTTTCGTCCGTAGGGGGGGGCTTAAAATGTGTAGTATTTTTTCCGCCTTACTTCCTGTAACTTTTTTGATATACACTCTATCAAGGTGAGATGATAGTGAATCGTCTAAGCTTTCCAATGAATACCGAATCAGCCTTGCTATCACCTTTCGTCCGAATTGTAGGACGTCAAAGTAAAAAAAAAAATTGCAAAAATTTTTACTTAATTTTTTCAAATTGTAAACTATGCAGTTTTTTTTACAATGAAATTTTCACAAACTGTTAAATAAAATAATATTAAATTAGAGAGGCTCCCATACATGAAACGTGATTTTTTCGGTGTTTTTTGCTCGACCTTAACTAACAATCGCTGTATCTCTTGAACTGTAAAATGTTGACACATGAAATTTTCAAACAGTGAGTAATACTATAGCTGCTATAACAAAAGAAAAAAAATTATGAAAATAAAATAAAGTTAAAAATTAAAGGGGATCTGCATACTATAAACTGTTGTTTTCATGTTCGATTTAAAAAGTACATAGTGTTCAATCTTGTACGATGGTATGGCACCCTTCGTGTGCGAGTCCGACTCACACTTGGTCGGTTTTTACTTTTTATATATGAACCAGATCAGGCTATTTACTGACATAATGATTGGCCATTGCCCGCTAGGAAATATGCTTAAGAAAATTGATAAGAATACGGACGAAAACTATTGATTCTGTAACGAAGAGGTAGAACTGCAGGACTTGCTTGTCAAAGTCTCTAATATCTAGGCAAGGGTTTTGTAATTACATCAGATGTTCACTGGAAAAATTGATCCTAATGAGGTAATAATCTTCCTAAAAAGGGCAAACATGAACTGGACCTACACAGCAGGAGCATAACACAAAAGATCTATTATATCGCAGTGTCTTAGAGGCCGACTCTCTGCATATGATTCATGCAGCTATTTATATCAACAACTTAGCTCCAATGATGTTTTTTTTTTTTTTTATATGTTCAAAAGAAATTTCAAAATTCGAATCGTGTGATCAATTTTGTAAAAAAAAATGCTGTTGTAGAAGAAAACAAAAACAAATCAAAATCGTATCTCAAGTTTCTTTACTCTGTTATGAAACTATACTATCTTCTTCATATATATCTATAAAGAGTCATGTATTAGTGAGATAAGCCTCCTCTGCTGCACAGTAATATGCGTTATCATCACTAACACAAACACTTTGCATCTATTTGCTCCTATAAAATTACTTGTATAAGACTTGAATGAAAGAACAAATGTTTTGCTAGCAACTAGAAATTATTTATTTTTTTGACACTGAACTTGTACCCTGCAGCAATTATGAATATTTAATTTGGACAGAGTGTTTTGTATCTATCTGTCTATCTACCTATCTACTTACTATCGTATCATATCAACATACACGTATATAAATATTTGCACAAGTGATTAAATAACTGCAGGCAACAGAAAATCACCTGACACGAGCAACTCAAAACAATTACAATAAAATGCGCAAAACCAATGTGAAAATTCAACAAAACATTGACAAAAATGATATTGCGAGGTCGGATCGGTTTATGGAGGTCTTGGTCTTGCGTCAATTCCAAATTCTAATGAAAATTTAAAAAACGTCATTCAATTGGACAAAAAGTGTGGTAGTGTGCCTCTATATAGATTCTAAGCTCTGCTGCAAATTGATATTGTTTTGTTGATAAGCACAAGCGCAGATATTTCAGATATTTTCTGTCTCAGTGCGTATTGCATAAATTTAATTTGATTAAATCTGCAAAGACCTGCGCATCTATAGTTTTTTTTTGTTCTTTGCTTAATAATTTAGAGAATTGAATTTTTTGACCACTTACAATCAACATTTTTAATCATAAAATGATTTTCTCTTCTATTTGCTTTTTTTTTTCCGCTACTCGGTGATAGCTCTAATTTTAAATTCTTGACGCGACTATTTTTATCCGCGGGGTTGCACTTATTATAGTGCGTGCGTGCACATACTTCTTTGTGAATAAAGAAACACTATGAGCTGTGCTGGCTTACCTTGACTGCGGGAGGAGAAGAAGCTTAAATAATTTGAAAATTTTATTCAAATTTTGTTTTTCTTTTTCATTCTGTTGTTTCTTTCTCTGTATTTCTTCCCACCTGTTGTGCTTTGTTCACGATTTGTTTTTTTTTTTTTCTTCTAATTTTGTAGATACGAGTCCATGCCATATAAACATTCCAATACATTTCTTTTAAGTGTGTCACTAGAAGCAGCAACATGATTTTTTTTTTTTTTTAGATTCGTGTGAAATTGTCTCGATTTATACTTTGATTGAGATGGTTGCAAATTTCTAATTAAATTATTTGTTGAATCTCCTAGATATGTAAGAAATCTAGATATTTTTTTCTCCATTTTTTTCGTCGCCTAAATCTAGATAAATTTAATTTCTCTGGATGGTTCATTATTCTGCCTTTTAGCTGGCTATTATCTTCTTAATGAATTATATAGGTACCTATATAACTACCGGTTTTACTGCTCTAATTTAGCTTGACATTGGCATAACGTCAATCCGAAAGTTTCAAATTTTTGTTGCAATTCCGTTTATTGTTGTATGTACATATGTACAATGTGTGTATGTGTGCTTGTATGGCTGTATTCATATATAGATAACCTACTTTACAAGTTCTGTTCTTAATTATGTTTTTATTAATATTTTAACCTTAACTTCTTCATTAAATGATTACTACAATGCTTTTGATAAAAAATAGATAATAGATTATATGTCCTGAATTCTCTTATACAGTTAATAAATAGAGAAAATAACGACAGTCTATAAGAATTTGAGAGGCGTTTTTTTAATGCCTTGCCTCGTTTAAAATTGGAATGTACATATGTATGTATGTATATGGAGATATGCATCTGAAATAAGATTTTGAATATGTGTTGAAACTTCTTTGCATAATTGATTAGGTACCTAGTAGGGCTGAAGACCGGAAGTCGTAGACCTTGCAGTATATGATCGATAAATTTGTTCAGTACTGCCGACAATGGAATCTCCTGGTCAATCTATCGAAGTGAAAAGTATTGGTTTTTCGAAATGGAGCAAGACGCCCAGAAAGGGGGGGTGGGGGTATTCTGGCTCGCTGATAATGAAATAGAAGAAGAAGTAAATGAATATCAATGCCTTCGGATAAATCTCACATACAATCTTTCATTCACAAACCACCTGAATGAGAAACTAACTTCTGCAAAAAAAATATAATAAACTCCACATGGCTGCCGTTCATGAGAAATAAAGATATCAAATAAGCTTAAAATCTTTGAGGCCGTTTCTAGATCTGTATTATGTTATGGTGCACAGGTATGGGGCTTCAAGCCTTACGAGCAAGTTGAGAAACTGCTGCACTTTTCTTTTTTTTTTGTCAAAATAGTGTTGCATCTATGTACCTACCATTCAATACTCCAAATTACATGCTACACTTGGAGACTGGCAATCAATAGATCTTTCATCTTTACTTTAACATTGCATTTTAATTATCTGCGCAGGATATTTAAATACTCGCGTCACAGGCTCCCTAGATTACTGGGGATTACTGAGTGGGGTGAAATTTTTACTAAGGCGGGAATACAATTGGACTTTTCTGCACAGAACAATAAATAACTGGAAAGAGATTCATGTAGACATCTTAGAAAAATTTGTGCAAACAGATTTGGATGAACACGTGCGCCGGGCATGGATGTCTTGTTTCCATGACGAGTATTGTAAACTGAGCTACACCAACATACATACATACAAACAAATACTCATCGAATTGCATTAGACTAATATTAAAGGCACGAGGTGGTCTACTGGATATTAACGCAAGAGCTTTCAAGGATAACACTGTAGGAATATGCACCATATGTAACCTAGACGAAGCAGAAAATACGTTCCCCTTTGTTGCCATTTGCCCAATTTTCAAACTAACAAGAAATAAATACCTGGGTAAGGAACTGCTGTCCAACGACGAATTTTACGATATACTAAACCTTCAAAACTACGAACTTTTCTGTAAAATTTTATCGGCTGTTTTTAAGTATAGAAAACTAATAATAGATGAATTTAGGTGAAGCTTAGTAATTATATTGTGCCAACGTGACAGACAACCATCGTGTTAAGTCATATATATATTTTTTAAGTAACAGTTAATCCATATTTTATAAATGAACTCAAATTCCTGCACTTTCTTCTTCGCCAAATGGGGTCGTTTTTGCTTGATTTCGTCACCCAAACGCTGCAATAAGTTCGCATAATACTCACCGTTGGTTATTTTCACTTCCTGAAGAGATTCAATGAAAATTATCCCTTGCGCATCCCAAAAAACGGACGCCATGACCTTGCCTTCAGATGGAGCTGTTTTCGACTTCTTTGGAGCCGATTCTCCCCTTTGAGTCCATTATTTTGGCTGTTGCATCTGTGGTTATGAATCGATGCAAAAACTCGGCTTTATTCCTGTGAAACTTCGTCTTATATTCTATTGAAACATCCTCCAGACGCTATTTTTGTTCCATTGAGAGTAATCGCGCACAGCTATGTAATGTGAAAATTTTCAGTCAATATGCACTTTTCGAAATGCCCACCATGTCTGTAAGCTCGTGCACTTTCAGTCGACGATCAACCAATAGAATTTTGTGGATTTTTTTCATCATTTCTGGCGTAGTCACTTCTTTTGATCGACTACTGCGATGTTCGTCTTGGCAGCTCGAACGGCCTCGTTTAAACTCTGTCGCCCAATATTTGACAGTTGTAAATGAAGGAGTAGACTCCCCCAGAATAGCATCTAACTCCGTTTATATTGGTTGAACTGAGGCCTTTTAAATATAAGTAGTATTGTATAACATATCGATGACCAAATTTTTCCATTTTTCAAAATTCACATAGAGCGTTCACTATTTATGGCTTCCAAATAAATACTAAGCAACGTAGCGTCGTCAAGCTTTTAAGGTTGCTATATTCTAGTATTATCATTATTTTCAAGCAATAATCGCCATATATACACTGGTGGTCAAAATAATACATACACGACTGCGTTTTTGGGAAATCATCTATTTTTTTCAGCTTTCAATACCTGGTAAGTTAAGCTAGTCTATTAGTCTATTGAAACGATACGTTGAAATGTGTAGAACATATTAGTAGCAAAAAAAGCGTAAGAATTTGCTTGCAACGAGCCGGCATCAAATCAACTAAACGTTCACAGCTTTCTTTTGGTGCCACTCTCTTTTTACTGCAGTCCACAATTTGAACTTAATTCTGGGTTTATGTACATAAACTTTATCCACAAGTTCTCAATAGGATTACAGTCCGGTGACTACGCCGGACAATGGAGAACCGAAATTTTTTTGAGCCGCAACCAATACGTCACTATTTTTGCAGAGTGCTGTGGATCATTATGGTGTTGAAATGTCCATTGAAGTGGCATGTCTAACTTTGAAAATGGCAAGTAACTTTCTTTGATCATAATCCCGTCAATCAACTGAATTGGGCCTACACCATATCAAGAAAATGCTGCCCACACCATTATATTTCCACCCCATGCTTAACGGTCTTTTTGGTGTGTTGTGGATCAAATGGTTTGATGGGAGGACTCCTAACATATTCTTTTCCGTCAAATCCGAAGATGTGGAACTTGAACTCATCACTCCAGAGAATATTTCGCCATTTTCTCGTGCCTTCTTCTCCGCTCCAATCTCTAAATGGGCCCTTGCAAAATTTAGTCGGTTCCGTATTTTTTAATTTTTTTTTTTTACTTAGGAGATCGGGCTGGTAAGTCTGCGTCCAATAATCTTCTACGAATTGTTCTAGCATTCACGTTAGCATTTGTTTCCCGCAAAATCATGACCGAAGACGCGAAGGGTTCTTTTTAGAGACGCGTACAATTTTTCGATACAATCATTCTTCTCCATCATGGCGTTCCGGACCATTCCAAAAGAGCAGTCAGAAATTTCCGTGGCCGACAGCGATTTTCTTTATCATTCTTCTCCATCATGGCGTTTCGGACCATTCCAAAAAAGCAGTCAGAAATTTGTGCAATCTGTCTAGGCGTTGAATTTCGATCCTCTTTTCTGGGGAACAGTGCTTATTTTGGTCCATGCTTGAACTAAAAAATTATTACGAAATCAGTTAATTTCAACTTATTAGAAAAGTTTCCACTAAATTTACTCGAATGAAAATAAATAAATAAAAAAAAATAAAAAAAATAATAATAAAAAAAAAGTTGCCCGAAAATTCTTATTTAAACACTGTATTTATTATTTTGTCCAATGTGAAAGTGGTGCTTTGACTATCAAATTTAAATTGACATGTGCGCAAAAACCATATGAACAACTTGCTACTTACAAATCTTCCTAATCTAATGGTTCATTGCAGTTGATTGCGTCACTTGAATAGCATTGCCAACTGAAAAAAAAATGATGTTTTACAAGAAATCTAGGGGTGTATTTATTATTTTGACCACCATTGTATGCCAGGTCGGGTACTTCTGGGACTACTCTCGTATTTCATTATATGTATGATGAAACGCAACATGTTTCAAAACTTCTAACTCTAATTTCACACTCTTCTTGTCTTGCCTTGAGCTAAAATTTGCCACACTTGGAAGAACTCTATATATCATAAATTCAATATATGAAGCGGCTCCAAAATTGTGGATGAATTTATTTTACTAAAAATCCATATCTGTGGGATTTTCACTTCATAATTACGAACAAGTGGCCCAAGGGTTATCCACAACCTGGAAGAAGTCCTACATCCCGATTACAAATATCGAATCAAATAATACCAAACAGATTTCATCAGAGTATAATAAAAATGTTAATGATACTTTTGGATTGAGTTATGAAATATCAAATATACACATTATTAAATTTTAAAGCCCAATTTAATTAATTTTCAAATAATTTTATCCATTAAACCATTTTGAAAAATGTTTGCAAATTTTTACAGTTTGTTTTAATATTTATTAATTCTGTTCCTGGATTGCTTCAAAGGTTAAGATATATTGCCTAAAAGTAGAAATACTCGGAACCTGTTAATCACACTTCTGTACTTTGTTGCGGTAAAGCCCTAGACAATTTCATATCCTCTGAGATCGATTGCTTAAGCAAAACTAACTTTTCTTTTAATACAATCTGCAAACCCATAAATCTCATTTATCAATTATAAGTCAAATCGAGTAATAAATGAAAAAAAAAATTCAGACAGATTGGCGTCGCCATCTTTAAATTCTATGTTTTGACAAAATATTCGTAATTTGTAACCCCGATAATCCTAGAGCCTCGTTTCCACTAATACAAGTTTTCTTACCCGACAAGTTTTAAAACAAGTTGGCAACATTCGGTCTAAGTGGAAATGCTATGTGAAAATTCAGACACATGTTGGCAACTTGTTCGATGTCGGCTGTAAAAACTCGCAGAATTTGTTGGGTGGATTTTTTCATTTAAGTGGAAACAATTGCGATTCGATTCTCAAGTAAAGAATGTAAGTAGTTAATCCAACAAGTTGGCGAGCATTTAAATGGAAAAACTTGTTGTTAAGTTTAACTAACATGTCGGCTTCCAACAATTTCACAACATGTTGCCGAACAAGTTGGCACAATTTGTATTAGTGGAAACAAGGCTTAAAATGTTTTTTTTTTTTTTTTTGAGTCGAATCGGGCCATAATGACAATATTCGGCTGCCATCTTGATTTTATATTACATTAAAGTGTTACACTATATTGTAATGCAATATCAACAAGTATACCAAATTTTAGCTCAATAGCTCAACGGGAAGTGGGTCAAATTAGCATTACAAATTTTAAATCACGACCTTTGAAGAAAATGGAAATTTTTTGAAATTCTATAATACATGGCAATACATTTTTATACAAAGTAACTCCCAGCAAACATTACGATTGGAGATCGAATCGGAATCGACCCGCTCAATCGAAGTTTAACTTCGTTCTCGATTCGATCTCCAACCGAAAACAATCGCTAATTCGAGTTATCATAACGATCCGATTCGTCTTTTCGAGATTATTTCGAAGATTTTTCGTGTATTGGTGCTATTTATAAGGGTCATATGTATTCGAGATTTCTTCGTAAAATTTATTCGATCTCGAATTGGATAAACGAGTCAGCTATGCTGTGTGAAAACTATTCGATATCCAATTGAAAATAAACAACCAAACTATGAGAAACATTTACCAAATGCAAATTTTAATTTCTCAGCACTCATTTCACTTTTAGCCGAATGCTTGAAAAGAATGCTGTTGGCACGTTTGCATTGTCATGCACAATTTGAAAAATCATGTACTGATAATGCTTTTGAAAGACTTCGTAGTTTTTCGAGGAGATTCGTAAAAACGAAAAATTCTCGGATTATACTGCAAGTTCTCTGAATTTGAAGGCCATATGTCGAGAAAAATTCGTAAAACCGAAAAATTATCGAATTGTTGATATTCGAGAATTTCTCGCAAATGCGAAAATCCGAGAAAATGTGTGAACATATACAGTGTGTTTCATAATTGGTGCACCAAACTCAAGGGTTTGATAGCTGAGGTGGAGACAACTTTTTTGATATACATCCTATCAAGGTGGGATTCATCTCAGATGATAGCAAACTGTCTAAGCTTTCCAGTGAATGCCCAATCAGCCTTCCGTCGGAAGTAGTAGGACGTCAAAGTCAAAAAAATTGGAAAAAAATTCCTAATTTTTTCAAATTTTAACGATTTTCCCGCCAAAATGCATGATAACTATACAGTTTTATTACAAGATTTAGAAACCCCGGAATGTTACCTTTAATTTGACTCAGCATATGTACATGCCTAATCCAACCGTTTTTGAGATATTCTCCTTTCTATGATTCAATACTTCGTTAATTTTGCTACTGACGATAGAAATCGGGCCTAATTTTATGCAATTCTACGCAAAATTAGCAAAATTAATGAAATAATGCACATGAAGGCTGATTGGGCATTCAATGGAAATCTTAGACGGCTTGCTATCATCTGAGATGAATCCCAGCTTGATAGGGTGTATATCAAGAAAGTTACAGGGTGTAAAGTGGAAGAGGTACTAAAAATCTTAAACCCCCCCTACCGCCGAAACGACGCGTCTTACCCCCCTTCACCTTATAAGTTTTTGCTTGTCTCCACCTCAACTATCAAACCCTTGAGTTTGGTGCACCAATTATGAAACACCCTGTATAGTGCCAATGTTTGCAGCTCCAGGATTTTTAAATAAATTTCCCGCATTTTTAATGGTCCATAATAATACTTTCAGTAGCCAAACTCTATTTGGTAATCGAAGGGAATGTTTTATAGTGTTATCCATATTTACATAATACTCGTAACTCTGTGCCCTAAAAATTTGATTGGAAAACACCTAAATCGGTTCGCACGATCGTCCCTTTACTCAAAATACGACATTCAAACGGGGATTCCCCTTAGCGCCACTTTTCGTTATCTTTCTTGTCGGAATTGAAAATCCCCGTCTTTGAACTTTCAAACGGTGTGTTTTCCTGTGTTGTGTTTGCGATTATATTTCAGTAGGTGTTTCTCGTGTTTTGTTTGCGATTATATTTTATACCTTATTATTCCTCTTGATAACCTAAAATAGTTTAGAAAATAATTTCTGTTAGAGGGTCTCGCATTTTATAAAGGGACTTGGATCCCGATGTGGCTAGAGACGGCCATGACTGTGTGTAGTAAAAAAAAAATGGCATACATTCATACATAATAATAACGAATAAAAAAACGTAAATCCTTTCATTCTCCAAGGTGGTAACCTACCTGTTTCACAAATTTATGTAATAATTTCGAAAGTATCTTTTACTTATTATTATTGTTTTGTTGTTGTAGACTCGATAAACTATAACAGTATCGCCTTACTATGTAATTCTTCGTATAATCCTTCTTCATTTTATCGACAACCTTTGCCAGTTATTTTTGTCTCAAAATTAAAAAAAAACAAAAAAAGATAAACTTTTGTCGTTATCCATAAAAATTTTCTTCAATTAGTAGTCCAATGTCCAAGCTACTGAGCCCATGGTTGTGTTGGCCATTGGCGGTCGCAGAGCGGGCACAGTAACGACAAAATAGTCCAAAGATATTAAGAAAAGCGTGAGTAACGTTGTTGTGTGAGAAATTCTTTTAGGAATTACATTATTATCGCAAACTAATACCTTCGTTATCGCTTGTTTTATGGTTAGGAGACAGCTAACAGACAATATGAAAACAATCAGAAGCAGGAGACCTTCTACAATAGCTTTATTTGAAAAAAATTTACAGTGGTCATATTTTATAGGTTTTTGGTTGAATTTAATGATTGAAAATGTGAAGAAATATTTTTTTTTTTTTTTTTTTTTTTTTCTTCTTTTAAATTTGTAATTGGGTTAGCGCATAAAATTTGTTGTTGCTTGTTATCGACGAAAGTCGAAATTATTAATAAAAATGTTCATTTTGTTACATCGTATCGGATCAAATTGAGCATATAAAATTATGCTGGCTTGACTGGCTGCTATCCATACTATATTGTATATACATGTAGGTAAATGTGTATGTAAATTTTTATTGTTTTCTCTATAAGTGCGTATGCTTTTTGTTGGTGCAGATTGGTGACGCATAAGAAATTTTTTTTATATGTTCATTTCTACTGCTTTATAATCGAGTTTCACCTTGCCAATTTTCGTAGCTGTAAGAAAGCAGCAGTGGTTGCCCCCGACTATAGTGTTTCGGTCTCACAAGCAAACAAGCAAATAAGTGAAACAACACAATAACGCGATTAAGAAAATCAATAAAAAATCAATAAAACTCTCAGTTCACAATTGGTGAAAAAGAGATATACATATGTAGTAGGTATGTAATACTATGTAGGTACCCAAGAAATATATAGTAAGTTGAGTTGCGCGGTACCTACTAACTATATTAACTGGTGGAACTGGAGGATAAATTGAAAACTGGATGTAAGTATATATGTACGTACGTAACACCACCAAAATATGGAAGGAATTATAAAGTCTACTGACGTGTTCGTAGTTTGCCTTTTCATCTGATTATATAGTATTGAAAATTGGAGATTTTATTGATAGTTTAACAATGGACTATCTACCATGGAATTATACTTGGGTATAGGGGACATATAAAAGTGTTTAATAACAAAAACAATAACACGTTTTACTTTATATAATTACACGCACGTACGACGAATGACTTTTAGCAGAATATAATGTATGTAATAGGTACATGCTTTTTATGTGTTTGTATATATGTATGTAGGACATCTCTCTGGACCTATGCGGTATCAATTCATTTTAATCCACTTACGCGACTGTCTTACCGGAAATTGGAACTATTTAGACGAGTTATTTGGGCAGAATTTCGTCATTACACACGTTCGTTTTTAAATCATGATGCGACTATGTAGTTTTCTAAACGACTCTATTTATTTCGCTGACATTTTTATTCAAAGTACATATGTTTTTTTTTTTTTGTCTAAAATTTTTTCAAACTATAAGAAAATACCTACTATAACTATAGGCTCTTGTAAAAAAGTTACCTACGTTACGAGGTATTTTGTTATGGCCCTGGGTGGATATTTTTTATCTCACTTTCTCTCTCTACGTTGAGTTTTGAGTTTTATACGAGAAATGAGAGGGCCAAACTGCCTTGACATTTAATTTCACAAAGTTTAAATTCATATGCGCATGCGTTAAATTAAAAATTTCCGCATGTATATATATATATACATATGTATGTATGTACATGTGAATATTTTTAATAGTTTTCTATATAAATTCACACAGGTATATTGGCTTTAGAGTTATGCATTGCCTAGACTCGCTATTTTACTTAATAAAATCAATCAATTTTATTATTTTAAAATAAAAACTTTTAATTTGATTAATTTTTTTTTTGTCTTCGACATACATTGTGTTCGAAGATAAAAAAAAAATTAGAATGTTTACGTACAGGAAAATGCAGGAAAATTTTTAAAATATGAGCGATGTTGTAACCGACTTATGGCCAGTTTCAGAGTCTGATATTTAGTTTAAATTCGGCGAATGGGTTTCAGTTTGGTTTAATCCGTGCCATCCCCCGGTTTAAACTCAAGATAAAAGAATTTGACAAGTGTGACATTTATTTTGCTAGTAGCATTGTTTGTTTGTATCGATAAAATAACTTTTATCATGGATGGCCTTTTTTTAGCGACGAAGAAGTCTTTTTCGATTTAAATTTCAAACTCTATCGACGACCGAGAGTAATTAGAAATTGGACAAATAATTTTAATGATCTATATACTTGTTCGTTTTCTTGCACTCTACTATAAGTCTTTTTTTTTATGCACTAGGGAAGGAAATAGCTCAACTTCACTTCTACTAAAATTTGCAGTCCTTTTGAATGGTGGCATATTTAAATTTAGTCAATATAACTGCATATTTTTTATTTTCTACCTTCTATTCTGTTTACTTTTTCCGATTGACAGACTGATTGATAGAAAAATTGCTTCACAATGGTGGCGATAACTAATTTAGTTCACAATTTAATCAGTACTACAAATGTTATTAAAAGAATGCACTGTGAAACCAAATCGGTTTAAACTGCGTTTAAACTTGGAGGATTATACTTTAAAAAAATGGAAAATAGTAGAATTTTAGGAACTTTTATTTTTAACGATTCTAAATAAAATCATAAATACAAGAGGAAAAAACAACCGCCTAGTCCGGGGTTTGAAGCCAGGACCTTCCGCTTTCCAGGCGACTGCGCTTACCACTGAACTAACGAGATATATGAATTTCCCACTTGCATTTCTTAATTTGTGTCTAGAGTCTATTAAGCCATGTTTTGCTTTCAGCTGGCATTAATATTTATTAATATTATATATTATTAATTTATTTTTGAGCTTTTATAATTACTGGATAAAAACTCAAAAATAAATTTCACCAGCTTCAAACCCCGAACGAGGCGGTTGTTTTTTCCTCTTGTATTTATGATTTAATTTAGAATCGTTAAAAAGAAAAGTTCGTAAAATTCTTCTATTCTCCATCTGTGAACGATTCTAACAAATGTGGGTTCGATTCCCGTCCGAGCAAAATAAATAAAATACCTTAAAAAGAATTGTTACCAACCAAAATTCAATTTATTTTTCGACTTATGTAGCTCGATACACTGCGCCCAACAACGGTTTTCCAACTTCTTTAAACCTTAAAAAAAAACGATTTTTCGCATTATACGAAAGAAGCGTTTTTGTTTTCAATGACAACGTCATCGTTTGATGCGAATTTTGTTCTGCCTATTCTATTCCTTCTTCATGATTGAAAAGAGAAAACAAAAAGTCTCATAAAGGACCAAATCTGAAGAATAGTGGAGTGCAGTTCGTAGCACAGTTCGACAATTTTGATCATGCCAATATCAGACATTGTGAACCTTTGTATACATTTGTCTTTGTAATGGAAAAGAATTTTTTAACTTCGTCACATCTATTCAGCTTGAAATCGATCCACCAACAAAGATACCTCTATTTTTGAAAAATCGTTTGGGATAATATGTCCTAATAATCTTTTTAAGGTTTTTTAAAATGTGGAATTTCGAAACGAAGAGGAAAATTTCGTTTCACTTTATATCACTTATAGGAAGCTCAGTCGAACTCAGTCGTTGCTCTAGGTATTGTGGGAACGTCCAATGGAATGATACTCTTAAGAGTTCCTCGAGCCGTCATCTTCGCTGGGAGTGGATTGATGAAGATTCCTCGAACTGTTGTTTCACACATTGAATGTTCTTGCATATAATATTTTTACCTAATTTCCGTACAAATGGAAATAATAATGGTTGGTAATCCTGAATAAAGGAACAAAAAAAAAATGGTTGCGATAGGATAAAATAAAAAGTACTGTTGAGACATATAATCTCAAGTCAAGAAAATCGGCTTGCTCAAGAGAATGCAGAATTACATTCATTGAATTCCGTCAAAATAACAGTTAAACTTAATAACACTTACTTTTTGAACCAAAAACAATCAAAAAATATACAGCCAACTCGATACAATTAGCAAAACTTGTTTTTTGATGTCTTCAGCGCATGGATGCGTGTTCAAACTTTTACAGTAAGGTGCCGACTGAGATAAAACTGAGAGGCAAACTACTTCTCACACATGCAGAAAAGATCCAGAAGTATTGAAAGAGAGGGCATTATAGCATGACAATAGATTGCGTAGTTTTCCGAATAGATTTTTTTGAAATTTCTTGGATCGTACTATCCCATTAGTGCTCAAAGGGTTATATTACACAATCCTGTGATTATGTCCCCCGCCTCTCTCTTTTCCAGGTAATCGATGAAACTTGCGTCATACGAATCCTGGAAAGCGATAGGCTCTTTCATGTCTTAAATGTACCATGGTTTAATATAATGCCGTAAAAACTCACTTGACTTATTCGCTCGAATATGCCCAAACACTAAGGTCATGTAAGATCGTTTTTGGTCAATTATATGAAGTAAACCGATTACTTGATTACTTCCTAATTCCAAAATGTTGAAGAAAGATATGAAAAAACACGTTCGTTTGAAATGTTTACCATATTAGTTAGCTGCTTCATTCGACAATCGTCCTACACTATATCATATATCAGAGCAGTTGTGTGAGTTACATGAATTACTCGGTCGTTCTGGTTATTCCCTCCCCCCCCCCCCCCCTCCAGTCACTGATTACTTGCTCTGACCTCCCATTTCTTGCTTCTCTTTCTACCTATCTCTCTATCTCTGAAGAAATTTTTTTTAAAAATAAAATAATTCTTCCACGATGAGTCAACCAAAATCACTTATACTGCCGTGCAATTCCCAAGTAAAATTCTAAGCATTTGATAATTTCCAATGAGGGTATTCAAGTGTTCCGCAGAGTGTGTAATATTTGACTAAAGATTGTTTTTTTTTACATAGGCACGATACGAATTTCTTTTCTTTTCTGTATGTACATTACACACTGCGACAAAATGATGACCCACCCATAAATTTGAGCTGTTTTTTAAGGAACAGGTATAATTATCTGATGTTTTCTACAAAAATGGTGCGAGAAAATGATGACCCAGGTAACAGTTATGTTTGGAGAAGGGTAAATCAAAAGGATAGTTTCTCTTTTTACTTTACTTTACTTTACTTCTATTACCTCTTCCATTAGTTTTGGAATAGATTAAAACAACAATTTTAAGTTTTTTCTAGCAATCAAATTTCAAATCTCCTGAACAGCATTTTTCAATTCATTTATGGTATAGAATTGCCCTTTTCCTTGATAAACTGTTCTTGCAAGATGACTACAAACATTTTGAATAATATTAAGATCTGGAGACCTTAATGACCATTGCAGAAGCCCTATATCATTTTCTTGAAGAGAATCTTTCATTCCCCTGGCGGTATGAACTACAACTGTTGAAAAATGAAGTTTTCTTCTGCTATCATGTTTTCTTGGCTTCTTATCTCTTTGTCGCCGAGTAGCTGTATATAAAAATTGTTGTCCATTTTTCCAGAAATTAATCGTAAGTTTGTCTTCCCTTTGTAGCCAATTTCAGTCCTCCTGCCATTTGTCGCGCCTTCCGAAACAAACTCCGTTTTCCTGGACATTTCTTAGGTCTGTTTGACCCTCCAGATCTGATTCCAATTTCTCTAGCTGTAAATGTATACTGTTTAACGCCTTCCTCAGAATTGCTCGCTCCTCTATTAGAATTGCTCTTTCAACCCTTGGGGGGAGGGGGGGGGGGCTCTAACTCTGACAGGTCGGTACGACAATGATTCGGTAAACGTACAGCATGCAGAGCCACTGTAGTTATCGTGTATTTTAATCAGTACCCGTACACGACACTGGTCTGCACTGCGCGGTTGAGATGCAACATGCATTCCTTGTCAGTAGAGAGCGATATTTACCAATTTGAGAAGTGAATTTTGTCGTGAAATTACCAAAATGTCTGCTGATTCAGTCCATGACCGTGAGGGAGCTCTATGCGGTATGACATGGACGGCGGGATAAATGTCGTACCGATACTATGTTCCTACCGTACCCACCCGTCAGGGAAGGGCCTTAAAATAATTTTTCTTTCGATCTCTTTTAATTGCTTTCCATTGTCCATTATTACTGGTGATAGCAAAATGACTTTCAAAAACACACTGGTAATTTTATTTTATAACAAGTGCTCTATTTATATCATGTTTCCAGAAACGAGACGAGAAGAACACTGCCCTTTTTATTTATTCTTCTCCGAACATAATTGCGCTACCTCATTTTGTCGCACCATTTTTTGTAGAAAACACCAGATAATTATTCAAAATTTATTTACAAAGAAAAAGCAATCGTATATTCGTATATGAGCATTTTTCATAGATCTTTTTTTACAACAGGCAAACAAATTTACATCTGTACCTGTTCCTTTCAAGAAAATTTTTTGGGTGGGTCATCATTTTGTCACGGAGTGTAGTTAGTACAACTTCCGTTAGAGCTTTTTTTTTTAGAAACGAATCAACAATGTCCCAACTTCTTTCTTCATTGAAGAAATGCATGTTTAAATTGTCCTGTCAATCTGTCGACTTTCCTAAGTTATGGAAACACTCTCTAATCCACATCATAAAAACTTGAACAGTAATGACATAGCTAATTACAGACCAGTTGAAAATCTTTCAACTATTCCTAAAAATTTTGTGGCTATTCTTTGTGGTACGCTCTATCTCCACTTTAAGCTGTTTATAGGTTTTCCCGCATGGTTTTACTAAGGGTAAGTCTACAACTACCAACTTATTAAAGTTTTCTAAACACTGTATGTCTGCCATCGATGTAGAAAAACAAGTTGACTGTATCTATACTGACTTTAATAAGGCATTTGACAGGATTAGCCATAACATACTTTTACATAAGCCTAGTTTGCTAGGTTTTCCTCACCGGTTCCTATTTTTGTTAACCCCTTATCTGTACCGAGCAAGTCTCTTTTCGTGGTATACTATCCAGAAACATTCTTAATATTTTTTGGAGTACCCCAGGGTAGCCATCTAGGACCTCTATTGTTTGTCATTTATTTTTTATTTTTTATTCAAAACTTTTAATTGAAAAAAATAAAATATTGTCAATACTGCCTTGGGCTTTGTTAAGAGGTGGTCTCCTAAGTTTAATTATCCTTTTGTAGCCACGACCCTCTATTACGCTTTTGTTAGACCGATCTTGGAGTATGCCAGTCCTGTTTGGGCTCCATTTTACTCTGCTCTTCGTAGCCTTCCTTGGAGTGATCATGTACTTTTGCCACCTTACACTGATATACTCAAATTGTTCTCCATCGACACTTTTGAAAGGAGGCGTGACATTTCTAGGATCCTCCTTGTATTTGATTTGATTGCTTGCATGGTGCAATGAATTCTCCTGAGGTGTTTAGCCTCCTAAATATCTCTGCTCCTTGTCCCTCCTTGAGAAATTATGACTTTTTTTTATTTGCCGTTTTGTGATACAAATTATAGTTTTAATGAGCCTATTACGTCGATGTCTCATTTGTACCATTGGCATTAGCATGAATTCGATTTATAGTATATGACTAAAACTCAATTAAAGCGTCTCTTGAATTGTCAGCCTACATGATGTAGCTTTTTTCTATTTATTCTCATTTTTAGTTTGTATTATTGTTATTCTATTTTCGTTGTTGTTCTATCTTATTCTTATTATCTAATATGTTATCCTGAAGTATTTGCGTTTTTCTTTTTTCTTTTAATTTAAACCTTATTTAAATTGGATTGTATGTACTATTTTGACATTATTTTGTTTTGTAATAGCATAGATGACACAAGAGCTAGATGTCGCATGCAGTACCAAAAAAGTATACAAATTTTATATGGCTGGGTGGTCCATTCCGGAATGGACCAGAACATTTGAAATGATGTATACGACGAGGGATTCATATTTTTTCGTATCTGAAGTATTGGGGAAGTCGATCAAATGTATACAAAACTACTATTATAAAATCATTTGCATTCGTCACAATCTCAAACATATTATGGTCCATTTCAGAATGCTCTACTCATTTCACAATGTGTATACTCTGCTTTAGTATGGCATGCGACATCTAGTTCTTGTGCCATCTATGGTAATAGTCATCAATGGTTGTGTGAAAATAAAATAAATAAATTGTAAGTCGGAGTCGGAGTTTAATTTAAGAATAAGGAAATGTCTAAATAAAAATAATGAACACTTCTTTTGAGAGCAGCTACTCAAATAATTTATCAAATCAACAACGAAACCATAGGCTGGCTCAAAATTTGCACTCATTTATTATCACCTGATTTCATATATAATTCCTAAAAGTCGAAGGAATATGTAGAACAATTTTTATCTTTCAAACAAACAATTTGGTCATATATTTTACCTAAAGTACGTTGATCCGGGTCACCCTGTGTGTATAGAGGAAGAGCGTAGGTAGAGATATCTCTTCGTTTGTCAACGTTAAATGTTTCTTTCAATACTATCCCACGCATATGTCACAAAATGTCTGATCTTTTTTGATTTACTCAAAAACAAATGCGATTTCATAATAGGCCTGCACCCTGTATATGGGAATATGTAAACAAAAATATTGAATTTATTTAGGTTGTGCCAGAGCTCTTAAGAACAAACATTTCATTCATTATACAAATATTCTCCCTCACAGTCAGCTATTATTATAAAATGAGCATAGATCACAGACGGAGACACATCAGAGAGTATCTATATATTTTCGAGGTAATAAGAGGCCTAGGTACCTAATGAAGATGAATCTCAAATGAACAATAAACTTATCTCAATTAAATAATTACCTACACTTGTCAAAAAATATTCAAATATAATTAAAAGAGAAAATTAAAAAAAAAAAAACAAAGACAAGTTTTTTATCATCCACAAATCAAATTAAAAGCTTTGGAAATTTTTATTTCTTTTTTTAAATCTGCTTCACCTTCAAAATACCAGTTATGTTTATAGTTTATACACACTTATATTAAAAAAAAAAAATTGAACAAATTTAATAAGACAAAAAAGAACAGTTTTTCTGTTGTTGTTGTTTTTGTTGTAGTTGTCATTTCAAATCATAAACTGGTTTATAATACCAAACACATACACACACAGACAGCAGCAACAAATCAGACCAAACAACTAAAATATATACAAAAACCGGGGTAAAACTTGATTTTCCCTTGATTTGTGGCCAAAAATTATGCCGGAGGGGGGGGGGGGGGGGGATAGAAAGAGGCCATTAATTTTGGATGCGATCAATGGCCGATTGCCAATTTAAATATTCCAATTAGTGCTTTGTCTAATTACTTTTATGTGTATATAGCAACAATACATGTTTTAATTTTGTAATTTTGTATTTTTAGTTATTATGAATATTCGATAAAGATTCACAATTAAATAAAAGTAGGTAGGTACTAGCACATGAACTAGATGTCGCTTGCAGTACCAAAAAAGTCTACAAAATTTATATGGCTGGGTGGTCCATTCCGGAATGGACCACAATATTTGAAATTATGTATACGTCGAGTGTTTGAATTTTTTCGTATCTAAAGTGTTGAGGAAGTCGATAAAATGTATACAAAACTGCTATTATAAAAACACTTGCTTTCGGCACGCTCTAAAATATGTTATGTCTTATTCCAGAATGCACTATCAATTTCACAATCTGTATATTCTTCTCTAGTATGCCATACGACATCTAGTCCTTGTGCTATCTATGGTACTAGGTATGTACAAAAGCGACTATACTATTTAGGTATCGGTATATACCAGAGTCATTCTTAATAGGAGGTGATAATCGATTAAAAAAAAATAAAATATAAATAAATAAAACCGAAAAGCCATATGTCAAAACTTGCCAAATTTGTATTGAAAAATTTGTTTTTTTTTTGCACCCTTTTTTCTACACAAAAAAAATATACCTCGAAAATTTCTTACGCACCTGCTCATTTGCTATAGAAAGGAGAACATATCTTTTTCATCCAAACTCATACACACACACATATATATATACATATCCATAAGAATGAGTGGTTTGGTTTTTTATATCGCTTACAAAATAATTGAAAGACGTTCTTTCTGGTGATTTTTGAACAGATGCATCTGGATTTTTTTCTTTCGCATGTGCCCTTGAGCAAATACAAAAATATCTTTTGTCACAACAGCATCCACCATCAGAGGACCAGACCAGAAGAGAGCATTATAAACACCGTAGACAGATTATATATACGAGTATATACTCAAGTATATGCATATATATATATATATAACTACCTCATTGAGATGCTGCTATGCCATCTATCCCGAGAACATTCACCTGCTTAATTTTGGCCAGGTGTGTCTCTTGTTGTTAAAGACATGGGTCCTATCTGGCTCTCTGGATGAAATAACTAATGTGCTTCTTTTTTTCTTTTCTTCTTATTATATTTTTTCCTCTTTTTTTTGGGGAATTTGAAAAGATTTTTCGCTCCAGACAAAACTTGATTCAAATCTTGACAAACTGTGACTAAAGCTGATATGTTTGTAGGTATGCACGCGAGAGATTGCTTACCTGGCCGCCCTCACAAATTTTGCTGGGATTTTTTTTTTTTATTATGAAGTATCAAAATTTGAGTGTGTGTGTATGTATGTATATATATACAGTTAACGCTACATAATAACGTCAGATATTAAGCATAGATTTTTTTTTTAGACTCCAGTTAGTCTTTCATCTATACTATGTGTTGTCTGCCGCCCCCCCCTAGTGCCGCTTTTACGTAAGCAAGCATCCGCCAAACTTTTTAGAGATAAATGAGATTGAGGAGGAGTAGAAGAGCTATTCAGGTGACGTGATTGCCGGCAGCAATTTGCAGGTGCGAATGCTGGACTGAACTGAAATGACACGGACAATACTATATAACAGGGTATCTGAGAGCTATATATAGTTTGCTGTTGGCGTTATTTAAAAATAAGTCAATATTAGCTTCCGGTTTCTGCTTTATTGTGGTAGGGGATAAGATGGGTGATAACGTTTTTGTTTTGTTTTTTTTTTTACAAATAAGATAAAGTTGTAAAAAGAACTTTGTTTCGTAAACATGTCTATATATAAGTACATATCTAAAGTAGCAGAGAAAATGAAATTCATAAAATTCATAAAGGTAAAGGAATCTTTAAAGCTTATACTACTCAGCAAAAACAAAAAAATTGGCAAGTTTGTAGGAATAAATATAAAGTGGTGGGGATATATTGGACGCCGAAAAAAAAAAAAAAAACTAAACAGTCTTTCTACGTAATATTTCCCTGAAATCTTCACTAAAGTTCAAGTAGCCATGTAAGAATTTAGATGCGAAACTAAGACCTAAATACTTACATTTTCTTGCTTGCTTATACATATATTTAGGGTCATTGTCTTGCTGAAATATTGGTCCAGGTGTAATTATTTCCGCGTAAAATGAAATACCCAGAAGAATGTTCATTTTTATTGCCACATCAGAATCTAAAACTCATTTAATCCCCAAATTATTTTTACACAGAAAAGTAAGTATACATGCATATACATATGTACTTAATTTGCAGATATGCTTTAATCAAACTATAAGTGACCCATCCTCCATTCTGTCCCTGTAGACCTGATAATGTCGTCGTCCTATCATTTGCCAATTCATCATCAACGAAAATGTAAAAACTTATAGAAAGAATTGGATAAGGCGCCCATCCTAAATCCTATCAAAAGACTTGACAAGAACTAGAAAGAGAGGGAGCGGATTGATATTCCATCCATCCATGCTTAACTGTTATTCGCAATGTGTTTCTCATCGTTACATATGTGGGACAAGAACTTCGGCGCTGTTGATTATTATGCAGATTCATAATTTGAAATATTTATAATGATATATTTCGTCCAATCCTGAATCCAATAGATTTTCCAATTTCTTTCAAAGATTGGCTGGAGGTTTGAATCTGCTTTTTATAACTCTTCCTTTTCATTAATATGTTTGTTCCACTTCACATTAACTTTGAGTAGGGTAGTGTGGGGCAGGAAGTTCCATTTTTTGAATGGTCATCATTGTCATAAACTTTTAGGTCAAATTATATGATAATTTAATCAAATGAGGAGTGTCTTTTCAAAAGGGGATATTTACGTCCTAATCGTTTTTTCATAAAATCGAAAAAACTGACTGTAGCAATACCAACAGCTTTACAGAATAATAGGAGGGATATAAATGGAAAGGATATGATAAGTTATCTAGAATATATTATTTTGAAAAAAATTTGACTATTACTTCCGGTAATATTGGCTTGCAAAGTTTGGAAATATCCCCTTTTGAATAAAAATCTTTATTATATCCCCTTTTGTTCTGTACCATTTTGTAAATATCCCTTTTTGTGTTGTACGTTTTTGTCAAATATCCTCTTTTGATTTGTACATTATACTAGAATAAAATTATTTAAGCATATTTTTAGTATTCTTATCAGTTTTTATTTTTTAATTCTTACTTCTATTTTTACTCAAAAATATAAAACAGAAACTTCTCCCTTAAAAATTTATTTCGACTATTGAAATCGTACTGTAAGTATCCCTTTTTGAAATGAAACCAAAGTAACAGTATAATAATGTCATATTTTTTAATGTAAATATCCCCTTTTGTTCGGAACAAGGTGTTTTCAAGTAAGATTTCCTATGAGTTTATTGCGTTTTGTTTCGGTTTACAGTGACGAAATCTTGAATTTCAGAGCAGAGAATATAATCTCATACTTAACTTAAAAAAAAAATTAAAATTGTAAATATCCCCTTTTGAAAAGACACTCCTCAAATAATCTTTAGGGTTTCATGTACCAATACAAAAAAATACTTATATTTATACTTATAAAAAATTTAATTATTTTACGTTATTAATTGATTTTAAATGAGCAAGTCATTCGGTACTTTTTACCCCTCTTGCGGGTAAAAAGTTCCACCTGTTGCAACCTGAATAAAGAAAGAATAAAAAGCGAAATCTATAACGTTGTTATCGATATTTATTCATAACGTCAAAAATAATCATAAGTATTCAACACAAACGAGCATTCTAATTTAATATGATAGTCTAACCTTATTTTAGTTGCATCACTTTAAAATTTGGAAAAATCTTTGTAGCTGCATTGCAATTCAGGTTTTTATTAATATTTAAATAGGTAGCTATAACCTTTAGTCATTGTTATCTGTCTTATACCTAAAATTTACTTCCGTGTCACTTTTTACAGCGAACGGTACAAAAACATGTTTTTAGATAGAAAACAATGACAAAAAAAACTTTTATAGTTTTAAGTAGTATCAGAGTGCTCACAAAGAAAGTAGCAATATAAAGGTCCTTACTTTACTTAACCATGATGAACACATTCAGCAAGAAACTAAAATGTCCGACACGACGTTTTTTTACTTTTTGCCAAATTAATAGCACTATTACATGTGCGCTTTTACCTAATGGCTGGCAGCGACTGGTTATGTGACGAAAATTACCCCACGCCAAGTGCATTTCTTGCATGTACGTTCTTTTTTTATTGCGCTTTTATACTACGAGATATTAAAAGTTGCACTTCTTAACCGCGGTACTTTTTACCCCACCCAACCCTATAGGTTGACATAGAGATGCTTAAAAGAAGATTTACAGAGTATCTATGCATCTTTAAAACGTCTCGAGAAGGATAAAGTGTCTTATGTTTCGTCTTCTAATCTAGGGCGAAAATACATGATTGCCACATAAATTTGAAAATTGTATTTTACTTGAAAAATTCTTATTAACTTAGAAGTTTTTTTTTTTTGTGTGTTTATTTTTAACCCCATCTATTTTAATATTGGGTACGCTACTGATTATATACCTACTACCCAGCAAACATTGTGGTGATAAAAACTACAATAAATATTGTGTTGCCTTTTTATTGTCATGGCGATATTTTGACGATAGTCCGCAAAATAAAGTCAATTAGATTCTGGGAAACATTACGATTGGCCTACGAATCGCTTTTTTATTGCATTTTTATTGCCTAGATCGCTGGAACCAGATGTGATGAGAGCGAGGTGTATATAAACTATTATTGAAGAAATGTTATCGTTATCATAAATAAGTATTTCAGTACTCTTCCTTTGAAAATTAGACCTCATTTGGGAGTCGTTATTTCTTCCAAGTGCGGTAGAGTCGAAAGCAGTGAAAAGTAATATATGTGATAAAATATAAAATCCTAAAATACCCGAAACGAACAAAATTTGAAATTTAGTGACATAAAAAATAAAGTTGATTGCAAGCAATTGAATTTAAAAAAAAAAAAACCAAAAATATGCAAGTATTTATCGCCATAACGATTATAAAATGAATCACTTACACGATTCATATGCGATGCAACATTTACCCAAGTTAAACTGAACGGAAGAGATAGATATGCATATAAATTCGGCTACAAAAAATAAATTTATATGCGATAAAATGGCAATTCGCCTGCAATTGAAAAGCAGTGTTTATCGCCATGGCGATCATAACATAATTCGCTTACACTATTCGTATGTCGTGCAACTATTTACCCCTGTCAAGTAAAACGTAAGCGAAAAAGTACATTACTGCCGGTAATAAAAATGCTCGTTTTAGCAATAAGAAATCATAAGAAAGCGATTCGTAGGCCAATCCCCTTATTTTTGCTTGCTGGGCTAGTCTCAAAACAACGTATTCACCGATATATGAATGATGCTTTGATTGAGGACACAATTTTAGTATGGAGACCACATTCGCTGCTTCTCTTGCTAAGAAGCATTTGGTCAGACGCACACTGCGCGAATACACTCTGGTGGAATAGAGGCCTAAACGCACTTAATTGTGTTATACGTTATGTTAGAGTCACATAGAAGTCTTTTATACGAAAATTTGGTTAGTAAACTAGTCATAATGGTCAAAATGTCAAAATCTCCAAAAAGTGCATATAGCATATTGGTTTGACAACGACAATATATTAAAACGCGCCATGAAAGTTTGTTGTGCATTCTCAATGTAGTCGAAGTATAAAATTTAATTTGTTTGTAGACTCAAATGACTATGAGAAGTTTTGATTTGACGAGTATACACAGTGTCCCGTGAACGGTCTGATACCCGAAGGCTATGTATAGGTCATGCTTAGACAGCAAAAAAAAACTATGTGGGGGGGGGATCCTAACTCTTTCGAAGATAACGGGACTTAAAGATATTTGGATATGTTTTTTGTTAAGAGTAGAGGCGACTAGACCTCTAGGACCATGCGGACACCACGACCAGAGCTGATTTATTGTGCCTTCCCCTAAGGTGGTTAGGCAAAATCGAGTCTTTTAACGAGCTCATTTATTGCTCTTGGAGTTAGATTGCAGATTTTATTTAGAGAGATAAGTGTTCCTCCAGTGATTTGCAGCCTTAGACCTATAAGCGCTGGGCACTCACATAACTTGCTGCTAAGTCCAATAAGTTGGCGCGTCTGGAGAAGAAATGAGTTGAAAATTTCTTCGCCTGAAGATCCAGTTGCCTGTTTTCCACCTAAAGTGGCTCTTTGGTAGTCCAAATGTCAGGTAGAGAGAATTATACGGACATTTAGCTTCGGTTTTAGCCAGTTCGTCCGCTTTTTCATTACCGTCCACTCCTTCGTGTGCAGGAACCTCGTAAACCAAAGTTACTTGGTTGTCCCTAGAGAGTAGCTGGAGTTTCGAGTAGCAGCTTCACATTAGTTTTGACTCAAAGACTTAGAGGAAAAATCTAGAAGCACAGCTTGACTATCTGAACAGATGTATAGATGTTGGAGTTCTTGTAGCCCTTTTTTGGGCTTTCCTGAGCTCCAATCTCTATAGCATAGAATTCCGCTTGAAGAAGCACCAAGCGGAATGGATAGTTCCACTTCTTGACCAACCACCAATACAATATATACCATGACTGGGCCCTTCACTGGAACTGGAAGCCTCAGTCTACTATCTGGCTTCCTTCCTTAATGTTTACCTAGTAACCTCTCTCTCAAATGAAAGTCTCTTGGCCATAGTATCTGTTGGTCGTTTATGTTGACCTGCTCGAAAATATTGAGATGACCTACACTGGATGAAGTGCGAACATCTGTCCTTTTCTTTATAAGTAAACTAGCCGCTGCTGCTTCCATCTGAATAAAATAGGTAGAGTGACTATAAGCCAAAAATGGCTTCAAGTGCTCGTTGAGGGCACGATTTGAAGGCCAATATGTTTTTATAAATCACCCTGTAACTTCTGAACGTTACATCTTATGATGACGATTTAAAATTTGTTTGATAGATGATCATTGGAGCTTTTAAATGGTCTATTTTCTTAAGAAAAAGTGCAAGAAACACATAACGGGTTATATTTTGGAAACAAAGTGTGATAGGTCATTTTAAAGCCAAGCTTTTCGGCTTCTTAAATCCAATATGAAAATTTAGTGTTGATGACGTGGTTTTCTGATAAAAATAGTAGTTAAAAAAATTCCGAAATTTTACTCTTTGTTGAATCAAAACGGAAAAGGAAAGCTTATAGATCATTTAAAAGGTCCAATGAATATCTAACAAATCTTATCTTATCGCACTTCTCCTTATCATCTGTTTTCATGAGTCATAGAGCCATGTATGAAATTTTGTGACATATGATCATTGAGGGAAGATGATTAACTACTTACATCATTACCTACAAATTTAAAAAAAATACGACAATATATACCTTATCTACTCAAAGCAAAATGATATTATGTAAATTTTGATATAGATATAGGCGCTGTATATAAATTTTAAGTCATTTTTTTTCTTTTCTTCCATAAAAACTAACAAAAAAATTCTGATAAACTCGAAGAAAATAAAATCGCAGTGAAAAGAATAAATTGTTTGCCTTCTTTGGAAAGTTGATTACTCTAATTCCACGGTTCGACACGCACAACCACAGTTATCTTAGTGAGTAGCGAAAAAACATATGGCAAAGATTAGATTACTTGCTTTCGTGCGTGCGGGTTTGCTTGCCTTAGGCGATATGGATGTATTTGGTGTCCATCTCTTATGTTTTCTTTTTATAGCCATGTCAATTTACAGACCAGACCTGTATGGAAAATATTTGTTTGTGTTTGTTGGCTGGTGAAAAACGCATGTACATATCTCGTTGAAAATAAACTTTTAAAGAAACTTCACATGAAATATACACTTTATACCTGCGAATCTTAGATACTTACTGTATAAAATATCTTTTTAATTATTTCAATTAAAAATTGTTCTTCTCTTTTTTTGTTTCAGAATAAATACAACACACACGCAACGATACAAATTATTGGCAGCGGAGGGGTAAGCTAAAAAAAAAATTGTTTTTGTTTTTATATTTATGTTTAAGAATTAATTTATCTGGAATTTTCATAATTGTTTAGTTCTAGATTGGGACTAGTACAAGTTACTATATATGTATATAAAAAAAAAATCTAAGTCTTTTTTCCAAAACCATTGTTTGCTTTAGGCAAGTCTATGCGATTCTGGTCTGTTGTATACCTACTCCCAGCGGAAAATAGAAGCACTCAAAGATGAATGCAGAGAAAGAAACTGTGAGCACTTTCCCACCGTATCATTGTTATCTTTTTAACCTGATCATATCAAAAAAAGGGAAATTCTCACCTGAAGATTCTAGGGAAGCAGTCATGGAGCGCGTTTACAAGATATGCAGAGGGAATCCAGGGAAAAACGTTATTCAAAATTTCATTTTTCCAATTTGTGTGTTCTGAACAGTGTTGGGCGTAATTTGATTGCAGTGTAAATTAATTAATAATTCCATTACAGTTTAGTCAAATTACAAAGTAATCTAATTAAATTGTATTCGATTACATATCAATCAGATTACTTATGAGAGAATATGTAATCTATCAAATGTGTAATCTGTTACAATATAATTAGATTTTTTTGTAATCTAATTACATTGTAACAGATTACTTTGTAGATTACTTAAAAGTAATTAATAATATAATGAAATGAATTGAAAGAAAATAGTATTGTTCTCGTACGAAATTAGTTTTAGGGAGTTTTATGAAGAATTAGAATACAAATATCTTAAATATCTTAAATGTCTTAAATGTAATCACATTAATTAGATTAACATGTAGTGGGATTAACTTGTAATCGATTAATGTGTAATCAGATTAACTTGTAATCACATTACACGTTAATCGATTACATTATGTAATTATGGAAATGGATTACATTAGTAATCTGTTACAAAGTAATCTGAGTACAGATTACATGGTTAATTGTAGTTGTTAATCATTAATCAGATTACATTTTGCCCAACACTGGTTCTGAAGGCGTCCCATTTCATTCTAAACTTGTACGAATTGCAAACGCATGTTGCTAAACACAAAATTAAAACAATATTGAGCAGCAATCTATTAAAATTAAATGAAACCACACAATACAGCTTATACTAAAGATAGAATGCAAATTCTTCTGCACCTTCAGATGCATATTAGTCATCTTTTCATATATAGCTGAAGAAAAATATTTTTGGCTATGTTAAAGCGCATCCTTTTGCAAGACGAATTTCCATTCGGGCTGTGCCAAGATGACATCTGTTTGTTGTCCGATAAATGAGACAAGAATAATTTTTTACCTCAGCTGTTAGCATACCTTGACACTAAAGTTAGGAAAAACTGTATGCTGCTGTAGCGTGTTCTGTCACTCTTCAAAAACACAATTTTCGTATGGTACCGCCACATTGCTGGCATTGTAGCACAATTTTGTTGCGCACCATTACTCTAATGATTTAAATTTAATGGTCGTGTAAAGTAGGAAATATTACCAAGTTTATTCTAAAATATAAGTTAGACACAGTTATAAGGAGTCATGCTACAATCGTCAGTACTATATATTCTGTTTCCAGCCTTTCTGAACTCAGATGGGATTTTATTCACATATGCAGACTTCATCAATACCATTACAAATTAGTACAAGATTGCGTATTCTTTGAATAAAACTAACAGTAAGCGATGGGACTCTCGTAGTGCTGCAATGCTGTTCATTTGGTTTAAATTCGCAATCTTGTATCGATTTTAAGCTTTATTGATGTAATCTGCATAAGCGGTAAAAATTTTATTGATTTTCTATCGATCTACTTAGGTTCAGTGGGTTCATTGTGCCCCTTGACCTAATGGTATAACCTTTAAAGCCGGCCTAGATCCATCCTGCTTTCCTTACTAGTCTCAGGATACATTTGAACTCTTTACTTTACAGCTCCGCCAGATTTGAAAATAAGTAGCTACCCAATAGCCTACCTCATTTTTTCATCAGAGCGCGACACTTGCAAAGTATACGTGCGCTACGGATTCGATTTCCTCCGAGCTTGCAGTTCCTGCAGAAATTCTTCGCCGCAATACCCAGCCTTTTCTAGCATGGTCCGCTATGGCCCCATGACCTGAAATTACCTCCACTATATTCCTTCCTGATATTTGTTCTATTGTCATTCAAGTGTTCTCTTTTTCTCATCTTGTCATATGCAGGCCATAATTACCTCGCAATACGGGAGGTTTTCCTGCTGGTCCACCAGAGGCTTGCCTTCTGATAGGTGCCCTTGCTGATCTCCTCTTTTAAAGCTCCGATTTCGACCCTCACATAGCCTTTTTTGGCCAACTCATCAGCTATCCCGTTACCTGGAATATCCTTGTGCTCACATACCCAACATAGGGTCATCTTATCCATGTATTCAATTTCCCAAGGCTGGTCTTGCATAACTGCACCAGTTTTAATTCTAGCAGCACAGCATCCAACATCTTGATGGCTGCCTGCCTATCAGTGTATATGCAGATGTAGCGTATGGACTCTGCACATAACTACAAATATTGCCGTCTAGTAAATCGTTGCGAGCTCTGCCTGATCAATCTAAAAACTATTTGAGCATTATAAATTATCAAAGTCAATTGTCATCAAACAATCTCCATTTGCTGATTTCGGACATTTGAAACACTGTAGTCTCCATAATTTTGGTAAGCCCAAAATTGTTGTTAAGGCACTTAAAGTTTGCCTTATTATGGTTCCGAAGTTTGTTTTCTAATCACCAAATACGGATTGTATTAGATGACGTAACTCAGGGTGCGGTTCTATCTTCGTCTATCTTCTTAATTTTCATCACAGTTCATTCATAGTTTTTCGAATTACCTTTGCTCAGTCTTGGGCATTAAATTTTTTTAATTAGATTATCGATTAAAAATTATGATTAAAAAATTAATCACAAGAAAATAATCGTCATTAAATTACTCAATTGTGATCAACTTAATCGTCAATCAAGTATAATGAAGTTCAATCGACAGGTATTATTTATAATTATAATTATTTTTCCGATTGAAATATTGAATTTGAAAAGGTTAAACGAGGGATTTCAAGATAAGGTTATTAGTGTTATTTGAAACAAAAGAAATTAAATTAAATAAAAACAATAAAAACAGTATTAGAAATCAAAATCTAAATTATCATATTAAACATTTGAGATTTCGATTACAGAATGGAAATGGTTTACAATAATATTCACATTTATTTTTTCATTCAAATTCAAACATTGGTAAACAGAGAAATGAGATTGGCTCAAATTTCCCCATACGTTCGTTTGTTTGATCATTACCTAACAAGATTACTCACAAATATTAAAAAATTTTTAAAGTACCAAAAATAATTAGTGGAACATAAAATAAATTAATCATTTTTGAAAAGAATTATGCGATTGACTAGTGTTGATCAATCGTTAATCGTGTTATGCAATTACTTTATGAAATTAATTAATCATTTCACGTCATTTTTTTAAACGATTAAATTTTTAAATCATTATTCCTGAATGATGATTAATAGTAATAAACAAGTAAATGTTTATTATAGAATTTCTTTAAAAAAAAAAAACTGTCCTGGTCACTCTTCACTGCTGTAAAACGGAGTTGGAATTATATAGAGAAGCAGAAGCTGAGTATAAAAAATAATACTCAATAGATGTTACTCAAATTTCACACTTACTCTATGCATCCAACACACATATAGATAAGTCGACATTCGAAATTTTTTTTTGGGTCGTACGCACCTCATTTTAGGCTTGGAGGACATTCGTCCCTCTTAGGCAACATACGCCCCACATTCATCATTTTGGGCAACATACACCAAACATATAAACTAACAATGATTCATCCACATTGTTAATAAAGCTATTTACCTAAACACTACACAATAAGTACCCATCTTGAAATTCAACAATTAACTCATGAGCACTTCAACTGAAAGGGGAATGCCTATTTTAGACCCGACACCTCTAGACATGGGAGATATCTTAAACGATGTATTTTGATACTCTGAACATATTTTATTAACAATATTTATTTTTAATATGCGGGGGGAAGCCTGGAATCAAAGTTTGGTCTAGTACATTTTGGAAAATCGAGTACAGAATCGAGTTCCCTAGGTCCTGAGAAGAAGTTTGAGTACCCACACCCCTATACTAGGAGGCTTAAATAGCTATTTATAGCCATCCCCATTATTTTAGTATTTCCCCCTTTTTTATTCGAACTGAGGTACTAGATTTTTTGGCACCTTAGATCGCCTCTTAACCTGGTAGGGTTATGTTCGATCGAAAAATTTGTTTCAGTGCTCGCCTCCACTTATTACCAGCTAGAATTCGTAGAAGAAAAATTTTCTGCGGTGGCGGTAGGCACGCTCTGCGGAGGGGGGGGGGTACTTTTATACCGCATGTTGCACATCAAATTAAAGGTTTGGTCCAGTACTATCAGATGCTTTACTTTTTTCCCGACTCAGAAAACTTTCTCGGAACGTTTTTGCCGCCAGAATACCCGTTTTCATGGACTGGGTCACATACACCCAGCTACTACATTTCGATATTTTTGAAATTCTTTCTTTCAGAGCCAATATTGCTCTGTTCTGAGCTTTTTTTTATCATAGAAAGTCATTTTCCTCATGTCACCTATTCCGCGCAATCACGAGAAGTAGAAAAATCCACTTTTTCACCCCAAAAAAGTCGCTCAAGCTATATCCGATCGGCAAAGCTTTCCCCCGTTTAATTGAAATAAACATTGTTAATAAAATATGTTCAGAGTATCATAATGCATCATTTAAGACGCATGTCTCGCATGTCTGAAGGTGTCGAGCCTAAATGAAAAGTGGGCATTCTCCCTTATCCTTCTAGATTTCACTTACGACTGTCATTGATACTAAAATCTTTAACAGGCCTTGCCCTTCTTGGTTACCCCTCTTCGTTTCCTTGTTCTAATATCTATTTCTAAACAAGAAACACAGTATATATAACTTAAGAACCTCAACCTGGTGAATTTTGCCAACTGACAATACGAACTTTGACATTTTCTATATAAATAGCATTTAATTGGGATGTTAGCTTGAAAATTCAATTATTTTGTAATAATTTACTACAACAGGAATAAATCTTGATGGTAAATATGTTAACTAAAAAAATTTCCCATAACGTTTTTTTCCGTAAACAATATACTGGCTGATATCAAATGATAACAAAAATTAGCTGTCAAAACTGACAAAATTACAACAGAGTAGAAAGTAGACCTACTTGAGTTCAACCTCAACCTGGCCGACCTCACCACTCACCTGATCTCATTTATTCTACAGAACTGTCAAAGTTGGTGAGGCCGGCCAAGTTGGAAAAGGCAGCACTGTATTTCACACTTTACTCTTTCCTTTTTATTCTAGTGGCTCTAGCTAGCTCAGGTTAGACTTGATCTGTTGACTACGACTTGATTTTAAGTCGAAGTCGACGCTAACGTGAAATTTGTAATTAAATTAAAGCTTCAGCTTCTTTCTTGAAAAAAACCAGAAGTTCCGACTCCTGTGATTGAACTGAAGTTGGCCGCAGCCAATACCAACTTTGCACTTTGAGCAAAGTTTAGTTTCATTCGCAGTCGAAGTTGCAAGTATATCTTGCCACATGCATTTACCATTTGGGCAAAGTCGTAGTCGACTGCTGTAATTCAGGTCTTATTCTTTCTTTGAAGAATCGCCACTCGCCAGCTGCTAGATTACGGCTTTTATTACCCTCATCCGTTTTCACAGAATCGTTCTTATCGACCTAAGTACTTAACTCTTTTTAGTGTAACAATAGTAGCGTGTAATAACATCGCAGAGATTATGGTAAATTGTAGAAATTTGCTGAGTGTTTGACTCCGCTTAAAACTGTTTCCTACATAAGTTGCAGGAAGTTTTATGGTCTATACTTTTTGTAATAGCGCTATTTTTAACCTAGATGTCGCTAGAGAGAAGACATTCTCGAAAAACTAGTTTTCGGTACCGTTTTTTTTTTTTTTTTTTTTTTTTTTTTTTTTTTTTTATAAATATGGAGGCACAGGCGGCGGTCACTCAAAGTCGTAAACTCAGAATATTAATTAGGATAACAAACTCTCCTTAACCTTTTGTACCGAAGGCCTTCTTTTATGTCTTCAATGCCTGGAATATTCGTACCTTTAAAATATTTTCAACTTACGTTTTTTTTATTCCGCACTATGCGAACGTAGGTCACCTTACTATCCTTTTTATTTAAACATTTTATCGAACTTATATGTATATTCTGCAAAGAATGACATAGATTGGAACCTTTGCTACACTCATCATGTTCCCTAATTTTATTGTTGTGCTGCTTGACCTAATAATATATAAAAAAAAAAAACGCCCAAATTAGTCGGATGATTTCAATATGGCAGATGTCATGTTTCCTAAGTACGACATATTTTGTTTTTTTCATGTACCATGAATGCTCTAAGTCTAAGCTGACATGATTGGTTAGCATAGCCAACAGCAGCTTTGTGTGAGTAATTACATTCGTTTTTCTGCCAGCAACATAATTTGCTACAAAAATAACTAACTAGCAGAATGGAATAATTTTTTTTTTTGAAATTAAATAAATACAAAAAAAAACAAAAAACAAATAGCATTTTGAAATAGCATCCTCGAATTCTTTGCTTTAAATTTACGTTCAAAATTCCATACTTTTAAATTTGACGAACAGTGAAAAATTTTCGTCATTTTTTTCTTTTTCCTTTTTAAAAATTGTATGTAGATTGAATCAGTAATCAGGACTACATCGCTTCTGAATATAATTCCCTATTGCGACAAAGAAGTGATCCCTTCTCTGACAGACGCGTCCACCCACTACATATACCTACTTAAAATAAATGGCTATGCCTCCTATTTGTAGATTCTTTCATGATTTATTTATGGAATCATTCAAGCATGAGAGAAATGAGCCTTGAGTTGAATGAAAGTCTGACAAAGTTTCACAAATTTACAAATTCACAGAAATTTTAGAAAGGAGCGCACCATCTTTCTATTTCTCCTCGAAAATTTTCATTTGATGGTAAATAAAATTTGATAAAAACATATGGAAGAGTAAAAATTGATTACAATTTAGATAAGAGAAAAAAAAAAAAAACGAGAAGAGAAGAAGAGGAGAAACCCTTTTTTTTTCCTCTACTTGTTGTGCCTGCCTACGCTTTAAGATTTGTTTTTTAGTCTCCTCCGTTGGATGGAATGACGCAGGATCTTGTGTGGTGACGTGACCAGCACGGAGTATGCTCTGTTCTTAATTCGAATGGATTTACTGCATAGCGCCCCATCAAAACCTCCCAATCATCAAGTCTCACCACTCCCCATTCATAGTATGACATAGAGGATAAGCCGCGCATATTATGCTGCTGCTGCTGTTGGTGTTTACTTATGTAAAAACATATACATATATATATACAGAGTACATGCATGTGTATATCGCCTCAACATAAGTTTAGTTCTTGAAGTGCGCTCTCCACCATTTGAATTGGGTTTGGGTTTAGACTTTTGGGGTCAGAATCATCTGAGAATGTGTCTGAATGTCTCCTCTCTAACTCTATAGAGAATGGATTTTTCTTGGGCGCTTGGAAAAGTATTTCCTTCCATTTCAACCTGTTAGAGAAGAGACCGGCATAGACTAGGTATTGGGCATGCTTTGCTTTGCTTTGCTAGTGGCGATTTTCCACTACCACACTACCGGGTTGATTCCCCTATCCATGTTCCTTCTTTTCTTCTTCTTCTTCTTATTCGCCTTATTGTCGCCGTCGTAGTTCGTAGGTGGCGGCTACAGGGAATTCTTTATGCTAAAAGAGAATTGTCAGACGCCGACTTTCTTTTCTATTTTTAGGTACGAACGATGCTCGTTGTACACTATAGTGGTTGGTTGTTTTTGCGACTATATTTAGCCCCCATGCCATGAGATGGTTCTAATTAACTTCGGCTTCTATATCGATTGCATAGAGGTGTACACCCCCCTACAGTACATACCTAAAAAAAAAAAAAAAATAAAAATTTATAAAGATTATCAAGCAAAGTTGCACAAGAGAATTTTCTTATCTAGGTAGGTACTGCTGCTGCTGGTGCTGTTGATGCTGTTCTTATTCTTGGTCTTGGGGTCTTTAATAAGAGACTTTTCTCTCTGATTTGTTAAAACACAACGTAAAACATGCAATCATAATTTAATTTTAATTTTCTTTCATTTTTTTTTTTATTTATTTTTCCAATGCCTCTCCGGCTTCACTTGACTCTTCTCTATAATAATATAGCGGTTTATACCGGAGGCTCTAGGCTATATAATAAGATTAAATTGTGGTGTAATTTGTTTTCCATCTTATATAGGTAGGTAGTCAAGCCATACGTACATGC
The DNA here is from genome assembly GCA_963924295.1 of Dioctria rufipes. Lineage (NCBI taxonomy): Eukaryota > Metazoa > Arthropoda > Insecta > Diptera > Asilidae > Dioctria > Dioctria rufipes. The sequence goes on from OZ002740.1 coordinate 29,562,935, forward strand.
AATAATAATAATAATCTGGAAATTTACTTTAGAACGTAAATAGCACCTGCAATTTTACTATGCTAATAAAGCACACGACATTTTAATTGCTTGTTGCATTTTACGTAATGATAATAGATATATTAATAGAATCTATAGTTGTACGGTCGTTAGAAAGTATTTATTGTGTCGGGATTTTTTATGTTTTTATCCAAGATTACTGTATATTTGCCTACTTGCTGCATATATGCTATATAATGTACGTACATACATACATGCAGAATTTCTGGGTATTAAAAAGTTCAGAGAGCTCAGAGTAGATTTATCAAAATGATTAAGCTTTCGTGGAATGTTCCACTTGTTTTAAGATGTGATTCATGAAATTCTTGGCATCCACGCAAATACATTCAATCTCGAATAATCGCGATGTTTGTGTGAATTTAACAAGTCCAATTACCTAGGTACCTACCTATCTACCTACCTACTTACTTATCTGAATTGACAATGTGTATAGGTATGAAAGTATTACAACGGAAACGAGGTCATAAAAATAATTTTCAATTAATATTTTTTTATTTATACTTAATGTTGGTATAAACTAAAATTAAGTGTTGAAGTTATTATTATGAAGCGGAAAATTCTTAATCAAGGTTTTACGATTTCTCTAGACTTGATTGATTATGATGGGGGGTTTTTTTTTTTAGGAAAAAATTGATTTTCTGTGGTAATAAAAAAATAATCTTCCGGCTTCTCTTACTATATTATTACTATAGTTTTTTTTATTATTCATTACCTACTATTAATAATTATTCTCTCTGAGATAAAGGTGTTTTTTTTTTATTTATTTAATCAACTTTATTAAATCTGTTTTTACTTTTTACTAGTATTAAGTGAGTACACATACATATGTATGTATATATGAAAATAGTCAGTGAGACTAATTTTTTAGTTTTTGACAAATGTCGTTTTGATAATCTGTGTTAAATTTCGAATTTTCAAAAATGTATTGAAAAATAAATGAGCAGTGTCTTTTCAAAATGGGATATTTACAATTTTCATTTTTTTTAAGTTAAGTATGAGATTATATTCTCTACTCTGAAATTCAAGATTTCGTCACTGTAAACCGAAACAAAACGCGATAAACTCATAGGAAATCTTACTTGAAAACACCGATCAAAAGGGGATATTTACATTAAAAAATATGACATTATTACTGTTACTTTGATTTCATTTCAAAAAGGGATATTTACAGTACGATTTCAATAGTCGAAATAAATTTTTAAGGGAGAAGTTTCTGTTTTATATTTTTGAGTAAAAATAGAAGTAAGAATTAAAAAATAAAAACTGATAAGAATACTCAAAATATGCTTTAATAATTTTATTCTAATATAATGTACAAATCAAAAGAGGATATTTACAAAAACGTACAACACAAAAAGGGATATTTACAAAATGGTACAGAACAAAAGGGGATATTATAAAGATTTTTATTCAAAAGGGGATATTTCCAAACTTTGCAAGCCAATATTACCGGAAGTAATAGTCAAATTTTTTTCAAAATAATATATTCTAGATAACTTATCATATCCTTTCCATATATTCCTCCTATTATTCTGTAAAGCTGTTGATATTGTTACAGTCAGTTTTTTCGATTTCATGAAAAAACGATTAGGACGTAAATATCCCCTTTTGAAAAGACACTCCTCAAATATGATACTAAATATGTTTTTACGTGATCAAAAAATAAGGTGAATTTTTCATTTAAACTTCGCAGGTAACTATGAAAATATTAAATATTTTTTGTTTTTTTTTATTGGTAGTAGTGTCTATGACATGTGGCTGTGTCTATGCCATTGAATAAATAACTAATAAGGAAACGGCATATCGTAAGAAAACCTAAACCACTCTGCGAAATGTTTAGTGTACTGTGTTTGTATAAGTTTTGTCATGGCAGTAATGAAATCATGACATTTTGAAGGGGGGCATTTTTTATAATCCAAATTGCTATGTAAAATAAACAAATCTTTAGCACCCCTTTATTTTCAGATAATATTTCTTGGCGTTGCCTTTGTATGACTGACATAATTTAGGCACCCCCCCCCCCCCCCCCCCCCACCCCTCCGATCATAGGTTATACTGTCATTGAATTGCTTAAACACGTACACTGTATTCGCATAGTACCCCGCCTCCTTATTAGTTATTTATTCAACGGTCTATGCACAGTTTCATGTCAATATTACTATGTTTCCATGCAGAGTTCTATCCGAATTGGATTCGAATTAATGCTCATGGAAACGTGAATTGAGTTGAGTTTCGTTCAATCCATGTTAACTCCATGAAACCAGTCGAGTTGAGTTGGGTTTTGTGTATATATTAGCTAGAATTAGTTAGAATAGTGCAGAATGGGTGTTTTATCCAACACAAATTCGGCTACTTTGTATGTTAACAAGTGGTACAAAAACAAGAAGGCCGAAAACGAGTTCAAGATGAACGAACAGGGCTCCAGACGACCATCAATACATATCTTCCGATGACAGCTACATCAAAGATATTAAAGATTTGCTTTGCCTCAGACGTGTCAAATCTCTATTGATTCCAAAAACACTAAATTTTTTAGAAAAAAAAAAAAAACTCCCACCGTCCCCACGGTATTAGTTCTTCGAGCACATTTCACCAAAAACTCGACCCATATTGTTCCACAACCACTGTATTCACTTGATTTAGCACCGTGCGACTTCTTGCTGTTCAACAAACTTAAATGACCGCTCCGGGGATATCCTTTCGACTCGATTGAGGAGTTAAAAGCCAAATCGAAGAAACTGTTGAAGGCCAGTCATTCCGGAAAAGACTTCTCTGACTGTTTTGAGGATAGGAAAAAACATTGGCATATTTGCATTGTGTCGATTGGAGGGGGGGGGGGGGGGGGGGGTACTATGAACCCGATGAAATTGATTTGGAAGTATAAATAAAGATTTTTTATTGAATAAACAAATTTACACCTTATTTTTTGATCACTGATCAGTAGTACGTCACGAAAAAGAACGTAAATGATCCCACCTAGTATAGCACAAACGGAATTTAGTAGGCGAAATTAACATTTTAAATAAAAATTTAATTTTTCCAGTCTAAAATTTAATAAATATAAAGCATACATATATAAATTTATTCGTATAGAAAAAAGAAATTCTTATCTAAAAAAAAGCGAATTATAAGAGTAATTTTAATGGAAAAATTACAAATGCCTATATTCCTACCCACTAGACCACGTTTATCCCAATTGTAGAGGGGGAATATCATCAGGGTTGACCATCCTTTTGACTTTTGCCCATAACTTCCATTTAAAAAAGAATCTGGTATAATTCAAGAACATCTTTGGAAAGGTCTGGGAAGAAAGAGCACTTGCTAAACATCACAAATTAATTGGGTGAAAAATTAAAAAAATATATGCATTTAAAAAAAAATTGAAATGTTGTCAAAGTCAACCAGTGCTGACAAGGTTGGCCCATCGCTGAAAATCGACAAAATATATACTGAAATGATTGTAAATGACCTGAAAACCAACATTTTTGCGAATTTCCTGTTTTTTATTCGATTTATCAAAATTTGAATGGCAAATTATTCGGAAAGACATTTCCGGCAAATGTAATAGCTTATCGTTATATTGGCACACTTAAAATTCATTTCTCTGTTGCATTGTCCGAAAAGGACTTTTTCTGCGCTTTTTTGAAGAGGCATCTCTCTTTAGCTGGTGTTTTATTAGCGGATTTCCTTGGAATTGATGCTGGATGTTTTTTGGGCGTCTTCGAGGTACACAATCACAGTGGGCCAACCATAACTACACAAAAATTGGCCAACCTTGTCACTAAAACGCTGTTGGTCGATATAATTGACAGACCAACCCTGACTATATTCCCCTACATATATTATTTGTTGTTCTCATTAAAAAGTCTGCTGTTTTTAAAATTTTCGTTAAAGACCTGAAGTCCCATCAGATCAGGCATCTTCAGAGACCTACATTATCTAAAATCCCACGGAACATCTTTATCATCAACTTTTAAGGTTTTTAGATCTGTGATGATATAGGTACACACATATTCCAACTGTAAAAATCTTGAATTTTTGTAATTGGTAAATGGATACAACATTCTAACTCGACTTGATTCGGCGCTTTTTCCTATCAACCCTCCTTTCGTCTTTTCTATACCCATCCAATTATTTATTGACGATATACAGACTGCAAGATATCCCTAATTAATAAGTTTTTGACTTTTTGACAAGGTCGTGACGTCACTTAAACTAAATTTGTATGGTAGGTAATTAGGCGGATTATTAGCGAACTTCCCCCGCTCCTTAGGCACACAAAAGTGAAATGGGCTTAGAATATTAGAGGAGTGAGCAAACAGAACAAATTATCCCAGTATGATATTAATAATTTACGTTACTTTTGATGCTTTTTTGAAAGAACAGTGATTGAAAATAGAAAAAGTTCAGTATAGCGGACACGATTCCGTAAAAAAAACGACAAGCGGCCGATTCCGGACATGTGTGTCCTTCTATTCGCCCACTCTTCATTTGTAAGATTTATAAAAGCACACAAAAGCTTTCGCAATATGTAAAAATCTTAACTCAAAAATATCGTACCTACATACATATAACAAGAGCCAAAAGACACGTCAACACATGATGGATGCGCTTTTCTATAATGGACCGACAGATTGTAGCCCTAATTATTTTTCGGCATATAGAAAATATATCTGATTCATGAAACGGAAGCAGCCATTTTTCTCACATTTTCTTGAAAGGAAGAAAAACTAAAACCAGGATTTAGTCAAAATTTGTCATCAGTCGGTATTTTAAAAAATTTCGTCTTGCAAGCAACGATTATTTTTACATTTTCAACGAAGTTATATTTCTTGGTGATGTTTTTTTTTTTGTTTTTTTTTTTTTTATGAACTTTCTATTTTGTACAAATGGACCTAAAAATGAAAAATTAGAAAATGTTAAGATTTGAAAGTGAATATTTTCTGTTGTGGAAATCCAATGCAAAGAATAGAAATTCTTTTTATACCTATATATCTAAAATTATGCTTATTTTTCTATTAGAACAAATTTAGAGCATTCTGCAGGTAAATATATGTATGTACACATTTACACGGTACATACATAGAACAAATTAATTGAGCTTTTCTCTTTTCCTTCCAGCTAGAGTGTACTGCGCAGAGTATTTACACATAATTGACTTAATACATAAAAACTCTTCCTAATGTCTAAATTCTCTGAATTATGTATCTAGCTGGAATAAGAAAAGGTTCACTTTTATGTTTTTCTCTACATAGTGCGTGTAAATATGTAAATGCTTAAAATATCCTCCTACCTAAACTCTGATATATATACATACATATGTATTATATATTTACTTCACGAACCCGGCTAACAAAATCTGATCTTTTGGCACAAACTCAAAATGCGAAATTCCTTTGAATTTTATCAGGTGCGAAATTATAGAGATATTTTTATTGTCATTTCTTGAAATTGTAAAATTATTAAATTCATTTCCTAAGAAGAAGACTAAGATGTAACGGGGTGCGGCTATACTTAATAATAAATTTATTGATTCAAAATTTTTCTTATAAATTTTTTCTAAAGACATTCGTGGCCGGCCTCAATTAGCTTTCAATTAGCGAACCAAGAAATTTTAAAAGTGGATTTTTCCAAGCAATTTCTTTTCTTTCTTTATGTCAAACTGAAAAATAATTTCAGAGCTGGAAGAGCTATTTTCGAGTGCTGTTGGCTTGTTACTTTTAGACCGGGTGACACATCACTTGAAATTCGAATTCTTAAAATCTCATCTTAAAATGATATTATCACTTTCATTTTGGGGAGATTATTAGGAGTGGGTATCTTCTACATACATATACATATGTATACGTCGTATCCATCGGTAAGATAATGGCGAGAAATTTGAGAATAAGAAATAAGTTGCTGTAGTAGACAGCAGTAGTAGTAGTTATATATTGTATCTAATATCATGCAAATATTTATTTCAATCAGAAAATGATTCGAAAACAATTGCAATGCAGTTGAGACTTCTATAATAAAGTTAGTGTAGATTGAAACTCTTATCTTATTACCTAAATCTTAATAATCCGATGTACTATATATTATCATCGACCGGTATACCTCAGGGTTCTGTTCTTTCTCTTTTTTTGATTATTATTAATTATCTGCTCTCTGCCACTTTCAATTACATCCCTAGTTTTGCTGTCGACAATACCCTTGACTTTGCTTACTCCACAGGAAAATTTGTATTATCTCACTCATACCCCATAATCCCCTACAGTTTTTTCATCTTACCATGTTGTATCTAGCTTGGATCATATAAAGCATTCCCTCAGCTTTACTTAATAATAGACATATTATAAAAAAAAAATACAAAATCTTGAGTTCCGAGGATATTAATCATCTTAGCGAAGTTTTCTAGGAGGTTGGGTGGAAGATGATAAAGGTTTAAAATAATCTAATTATGTTAGAAAAAGTCTTTCAGCTCAGAAATTAACCAATCCATAGTTCATGCTTACATGTACATTTTTATGAAGCACTCACTTGCGATTCAAAATCACTTCACCGCAGTAATTCCCAATCACGTGTTCTTGATATCCTGCGCCCTTCTAACGCTTGTTGAAATTATTACTTTTCTAACGTAAAAATCGTGTAACAGTAGCGTCAGTAACACAGCTTGTTGCTAGGGGGGGCACAACCAATGGGTAAATGCATTTCATCACTTTCCATGCTAACTTATTTACATATTTCTATTTTACAACACAGAAGCCTGGTACACTCGGAGGAGTGAGGTGTGAATCTATTAATTTAAATAATTTTTTTTTACGAGGAAAGCCTACAGCCACATAATAATTCATTTTAAATTCAAGAGGAAAAAAAATGTCACATCACATAGGTAACTGGTGAACCTTTATGTAAGATACCTACACAAAATCCTTAAAGAGGTTTCCTTTACAACTTTAATTTAGCCCACTCAACTTCTACATCTTCTGTCATCATTACGCATACAAATAATTGTCGTCCCTGTTTACTACTCCTCCTCCTTAAAAAGTCAAGGAACCTTATTTCGCTGTAAATTTTATTTATAGCGCACACTTAGCATCTTGTTTAAATTTTCAACTTTCTCCTTCCATTTCCCTCAGGAGGAGTTAATACCTTAAGTAATACTTTTGATGACAAATTTATGTTGCCTCCAAAGAAGCTTGCTCCCTGTCTATCTACTTGTTGTTGTTGTTGTTGTTGTTTTTTCACTTTAAAAAAGTTATTATGACTTCGTGTATAAACACTCTTTCGGATGCTAGTCAATAAGATTACATAGGTACTTCACGTCGCATCGCTAGCATTATTTGTTCAGTTGCTCAGGCCAGATGTATCTTTAACGCATGCTCTCTAGTAGGAATTTTTTCATCACATTTCACAACTTCAGCCCTGCACTTGATAGAAACCTTTACAATTTCAAGTCGCTCGCAAGTATTCATGTGTGGTATGTGTGTGTGTATTGGAAATCATGAAATAGCATATGAAACAGAAGTCGACACTTCTTTGCTTGCTACTACATCCTATTTATGTATGCATGCATATGTGAATATTAATCCTATGGAGTGTGCGCAGTTGCGGATGTCAGAAAATTTCGGCCATGAAAAAGACCATTGTGCTGTATCCCCCCACTCCAGAGTATATTTAATTGCATTCCATCCAACAGTTCATTTCTCTGCCTTCAGTTATTTTTATTTTTTTCTTCTTTCATTGATGACACTTATTTTTTATACAAAAGAAGATCACTGCTCCTTGATCTTTATTTCAATTATAGAACTTAACTAAAATATAATTTTTAACTTTTCTTTCTTCTTCGTCTTATTCTTCTTCTTATCAATAATTGCTTGGACGCACGAAGAGAAAAAATTATTTCATCATAAATTCTTTCGAGGTCTTCACTTTTACAAAAAGTTGTGTGCGCAGGTCTCTCTTTCTTAAGGAAAATATTACAACAACCAAAAAAAAAACCCGAATAATTTTATTTCTTACTAAAGTCCGATAGTAGTAGCAGTAAAATAGGTGTATGTGTGCAGTATAACCGGATTTTTGGCCAATTGATTTTAAAAGAAATATTTAGGTCAATTGCTTGTCCGATGACTACAAATAAGCCAAAAGAAAATTCGCCAATCACTATGCGAATACAGGGTACAAAAAAAAAACAATACTCACGCAGCTATGCTTGTTCATACTTATAAACAGCTTTCAAAGCACACAGCAAATTACAAGAAGCGGCAAAAGTAAATGGGACTGGGAATATGCGGTCGATTGTCAAGTTTACCAACGCTACCGCTTATACCGCCAACACCATCTTTTTTTTTTTTGTCGAAATGATGTAACTTTTTGGCGTACTTTTCTTAACATTTTGTGCGAGCTTTCAAATAAACTTGGCCCCCTCGATTCATACATAAGTAGTAAGTGTAAGTAGTCTATTCAGTTAATGTTTGATTTGCCTTGCCAGGTCCGCCCAATTTTTATATCTGCACATGCCCGCCGCCGCCGCAATACATATTGTATTTAGGTGAGGTGAGAAAGTCGATGCGTCGTATACTTAACATATATATCCATGAATGACGACGACCGACACAGCCAGACAAGATGTACGAAAATGAAAGCGCGATAATCAGAGATTTTTGCATATTTTTGGTTTTTTTCGTTTTTTTTTTTTGTACATTCCGGAAATTTCTTTGCCAATATGTAATAATAATTATAATAATATTAACACTGCACACACCTGTTGAGAGCAGCGGCGTATCTAGGTTGAAACATTTAGGGAAGCGAACATATTAAAAAAATGCGTTATACTGTATAAAAATAAATTTTATTTCAATAAATATATTTAAAGGAAAAAAAAATCAAAACATAAAAATGTTTTTTGTTTTTCGTACTTGTTACGGCTGCATATCATTAACTGTAATATACAATAATGAATTATCTGCAAAGAGTCCTAATTTATAGTGGCCCAGAATATTACCCACATAATTATATTAAAAAATAAGAAACAGTAATGCACCCATGATAGAATCTTGTGGTACTCCTAAGGCACAGTTTATTGTTCCTGACATAAATTCGTTTACTTCAATCCTCTGTGATCTGTTCGTTAGATACAACCGAAACCAAATCACTTTCCTTCTTTTCAGTAAGTACTTATCTAATTTGTAATGAGTATATGTACGAGGGTGGATCAGTAAGTACCTGTGTTTGAAGGTAGATGGCGCTGCTGAGGAATACTACTGTTACCATTGTATACTGTCAACTATATCAAATGACAGTACACAAGCGTTTTGAATGAGTTCATAGTTTAATTTTGAATTGATAGGTATTTGTGTTGAACGTGTTTGGTAGTTTACGCTACAATGGACGATGAACAGTATCGATCGGTGATTCGATTTAAATTTTAGAACAAGAAAAGTTGCGATGAAATAAAAGCGAAGTTAGATGCATTTTATGGGAACATTTCGCCATCTATAACAACAGTTAGCCATTGGTTTAATGAATTTAAACGTGGCCGCACGTCTGTTTTTGATGAGGAACGCCCAGGCCGTCCATCAGTCGTGGTGACCGAAGAAATCATGGAAAAAGCTCATGATATGATTCTTGCTGATCGCCGATTAAAAGTGCGTGAAGTAGTGGAGGTTGTAGGCGTTTCTTACGGATCGGCAGTCAATATTTTGCATAAAAAGTTGAGATTGAAAAAGCTGTTGGCCCGATGAGTGCCGCGGTTGCTCACGTTGGACAACAAACAGTAGTGTTTGTGTCTTTTCAAGCAAGATCCGCAGAAGTTTTTGCATCGGGTCGTAACCCAGGATAAAACCTGGATTCACTATTATAAGCCAGAAACCAAGTAGCAACTAAAACAATAGACATTTCCAGGCGAATTTGTCCCGAAGAAGTTAAAGGTGGTTCCATCGGCCGGGAAGGTTATGGCTACGATTTTCTGGGATAATCCACATCGGCTTTCTTGGTGAGAGGTAAATGATAACAGGCGAGTACTATAGTCAGTTATTGAACCGTACTGTCCAAAAATTGAACGAAACTAGGCCCCATTTGACTAAGAAAAATGTATTGCTACACTACAACAACGCACCAGCTTACTCAGCCTGAATCGTTGCGGCCAAATTGCATTAACTTCGTTACGAACTGCTGCCGCTTCTGCCGTACTCTCCAGATCTGGCTCTCTGTGATTTTTTCTTATTTGCCAACATGAAAACGTAGCTCGCAGGAAAAAAGTTCAGTGTACACGTGAGAGATCATCGGTGAAACAGAAAGCTATTTCGATGCATTTGAAAAATAGTGTTTTTATAAGGTTTAAATGAATGGCCGGAACGTTAGGAGATGTGTATAACATTAAAAGCTGACTACGTCGAAGAGTAAGAAACAAATTTGCCAAAAAGTCTGTGTTTTCATTCCTAACAAGGGTACTTATTGATCCACCCTCGTATATTAACCGTCTTAAAAGTCCTCTTCATGCCTAGGAAAATAGCGATAATAAATTTGCGTTCATCAATAGTTTGCTTCCATTCCATTATTAGCCAGTTGAGAGCTGTTTCAAAAGAATTCTGCTTTCTAAAGCCTAACTGGTAGTATACAAAAATAATGCTATGCTATGTTCCACATATTTAATCGGTTATAGTAGAATTACCTATTCCAAATATTTTCAGTTAAAGGAAGCATAAGGTTTTCGCATAAATTTCATTTTTCATATTTCATTTTTTATATACGTAGGTACGATAACGAATTCCTAAAACCTCCGGAAATTAGACAGTCGACAACATAAAGGTGGTGGCTATGTCAAGTAAAATAGGTCCGATGACATTTATATTGGCGGTCCAACCTTCTTCTTCTGAACTAAAACCATTTTATTATTTTGATGAGTAGAGTATTTAATCTTTATAAAGCTAAGGAGCCAAGCTTAAAATTACGGGAAGACCATTTTCCTGTATGGATAATAAATACCTTAGGTTCTATGTCTACAGCATATTTAAAATCATTGTCTTGTCCATTTTTATCTATCATTTGTATGTAATAGAACAGTGTTGGGCGTAATCTGATTGCAGTATAATTTAATTCCATTACAGTTTAGTCAAATTACAAAGTAATCTAATTAAATTGTATTCGATTACATATCAATCAGATTACTTATGAGAGAATATGTAATCTATCAAATGTGTAATCTGTTACAATATAATTAGATTATTTTGTAATCTAATTACATTGTAACAGATTACTTTGTAGATTACTTAAAAGTAATTAATAATATAATGAAATGAATTGAAAGAAAATAGTATTGTTCTCGTACGAAATTAGTTTTAGGGAGTTTTATGAAGAATTAGAATACAAATATCTTAAATATCTTAAATGTAATCACATTAATTAGATTAACATGTAGTGGGATTAACTTGTAATCGATTAGTGTGTAATCAGATTAACTTGTAATCACATTACACGTTAATCGATTACATTATGTAATTATGGAAATGGATTACATTAGTAATCTGTTACAAAGTAATCTGATTACAGATGACGTGGTTAATTGTAATTGTTAATCATTAATCAGATTACATTTTGCCCAACACTGTAATAGAACATATCCCAGCAAACATTATGATACGATATCGAATCGAACACGATTAGTTAAGGTGAACTAAGACTTCGATCTCGAAGTCGTTTTCGATTCGATGTCGTTTTCGATTCGATGTCGATCCGAAAAAGAGAAAAAAAAGAAACGCTATATCGAGTCGTAAAAACGATTCGATTCCGATTCGTTTTAGCGAGTTTTCTTTGAAAAAATGAATCGATATCGAAACGGGTGAACGAGTTATAATAATATCTTCATAATGATTTTCTTGAAGTAAAATTAAAGAAAATTTTTGTTGCTATCTTTGACAGAGATAGCATAATTTTTGCTGACAAAAATAATACCATTCCGACAAAAAAACCACTATCGACGAGAGTCAGTCAGAAATGAAAGAATTTTCTGAAATGCGCATGAATTTCGCAACGGAATAAATTCTCAGAACTTACAATTTCTACTTGACTCTTCAGAGTAAGGAAAAACTCGGCGTATATTTAGTTAAAATGAAAAATTATCGAAAAATCAGATCAGCAAATTGTGTTAAGTCAAAACTAAAGGTTTAGTGTTTGGATCTCTAGTTTTTAGTTTACTTATTAAAAATTTCCAAACTTGTGCCGAAAATCCTGTAGGGAAGCAATAGCTCATAATTGGGTGGATAAGCTACTTATATATCAGCAACTTTATATCTTTCGAGATTTCCTGATGGTCAGTTTGGTATAATTGTTGAATTTCAACATATTTCAAGATATTTGGTGTTTTTTGAAGGCTGGAGCTTGTCGTTATTGACTTTGATTTCGATATTATCGGTATTTGTGACGATATTACTGGGTCTTCCCTTGGTGGAAGGGTTTCTGATGCAAATCATTTCCGATTTGCTAAGATTGATTTTGATTCTCCATTTTCTGTATGTAAAACTTGTCGAGTTTGAGGATATGGCGTTCCTCTTTGGTAGCGGCGAAGTTGGCTGAGCAGAAATTGTCATATGTAGAGATTAGAGGGATCAGCATAGAACAGTGTAATAGAGTTTGAGTCATTGGCAGGATTATCATAAGTATAAAAAATGAAGAGAGTTGGTTCGAGAAGCGAACCTTGGGGGACACCAGCTCTGACTAATGCTGATTGCGACATGGTGTTCTCGAGTTCTAAATTCCTGGATAAAAAAAAGCTATGAATAATCCGGGTAAGATAGGGCGGGAACTCGAAATTTATTATTATGGAAAAAATTATAGATTTAAGATCGAAAATGGGCTAAAGCAGGTAACTCCTTGGTAGGGTTTCCGTACACAAATTTCGTATTTCACTATATGTTTTGACACAGCCTGAGAGCGCGTTGACGTAGAGAGCAGACATTTTGTACATAAAATTATTATTATTATTATTCAGAACATAAAATCCAATGAAATTAGTTAAAATTATTTTTACTATACGACGAATCGTTCTAGAAATAGATGCAGAGAACTACTTTAACAAACTGGCGCACTTGAAATTGCGAAATTACACACGGGCATTCATCTAGACTAAAGGGTATAGTAAGATTTGGGCTTACACCAATTCTAGCTTTTTTCCTTGCTTTTAGTGCATTTAAAATTTAAGAAAAACGACAAATTATAGAGGATTAGATATTTTTCTTCAGAATAAATAATGAATATCTAGTTATCATAAATATGATGTGTTTACGACAAAAAAGCGACAAATATTCATCATTTTAGATATTTTGACAACATATTCGTATTTGTTAAGTAAGATTTCACGAAAACTTTTACATAATTTGAGCTGTTTTTTATTAATTTTTTTTTTTTCGTACAAATGTTCATTTCGTGGAGTCTAGATGATACACTATTTCTGATCATACCAGAGTGCCTAAAATCTTAGATACATAGCGCTCCTAATAAATAATTAACTAATGACTCATTTAGACTCATTTCTTCAATTAAGCTGTACTGTCAAACTGGTGCTATATGTCTAAGATATAATATTTGCTCTTATTTAGTAGGCTACTATTTTTCAATCTTATCCATACCATCGCGTTAACGACAAATAATACCATTGATATGTATATCCAAGACCATCTTCGATGGGTTTGTTTAATTAAAGAAGAGTTTTTTTTTTCATACATTCTACAAAACATTTTCTTTTCTGTATTTTACTATATTTTGGAAAAATTTCCAATTATTGTTATCGGTAAAAAATTATCTCTAATAAATGGCATTTTCGGTTAATAACCGCACCACCAAATTTGATGATAACTAAGAATTCGTTAAAATTTGATTCTGGATGTTTGATTGTGGCTTATAATTGTTGTGGTGTTATTAAAATTAGCAATGAGCAATTTTTAACAGTAAGAGCAATTGTCAAATTCTAGATATTTCTATTAAAAAAAAAAAAAATAAAAAAAAAAAATGTAGACAGAAAAGACAACACTCAGACTAAAACCAAGCCTTTGACAAAAACAAAGAAAATGGAAAATTTTGTTTTCATGGAATTTTACTTGAAATCTTGGTGAATAATAATAATAATCAAAGAATGGCGGCTGAAATCTTTAATTATTATTATTGCGGCATCTCAACTCAAGTATTTATTTCCTGCGATCAATTTAGAGTATTATAGAAAAGGTATTATTACCAAGTAATATTGTTGTCAGCATTGATAAGAAAATGTTGCTATCAATAATATTTATTGATTAAGTATATTACTGATTGTTAAATAATTGCAATCGAGATAAATAAATACATGTCAAATAAATAAGTAGTACATATAATCATATAAATGCACATAGCAAAAATACGTATCAGAATTAATTAAAGAATCAACAAATCAGCGTTATCACCTTTCTTTATCATGTCTTATTACCTTTATAATTATTGTTGGCGAAATTTTATTATTGTTATAAAGAGATATTATTATTATATGTAATTGACGAATTGTATGACAATGAATTCTGAAGTCAAGTTGATTCTGTCATCATCTAGGGGAAATAATTCAAAGCTATTGTTTTGATCAATATAATTGCATTTATTTGGAAAATAGTTAAATATTTGTAGATGTGGTAGTAAATAGTTCTCTATTTCGCATTGTTCGAGTTAACAAGAATCATGGAATTTGCCTAAATTTATTTACGTTGCAACAAAAGTATTACACTTACCACCAATTTGTCGAATATCTCGTTCTTTGAAAGTTCACAACTAAATATGAAGGATAAAAAGATTTATATTTCACTTCAGCTTCATACTCTTCTGATTTCGCTTTAGTCGCCATAAATTTACTGTAACATTTCAATGTACATATATGAAATTTATTGGAAATACTTTCTTTAGAATTTTTAAGCATTATTGCATTAGAAATTTATGTTGAATTCCATGTAAGTAGAGCCATAGAGAGTTTTGCTATGAAATAAATTCATAGCAAATTTAGTCAATATAAAATTGGCCGAGTTTACTGCCAAATCCACAGCTAGAGAATTGAGTGGAAAAAACTCTTACAATCGAAAAATCTTTAAAAAAGAAATTTCTATACAAAAGCATGCGTTTCGTATCACCGTTTTATTATTTGTATGTATAATTTTAAGTGCATATATGTATAAAGTCAGCTTTGCTGTTCACTTTGGCGTATATGGTAGGCAGGAACCAAGCCGTACTGATGAGTGTACGGCTCCTGCTGATATGAAACGCCTACTTTTGCATAGAAATCTTTTTTAAAGATTTTTGGTTTGGAAAAGAGATTTTCCCACTAAGTAGAGACATCTTTTATAAATAACACAAAAAAGGTTCTGGAGATATCGATGATAGTCCTATAATCAATGTGCTCACAAACTTCAGTTTTTATAGTATAAAGAAGGGATGGATATTATATGTAAAACGAAAACGATATACCAAGCCAATAGATAGCGCCATCTGTTAATAAGTTGTAATTCCAGTCTCCAACGTGTATTGTGTAGGTAAATAATTACTTATCTACAAGTCAATCTATTTTCGGAAGAATGGAAAAATATTGCTGATGATAACAAAGCTTTTTATTCCCTTAAGGCCTTATATACGCGAAAAAATTCAAAATTTTTATTTTTATTTATTTTCGATTCCATTAGCGTGACGGTTAGGAATATTTTAAGCTTTACAGAATTGAAAAATTCCAAAAATTGTTAAAGTTACATTTAGAGCGTAAAAACTTTTATTTTCTTGTAAGCAGGCGGTAGCGGGCCGCGCTATACAGAAACAGGTGCGCTAGATCGGCAAGTACCCTTTTCTATTGTTCACTTATTATGCCTACATAGAATCGTGTAACGGCCCCACATATACTGCAGGATGCTATTAAATAAGGCAAGATCACATTTATAATAGATAGCGCGGCCGCCAACTTCAAAGCCGTTTTTCTACGATCAACGGTTTTTGAACCTTGTGAAAGTTCTAATTCTTGAACGAAGCTTCAGATCGCTTTGAAATTTTTACAACATATTTTTAGTATCATCACCTATGGTGTGAACCACAGAAACAAAAAAATATAAAAAATAAAATACTGACAGAAAATTGAGTAAAATATGTTAAGTTTCGAATTTTTATTATAACAATTTTTTTTTTATAATATTGTCAAGATGCATTCATTATGCAATTTTAAATATGTTAATTTTTTTTTCCGACACCCACATCGATGCCGAGAACCTTCACCATCAACGCGCGCGCGGAAAAAAAATGCCGCCATTTATTAATATTTCCGTTTTTTTTTTTTTTTTTGCATATACACCATGTTCACAAATTATCTGTAAAAAAAAACATTCTCAATATATCCGTCATTTTTTTAAAACTGCGTCTAGAAAAGTACTTTCGAAAATCGGCGAAATCGCGTATATAAGGCCTTAAAGGAATATCTTGCACAGTCAATTGCCAAGGACAGGATAGGGAACATGATCTAAATTGCTGCGTTCAACATTATATTCAGAACCTTTTGAAATGCCAAAGTAACGCAAATCGCCATTTTGATTAAGTGTCAACTTTTGAGGTTATTGGCTTTAAGGACCTCAAGGTCATTCCACAAAACTTAATTACCGTAAGTAAGGATTATGTGAGTCGGATGTCCGTGTTTAATTTTTTTCCCATCATCCTCTTACCACTGGCGTTTCTGCACTTTCTAGTGCAATACACCATTTTAAAGTCGTAAGTATTATTACCGACTGGAAATCAACCCAGTAGCGACTAGAATTGAAAATTGAATCCGGATTTGCTAATATACGGATATCCAGATCTAGGCTAAAAGGTTCAAAATTTCTTCCAAATTGCATTACTTCAATGAAAAAATATAAATTATAAATACAAATTTCATTTCCTAATGAAACAATACAATCTGAAGGTAATTTTGAACATTTATTGCTATGTCTGGATCCGGATAGTTTGGGTCCGGATCCGGATAGATAGTTCGAATTCGGTTTTGAGAAATCGGATCATCGGATCGGAAATATCAATTTATCTGGATACTTTTAGCTCTAGTAGCGACCCCACTTTATAACATAACCTGGATAAAACAAAAACTGATCCACAAAAAAAAAAAATAATGTGTTTGCAAGATCCAAGCTGTCAACAACAAAGAATGCAGATTACAACAAAAACTGTCAGAAATTTCAATAACAAACCTTGACTGCCAATGGCATCTACACAAATAGCTCACTGCACTGGTTCTACGATGTTACGAGCTATAAATAATTATTAAATTTTATTTTGTAAAAACAACTCTTAAAACTTATTCATGGAAGCACCATGATTTTGGTTTTATCTGAATTTTTCTTTGGTTGTTGATCGAAAATGACTACCATACTTATTTTGACGAAATACTGCGTTATCTCATCAAGGTAGATAGATGTCAATCACTTGATTACCAAAACGTTTATCAGATTCAACTAGTCAAGGTCATTTTATCTATATTCGATTTACAACAAAGTTGCCCCCCTTTTTTTTTTAAATGTTTTTTATTATTTTTGATATAGAATTTTACTTTTTTCCTAATATTATTTTAAAATTTTTGTTGCTCTTGTTTTTTTTTTACTGTTGTGTGTATGTGTGTCCACTTAGTAACTAATATGAAGAAAATTAATGTAATTATCAAGTTCGCCTTGAAATTCTTCTAGAGAAAATGCAAAGTAGTATAGTAAAAAGCGTTTTAAAGAAATAACAAATAAAATTCTAATAATAATTAAAATATCTTACATATCGGTATGTACATACGTATGTATGTATGTAGGTATAGTATTCAGGTACTCCTGGTATTTATAAAAACATTTTTTAAATTTTGATTTCTAATTAGGAGTAGTAAAATACGCACCATTTCCCTAACGAAAAATGACCTTGTATAGTTTGCTTAATAGAAGTAAAATGTCAACATTTTTTTTTTTATTGTTTTAAATATTTGAAAAACAAAAAAAAAGATATCATTAATAAAAGTAAACTAATTGGGAAAAAAAATAAAAAATCTCAAATGTCTGCCATTCTTTGACCTTTACCGATTATAACTTTTCTGCGATATTTTTAACAATTTTTAATCGTTTTTGTATTTATATTTGGTGTGTTTTAATTGGTTTTCAAGAATGTGTTTTTGTGCTTGTTGAATTTTATTAATAATATAATTTACATAAAGAAAGTAAAACGTTGAGCAATGCCATATAAATTTGAGATTTGTTTTTTTTTTTTTTTATTTGGCAGAAGTGGTGAGATCAGGGCATATTAAACATTAAAAAAAAAAATTGTGCATACACACACAGATACATTCCATACTTATCGGTACTAATTCTGAAAATTCACTGCGAAAAGTGTTAAAGATAAGAATTGTTTGCTTTTCAATAAAAAACGCATCATGATGTTAATATTAAGGGATCATTTTACTACTACCAGCTCCAGCTGTTTTCCATCTATCTCTTTTTTTCTCTCTCTTTGTTTGTATATTACTTTCTTCTTTTCTCTCTGTTTTCTCCCCCCGAACCTTATAAACAAAGCACGGGTCCAACACATTCCACATTTGCAATAAGAAATGAATCCTACAAAACATCATGATTCAAAAAAGATTTGCGAGTAAATCGTAATCTCTGACTTAAACGAAAAGCAGATTACTAGCGTAGTAAAAGGAACATGGCTCCTAACTTATCAACTCGAGATACTCTCTCCATAGCGAATTGCTTTAGAGCTTAAGACGAACCGAAAATGATGTTAAAAACGAAGTATGTAATTGCGAACAACATGTTTGTTATATATTTCTTATATATTAAGAGAAGCGAGCTATTCTCGTATCTTAAGCGATTCTCACAAAGCGAGTTGGACATTTAATTAGAGCCATGCAAACGGATATTAATTAAGTGGGAAATAAGGTCCGTGAAGATTATTGTCTTGGTCACTTGATTGCACCTTTAATTATATCAATTTTTTCATGTCAGCACATGCCCACTAAACAGATCAATTATTTTTGTTTTGAGCATTATTAGTAAGTGATTAGTCATTTAAATTTTTTTCAGAGAAACGAAAGAATCTGGCAGTAAGTTTGAAGACGAATGCTGTCTCTTTCATTGCAATTCCGAAATCAGAGAAATGGATAAATCATGACCAAAAAGCGTGCGGAATTGTCTTGCTTACATTGAGCTGTTCATTTTCCTCTCATTAATAAAACAGGATCAGAGAAACGAAGGAATCTCGGGTTAAATTCGAAGTTCTCATTTCTTACTTAAATTCGAGATTACTCTGAGAGAAAGAGAGTTTTTCGCTAAAATGTTTGCAGGGAATGCTCGGTCTAATTTTTCTGAACCTTTGTTGGCCGCCCCCAACTATGTCGCATGAAAATTCATAAGAAAAATTTTGACATAAATTCCTCAGTTAAAAAATTTCAAAGGAATAATTTATCCTTATTGGGTTTGGTGCTACTCTGTGTGCCGTTTTCCAAGTAAATTTAAGTTGACTTTCGAGTTGAAATCATGTGGATTGCGGAGAGAGAATTGAAAATTTGTACAAATGTAGATTTTCTGATTTATCAAAGAAAAGTAAGATCGAACTGAAGTTCAAAAATTAAGGTGAGGTAATAGATCCTCTAAAGTATCTCTTCCATTAATAAAACGTAAGTAAAAATCGAATCTGTCCAATTTAGATTTAAAGTCCAAACACATTTTCTATTCGTTTCAATCCGATTTGGTCCATTTCGCTCAGTCCGAATGCAAGATGTGAACACAATTTTTTCTTTCGGTTTCGAAAACTTAACAATAAAATTTTTCCATATTTGGTGGTTCCGCTTTATATTCATTTTTTTCTTCTCATAATTCCTCATATTTTCTTATTTCCTCAACAAAAGTCTCTTCATCCATCTTTGAGTATTAAAAAATCTTTAAATCTTTCCTAGGTTATGATGGTAATCCTGAAACGTTGAAATTTGCTCAACTTCTTCGTTTCGATTCATTTCGGTGTAATGTGACCGTCTGGCTCATACATATAATCAAATTTGACGTTTATACGAATCAAATCGTAACGGGGTGGAATCGTGCTTGCACGCTTTAGAGATGCTGTATTGAATCAATCTCATCTATAGCTGTGTTCTTTTGTGTACCTTGTTATAGAACTCATATACTGGAGAGAACAAATTGTTCTGTCGATTGAAGCGAACTATTTGTGCTGTTCGCGTCTATTATAAATCTTCAATAAAAATGTATGAGGCGTTCTTTTGTGTATCATTTGTTCTGCCCTGTTCTGCGAACACAAAAGAACACAGCTTATAAGTCTGATGCTGTCGCCACCTCGAAAAGTTTTTCTGAACTATAAATTAAAAAATAAAACATGCTAATGCTTATGACAGACATTGGGTATCGATATCTAGATATTCATATCGATATATTCCTGAATATCTAGATATTAAAGTAACCCCTGACAGACAGAAAAAGAGGTATTGATGTGACAAACTGTACTTTGACATTTCAATTCAGTTGACAGGTTTTTTAATCGCAAACAATAACAAGAATTAATTGTGAATATGCGATAAATTAAAAGTTTGGAGCGAAAAAAGAAGAAATTGCGCTATCTTACAATAAGATCTTGGTTGACGTGGAAAATGTAGCCCGGATGTGGTGGTGCCTCAATTCACAATTTTGTATGAAACGATGAAAAGTGTGATCGAAGGTTTGTTTAAAAATAACAATATCGTAATGGAATAATAACAATAAAGATCATTATCGTAGTTTTATCATACTTCAATTATAAACATGGTTTCCGTCGAGTTAAATATTTTCCTCTATTCGGCTCAATGTTGACAAAAATTGTTTGGTTCTTCTTCTTTTTCGCTTTCTTGGGAAATTATTAACAACTAGATGGCGCTGCGCAAAGTAAAAAGAATTACCGACGACCAGGCTATACTCAGTAATTTTTGAGGGTATTGATATCTAGTCTATATCCACTAGTTTTCTTCAAATATTCCCATTTGATGATACACACATGGTGTATAAATAGGGTATTCCGAATATCTAGATATCGATACCCAATATCTGTCATAAGCACAACGTTATTTACATAAATACATTACTATATCAAATTTTGAGTGTTTGTATAATTTTTCGTGATTTGAATTTTATTCTTATGTTGAAATGAATCTAGAGCGTAGCAATGAAGTTTCTTGGTGTTATAATAAGGGTAATGTTATAAAACCCTTGTGTATAGAATAGAACTATGTATATAGTGATTTGACTTACTAACTTAACTTAACTACTGCAGAGCAGACGTGACCAAAGAGTAAGCCAGCAATGCCCCACTCATGTAGGGAAAAACCGCAATTTTTTCTTAGAAATTTACTGGAATTTTTTTTTCCTTGGAATTGTTATGCATTGGAGGCCGACAATGGCACACATTGCATGATTATATCTGAAAATAACTCCAGTAGTCCAGTCGGTCACCACAGACTGAATAAATAAAAAAATTTCCCGAAACATTTTCTGTAATTTTCTAAGAAGAAATGAATGCTATTTGCTCATCTACGAGACTATGCTCATAAAAATAGTTAGTGGCCAAGCAACCGTTGTCGGCGGCCTCCAATAATGCATAACAATTCTAAGGAAAAAATTTCCAGTAAATTTCTAAGAAAAAATTGCTGACTTCCCTACATCATAATATTATATTCTATCGAGGCGTTGTCTAGTTTCCAGCTTTTGTATGTTTTTAGTTTGGTTATGCTCTTACGGCTTTCCTTTGAACCCCTTGTCCATATTTCAGTTGATTTTTGCTTTTAGCGAACCGTGAGCGAAACTGTTCAAAATGGTACAAGTTGAGCCATCTGACATTTTAATAAGCACTAGCACTACCCACTGGGATAAAAACGCTCTAAGAGCCCTCTTGAAGCGCTTCTCTGGTAGCTCGTAGCGCTTCTTTTCCCTATCCGACTTCATTGCTTTTTAACATAGGCATGTCCACAGAGGCAAGCACTTCAATGCTGTTCTTAAAAAGCGGTCTAGGAGCGCTCTAAATGATGGCCGAATATGTTTTTTGAATGTGTCTTTTCGAAAGCTTTGAAGAGTTTTTTGGATAATCATCGCAGTGCTTTTACCTTAATCTCATAAGATGACTTCAAGACTGCGGCTTCCTGAGAACAATATTGAGATGCTTGCACTTGCTCATGATTTTTTGTGATATTAAATTTTATGAAGTTGATTAAATAAGCCAATATTATCCCTTTTATTCTCACTTATTATTAACTAAAACTTCATATTATCTACCTTTAACTACTCTGAACTTCACATTGAAAATGAGAGATGCGTTACTTTGCACAATAATGGAAAAATCCAGTTTAGATTCGTGGAAAATTAGATGAGATCAATCCTTGTTGCACTTCAATCTGCTGGAGCTAATCAAATAATCTTCTATAGAGTTTCCAAGCGATGGCTCGAAAAGCACTTACTTACTTGCGCCTTTGCTTATTTTTCTGGATAGATCAGTGAATATGCTTCTAAAGGGCTGCCAAATGATGGCTAGAGAAGAGCTTAAATTGTGCTCCTTTCAGAAGCGCTGGTTTTTCGTCCAAAATGGTAGATACTTCTATGCACAAGGATAAAACTAATCATAGTGTAAAATACAGGGTGTTTTCTCCATGATAGTCCATAGAGCAGGAAATTATAGTACTTACCTAGGCAAACAAAAAGTCGTATGGCAGGAGGGGGGCATATGAACCGTTTCGGAGTTATAGGGTGTTTTGTGAAAAACTAGCCCTTTTTCTTAATCACCCTGTAACTCCGAAACGGTTGATATGCCCCCCCCCCCCCCCCTCACTTGCCATACGATTTTTTGTTTGGCTAGGTGAGTACTATCATTTCCTGCTCTATGGACCACACTGGAGGAAATACCCTGTATATTAAAGAAAATATCATAATAATTTGTGTGTAGTAGTATATGAAAAAGATCTTACCGGCCGGAGACAAAAAACAAATATTTTTGATGTATTTCACTAAAAGAAAAACTTGAATTGAACAGTTCACAAGTTCAGGTTAAAATGGTGCATATGGATATGTATTAGGTCAAATGAAAGGGTATTTAGAATCTCTAATCTGAATTAACAATGAAAAATATCAATTAATAATGTATTTTGGCGGGAAAATTGCCAAAATTAAAAAAAAAAATCCATTTTTTTTTTCTCACTTGACGTCTCATAGCAAAATTTCAAAATGGCAAAGTATACCTACTTACTGTTATCAATTATTTGGTACCTTAACTGTTTCAATCGGTTGTATAATAACAAAATTATATGTATGACGATAACTGAATGAGTACCCAAAACACAAAAACTTAACTCCAATACGGCGCGTTCTACCCCCTACCACTCCATATAATTTTGTTCCAATTTCGACCGCAATTAGCAAATCTTTTAAATAGTTTGCACGAATTTTAGAACACCCTGTATAAGCGAGGAACAGGAACGTTATGATATCACATTCATCTGAATCCTTACCATCTCACATTCATCAGATAGCTCCGCGATGGTCATATGTACTAAAATAAATTGACATAACCGATTTTTGAAGATTTGGCGTTAAGTTTGGTCCAAAATTTGACTTTGAACATTGTAGAATATAGTAACAATTATGGTTATACGTAAGAAAAGAAACAATAGGTAGGTACATGCTAAAAAAAAATCTCAGAAGTAACAATTTCTAAAAATGTAATTTTTCATTAAAAAAAGCGTGGTCAATTTGACCCCCATGGTGGCCAGGACGAGTTAATAATCAAACACATAGGGGAATCCAGTTTTGTTCTTTTTTTTTCCGAATTTCTAACACAAAATTCTCGCTGTCATTGTAGTATATAGTACATTAGTAGCTTATTTGATGTCACTAACTGGAATTGCAAAAAATAAATATAAGCGCGCAGATTTCTAAAATTCCACTAAATCTTGATAGAATGAACTACTTATTTCTGATGAACTTACTATTACGTCAGCGTTGTTATGTTAATACTTATTAATTCCGATTTAATTAATGCTAATCGTAATGATAACAACTTCTTGAAATAAGAAAAATATCGAATCTAGATGCGCAGATATGCAATAATAATATGCAATAACACCTGAGATGATACACACATACATACTTAAATCATAAAAGTAAAAATTTTTAATTAATTCTTCAATCACTATTGCAATATTGCATAGTAAATTATCTTGGGTATATGAATAAGACGCAAGTGAACCTTGAATTTATATATCGTTCATCTTATAAATTACCCATGCTTGCTTGAGGGGAAATCACCACCTAACAAAATCCGCAACACAACTCAAATCAAGATTATTTAAGTTGGTATGTCTCATATGCATATTTCGGAATTTATTTTCGACAGTCCGTTGCGCATTTTGATGCTTAGTTTTTTCTTTTTTCTTTTTAGATATTTTGTGATCTTCCAAATAAGGAAAATCGCTTAGATATTCAAAATGATTCGACAATGTGATTTGAAAGCTTTTTATAAACAAAAGATTTTGATTTCTTCCGAGATATTTAGTTAGTATGCCCCTCTCCTCATTTTTTTTTCCATTTGAGATTGTTCATGAACGTTTTATGGCTATGTTGTTCGACTTGATTGGGTTTTCTATTTTTTTTTTTATTTAATTTTTTTTTTTTTACTAATTAACAGTGCGCGCGCAACTCCTCCGTCTGTTCTCTGAACCACAATATACATAAAATATATAGATAGAAAGCTCATTTTAATTTCTTTCATCATTTTATACAATTGCGAAAAAGTGCAATTGGATTTTCTATAAACGTACGTAGATACACAATGGGTCATGTAAATGTACACTTTAAAAGTTGCAGTGCTAAGTATACGATGAGGAATAGAAAGAAACCCCCTTTCCATTCGATGGGGGGAATCCGGTTTAGCTATAGCCACGAAAATTTCACAATCGCGTATAATAATAATGCAGAGAGCGCAAGTTAGATAATAACAATTTCAACTATATGTAGTAGATGCGCGCGCAAGTGTGTTTAATTCGGCTTGCACATGCACATGCACATGCACATTTTATCTGATCTGATAAAGTATTTGATTGTTACTATAAAAGTATATACATCTCTCTCTCCCTCTATCGCACTTGAATATCATAGAATCTTATTGAATTGCGGAATTTAGATGTTGTGCTGCTTTGCTGTTGCTAGTGTAGCCATTGCTGCTGCCTTTTACTTCCGTTTGCGTTTCACATTTATAAAAGCTTCCCCCCCTCCCTTCATATATTAAGAAATATTGTTTTGAAAATTGTGTAACATTTTATTATATATGAAAAACAAAATTGGTACACTGGGTGTAACTGTACTTATACATATGTATGTATCTACATTCATATATAACATGATTTCATTTCAATTCGAATTCGAGTTCAAGAAGAGAATGTCGAGTTTTAAGAGGTGTTTTCTATTATAATAAATGTTGCTACTCCAATTCCATTGGACAATTTCTTGATTTTTAATTAATGACTTACTTATATCTTTAGTTACTAATTATAATCAAAACAACAGAAATAAGAACTTGTTTCATTAATGGTCTTTAGGAAAAAAATAAATGAACATTTTTGTAAAAATAATATATTTTTATGGATGCGAGACGGGATACCATTAGTGGAGTTTTTTTTTTTTATAAGTCATCATGATCTGATTATGGAAATTAAGTAGATCCATTAAGTGTAAAGATCATTAGTTTAAAAAACATTAAAAAAAAACTGCACATGCTTTAATGATGTCTATTAGTGTCAGCTCTAAGCTACAATATTTTTTTTTAAAAAAAGTCTTTTTCTCCCAAAATGTAGTTATAGTGCCAAGGGCTCACAAAATCATAGAAATAAAAAATATCTCGTATTAATTTATTAAATCTATTCAACAAGGAAAAATCTCGTACATCTCCTTTCCTAAATATTTGTTTTTTTTTTTTTTTTCATAGGTTAGGTTAGAGGGGCGGTGTCACTAAGATAAAACTTAATTTAGACAAGTGTCCATTATTCCCTATAAGGACACTCGCAGAGCAAAGTTGGCCCAAAATTTAATTATATTAATGATATATGATTGATTTATGATTAAAATTATTATTAATTATCAATCAGGAACAATGATTTAAATATTTAATCATTTAAAAAAATTATGTGGAACGATTAATGATTAATTTAATTTCAAGAAGTAATTGCATAACACGATTAACGATCAAATAATCATTTTTCAAAATGATTAATTTATTTTAATTTTCGTTATAATTATTTTCGATTAACTTTCAAACATTTTTAATATTTTTAAGTAATCTTGTTAGGCAATGATCAAACAAGCGAACGTATGGGGAAATTTGTGCCAATTTCATTCCTCTGTATGTTAACCATGTTTGAATTTTAAAAGAAATATATTAGTCAAGCCAACATATTGTGTTATGAGTTATTGTTATTATTGTTGACCGTTTCCATTCTTTATTTTGTAGTTCAAAATCTCAAATGTTTAATTTCATAATTTTAATTTTGATTTCTAATACTGTTTTCATTGTTTTTATTTAATTTCCTTTCATTTGTTACAGTAATAACTAATAAACTCATTTTGAAAAACCTCGTTTACCTTTTCATATTAAACAATTCAATCGGAAAATAATTATAATTATAATTAGTACCTGTCGATTGAACTTCATTATACTTGATTGACGATTAAGTTGATTAATTGCTTAGTTGGGGTATTAATCGATTAAATTTTTAATTAGATTAGCAATTGAAAATTGTGATTAAAAAATTAATCATAAGAAAATAATTGTAATTAAGGATTTTTTTAATCATAATTTTCAATTGATAATCTAATTAAAAAATGTAATCGATTAACGGCCAACACTGTCCTAGAGTACGTGTCGAACTGATTCGATTTCCTCAAGAACTTTATGGCTACGACAGAAATCGTTTAACTCTAGAATCAGTCTTCTAGCATGTTACCTTTTGCCCAATGACCTATTATCACCACCCCTGCTAGTTTTCTAATGTCGGCTCTGCTCCCCCCTAAGAACCACTATTGCTTTGCTTCTGTTGTACCTATGCAGGTAATAATTGTTTCGCAATGCAGCAGGTATTCTGATTGATCATCCACTTCTTGTAGCTATCGTTGGTGCTATCGCCTTTTAGAACTCTGATCGGAATCAACCGAATTAATTTCAAAGCTCTTTTTTGCTAGCTAACTCACTAGTATCTCATTCCCCACGATATTTCTAACATTGGTCGCCTTATTGAAATCGCTTCTAGACTGGCTGCATAACTGCATCAGTTATGATTTGTGTTGCTTGATGGATCGCCACCAACTCTAGCTGAAAATATTAAATTTTTCCGACAAGCTATATGTATCGTTTCAGTGCCAGTTGCTGTAATATACTACCGTTCCTGTACCTGTACGCGCTTCAAAAATAGAAATGTCTATACTGATATATAATTCCTACATTCCATTCTCAGTCGCTTTTAGAATGGGTATCAATCAAATGCATTAAATCTCCCACTAAAGGTTATGCCAGGAACTTGAGATTTTCTAACTACATTATTCTGCCTGTGCTGGCAGCCGCCATACCCCTACATTAGAGAATTATTGCCAAAGGATCGAGTAATACCTTAAATACTGGCCGTGGCCGTGGTGAGTGGGCGCTCCCAGTTGCACCTGGATATAAAAAAAATATCGAGAAGAAACAAAGTTATCCTCATGTGGATACCGGGACATGAGGTCCATAAAGGAAATGGAAGAGTGGAAACTCCCTATGTCGGGCCAGAGACATTTTGTGGCACTTCTAAATGTTATTACCTCAGAGCTACCCTAAGTAACTGGGAGAATAAACAAAAAACCCTTTATTGGAAAAGGCTACAACGTCTGGCAGAAAAGCAAATGAATTCTTTCTCCTTAGGAGAACAGAGCTTAAAACAATCAAAGAGCTCTTCTCACGCTACTGTTCCTTACGGTATCACCTAAATAAGATGGGCTCAGCTGACACTTCATTCTGCCGCTTCTACCAGGATGCTCATGAAACTTCAGAGAACTTATTCTGTAATTGCGAAGCATTAGCCAGGCGGAGATTACCCTACCTCGAACATGCCTTTCTACTACCTAATTACGTGTGGAATTTCAATCCTTGAAAGGTTTTAGACTTTTATAACAGTCTTAATTTAGTTTAGATAGAACGAGGACTCACAATAGATCTATCAGGTCACAGTGAAAACGAGGCTAGCGCCTGTACACCCCTTGACGAATCTAAATTTAAATCTAGACCCAGATATGCGCTCTCTGGATTTTCGTCTATTTGTTGGGGAGAGATTATTATATGGTTTATATGGCTTTAAAAGCTCATTCCCAAAAGATAATTGATAATTTTCGCTGAAAAAAACGAACGCAGAAAGGGTTACATTTTGGGTACAGAGTGTGATAGGGGAGCTTTTGGGCTTCTTAAATCCAATATAAAAAAAAATTGTGTTGATGGCGTGTTTTTTATAAAAATAATAGTTTAAAAAAAAAAAACGAGTTAAGGTTCCGACATTTTAAATTTGTAAAGTCATATAAAAACATACCTCGGAAACCGTTACGATTTCGCTCACCACCCATAAATTTTTTGATTTCCTAAGCATGACCTATCTATAGACTTTGGGGGTGTAACAAAACATATGAGACACCCTGTATATCTTTTGGTTGTCGTAATGGTGGATTCATTTCTAGCAGATAAAATTTCCGTCAAAAATTTCAGGATCCCCCCCCCCCCCCCCCAACATTTGTATCATCAAGTCTACATGCATGTAACAATGAAATTCACCTTATTCTTCTTAATTTTCATGTTCATCAACTACATGCAGAAATTGAAGGTTATAATAACCTTAGAAAAAAATAAAGTGAAATTAATAATCGATAACAGATTTACTACTGAGTCAAACTTGAAATTTAAAAAATATTTAACTAAAATAACAACTGATAACAGAATTTTTCCCCGAGATAATTTTATATTTCTACTAAGTCTACCTAATTTTCTCTCTTGATAAGAAGAATTTTATTATCAAAACTCAAGAAATTATTGTTCGGCAGTTACAAGGCATTCAAATTCTTAACAATCAAATTTGTTGTTTTGTATAGGTAAGAATAATGCTTTCAAGTTTAGATATTCAAAGTTCGAAAAAAAAAAACACTTAAATTCCCTTCTTTATTACTAAGAGTTAAACATACTCACCCCCCCCCCCCCCCCACACACACACGTATATATGTAAATACCTACTTGTGGTAAGGTAAATAATTTCAATTCAACAAAACAAAAAAAAAACAATTTCTTATCGCGCGGGTGGTTTTTCTTCTAGAGAGTGCCAAAGATTAAATTATTTTGTTGACTTGGTTAACGAAAATATTTTTTTGTAAGGTTTATTAACATAAAATTTTATTGTTGTATTTGTCGATTAGGTATTACACAATTTGTTTAGGTAAAAAATGAATGCATTAAGAAGCTCGGAGCATAATGACGAATGATTTTTCTGTAGATTTTCCTTAAATCGCTGAATCGATTTCTTGAAGCTTTAAATATACCAATACCAAATAGGATTAATCAGGGGAAAATGTGATATAAATAATTACCTTCTGGCATTCTTAAACGCGCTGTTAACCTAAGTGGAGTGATGACCAGTTCGTCACTATGCTCCACATACACATACACTCCACATACACTATGCTCCACAACATAATGACGAAAGGCACGGAGCATAATAACGAATTGTATTTAATACATGAAATAACAACATATTTTTTTTTTATCAAACCATATTATTATTAATTAATGACCATAATGAGCGTTATAGGAATATATAATACTTTTTGCATTAAGAGAACCTATAATTAACAATCATCTTTGTAAATACACGTGGACCCAAAATTGAACCTTGAGGCACATCATATACTTCTAAGTCCAGTGGAATCAACGTGTGTTTGTCAAGTACAAGTCAAACGTTAGTTACCGGGCCGGTGACTAGATATTGGTGTTACGCTTTCTGTATGTTGTTGGTAATATTACGTTGGTGTTACTCGCAACAAGCCCACCGATGAAAATACATTGGTTACCTGCAAAGACTTTCAACAATCGAAGACATTCCAACTACTAATATTGATTTAAATAGCTATTCTGACTCTTTTATGTTATTATCTATTGAAAAAGATTTAACAATTAGGTAAATGTGAAATTTCGCAGAATGCGTATCTGTAGTTAGGGACTTGTTCTTGGTATTATCAATCAAAATACTTCAGCGCATTTAATCTGGAAATCTATTAGTTATTTTTTGTGCCAAAATATTAAACTCTAAATCCAAAATCGTTCATTTGGAATACGAAAGTATACGTTTCAGATAAATTATACCTTACCTGTACCGGGTGACTTTTTTAATTTTTTTGAGTGTGCTACAAAAAGTACCCCATGTGGTCTACCACAACCATAGGATTATCGTATATTATTACTAATTTCCTATTCAACCCTCCTTCATTGCTCGACTTCAACTTCAAAAGATCAAGTTTTAGATGGGAATAGAGTAAAAAAAAGAAACACAAGTTTAATGTTACCTGAACCAGTGTTGGGCGTAATCAACTACATTTGTAATCAGATTAATAATCATGATTACATCAATCATGATTTCCCATCAATCATTAATCATGATTACATCGAGTAATCTTAGGAAAATGTAACCGTAATCATGATTACATTCTTTTTTGATTACAAATGAAACTTTTCAAGAGATTTTAAAATTTAGTTCTAAGAAAACAAAGAATCTGTGATCGTAAGAATTTTTATTGTAGAAAACTCCAAGGCACTGTTGAATTATGTATTAATTGAAGTCAGTGTAAAGAATGTAAGTGCTTCTATTGATAGAGACTCACACATATCTGATCATCAGCTTAAATTCGAGGATCTTGATTATATGTGAAAAAAGATAGCGAAAAAGATTAGATTTCTGGGGCGTATAAGAAAGTTGTTGAGCATGGAAAATGCAATAATGCCTTTTAACGCTTTAATTTTGCTACACTTTTCATATTGCTTCACATTGTTATATGCTAGTTCGAATGAATTCAAGGGCAGAATGCAGCTGTTGTAGAATAAGGCAATGCGAGTTATTCACTACCGACTTCGGGATAGAAATACAACAATGTTTGTTTTCTTTTAACTACAATTTTAAACCTTTTGCAAATTTGTAATCAAAAAACGTAATCATGATTACGATTACAGTTGATCAATCATTAATCGCCATAAATGATTACTTTTCTGATTAATATTATCAATCTAATCATGATTACAGATTGTAATCGTAATCATTAATCATCAATCAGATTGCATTTTGCCCAACACTGACCTGAACAATATTTAATTTAAATGTGCATAGCTTCGTTATTTATTTAGAGAATATTTATTTTTTAAATCATAGCTACCACTTTTATTCATGACGACGGACAATACTATACACTAAAAATTTTAAACGATTATTATTGAGAGTTGTGTAAATCGAGGAGTAAAATTGCACAAAAAAAAATGTAAAGATACAAACTTTTACACTTTGAAATGTAAAATTACAGCTTCGTAATGTAATATTGATAGTGTAGGGAATAAAATAACGGAAAATTGTTAAAGCAATACTATTACAAGAAGTATATAATTTATTCAAATTTGATCTCATTCTAAGCATGCTTTTCAAATAAATTTTAGCAAAACTTTAAAATTCTATTTTTGTTTAGGGTTAAAGTTGTTACTGAATCCTCAACGATTTTGGATTATGAATCAATTCCAGGCATTCTTTGTTTTTCACTAAGATAGAAATTTGAATATATGAATATATGGAATTAAAACAATTCCTGGATTTCGAAAGAGGATAAATAAGTTTACATTCCAAAATTTCTTTTGTATTCATAGAACTTGAAAAAAATATTGTTTTTACAAAATACCGACTTCTTGGTTTTTGAGCAACCAACGTCCGAAAAACAGAAAAATTTACAGTTTACGAAATGCTAAAAACACTTAATTGCTGGAATCATTTCCCTGAACAAAGAATTTTCTTCTAATGTAAAATCATGTCTTCTGAATTCGCTCTTCG
Source organism: Dioctria rufipes (assembly GCA_963924295.1). NCBI lineage: Eukaryota > Metazoa > Arthropoda > Insecta > Diptera > Asilidae > Dioctria > Dioctria rufipes. Next base: position 29,595,141 of record OZ002740.1, read on the forward strand.
TTGAGCTTACCAGAAGTTAGTCATTATGCTCGGTAAAAAAGTCGTCATTATGCCCCATCACACAATTAGTCTTTTTCCGACATGTTATGCAAAATTTATCGAAAACTAATATGGAATCTCATTATCCCGACACACTAACTACACACCATAAATATACTAGACTTCTCACCATTCAAATCAAAACGCATAAAATATTTCCTCAAATACAATCTTTGGCAAAGCTAAAAGTTTTGCGTGTTCTAATTGCAAAATTCATCTGGTCTTTTCGTACAAGAAACATAGACTAATGTGAAAAAATGTTGATCATATGTTGGCAATACTTAACCCTGCAATCTGGGTATCATAGCGCGCGTTTAGAATAAATTGGGTGTCACATCGGGAGCGGTACAGCGCGATGCGGCATTTTTCAATTGCCGCTGTGCGATTGCTTCTGCAAAATTACTTCTATAAGTTACACAGAGTGTGGCGGCGCAGCAAAATAGTTGCCGCGCGGCAATTTTGGAGATTACTCAAATACACAATATTGCCGCTGGCGGCAAAATGTCTTTTTCATTCGAAATAAATCCGCGCAATTCGTTAAATGAGACTTTTGGCATTCTAAAGTGTTCGTAATCGAACCTCATCACTTTTCTCTGGTTTTCTTCAATCAGAGCTACTTAATAACAGAACTTCCTCATCGGAATTAGAATAGTACATAGGTAAATTTGAATAAAATCCTCCGCTCCCGGTGTAACCACTCTATTTCATCCGCGTGCTACTGCTCCGATCCCGGTTTGACCAGGGCTTAAAGCCGATTACTGTTCGTTATTATGTCCCAGACAGTGTTGGGCATTAATCGATTAAATTTTTTAATTAGATTAACGATTGAAAATTATGATTGAAAAATTAATCTCAAGAAAGTAATCGTAATTAATTTAATCGATTGATCAATTTAATCGTCAATCGAGTATAATGAAGTCAATCGACGGGTATTAATCGTTATTTACTCCTTAGTTTTTAATCGTTAATCGTATATTTTTCGATTGATTTGTTAATTTGAAAAACTGAATGAGGTATTGGTAGCTGAAGATAAGTTTATTAGTTATTAGTAAAAAATGAAATAAAACGTTTCTTTGATCAGGCTTAACAAGATTACTCAAAAATATTAAAAATGCTTGAAAGTTAAATAAAATAATTAGTGGAGATTAAAATAAATTAATCATTTTTGAAAACGATTAAGCGACTAACGATTGATCAATCGTTAATCGTGTTATGCGATTACATTTTATGATTAATTAATCATTAATCGTTTCACATGAATTCTTTAAACGATTAAATATTTAAATCATTGTTCCTGATTGATGATTGATACTTTTAATCGTAATCGTTAATCGTTAATCGTTAATATAATTAAATTTTGCCCAACACTGGTCCCATACTTGACTATAGAGAAGATGCTCATCTCATATACATAAGATACATATCTCAGAAAAAAAAATTTATACTGCAGATAAAATTATTATTTATGAATTGCTAATGCTAATTTTATTAATATTTTATTTATATATTTATTTTTATTTTCCATTTCAGGTATTATCATTTCCAACAGCTGGCGGAAATGTCGGGCAACAATTTAGTTTTTCAATTGACGAAATCGAGGGATCATTTGAATGCATCCGACAAACACAGAACCAATTGGATGTTTTGGGAGCGTTGCCTTATAAAATGCGAATACACGCAAATGACGATGTTTATGAAACGACTCGTTATAGAATGGCTGTGGCTGAAGAAAATCAGAAAAATAAATGGTAATTAATAATTATATATAATATTGACATTTTTTAAGTATACTAAATAAGAGTAGTTTAGTAAGCAGTTAAGAAAAAGCAAAATAAGACTAGGTTGAAAAAAGCGCACGTCTGAGTCGAAGTGGAATTTGTTCCAATAATACCTGAGATAGTAGAATAGTACGCCTACCAGTACGCCACTGATGTTACAATCTTGCTAATAAACATTAATAAAATCCTGGTAGTGCTAGACACAATAAGTTTTACAATGTGGCAATCTATTGTGATTTCAGGCAATCTGATATTTGCATCATAAAATTTGACATTTTTTTAGCATACACGTCTGAGAACATTTTGTGACACTATTTGTTTACTTTTTGTTGACTTGAAAATTTCATCTCGACCAAAAAATGGAATTAAATCGTGAACATTTTCGTGCAATGAATTTTTTATGATTTTCGAAGTGGCCTAACTTTTCAACAGTGTGCTGATAAAATTCAATCTGTATTTGTTGATGAAAAACCACTGTGTATTGCTGGTTTAATGAATTCAATCAATGGCCGTACTTCGCTGGCGGATGAATTTCGTGAAGGTCATCCAAAATCGGTTGTTGTGCAAGAAAATATCGATGCTGTGCGCAAGGAAATACTGATAGATTATCATGTGACTTTACTTGAATTAGAGGCGACCCTAGGCATTAGCGTGACAAATTTGGAAAGGATATTGCATGAGCATCTGGTTGTGAGAAAACTGTGATCGCGTTGGACTCCGCATAATTTAACAATCGCTCAAAAAAAAAAGGCTCGTGTCAATTGGTGCAAAAAAATGTTAAAAAATACGATCGTAGTGCATCAAAATCCATTCATAACATCTACATATGTAGGTGACGAATCTTGAATGTATTTTCGTATGAGACCGTAAGTAAATAGCGTCGACGGTATTTTGGTGTTTTAAAATGAGCCAAATCTAACGAAAGTTGTTCCGCTCACGAAGCACATTGCTTTGAAGCACACGGTGATTTGTTTCTTCGGTATAAATAATGGGCTTATCGCTACCGTTGCTTTGGAGAAGTTTGCCAGATGAAATACCAAAAAAACAAAAAAAAAACCCAAGACGAAAAATCATTCTTCATCATGACAATACAAGATCTCACAGATCGACCCAAACAACAGCATATTTGAACATTCAAAATGTCGAATTAATGGGTCATCCGCCGTATAGTCCTGATTTGGCACCTAATGATTTCTCTTTGCTCCCATCCGTAAGGAACAAACTAAAGGGTTTTTCAATAAGAGGTGTTATTTTAATTAGCCCGCTATTTCGGTAGATGTCACCTTGGGGCTGTCATTTTTTGACATTTGACAAGTGGAAACTACGCCATTAATAAAAATTGAACGATACACGATTTAACAACGCATTGAAATTATTAAAATTCACTATAAAAATGGTGAAAATGTGGCAGAGACGGTTCGTAAAACTCGAACATTTTTGGGTCGTCGTGAAGCACAGAAATTGGTAGAAAAATTAGAGCTGTCGGCACAAGTTAGTGATGTGAAAAATAAAATCCGTGCACGTCGCTCAAGAACAGCCGAGAATATTGCTGCTGTAGCCGAAAGTGTTGAAGAAAACCCAGGTTTGTCCATTCCTCTTCGTTCTTTGGAATTAGGCATTCCACAAACGTCATTACACCGTATTTTGCATAAAGATTTGGGTCTTAAGGCTTATAAAGTTCAGTTAACACAAGAACTCAAGCCGGCCGATCATCAACAACGTCGAGTCTTTGCTAATGGGGTCCTTGAAATGCATGAAAATGATCCGGAATTCCATCGAAAACTCATGATGAGGCCCATTTCCACCTCGATGGCTTCGTCAACAAGCAAAATTGTCGCATCTGGGGCTCGGAAAACCCAAGAGTTATTGTTGAAAATCCTCTCTATCCTCAACGTGTGATTGTTTGGTGCGGTTTATGGTCCCGCGGGGTCATTGGACCTTACTTTTTCGAAAATGAGGCTGGAGCAACAGTTACGGTGAATGGATTGCGCTATCGACAGATGATTAATGATTTTTTATGGTCGGAATTGGATGGTATTGATCTGGACAACGTTTACTTTCAACAAGACGGCGCTACATGCCATACAAGCAACGAAACCATTGATCTTTTCCGAGAAAAGTTTCCGGACCGTGTTATCTCTCGAAGAGGTGATCACAATTGGCCACCGAGATCTTGTGACTTAACACCTTGCGACTTCTTCCTTTGGGGCCACGTGAAAGAGAAGGTCTACGCCAACAGCCCAGCGTCGATTCAAGACCTCAAAGATGGAATTCGTGAGGCTATCGAGGACATAGGGCAGCCACTTTGCGATTTGGTTATGGAAAATTTCATGAAAAGGATATGGTCCTGTAGGCGTGGTCGTAGTGGTCATTTGGCTGACATTATTTTCCATTATTAACGGCATACCTTCCTCTTTATAATGAAATAAAGATCCGATCATTTATCTCAAAAAATGTCATTTTTCTTTGAATATCAAAATAACATCTCTTATTGGAAAACCCTTTACGTGCACAACAATTTTTAACGCGAGGTAAAGCCGTTGAAGCATTCAAAGACCATATTTCTGAGAGTTGGGAGTGGAAAAAATGTTTTTGAAAATTGGTTTAAGTGTATGACAAAGTGTGTAGATCATGATGGCGAATACTTTGAACAACAATAAAGTCGTTTGTAAACCAATTGTTATTATTACTCTAATGTAAAACTTATTGTACAACCCTCGTAACACTTATTGCATGCGCGGTTCGTGTATATTTCTCGACAGAATGAGTCAAAAAGAAGGTCTGCAGTACTTTTCTGTTCTTATAAGAAAACTTTGATTTTAAATTGTGATCTGAAACTTAAAATGATTCTTTGGCTTTAGGAACTTGATATAGTTATATGATCATTCTTCACTTGGTTTCATCAAGTTTTAGGAAAAGAAGGGATTGAACTGGCTGACGAACTGGTTAGTCGCCGTTCTGGTGTACTGTATAGATGGAAATTATTGTCTATATAAAGCCAACTACAAATAAAAAAAAAAACCTAACTAACATCCTGTGCTGCGTACCATACTAACAAAAATATATTTTTTGTAATACGAAGTCGTCGTCTTCTTCTTCAACAACTCCTTTTATAATACCTCATGGAACATGTAATTTGACTTCCGAATCATGGTAAACGCAAACGTTAAATTTTTTTATGAATAACTTTCTTTTAGGTCTTACTTTGTATTTAGACGATTGTCAGAGATTCATAAGCAGTGACTCAATAAAAAAAGTTCGACTATCATCTATTAAATATTTGACTCGATATTTTCTAATAAGCTTCTAATTTACGTTCAAATTTTCTTGTATAGAAGACTGATTAACTTCCCTGCTATTTATTCGAAGGCCAAAACATGACGGTATCCGTGATATTTGAAAAATTTTGTTAGGGTCAACACGGTCAATTGGTCTGTATTAAATTTTTGGAGGTTTTCCAAGTGATGGTTCTAATAAATATCGTGATGCTGAAAGTAAGAGCTCACAATAACCGGTTAGAGTCGGCAAGTAAACATATATCTTCGACCGTTTTTTTTTTTATTAGTTTTACTATTGGGGGCTAGTTTTTCATGATTGATGTGTAAATTAAAATCACTAAAATCAATTATCATGTTATATCTATTGACATTTCTCTCTTGCAGGTATTCTTAAAAGACCCTGCTCTTACGTGGCCTATGTTCATATGTTAATTAAACTAATATTACACCTTCCATAATTCTGAAGCGCTAATACGGACATCACCCTTACATTAAAACGACTCCGAGGGCTAACCAAAAAAGTGTTATCTAATATGTATGTAGCATAGCTACGGTTTTCATACCTTTTTATAATCTAGATAAACTCATACGGTATACAATGTTTGTCATTCCCGTTTGTAACGCACACAAATAATGCTGGTAGAGCAAAATGGGTTGGACACTTACGCATAATATTAAAAGATACTGTGATTTTTACATCTTCCATCTGTTTGTCCTCACGATAACTCGACAACTTGTGTACTTAGAGAGTTGAGAGCATTTTTTTTAAAGTTCTAAAATGGGACAAATCAGGTAATTATATGTATATGCGAAAAACCACTTCAACAATCAAACTTGCACAGAGAGATGACCATATGAAATTACATACGGGCATTCATCTAGGGTATCATAAAAATTGGTCTTTTAGACCAATTCTAGCTTTTTTACTGGTTTAAAGCCATCTTACCTCTCATACACAGGACGAATTCGTCTTTGTATGTAATGCCTTAGTTCATCCTACAGTTCGACAAACGCACTCATTTCAGGATCTAAAGTAAAAATCAATGAAATTTTCATCTCGTTTCCGACGATTCGCCGACGAATTTTCGTTGGAGAAAACTCTGTGGTAGAGGTTTCGTCAAAATGAGTATTATATTAGCATTTATAGAGATACGTAGATGAATGTCAGCAATGTGATCATTCATCCGACTGACGTTTTTTTCGGATGAACTCTCTTGTAAAAATCCACGTGAATTGAGGATAGTGGATGCTAAGTTTAGAAGAAAGTAGAGAACATGTCAGCACATTTAGGAAACTTAACTCTACGTTTAATTGTAAGGTATCAATGAAGAAGCTTGTTACATATGATTCACAGTGTAGCTCACACCTATTTAATCTGATAGCTCAATTACTCTATCTTCGGGTAGTCAAACAGTTTGACAGGAACTTCCTTTCGGCACTTAATTATATTTTTAGTACATTTGGCTTTGTGACTTCTAGTTTCACCTCTTCGCCTTCCAGCTCTTCGGTCTTCTATCAATATACATCTCGACTACAGCTAGCATATTCTTCATGGGCAAATTTTACTCATATGAGGATTGTATGTAGAACTGGATGTGTCGTATGTGTGAACAGGACAATCTGTTTTCAGTAGTTTTTATAGCTGTTCTTCTACTTATTTACCAATACCATGACCTTACCTCTTTTGCCGTATAACGACAACTACCTGAGATTATTTGCACGTATTTTAACCTCAATAAATAGCCATGACATCTTGATTGTGTATTACGAAAATCCCCCAGCTTACAAGTAAAGAGAGAATAACAAATGTCTAACATTTGCGAATCTTACTCATCGATAATATTACGACATTGTTAAGAAACCTTAAATTACCAAGTAGATCGTGAATCGGACAATGAAAACCAGCTGTTGTTATTACGATATTACATATTAGCTGTGGTTTTCATAGTACGCACACACTTAACTATATCACTTAAATCTACCTCTACTACTAATCTCTACTACTAGCATGTAGCAAAGATGAAAATCAATAGAGCAGCAACAAATAATTTCTAACCGTTTTATATGGAAGCCTGGTATCCAGTCGGCTTCCATCATATTGATTAGATTTTTTAAGTTGTTGTTCCATTCCGGTCAGCCATCCCAGGCTGACTGATTTACAGTAGAAAAGAGTCGACTATTTATACGATTCCAAGCCAAGATATGTGTAATAGAGGTCCCCCCTCCTCTCTATTAAATATCAGCAGCAACCGGTTTCGTCTTGTTTTCTTCATATCTTATCGGTTGCGCTATTGCCAACATTTTTTACCCAATTTTCTTTTTATGTTTTTATTTTATTTATTTTTTTATTTTTTATTGCTTGTACCCGAAGATTGCGCTTCCAAATGATATTGATAAGTCGTCGCAAGTCTCCTAAGAAATTATATGGGTGGCATGTGCTGCTGTCTGCTAGGTTTTATGCCAAATATGGAAGATGTCTCAAGCTTCTTAATTGTTGCTGTTGCAATAATAATAATATATTCAGTCTGTGTGTACATATGCATGTATGGTATGTACATACATATGTATCACATGATGTTTCATTTTAATTATGTAGGTATGTATGTACTGAACAGCATTTTTTAATAGAAAACATAACAACAAAATTGTTGTTGCTTCTGCTGCTGTTGGAGACTAAATCTATTTTTAATCAAGTTAATTCGAAAAGTCTGGGATTTTATGCGTTTTTAAGATGATTTCAATTTTTGGTCAAGTGATTAAATTGATTTCAAATAAAAATTACATGCAAATTCAGTTTGTGAGAAAATTTAGTATGGCACGTGTGCAAGTTTGGCATCATTTTTGTAGAAAATTAATACATTCACCTTTAACTTTGAGCTACATTATTGTGTAATATTGGGTGCCATATTATCGGTGGATATAAATTTTATATAAATCAACTTAAGGGGAGGTTACCGTTCATGACGATGAAAAATTCATTTTTTTTTTTTTTTTTTTACATAATTATCACCCTTAAAGTGTTTAGAACACGTGGGAAAAGGATATTTTCATATCTAAAGTATTTTAGAACTCACAGTCTGTTGAGTGTGGAACCGTTCGCTGACTAGAAAACAGGTAGCTGACGCGCTTGGAGCGCGCTTGCTGGGGAGACCTATTTTCGCTACCTCAGGTATCCTCATAAATTTCGGGATGCCGTTAACCTTCAGATTCACCATAATCAGTTCTTGAAGGAAGAAGAAAAGGGCCACTGATTGGTGCTGGAATAGCTGGAATAAGCTGTCAGACTTTTTATAACGTTTAAATTTATATGAGTTTTTCTGGGAACAACATTTTTCAGCGCACGGGGCGATCTACAGCTTCAAATAAAGAACAGATTCACATGAATCTTTGCGCAATTGTCGGCCATCAGGAAGCGATTATTGTCAAAAATTTATTTACAAATAGTTTTTTCGTCCGTTAAAGAAAAAAAAAACAAGGAAAAAATTTTTTTTTAACGGCTAGTATGTTTTTATACAGAGGTTTTCTTGAAAACGAGAACCGATAGGCCCCCACCCTTCCAAATTTTATCAATTAATCATTTTCAACTCTATTTGTTTCGAATGAATTGGTAGAATGTGAAGCGCTCCGCACAGACCAAAACACATCGTGCACGGTTTTGTTTGATGGGTGCTGGAGCCGCCATTTTAGATTTTTTTTTTTATAAATAAAATTAGGGTTTACTCTCCATTGATAGAAGAATAAAATACGTTAAAACCCATTTCCAAAAGTTTTTTTTTTTTTATGTAAAAGGAAAATTTCCAAAATTCACACATTTTTTTTATGTAAAAGGAAAATTTCCAAAGTTCACACATTTTTCATGCCTCTCGACGGTAACCTCTCCTTAAATCATCAAAGAGAAAACTCATTTTGACTCTTGATTCTAAAAATTGATTGATGAAAGGGAGTACATTAACAGAATGCTTTGTTATTTTGAGCATGGAATGGTATTTTTTACAGCAACTTGTAAAAAACGGGGGCAACAAATATTAACGATACTTTAATATATAATCATATCAAAGTTCTGATAATGAAAAAAATTACGAACAGGTAGAACACAATGAAAAAAATTGAATTTTCTCCTTCTCGTATCAATTTTTTCTGTTAATTTTCTTTTTCTTCAAAATGTGGACTGTTCAACTTTATTCGCCGCACAAAAAGAAAATACGCTTCTTCTAGCTCTGTACTATTATCGAGATAAAGTGAAAATATTTTTTTTTTTCTTTCGAAAACTTCAAGTACTATTTCTCGACACTAGATGCCAGGCGTTTGAATCACTCTATAGTTACTATGACTGTTGTCAAACTAACTATTTATAAAAACCCGAGAAAATATTATTATACTCAACAAACAATTTATTATCAATTTAATTTTACAAGAGTTATCTCTAATCACTTTGTGCTTGGCGTCTACTAATCAAAGAATGATGTCATCGACGTGAAGTTGTTAAGAAGTTGGGAAAGAAACTCAGCTGTGGTGAAACTGGAACATTAGAGGTGTCCTGTCAATGCTGCCACAACTTAGCTGTGGTGAAACTGGAACATTAAAGGTGACAATGCTGTCACAACTCTAGACTTATACTGGGTTATCGGAAAGCCGTAAACTATATTTAATGATTTGATAGCTGGTGCTACGAAGTGCAAGCAATTAAATAAAGGGATTAGTTAGTGGTGGGGGCGGGGGATTGGTGTTCGTAAATTAGGACACTTTTCGCATTAACACCTCTTAAAAATAATTTAGGCATGCATAATTAGCCGTAAACGTAGGCATTCTTGACTAGATGAAAATTTAAATATATTTACAACCTATCCGCAACGATTACATAAAATGTGGACGCCGTAATTATGTATGTATTAGCACAGCGACACTCTGTTCGTACTGTTTTTAATCGGGTTGGGGGTATGAACTCCTGGATAAAAATTCCACGGTATAAAAAGCAAACTTCGAATATAAAGCTCCGCAGTTGAAGTTCCCGGAAGGGAATATAAAAGGCCGGAGTTGGAAATCACGGACTACTGAAATCCCGAAAATGCAATATTCTGAATTTTTGAAAAGCAAGCTTCGAAAAAAAATCCCGAAATCAAATAATTTATTCACATTTTAGAAAAACCTGAACGCATTTTCCGGGATTTCAATAATTTTCAAAATCTTAAACCTTCGGAATTTTTCCCCGAGCATTTGATTTCATAACGCGTTGTCTAAATTGCTATTTTTAGCTCCTACCTCTGGTTTCAGCGTTTTCAAAAACAGTTGCCATGAGCTATTTCAACTGCTCCACTTCCCCCTCTTATTTCAGTCCTGCTCTATTATTTTTATTTTCTCCAGCATTCGGGCATTTTGATGTCCGGCAATTAGAATTACAAAATAGTGTGGTCCAGGAATACGATTTTCTAAATTCAATGCTCTTTTTCCGGGATTTCGATTTCAATTATATTTCCCAATCCCCACTAAGAGACAAGTTTTCCCTATCTTTTAAATTTGAGTTCATAAGGCATTTGACTTCAGTTTTTTCACCGCTATATTTAAATTTAATCTAAAAATTTTTCTATTTCTCATTTTATTTATTTATTTTTTTATTTTTATTTTCAGCACACGTGAGATTAAGCCGAATCAAACGGATATCGGCAGGAAAGTTAAGCTGAAAACTTCTAGTAATCGTCTACCAAACATTCCTCCTAAACGTGATCAAATACTAACGAATTCATCTCAATCGCCATTATCTTCCTCAAACTCTATGAATCCTTTACTCGGTGGATCAGCGTCAACAACATTGTCACCAATAATTTCTAATAATGGAACGACCTTACCATCATCAACGTTAACCATAAATACTAGTAGTCTACCGTCTTGTGGATCTCAAAATTCAAGCAGCATAAAAAATTCTAGTAGCCTGTTGACGTCAGCAAATAATTTAAATAATAGTTTTACAAATAATAACGCATCAAAGTTACAACATTCAAGTTACAACAACAATTCAACGAGCAGTAGCCTAACAACGACTGGAGTATCGGCTGCTTCCTCACTATCTTCAGCTCTGTCTTCAGCTGCTGGTTCTGGTACCAGTGGTATTAATAGTGGATATTATAATAATATAAATAATAATAGTAGTAGTAGTAACGGTGGACTGAGAGCAACAAATGGATTGATAACAATGGGAAATAATTCCTTAACTGGTGGTTCCGCAAGTCGAAGAGGGACAGCTGGAGTTACCGGCAGTAGTAGTAGTAGTAGTAGTAATAATAATAATAATAGTAATAGAAATCAAAAGAATGGCAGCAGGCATATGCCGGATATAACAAAACGGAAAATTCGGTAAATATTTTTATAATATTTTTCCTAAGAATGATCCAGTAAAATGTTTGCTTCTTTTTTTTTTCAAAAACAAAAAAAAAATTAAAAAATAAAGGGAGAGGCTGATACATTTGTTAGCGCTGAAACCCTTTAAGAAACCAGAGCTATATGCGAGGCTGCAAAATGGTAAGTTTTATATATATATATTTTTTTTTTTTTTATTTTACATACATAGTTGGTTGTACATAGTTGGTTGTTTCTGGAAGCTACAGAAAAATACCTTTTTTCTTTCCTATTTTGTGGTAAAATCATGCGACTTTCAACACTTGTTCTTTGATTCTTATGGATTCTAGACTTTGTCCATTATGACTTCAATGCAAGAGTCGCAAATTTCTTGTTTGCAATCAAAGCCAAGTCTCGGATGCGTGTAATGAACAAATCAAGTGTTCAACAAAGAATTTCAGAGACGCTTGGGATAGTACAGGATCGACGAAAAAAATCATCGCAATCTATGATCTGAAGGAAGAACATTGCGAACCAATCCCTGAATGGGAATTATTAAGCAAGTACAAATATGCATATCGATTCGAGCTGAAAGTTTTCAGCGCTCAGAACAGAATTCACTGAAGAGTAACTGTTCCCACCATCTATGCCTTTTAAAGGTAAAAAGGAGCTACAAGATGGTAATGGACTTTCAGCATTTCTTCATCAATCATCAACATCACTGATTAGCAATGTCTTAACAAAGTTTGTTCAGCATAACAGGGCATTGGATCTGATACAGTCACACACGTGTGCTTACAGTTTTCTGCGTATTACATGTATAGAAAAAAATTTCAGAAAATTAAACTTGCATATTTGGTTGGGGCGTATTCAATACGATCCTTTAACTACTTGAAATACAAGTAAGTAAAAAAAAAAGTAATATTCAATTCGCTGAAACTTGAGCTGGGAAAAGTGCTCAACACCAAGAGGCATAGCTAGTTTGTCATCTCAAAACCTTTGGAGGAGTTATCAGAGGAGCATACAATAAAAAAAAAACTCGAAAACACCTCTTTGAAGGTGAATAGCAACAAATTACAGTGGATTTGCTATATATATAAAAAAAAAAACACTGCATCACCGGTCAGTTACTTGACCTAACTAAGCTCTAATATAGTTGCGGTTGGTGGAAGAGAACCGTCCTATCAGTGTAGATAACTAGATTATAATTGGAACAAGCGAAATACTCACGCCCAAAAGAAAGTATAACATACAATGAAGGTCTTGTATCTTATAAAGGATTACAAGAACTACAAGGCAAAAAGGTAAATCTCGCAGAGTCATTTGTACCTTGTATTTATCCATTTCAAGCAAAGCCTGATGTTTCAAGGTACTAATGGGGAGCAATGTTCTTCTTATATTCTCCGATTTATGTTGTATATTTGAAGCTGAAAATCCTGTTGGCAGTGTCGAGATCCATCTTTTCAGATTACGTTAAGAAGAAAAACTTCTTAAGTAGCCATAGCAATTTTTTAACACCCACGCGGCTGGATTGACCCATATTTCAACAGCCTCTAATCTGAGAATCTAGACGAATTTCATTCGTACTACTATGTATAGCATGAAGAACAGATACTGCGCCATTGTTGTTAATATATAAGTAAAAGATGGATTTCTGTTAGCTTTATAATGCTACCTGATCTTACCGCAAGGGTTACAAAAACCTGATGGTATCCTGCTTCATCATTACCAACATCCTACCAGAGATATAGTGGAATGGATAAGCTTCCAAGTGTAATTACCAAATCCTTTCTATCATCGTCGTTATTACCTCACGTTACCAGAAGATATAGTTCAAAGATCAAGTGTATGAGTTTTGCGATTTATTCTTTTATCACAAAATAAAAATAATCATTTTAAATTTATCCTTTAATACATATTAGAAAGAAAATTTCCAGTGCTTAATATTCCTTATTTTATTTTTAGAGGGAATACGGGATCGAGAACGCGGCCTTATTAGTAATATCCTAAAGGACATTTCTTCAATGCGTGACAATACGTACAACCTTAAACGTCAAATCTGGAATGATGTGAACGAAGACTGGCCATTTTATACTGAACAGGAATTACAAATGTTAAAAAGGTAAAAATTAAAATTGTGTATACAGAATTCAATTTTTTTATATTCATATTTATTTTATTTTATCATAGGCGGAAGCCACAAAATCTTACACCTCCACTAAGTTCAGATGGTGGCAGCTCAACCTCAGGTCAAAGTCCTACAAGTACGCACAATGGTAGTCCGCCACCAGCTGTGAAGAGGCCTAGCCTCGATAGGGATCGTTTTTATGAAGAACCAATTCCTAAAAAAGCAAGGATTAGTCACTTTAGGAAAGATACCAATGAAATTAATAGGTAAATGTTGCGCATACTCTGCTCATACTAATATACATTTACAATTACTTATACACATAAACTTAGTTTACTTTTACTGACAACATTTCAACATTATGTTTTTGGCAAAATGTCCCAAAGAATTATCACAAATTTCTGTTTGTTTTTTTTTCCTCTTTATCCACACACACGTGTTATATTTCATTAACACACTCTTCAATTCAACTTTACAATATACTGGTGGAGCAGACGAGGGGGTGGTGTAGCAGAGACAAGGGATTCATATAATAATAATAATGTGAATCCTCGAGCAATGAGGGACAATAATCATGATATGCGTTCCTCTAGTTACTATGGGTTTGTAAAAATGTTTTGTTTTATTTCATCTTCCCCCTATTATTAAAAAAAATAAAAATAAATGTTATCATGTGTCTATTGCCGTCAACATTTTGGGGTCTGGCTTTTATAAATAATGCTTCTGTTTAGTACATAAATTCTTTGTAGTTCTGTTAACTGAATTTTTGAGCGGAAATTTTCGCAGTTCATTTAACAGCAATAGTTAGTTGTACATTGTAAAATTAATTGGGTGTTGGTGTGGAAGGTAGAGTAGAGGAAAATATTAATTGTTGATTATAAAACTAATTAAACACTGTTAGCAGGTAATTAATTTTAAGTAAGCCTTGAATAGTGCGACCTAATTTATCCGTAAATAGTAGGTGGTACCCACATATAGTAGAGAAAAGAATTAATAAAAACTAAACTTGCAGCAACTTTTCCTCCTAGAAACTGAGTTTGATGAATTAATTGCTGCTCTGCACAATAATTTATTGTAATAGAAGCTGTTTTTATTTTTTTAGCCTCTGAACTTTAATTTGTGATTTAAGTTTTTAGAATACGGACGTATTATTACTAAAAGGTGGATGAACGAAAAAGCTCTTGAACAAATCTCACGGTTGATTTAAACGTTTTCATCTCCCTTATCTTCAAGTTTTTTTTTTTTTTTTTTTTTCATTCATCACTCCACCACAGGGAAAAATTTCCTATACTCTATTTTAACTTTTTTTCATCTTTGTATGCATACATAAAAATATTTCATGTTTCTAAAGGTACACATGTAACATTTAGCTCGTATTTTGAATACGTCTACTGACGGAAAGCGTATTCCCAGTGAATTATGCTCCGTTTGTGATGGATGATTCATCAATTCAATGCCTTACTCGTTTAAATACGCTAAAATGCTCGAGCAGCTTAATGGGGATGATCTTTAGTGTGGGGCGGGATGATTTTTCCTTTTAGTAAATTATCAAGAATCTTTTGAAGGATTTCAAGAAAGAACACCGTAATATACCATAACAGAATTGACCGACGACCTATTATCATTATCCAATATGCCCTGTAATTAAAAAAAAAAAAAAAAAAAGCGGGTGCCGGTCGGACACGCACACGAACGGTTCCGTACCATCGTTCAAGGTTTAACACTATGTACTTTTTAGATCGAGCAAAAACAAAAGTTTATTGTATAAGGACTTCTTTTAATTTTTAATTTAATTTAATTTTTATTATTTGTTGTTATAGCGGTAATAGAAAATAGAGATACACACTCTGTGAAAATTTCAACTGTTTACCTATTACGGTTCATGAGATATAGCCCGCTGACACACAGCGGAAGTAATAGGGTCCCGTTGCACCCTTTTCGTACGGAACCCTACAAATTGGCAACCAATCATCTCTTTTTTTCTCGACCAACTTTTGTTGGATCGAACCGGACCCATTTTAGAAGACTCGAACAGTCGACTATTGCTTCTTTTTTTGTGGTTATAGCTTTGGATCCAACTTTCGTCGCATTTCACAACGTTATAGCGCAAGCGAGAGGGTCCGTAAATAAAGCCTTTCATGTGTTGTTTTACACCAATTGAAACTATATAGCTGTTGAGTTGGGGTTAAATTATGGAGAATCCAATGAGTACATTGAGCCGGGTCAGACGGTCTGTATTATGCTTCTGGTGCACGAAACATGTAGATAGAAAGATGGTTGGGCAATGAAGCCCAACTTACAATTCGAAGTCAGGACGCTTTTTTTTTATTGGCTATTATGAGTCACGTGATTATTCCAGTTTCAAGCATTGCAGTGTGTATGTTATTTTTTCCACCGTCTATAACATAGCAAGGGCAGCAATTTGACTGATATAAATGAAGAACATTTTAAGGGGCACCTCAAAGCGCACCGTTTACAGACCCGTCTAAACACGATCATTTTCTGCAATTCATCAAAACATTCATGACAGCTGAATCTATACTCAAAATTGTACAAAATTAAAAATTCTCTTTGTTTCTTCAAAACATAACAATATTTTTTTTTTTTATATTTTTCTCTTCCTCTTTTTTGTTGAACTGCTCACATAAACTTAATTTCAAAAAATGGTGGTGTACAAAGGGGCACCATTACCATAAAGGCTATCTACAGTGATCTGAGCATGATTAAATTTGACTACAAACATATTATCTATAGTTACTCACAGCTTATGATTAATTTGAACATTTTATCTGACTGACTTCAATGCTATCTTCATGGTTTAACTCTTAATGATTTATCATTCAACTTAGTATAATCCAATCAATGAGAAGATCCTCCAGTGGAACGCTATCTTTTTTTTTTCTATCTATGCCTATTTCCTTTCGATTATTGTTAATGTTATTTATTTTCTTCATTCTACATATATTCCAGCAGAAATACTAATATGATAGGTTTGTGACGTGTAAGCGAGTAATCAGTTCTAGTGTAACTTCTCGTACAATAGACTATTGTCATGGTACTACATTGTTTTCTGAGGAAAAAACAACCTAAACTTAAAAAGTCTCCTTTTAACTTTTATAATAGGTGAAGATTTCATCATTTCTGCTTCTATGCAAGTCATAAGAGTAAGAGTTAAGAGTAGGCGCGACTTGGCCTCTAAAACCCCGCGGACACTGCGACCAGAGTTGATCTATTGTGCCTTCCCCGAAGGTGGTTAGGCAAAATCAAGTTTTTTAACGAGCTTGATTATTGCTCTTGGGTTTAGATTGCAAACATTATTTGGAGAGATAAGTGTTCCTCCAGGGATTTGCAGCCTTAGACTTGCAAGCGTTGGGCACTCACATATAACATGCATCAAAGTTTCGTCTTCCTCTTCTCACAGTCGTCACAGTTCACTCTCGGATTTGCCTATCATCTTCAAGTAGTGACAGATATAAGTGTTCTCATAACATAAAAACCTTGGCTATGGGCAACAAGATATGGATAATCAGTGAGACAAGATCATTTGCTGGTTGTGTATTAAAGGGTGAATGATAGATATAAGACTTCTAACAAACTAGCATCTTGTCTACCTAAGTTTTCTACTTGTTATACATTATATTGTCCAAATCACGGTTAAGGAAGACGTCAACAACACGGACGTAATAAAAGTCATATCTTTGAAAAATCAGAATAAGAATGGTAGAATAGTAGTACAGGACGAGGACTCCAGGACAAATACAGACAGAAATTGTATGCACACATAAAGTAATTATGCTGAAGTCCTGATTAGAGGGCTAAGATGACTACTTCTTCCTACTTTGAGAATATATATATCAAGCAACAGCAGCATATTAATACTATAGGCGACTTCAATAAATTTTTGGAACATACTTGTTTTGATATGAAATTTATTTCTGTGTTATGTGACTAAAATTAGTTCTCCTGAACTCTCTAAACTTTTCTATAAAACATGTTTTGTTTTACAGCATAATCTGTCAACTTGATAGTTAATACAGATTCTCTTCCAAGTGATGCTACAGTGTCTGTCTCATTGTAGTATGCTTCCATTATAAATCCAATTCCTTCTTTTTATTGCCGTAACACGTGCCACTACAAAGTTCTTTTAGTTTCACAACATCTATTCAGTTTTGCAAATGGTGTTACGATTTAATTGACACTCGAATGTCTTGTCAGTATTACGACTTTGTATTGGTTACGCGATTTCTTCTTTTGTATCGTTATATTTGAAAATTATTCTACAAAGGTAACAAAAGCTCTCCCCTTTCTCCACTCTTTGTTAATTTTAATGGTAGTTTTTAATTAGCCATCATTTCCTTTGCTTTCTCTGGATGCAGTTTAAAAAATAGGCCTGTGTCTGGTTTTATTTATTCTTGTGTTTCTGTTTGGTATATTTTTACATAATCTTATAATTTCTTCGCTCAAATCTTATACATAGCTTGGAATCCGTAATGTAAGTTGGTACTCTCCAAATAATAATGAAGAAAAATACTGGAACTTAAGCTTTTTATTCGTCAAATATTAGTTGCGTTTTGTTAATTCTTGATTTCTCCAGAAAATCGGTAAAAAAAGTTAATAAAATTGGTAAATGGGATAAATGCTTTGGAATACTTACTTTTGTTGATTATTGCTAAGATTATTATTCAACGCATTACTACAAAAAAAACATTGGTGAATTGAACATATTACTTTACGCTATTTACCTACTTTTTAAGCTTTATATTTCACGCGAATCTTATATCAAATATTAATTTATAAAAAAAGAACAAATTTATTTATTTCCTCTAATTCTCTTCCACAGTTCAAATACAGCCTTTAATAATAAACATCACCATGAACCACCAGAAGAAAATGGCATGGGATTAAGTTATTCGGTGCTAGGAAGTGAAGCTGCACGTCGTATTTCACCACGTGAGGAGATGCTAATGAACGGGCACAGCAATAATAGTATGATGGTTCATCATCATCCGAATGTCATGATGAATAGCAGTAGTAATAATAGTAGTAGCAGCAGCAGCCATCACCACCATAACACCACTAATAACAACAACAACAATAGCAGTAGTAATAAGAGTAGTAGCAATCATGGAATAAACAGTAATGGAAATGCATCATGCCAACGTTCGCCGTCTAGTTATAGTCATCACAGTAATAGTAATAGTAGTTGTAGTAGTAATAATAAGGCAAGCCTAATAAGTGCTGATATACGACGGCAATGCTCATCTCCGATAATGACTGAAACAACAGCTAATAATTGTGAAATTGGTCCAACATCTCCACGCGGTAATATTGGAATACACAATCGAAGTCCAGCAGAAATTGAATCCCATGAAAGGGAGAATCTTATCAGTAGCACAACTAGCCAAATTCAAGAAGGCAGCAATAGTAGTAACAGTAGTATCGGGGGACCATTCACGAATCATAAATATGATTTCAGTCAGTTTACCAAGATAGTTTCTATTGAACAACGGCGCCTATACAAGACTGAATTTGAAAAGGACTATGCGGAATATCGTGAATTATTAAATAAAATTGAAAGTGTCGGACAACGTTTTAAGGTGCTTGCCCAACGGTTAGATAATGCCAGAAACAACGATGATTATAGGGTGAGTATGATTTCTTTTAGAGTTTTTACTCTTGTATCTCTTCTCGTTTTTAATAAAATTTAAATCCATGGCTAGGGTGGTAACCGTAACTTTAACAATAAATTCTGGACTTACTTTCGTAAAATTTGAAATGCTCAGAAATGTCGAACCTGACACAAATTAAGTGCCTATCCTTTTTGCTATATAATCTAAGCTTTTACGTAGGTGATTTTGCAACTGTGCCCGGATCATAATTCTACCGGTAGCAATCTGTGAAACGAACAGTTTGGCAAAGCGCTCCCAAATGCCATCCGAAATCGTTAACACTCGAATTCGAAATATAAAAGTAGTTTCCCTTGATGTTCTCTTTATTGTCTTCTTTTGGTCCTTAGGGCTTATCTTTAAGCCAACTTTGATAGTTCTGTAGAATATATGAGATAAGGTTATTAAGCTCCCAACGGAAAACATATTTAAGGTGAAAAGTTATTCCTGCTGTAGTAAATTATTAGAAAATAATTTGAAATTTCAAGCCAACTGCCCAATCAGCTGCTATTATACAGAAGTTCTCAAGAGGTTAGTATTGTGAGTTGCAAAAATTTCTAAGACTAACCAGTCTAAGGTTCTTAAAGTTATACTGAGGTCGAAGTTGGAAAAGTTAACAGTGTTTTCTCCTTTGATAAATTGGTAGCTTTCCGTTCGACTATCGTCTTTTCTTTTATAGATGATGCGCCGTATCAGCCTACTGGATGTCGATCCCCTTTTGGTGTTAGTTGTTAGTAGGAGGGCGGGGAAGGAGATATTAGAGGATATAATGTAGATTTTTGGGAGAGTTTAGGATTCGATGGTTCCTAAAAAATTGATTTCCTTCAGAGACACTCTCTGAGTAAACATAGCTAAAATGTGATTACCTGCA
Organism: Dioctria rufipes; assembly: GCA_963924295.1. NCBI lineage: Eukaryota > Metazoa > Arthropoda > Insecta > Diptera > Asilidae > Dioctria > Dioctria rufipes. The sequence continues at coordinate 29,615,231 of OZ002740.1, forward strand.
GTAGTAATCACCTTTATGGTCGTAGAAATTTATTCTACCATCATCTATATGGTAGATGTTTCTAGCCTCGGGCTTTGTTAAGAGCAGGGGTGAGAGGTAATTAACGTTTGCCGGTATGAAAAGATCCGGCAAGTTGTTTATAAGGGTATTTGGATGGTTTGGTATTTTTTAAACTTGCTAAGAGCAGGTGTGAGAGGTAATTAATGTTTGCCGGTATGAGAAGATCCGGTAAGTTGTTTATAAGTGGAGATGGTTTGGTATTTTTTAAACTTGCTTGTTCGCAAGTTCGAATACTCATTGATTGGAGTGATGTTTGTTGCCTCATAAACTACTATGTTGGGAAAGCATTTTCCGTTGAATACTAAATACTAAAGATCTAGTAGGGTTATAGGGGTTATAAAAAAGTTGGCCACTTCAATCCGATAATGTCGAATTCATTGAACTTTGGGCTCGCTCCAGGAAATTTTTTGTTTTTAATTCACATTCACTAATAAAGCCTAGTATCGAAATGAAGTGAAATGTTACATTTCCCTACAAATTTTCGCGCTGGTAAAATCGCAAGCAAAAATTTTGCTGATGATTTTACTAGTGCAGTACGAAGATTACCGGTATAAACTGAAGGTTCCGTCTTTATAACATAGATGGCACTATAAATTAACACAATTTAATAGGCATTTAATGCACGAAAATTTAACATTTTCTATTTCTATGACAATTTGAATTATTTTTTAGATTGATTGAAGAGTTAAATTTATTTTGTCAAAATGTAGAAATGAATTATTTTGTTTTCTCCAAATTAACATACGTCAAAATCTTTACCAGTGATTTTAATGAGAAATATTTGGAGACCGCGTTAAATTTTGCTTTGGCCGAACTAGGCTTAACTCATTTGTGTGACCGTGGATGGATACTTTACATCTTTCTGCTCTTTCAATAAATAAATTCAAGCCGTTTACCTAAATAATGATCATGATATATAATTTCCATGACGGTTAAGTAAGGTTTATGCATCGGCTACTGGTAGTGTGACGTTAGCCTGGGTTGTTTCTGACAATATGTCGTATTTAAATATCAAAATATACGACCATTTCCAAAATATACGACCATTTCCATCAGAAACTTTAGGTGGACACTAGAGTGGCACCTGTCGGTCGTCACAGGCGGAAGCTGAAATAGAACCGACTAAAACCATTTGCCGGCTCGAGTGCGAGGGGTTTTTTTTTCCAAATAAGTTTCTATCGGAAATTAGCTTCAGGGGTGCTGGATAAAAAAGAAAATTTTAAACATGGAGAGAACTGAGAGGGATGAACGTGGGGCGATAAGATGTGTGCTTCACTCATTTTGATATACTTAGCCCTCCACCATCACTCACTACTTAGGAACCTTATCGGATAATGACCCCAGACTTAGCTATGCCTTTACGCTCTGCCATACATCCTGGCTTCCAATCATCCATCCCAATCGTTCCGCCATATGACACCAACAATTAAACTTAGAAACAAAATTTATATTTTATTATGCGATAATCAAGAAAACAAAAATCTATATATTAAATTATCTGAGATATTCATCTTACTCCGAACTTAAAATTTCGGTTTAATTAATCCACACAAAAAGAGAAGGAAAAACTAACGCAAGTATCTATTATTAAATTAGTTCATACTACGTTGGACTACATCTTGCATGCAATGTTATTTTCGTATTTACTATAATATATGTATCTATATAAAATGGGTACCTAATTATGTAATTCAATTGCACTGAGTTCAAGAGCACTAGGCTTTTAGTTACTTAATTATAATAAATTATAAAAGTAATTAATGTCGCACGAATTCCTTCTGTAGCGAAAAATGTCTATCCTATTTATTGCTATTTATTAATTCATTATAGATTTGCACTAGAAGACATCAATTTTGAATAAGAATGAAGTAAAAAGCTACTTTATAATAAGATGAATTTATAAAGTGCTAACCTTTTTGGTTGTTCCACGTGTAGGAAACGCAACAAATAAAAGCAAATTGACTATAATAATATAATTTCAATATAGTATAAGTGAGGACTCACTTACTTCTATATACTCCCCGTCGGCTGAAGCTTCATCCGTTGGATGTGGCCCTAAAATCAGAATGTCATTAACAAAACTGAAGACGTTCGCATTAAATCCCACCCGTCAACTGTACTAACAGCTCCACATAAGGAATCTGATTCTTGCCTATTATTTTGTTTGCTATCCGAGAACTACTGTAGTGTAGCTCTACTAATTGTAAATATTTGACATTATAAACTAAAACAAAAAGAATTTTTTTTTAGTAATTATTTTCACTAAATGCCTGGCAATTTGGCACTAAGAAAAGTCTCCAAAATTTGGTGATCTGCAACGTAGGCTAAACCGTTATCAGCTATCATGCTGGATCTTTTTTCTTTTCAAGTACCGCTATTGTGCCCCGTCAAAAAAAAAAAACCACCTGGCTAAAGAGTTCCAACAAAGAAAATTACTGATTTCACGATCCAGTAGTGGTAGCCAAAATAAATAAGGTTGGATCCAATTTATTCTTCAAACTAAATTTGGATACTTTGATCCTTTTTGTTCTAAATCGGGTTTGAGGTTACACTTCCCTGATTCTAAGCCAGATGAAGCCTTCTTTGGCCCCAAATTATTACGTACAGCAGAATATTTTTCTCAGCAAAGGAAATGTTTTCTTAAATGCCGTGTGGCGAGAGAAACCTGCTAGGCTGTATATAATTTTGAAATAAAAGTTATTTATAAATATTACCTGAGAAATTAGTTGGAGAAAATCACGTAACAAATTTTGCTATGAATATCCACGTCGTAAGTTTCATACAAGTTTTAGTAATAAATTTTAAAGTAATTTTATTAAATCTTAAAATGACTATCAAAAGAAAGGATTAAATTCCAAAAACTTATGTTTTTTTTTTTAACCAATATCTCAAAAGAATTACTTTATCAATGAATTTCTTTTCTTTATAGGTAATTAAGAGACAGATAATAAATGAATATGACAAGATAAATCGTGATCAGGAACATCAAAAGGCGAAAGCCAGGTAAATACTCATAATTCTTGCTTTATTATTATATCTCCTTACACACACAATATTATGCATGTGAATATTCTTTCCTATATTTTATTAATTAATTTTAAAAATTGTGTTTATTATAGATTTGATTTTTTGCACGCAAAATTGGCTCATATTAAGGCTTTAGTTAGTGAGTTTGATAAAACGTTAACTACATCAGCAGCAGCAGCAGCAGCAGCAGCAGCGGCAGCAGCATCATCAACAATATCATCATCACCAATGATGTCGCCAACAGCAACAATATCAATAGTACCAAATTTAAATCCCTGTGGTAATTCCAATTATAATAATAATATCAATCGACATCGTTCGTCACCTTCTTTACAAAATAATAACAACATCAACAACAACGGCACAAGTATAAATGTTAATATGTTAAATGGTAGTAATAATAGTAACAACAACATAAATGCAGTGATGAACTCTTCAAGAACAACATCATCATCATCATCATCAACAACAATGTTGATGACAACAAGAACGTCTCCAATAAATTCTCATAGCATAGGATCGTACTCAATGATGACATCGATGGCAACAACACCACCACAGATGACAACAAAAACAATATCAGGCAATAGCAGTAGTAGTAGCAGTAGTGGGGGTGGTGGGAGTGGTGCTTCGAATCTACATCATTTACCAAAACAAGAGAATTACTGACGATTATTGATAACTGCGGCAACTGCAACAAGATCTTCTATTATGGTTCGATTTTAGATGATATTTCTTGATTATGTATGTATACTGTATATTTTTTTCCCGTTATAGTGTTACTTTTTATTTTATTTTTTTTTCTTGATGAAAAACGCAATACAAGAAAAAAAAAACCAACGAAATGTTCATTTGTCTGTCTGTCTGTCATTCTTTATTGTGTTTTTAATTTATTTCAATTTCAATTTTTTTTTTTCGTCAACTCTTTAATCCGTAATTTTGTTGATTTTGAGAAAACGATATTTTTTTTTATAATAATAATAATAAAACAAAAAAGCGCGATTGCAACGAAAACTTTTATTGTTTATTACAGGGCAAAAAGGAATTATGTCCTTTGTAGCATTAATTTTGCTCCCTACATCATCGAACTAATAAACATCTCATTTTAACTGTACTCAGTTGGAGAGGAAAGTTATTATAGTAGCGTTACTATAAAATCAAAACTGAGTACAAATACGAAATGGGCGCTTCTTTTTTTTAGCCTCCAAATCTGAATTTGTTGTTTTAACTGCTGTGTACAAGCAGTCATCGCAATTCTTCTTTTGTTATGTGTAGGCCACTTTTTGGTAGTACCGTACTCAACTTCTAGTTGAATCGTTCTTTGTGAAGCAAATCATACCTGAGATAATGCTTGATGCAAATAGGATTCGAGATATGTTTTAATTCATATTCTCTTCCTATTAGTTGATTGTATTGTGCAGAAAGTTGAAAAGTATTTTTCTCTCTATTGCGCATGTAGGCAATTCAAAAACTAATTGGAATAAAATTCCTCTTATTGGGAAACTTTTTAAAACAAAGATCTGTGCTCAGGGAGACTTTACTTACTTTACAAATGGAAGATGTTCTTTTAGTTCTATACAAGTATGTAATTTTCATACTATCTTGTTTGTAATCTATTGAGATAGGTTAGTATAGAGAGCATTCCAATTATTGTATACATATTTGTATATCTCTGTCGCCAGATACATTTTTTTACTATCCATTCATTTTACTTCAGATATTCGATTTTTATAGCGTGATTTTATTCTCTTCTTCTTCAAATGTGTTTTCTTAACACCATAGCTGGTAATTCTTTCGAATATTTTTTGACTAAGAAGTGCCTTTACTAGTTTACTACTAGTCTAGATGAAGTAAAAAAATATATATTGTCGAAAGCAACCACCACAGATCTAATGATTCCCACAATATTTCATTGTAAGATCTAATAGAACTAGCACACACTGATTTCAAAGTCTTTTTTTTTTTTTTAATATATTGTTGCTGCTTTTGTCAGTATAAACAAACTTTAAAAGAAAAATACTCTCTAAACACATTTTATTGGTCTCATGTTGACATAGATTTGTTTTAAGATGATCCGAGTCAACGTTTTAAGTCTGCAAATCCAAGATCTTAAGCAATTTTTAAACTGAATATACTAAAATTTTCCGATAAAATCCGTGATAAGCTTCAGTAACATAATATCTCCACGTCAAATCGAGAGGTTTTAAGCAAGCAATTTATACCGGAATTTTTTATTTTTAAAGCCAACAAAATTGTTTAGTTTCTATAGCTTTTGTCCGATTTTGTTGTTATTTCGAATCGTATAATGTTTTGTTTTCACAGTCCTGTCCGTCTCCAACATTTATTTTTGCTAACGCAAATGCATGTTTAATGATGTTTAGTAAAACTCGGGTTTTTTGGTACCAATTTTTTTATATACATAGATACCCGGGTGGTTTCACGGGTAAGAGTCCATTAACCCGGGTACCCGATTGTTTTGAATCGGGTTGTAAGGGGATTCGTGTAGTGAGAAATCGATTTGATGATTTTTCGTCATTTAATAGCAAAGTTAATGTCACTGATTCTAAATGTAACGAGACGACGCAATATCAATGTGACAAAAGCTTAAAAAAGTTTTGCACTTTAAAATTATTCCGTAGTAAAGCCTAGTTAACATTATGCTGATTGACCAATGTTGAAACAAAGCAGCAGCACCAGCATCGAGTTTAACTTTTCCATCTGCGCCTTGTTCTTTTCGATTTTACGTAGCTTACTTCTAAGCGTTTTTGTTAATTTCTTTAATATTTTTTTTCCTGGGTTCAACGACTTCAGAGATTTGGCTTCCAACCTTCGCTGTAAACATGCCAAGAGAGATTTTCACGAAATCCAGCATTTTGTAATATTGTTTGATGGGTTTGTTTGCACTCTTTCGTACAAAAGGTATATTGTTTATCCTCAGCCAATCTTAAGTAGATCTGGCGTAATGAGAGCGCTAGATCTGGCCAAAAAATGTAAATGCCCTCTGCATGAATCAAGTTAACAAATTTTTTCATAATTGGTAAACATGGGCACTTAACTAACTAAGTAATTGCTGGATCTAAAGAATTTCATATCACGGGCTCTGAAGTATCTTTACCAGGTTATGGTCATCCAAAGCAAGAACTTTCTTTTAAATTTCGATTTTGGCTTAATTTTAATTTTTGGTATAATATCCACCATTCCCGCACGGTCGTTGTTAGAAAAATTAAAATATTTTTTCCATCGTCCATGACAATCTATTATTTTTCCTGTTAAAATTTCTGGTCATAATTTGCGACATTTTGTTTGTATTGTTTCTAAGTGTTGCTCTGAGCTGATGCATTCGACCCCCTGGATACTATACATTTAACCGCCACTTTGTGCTGTGATGTCCCAATCCTGTTCTCTATACTTTTTACAATGTTTGTTTTTTTGTATTTTATCGTCTAAGCTGGACGGTCCACTTTCGTAATATTGAGTCTGTTCAGAGTGAATTTGACGATAGCGTAAAAAGCAACTTGGTTGCTCTCAACAAAAAAAAAAAGCGAAAAAAGCATTTTGAAAGAAAATATTCATATGTACATATGTGTACGGTCAGAAAGCAAACAAAGAAAATTTTACGTGCACTTTGACAATTCACACATTCAAACACGAAAGTGATTATTTTGATAGCACCCGAGTGCTATCAAGAAAAGTGACTTCAATAATGACTATAGTGTCCGCTATGAACACATTTTTCTGTCAAAAGCGAGCGAAAAAAAGTTAATTTTGGCTGCTCTGAACGCTACTAAAAGCGACTATAGCCATTATAGCATGTTGCTCTGAACAGAATCATTGTTGACGTTGGAACTATTTCCCCTTAAAATAATCAATCAATTACCATTTTTTTCGACTGCTGCCTGAGTAATTCATAAATTCGTCTCCTCAAATTTTCTTTTTTCTCCCTAGCAAAAATTATGACTCATTTGTTACACTTATTACAATTAACATTGACATAACAGTCCTCACATGAGTCTAAAAATATTAAAAATTTTTGCACTGCGTCGGCTACTTACTGCGCTCACCGTGAAATTTTTCTCAATTCATTTAGCCTACACATAAATACCTCTCAATCGCTTGTCGATAGAATATCTTAAGGAGGACTTACATTATGTTGGGATGAATTTTTTCTAGATATTGTGAGGTAGATAGCTTATTGAAATTAATGCTACCAAATCAATACCTTACACGTACATTTCCCAGTAGATTTTATGACAAAAACCGCAAACTATCGAAACAGTCAAATTGTCAAAATAAAAGATCTCTTTCCAAATCATCTGAAGTGAGTTTCGAAAAAAAGACCACTACAACGCATTTATGGATGCGCTGCTTCCTGTTTCTAGACGAGAGACGGACTACCTCTGAAATAACATTAATTCTTTCCATAAAGAAATATTTAAAAACTTTCAATTTCACAATGTTTAATTACAAATTAAAAACGTATTTCTATTTTCTTTCATTTTGACAGATGATTTTATAAACATTTGCTATAAAAGTATAGTAAAACGGGTTGCCAGTAGTCAAAATTGACAGATTAGTGCTGTCAGTAATAATGTTTTAGTTCTAGCACCCATAAAAACTTTGTATGCTTGAGAATTTTTTATGGGAGTAAGGTTTTCCAGACACCACGCACACATTGATAAACTGGGGCTGGATTCTGATAAAATTAAAATGACAATGACATCGTGACTTTTCTTCGAAAATGCGATTCTTATACCATAATTTCAGCTATAAAAAGTGATATTTAGCGATAAAATGTGACTTATTTTCGAAAGGCCGATTCCTAAAAAGCTGGGTGACATGACAAATAATTTTTTTTTTTTTTTTCATAACAATTATTGCAGCCGTCTTATGTCGATTTCCATAGATATTTTAAAAAAATACATGTCAATCAATGAAAAACGAGTTCAATGAAACGTGATGAGAATGGAATAGTAGCTCATATCTGTGTAATTTGTCAGAATGAAATTTTCTGGGAAAAACAACATCACGAATAACATAAAAGTGAAGAAAATTATAATATCAAAGATTTTGCCGTGATTGTGGAGGAATTTGGTGGAGTAATAGTTCAATGATTGTGATATTTCTCATGTAAATGTGTACGTTTTTCGGTGTAACACAGCCGATTTTTCGAGTTTAGCACCAGGATTATTTGACGTACATTTTTTTTAGCATTGCATGTATGTACATATGTATAAAGTGCATGTATGTATAAAAATAGTAAACATACGTATATTTCTGGAAAAATCTAAAACCAATCGAATTGAACTAATTTTATTCCATACTTATTTTTATTTTATACAGAGCTTCCGATCTTCTTTGGAAGTTGGAAATTTTTTAACATCTTGTTATAGCCCCACACAAACTTCTTTTACGCATTTAGAAACTGAAGTATGTAAAATGACTAACAGAAAATCTTCTCCAACTGGCCATTGATAAGACCCTAGTAGATATTAAATAAGTTCTTACACAGTTGTTACAAATTACCCCGTAATTTGAAAATGGTCACTGCTATAATTTAAGATACATACATGTCATGTCACTCTACAATCAGAATTCCAAATTATGGTATAGTGCATTGCCGTCTTTACTACAGGCCATGTCGTTATAAAATGTATATGTATGAGAAACGTGTCGTTTGAAAACTTTTTAGCATTTCGCATTATGGAAAAACAAACACGTTTCATGTTTAAAAATTTATATAAAATAAACAACGCTTCTGGTGACGATACTTCAACGCCCATTTATATGTCAAAATGTTTACTTTTAGGAGAAACAAAGTAATTGTGAGTTTTTCAACAAAATTATGAAGTGTTTCCGCATTTTCTTAAACCCTACCCAATTCGCTGTGATTTTAGAGTACAGCCTTTGTTCAAGACGAATATTTTTTTTTTAAGCTTTAAGTCAATTTCCCCTGCAAATCATTAATATGATTTTCTAATGAATGAAAAATTCAAATGCATAATAATTATACTTATGACTTTAATATCATAAAAAAATCATTTTCACTTTTTTCGACCTCCAATTTGCCATTCTCTAATTTTGAAAAGCTGTTTAGAAGTGAAAAGAGAAAGATAAAAAAACTTTCGCTGCAATTCAAAGAGCACTTTGCTTTATTTTTCAAAATTACAGAATGTCAAAGTCAAAAACTTAAAATAAATTATTTTATAAAGTCTAACAAACAAATGAAATGTAATTGAAAGGAATTTAATTATTATATAGAAAATCCTAGTCATGATTTGCAGGGTAAGAGACTTCAAGCTTAAAAAAGAACGTTCGTCTTGATAGAAAGATGTACTCTCAAATCACAGCGAATTGGGTAGAGGGAGGTAGGAAAATGCGGAAACACTTCATAATTTTGTTGAAATACTCACAATTACTTTCTTTTTCCTAAAAGTAAACATTTTGACATGTAAATGGGCGTTAGAATTATCGTCGCCAGAAACGTTGTTTATTATATATAAATTTGTAAATATGAAGTGTATTTGTTTTTCCATAATGCGTAATGCTAAAAGCTTTCAAACGACACGTTTTTCATATTGGATCGTAGCCACATGGAGTCGTGCATTATCGTGAAGCAGTATGATTCCATCTCTGTTGACCAATCTAGGCTGCTTAACGTTTAGTTTGTGGTGCACTTCTTCTAGTTGGGTGAAGTATTTCTCAGCGTTGATACTATCACCATTGTTTAAGAAGGAATAGTGAACAATTCAAACAGCAGACCACCAAACAGTCACCATTATCATCCTCGGATGATGATTTCGGTTAGGTATGTGTTGTTGCGTCGTGAGGATCTAAACATTCTGCAGTTCGACAACGATTATCATACAGAATCCACTTTTCATCAATCATTATTCGATGTAGAAACGGTTTCGTTTTGTGTCGGAAGAGCAGAGAAATCCAAATTTGCAGTCAATTAATCATGTTTCGCTCAGTCAGATCATGAGCGACCCACCTGCCAAGCTTTTTTGATTTTCCCAAGCACTTTTAAGTGACTGGAAACTGTCGAATAGTTCAAATTAAATTTTTCTACGATATATCCCTTACACTTTGGCGAGGGTCAGATTCCACTACAGCTAGCAGTTTATTGTTGTCACCCAATAATTCAACTTCAAACCGCAATCCGACATTTCATGTGCAACAACCTAATACATATGCAAGTAAAAAGAAAAGTCTTAGCACGCCATGGCAATGCGTTTCCTTGTCTCGTCACTCATAAATAAATTTCCGTATACGATGTACCTACTATTCTCCCTCAAATATCTTAAAGAAAAAAATTTTCATCCCAACATAATGTAAATCCTCCTTTACGTTGCGCAATAAAGTGTTCTTCAGAAAACTTTATTTTTTATTGTTTTCTCGTTTTCTTTTTAATTCCGTTTGTTTTTACATATAAAAAAATATTTTATAAATGAATAATTTTGCCTATAAATATTTGTGTTAATAATCAAAAAACAACAAAATAACTATACAAGTAAATAAAAAACGACAAAAATAATATGCATAAATATATCATAAATAATATTATGTATAAGGATAAATATTGAAGAGAATAAAAGAAGAAACACAGAAAGAAAGAGAGAGAGAGAGAGAGGGAGCTAAAAATACAAAAAGTAACAAAACAACTGAATTGTAAAAAATATATATATACATATATAAAAGTAAACACAAACACACACATACTTATAAATATTATAAATAAATAAAACAACAACAACAACAAAAACAGTTAAATTTATACAGCAAATTTTATTATTATAATAATTATTATTATTATATTAGTGAACATATTATTATAATATAAATGATAAATTTACGGATAAATATTTAATGCAATGACCTATGTATGGACGAATTATAATTATTATTATTATATATTATTATTAATATTAATTATTACTGTTACTATCTATTATTATACGCGCAACAAATTACTGTTGTTGTTGCCTGCTATGATAAAGAAAAAACATAAGTGAGATAAATAATTATGATGATGATGAAGATGTGAAAATATAAGTCGTGTATTCCTTAACTTACAAGATAAATAAGAAGAAGAAGAAGAAGAAGATGATGATGATGAAATTATAAAAAGAATTATTTTAGTTTTTTATTTGTGTAATATTATAATGAAGGCGAAATATGATGATAATGATGACGACGAAGAAGATGAGATATAGATTCTCCTATGTGTATATGATATGTAAAGTGTTATAATCATAATTTTAATTTTATATATATAAATATATTTTTTAATTTAAAAAAACAAAAAAAAAACAAAAATAAAAAAACCTTCAAAAGAAAGAAGAATGAGAAAAAAAAACATAAAAAGCAAAGAGACACAAACAAATCGTTGCAATCATAAGCAAATTAATATAAAAAAAACACATAAAAAAAACAAAATTATGTATTATTAATAAGAGAAAGAAGAATAAGATGATGATAAAGAAGGAGACGAGTAAAAATCAACTACTAAAAAAAAAAAACAAAAACAATATACACACTCACACACACCAAGTTTCAATCTACTATTCAATCTTGAAAGACAAACTATTTCGATGAGATCATAATGTATAGGTAAAATATTATAATTTTATACTTTTTTCTTTTAATTTTTATTATTTTGTCAGTTTATTATTATTGTTTATAAAACTCGCTATGTTATAACTACTCTATTTAAATATTATGATTTATGATAATCATAGTGTTATACATAAAATAATATTATTATCTATAGGGCGTTCAATAATAATATATATATTTTCTTTTTTCTTTTCAATATTCTTTTTTTTTTACTTGTTATTTTGCAATTAATATATGAAATTATGATTTCTCCTTTCTACTATTGTTAAGTTTTATGATGCGCGCGCATAACGTGATTAATATAAAATGTAATTATATAGTTATATTGGTAAAAATGTATACAACACACCACGCACAACGACAACAACAAAATTATTACTATTTTTATTTTTTATTTTTACATTAAATTACAATACACTTGGCTCCAGGTACATTTCTCGTGTTGATGATTTATTGATTAACTATTTATGATAAAAATGAAAATGGGCGCGCGAATTTATTTATTAAAAAAAAAAACAAAAAAGTATCAATCAAAAAATGTGTATATATTACACTCGCACACAACTACAGAGATATTTACATAATTTGGAAATGGATCTATAGAATTTGCTGCATTTCATTTGTTTTTATTAAGAATTTTAAAATATTTGCTTTGTTAGTTTTTTTTTTTAATGGGAGGATTATATTTGAGAGGAACTGAAATAATAGGCATATTTAGAAGCTGATTTCGAAGAAGAAGAAAACAAGATAATTGGTGCATTCACTGCCAAATTTGTTACGTAGTTGCGTTGTTATTGTGTAGTTATATCAGAAGTCATCATCCCATAATTCAGAGGTGGAATTCTGTATGGTGATATTTGATAATCACTGGATGCGTTCACCGACAGAAAAAGCGTGCAAAAACTGACTTTTTGTCACTACCAAACGCTATCATGCGTGTAACTGTGCACAAAAAATGACAGATAAACACTTCCTTTCACTTTCTACTGCGTTTACTGAGTCGACTGAGAATAACTTGTAGCGCACTACCTTTCACTATCGCATTTTGGATAGTGAAATGTACCGAAGTGATGTGTTACCATAGATTCGGATGAAAGGACGACAATAACATTGCAACTTTATAGGTTGGCGTATACAGTATTATATTTTCCTGAATGATTGTTACTAAGGCAATTAAAAGGCTATCTTATTTTATTTAAAATGAAAAATTTGTCTTCGTTAAGAATAATAACATCTCAATTGGCTGCATTCATGATAAAACGGTATTAATAGGAGGTCAACCATAAATTATCGCAGTTTTTATTTTATTGTTTAGCCTAGTACTAGTAGGATGGCAGTAGTACTGTTCTCTTCATGCCTTACATAGGACGATTGTGGGAAACGTACTTATTATATTATTAATAGGCGAACGATTATTAAGAATTTTACCCAGTGCGTGACTTTAATACAAAGTTCTGGAAGCAATTCAGCAGACTGAATTCTAGTTAATACAACCGATGGACCACAATATCAACCCGATTTCAATTCACCAAATTTTAGTACAAAACATTTTTATGTTCTCGTCTTTCCCATAATGTTATCTAGTTTTTTAGATTTTCTTTTATGAAAACCTAAAAACTATTGCTCACGGAAATACTGGTGCTGTATTTCAAGCCAGTGCAGCTGTTGGTCATGTTATTTTTTTGTGTCTATGATCTATGTAATCCGAAAGGAATTTACACTGTACATATTTAAAGCCTTTAAGTATAAAGGAATGGATTCGTTAAATAAAATCTTTGTTAGGTTAGGAGGCAGTTTGCCAGTTTCGTTTTAAATTTTTGTTCATTGCGAATATATTTTATTATTTAATGTTAAAAGACTCGAATTAAAAAAACTCAAAGTTTTTACTACACTACGCTACCCTTTTTTTCGTTCACGGTAGCAAAGCGTGTAGCGTAGTAATTAACTCTCAAACTACTACTACACTACGCTATCACTACGCTACAAGACGCTATCGTGTCGGTGACAGCACCCACTGAGGTGATTATTAAAAACGATCATCGAAAAGATTGGTTTTTTTCAAGGTGATCATTTTTTTTTATCACTGTTTCGTCAAATACGAGCAACTTCGCTATTATTGGCTGTTTGAATAATTATCAAATTCAAATGTAAGCTGTTTTGTTTTTACAATGATTTCCAGTGTTGCATTTTATTATATAGCGATAGCAGTGAAAATGAGGAAGAAACTATTGATTTAAGATTACATCGCCTGTACTTACTTTGTTGCATATCACTGAATTTCTTTTGATGGGTTGAAAATTCTTACTGTATCTACTTGTATTTGTTTTTGTAGCAGTGACCTTTTATTGTTTTGTGGCACCACAGCTGGTTTGGTAAAATTTATCTAATTGTCTTCTATTTCCACTGGCAACCATTGTATTTAAATTATTATCCGGTGATTCGTTCAGAATTGAGTGTACTACTGAATCATTCAAAAGATCTGAGGATTCTTCAATAACTGGGCTTGATGCAGCTGCAATTTTTCTGGATTGTGTACCAGATACTATGGATTCGAGCCTGCATGTCTCTGTTATAATTTCTTTAATATCCGTAGTCCTTTTTTCACAATGAATAGATCTCCCTTTATTTTAATTAAGCTTTTCTTATTATCTACTAGTTTTTTTTTTAATTTTTACTTTTTACTATTGTCTTGTCCAAACCTACGTATTAAGTCGATAAACTTATTCATCATAATTGGTATGTGGTGATAATTAATTTTATTAGCCCTTTTCCACTCAGCTACAGTTTTTGTTGGAGGACCGCATGCATCAATTTAGTTCTTATTTCTTTCCATAATGACAACGACGATTGCTTAGCGTTTGCGGTATTTAATTTGTTGCGAGCACGGTTGTAATGTTGTTTATTCCATAAATTCCGTAAGAAATATTATTTACCGCAAAAATGTCAACTTCAAATGACATTTGTCATCTTACGAAAAGATAATCTTTTGAAATGATTGATGATTATCAGAAATCACCTTACAGAATTCCACTCCAGGGCCTCTAGACGTACGATAATTCTTCTACATCTACTCAGGCACGATATATGAGGGAAAATTTATTCTCTTATTCCAAAGTACAAAAATTTCGGCGTCAAATATTTTTCAAACAGAATTTTCAAATTGTGTTAACACTACGAAGAGAAGAAAGAGAAGTAAAAATAAGAAAACTTTGACCAAAAAATTTAACCCGGACCCAGATAATTAGATCTAGATTCTGTATTGAAATACTTTTTATTTTTGGAACAGTGAACCTTAGAAAAGACTATACAAAATTTTAATACAAAAAATTGTATCCAAAATTGTTTCAAATATAACTTTTTGAAAGATTCCATAAATTTATTTATAAAAGTAACTGTTACTAAACTGCCTCCAGTTTTAATTTAGCGGCCATTTGTTGCAGTCTAACAACTACGCATAACTATGCAACCTACGATACCGAATGCTGCGTTCCTTTTCTCGTTCAAAATAGATTTTTTCAATCCACTTCGTTCTTTTTCTTGGGCCGAACAATTTAGTTTCAATCTGTCATCGCTTTTTTCGAACTCCGAATGGTTCTGAATGCATCTGAATTTTTTCCGGATTTAAGCAGAACGATTGTAATTTGTATTCGTGAATGTGTTGTTTACAATTTGAACGAGGTGGTAATAGTTGAGATTAAGTTGCCTTTGTTGGAAACTGGCTTTGTTTTTTATAAGCCACGATTTTTACTTTTGCTTTTATAAAATGGAAGGAATGTCAAACACTTGAAATGGTTCTGCTTCGTTCCTTTTCTATGAGCACAGAACTAAATTATGACATCTTTCTGTCGATTCATACAGATTCATTGAGAACGAGAAAAGGAACGCAGTAGAAATAACATTGGCGGAGTAAACGAATGATCACTATCACATTAGCTGTCTGCTTAAACAGCTTGTTGATGAGAAGTCAGAACAGATATAGAAATCTTGGAAACCACAGCTTAGGCATCTCCTCAAAATCTTTTTTTCAATAATATTAAAAAATATACAAATATTTGTCAAGAATGTCCTGTTTTTTTAAAGAGAAAACCATTAATGATGTTATTTATGTTGGCTACTCATAGAGTGATTAGCTCTTGAGATGGAAATTAAGTGTCTCAATTTTTAGTTTTTCATTATACCATATGTGAGACGCTAATTTATTTTATAGCAAAATTGTCTATGAAATGCTAATCCCGCATAGTGCTAATCTTGCTAGGTATTCAAGTAAATACGCCTCATATATAATTCACACTTAAAAATTATTTTAACTTCATATATGAGGTTAGCTTGGCCATTCAGATTAATTTTAGCGTATACAGCATGCAGAAATCAAGCCATACTGATGAGTATACGGTTCCTGCCGATACGAAACGCCCTCTTTTTCCAAAGAAATTTGTTTTTTTTTTAAAGATTTTTCGTTTCTAAAAAGAGTTTTTTCCAAGAAGAACTTCAATAGAACACAATAGGAGGCATAAGCTGTGTTCTTTTGTGTACCTTGTTCTAGAACTCCCGTATACTGGAGAGGAAAAATGGAAGCATATAATCAGGCATGATAACTAGCAGTCTTCTCTGCTGGAAGTTGGTTGATACATATGTAACTCTTTGTACTCCACTTCATTTATTTTTAACATTGCATGTCCTAACCTTAAGAAGGAAATAGTCAACTTCGCAACAGCTTTTATATGCTTTCTCCTATATTCATCAATTCAGAATGCAAGGAGAAACAGAATATTTTCAAAGAACTACTATGGGTGTTCCATTATAAATTGAACGGATAAATTCAAAAAATTCAATTTCACTTAACCACCTTTGTACACATTACTGCTAAAAACTAAAACAGCACATAGCTCGGGTATAACTTGGGTGAAATGTAAGGTGATTTCACAATTAGCTCGAACACTATTTAACCAATTCAAAGCGACAAATATATCGCCCATCTTCAATCTAAAGCTTCCTCGCGATTAATATTGGATGAATGTGCATTATTATTGCCATTATTGGGAATATTTCTGCTTAGAACTTCGTCGATAGTATCGATTCCATAAACATTCCTCTTGAAAGCCTCTTAACCATATTTCCCGCTGCGTTTGCACACAAATACATATCTCTGCCTCCATTTCTCAAATTTTAAAACTGTAAGGAAATGTTACATGTTTGCTACGAACAAAATTAAATTTAACGTTTTAAAACGATTTTTAGAAGAAAAACTATAATTTGACAATGAAATTAATATTATTCAAGGGTTCCACAAAAGTTTCATTTAAATTTCACTCGATTATATGAAAAATAAATTTTTTTTCGTTTTTTTTACTATGCAGCAAATTTTATGGACTACCACATTTTATAAATTTTCATGTAAACAATTTTTATTTGCACACGACTAAAACACATACATAAAATATTTATTGTCCGTCCTTAGAAGCCGTTCGTTCGTTCACAGATTATTTCCCGCCCAAAATAATATTTAAAATTATCTGTTCGACTGTTAGTTACCGTCCTTTACAACAACAAAAAGAAAAACAGAAGAAATAACAATGTAAAAAACAAACAATTTCTGTTTACTGCTGAAACTATGGCGTTAATTAGGGAGAAAAAACTACTGTTTTCTATGAAAATGAAATTGTTTACGAAGATAATAGATGCAAAGAAAGGAGGAAGATGAGAAGGAGTGGAAGAGGAGTTGATACTTTCCATCCATACAATTTGAATTATTGTAAAATGCCATCCAAAAAAAAAAAAAAAACAAAAAAAACCTAAAATTAAGGGTTCATGAGACTTGAGCTAGTGTTTTTTGATTTTTGATTTTTAAATGAAGTGTACCTGAGTCCCGGTGGTTAAATTAACTATGAAATTTTAAAAAGGAATTCGAAAATGCGATGAAATATACTTGTTTGAATAATAAAAATGTTTTTATTTTTTTATTTCTTTGTTCTTTGTTTTTTGTAAAAATTATATATGTAAATTTGATTGCTTTAGCGTTGAACGCCCTTTTGAAAAGAAAAAATTCAGAGATTATGCCCGTCTCTATTGTACAGTTTATATCCTTCTTTATGCGAACTGTTATTAAACAGTCTTCATTACTACTAATTTTTACTATAAATGTTATTTTAGCTAAAATGAGTTGCCTAACAATAATCTAATTGGGGTCTACACATATTATAAAATGAGGTGAAGCGAAATAAATTGTTATAAATTGCAGTAATTTTTTGTGTTTTTTGGAATTTTTCAATTTTTTTTCCATGTATTTTCAGTTCCTGGTAATCCTTTTGTGTAAAGTCCTTTTCTAGTAGCAATCTATATTCCTACGTGTATTTACAGAGCACAGTTCTCTTTATGTTTTGACTTGGTGACCATCACAGGCTAGTTAACGCAAGTCGACACCCGGTCCAAGGTCAGCTCACGCAAGTCGACACCCGGTCCGGAGTCAGCTCACGCAAATCGACAATCGGAGCCAGTTCACGCAAGTCGGACGTCGAACGAAAACGACACCTGAATTGTGGTTTTGGAATCACGTCAACACGGCATTTTGGAGGTGTCGACTTACGTGAACTGGCCCTAGTAATCAACACATCGACGATTTATAAAAACGACGCTTGCTACCAGAAATTCAAATTTTGGGTTCACTACATAAAGTCGTCGCTTTCAGCTTAACCCGCTGATAATGAATTTGAGTCAAATAAATGAAACCGCTGCATATAAATCGTTATGTTTGACAATTTGGGATTGATGTAATTGAAGAAATCATTCAAAATAAATAACTGTAGAAATCTTAGAATATAAAGAGAACAGAAAGATTTAATACCTACAAAATTCTTGTACATGAGCGTGGCTTTTCTTAGAAGTACTAGAAGTAGGACAGAATATATTGAAGACAGAGGTACGACAGAGAAATAGCCCTGTGTTCATTCTTGGACGTTGAAGGTGCGTTTGACAGCACCTCTATTAAGTCAATAATACCTGAATTGGTCAGACATGGAGTGAATCCAACACATAACAGATGGATTCAGGCAATGCTTTCCAACAGGATAATAAAAAATCAGCTTTCTGATGAAACACTGAAGGTATAAACTACCAGAAGTTGTCCCCAAGGAGGAGAACTATATTCTCTGCTGTGGACTATGGTAGTTGTTGATCTTTTAGTTGAGCTAAGCAACCAAGGTATTGAATCTCAATGTTATGCTGATGACCTTGTAATCATTATCAGAGGTAAATATGAGCGCTTGCTTTCTAGAAAGCTTCAAGAAGCCCTAAGTTTTGTTCAAGACTGGTGTGCCGCACACGACCTATCAGTCGACCCCAACAAAACAAGAATTATACACTTTACCAAAAGAAGGAAAATGAGGAACATAACAAGCCCTATCCTATTTGGTAAGGAGATCTCGATGTCCAAAGAAGCCAAATATCTCAGGATAACTCTTGATGATAAGCTGAATTGGAACAAGCACATTGATAAGACAATCCAGAAAGGTACACAAATGCTGTGGAACTGTAGGATACTGGTTGGCTCAATATGAGGACTCAACCCGAATATTATGATTTGGCTATACAAATCAATAGTAAGACGTATGGTCACCTATGCTGCAGCAGCATGAGGGAAGAAATGCACGCAAAAGACCACCAGAAAGCTAAATAAGCTTCAAAGATTAGCCTGTCTAAGTGTAACTGGTGCCATGCGCACAACATGTACCAGCACTCTAGAAACGCTATTGAACTTACCGGCATTCGGCGACATGGTTGCAAAAGAGGTTGGACTCATAGTGTACACAGCCCGGACAGATGGCTATAGTGAATGGAACTCTGAAAGTCTACTCACTATAACCAAAAGAATCGAAGCAAATCCAATAATGGATATGATGCCAGAGAGAATGGTTGCTGAGCACAACCTCTGTCTGCCATTCAAGATAATAAGGAAGAAACAGATACAAGTCTAGTACATAAAGCCCTAATCTGGTACACCGACGGTTCTAAAACCGAGAAAGGAGTAGGAGCAGGAATATATGGTGTTAAGCCAAGAGCTAACATCTATTAAAGCCTAGGAAATGCGCATCAATATTTCAGGCAGAGGTATATGCCATCACTAAATGTGCATACGAAAACCTTAGCCGATCCATAAAAATATCTATATCTATACAGATAGCCAAGCGGCTCTGAAAGCCATCTCATCACCCGAGGTCAAAACTAGTTAATGTGGGAATGTATTCAAGCATTAACGAACCTAGCCACATACAATCATCTGACTCTTCATTGGGACACGCCTTGCCAGTTATAGGACCAGAACCCTTTTGCGGTATTTCCTACAATACCGTGAAGCTTACCATGCAAAACTGGATCCGGAACCAAATGGACCATAGATGGAACTGAATGACAGGATTCAGACAAGCCCAAAAGATTCATCAAAAGACCTTCCTTAGAGAAGGGCCTGGATCTTTTAGGGCTATATAGATATCAATTCTGAATCATTACGGGAATTCTAACCGGACACTGTAAGCTTAACAAATACATGCATCGGATGGGCATCTCATCTACTGATTTGTGTAGAAGATGTTTCGAAGAGGATGAAACATCGGAGCATGTCCTGTGTGAATGCGAATGCACAATGCAGATTCCAGGCCTTTAGGCTCATACTTCCTAAAGCCTTCCGACTTCGAAGAAATTTCTTCCAAAAAAATACTGCACTTCCTAGGAAAAGTGGAATTGCTAGAAGAACTGTAATGCAAGCGGTGCACAATAAGCCAAGATGGCTGCAGTGCAAAGGGTACTCGCCCTGCTTAAACCTAAATCTAATCTATTATAAATGTATGTTCAGCTGATTGATTTGTTTACATTTGAAACACCTGAGAGCCTACTCAGGTCTTAGCGTAGTGAAAGCGACTAAGAGCATATGTTGATTTAACACTACACGCCTGTACTGAGCTTTCACACAACGGCAACAGATTCTAACAACCAGAATTTGGCTATGCTAAATTTGGCTTGTCACACTTTCTGTTCTCTCTATATTCTAAAGTAGAATTCCAGAAGAGGGCTGAGTCGACGAAACTCACTCGTCTCAGATTTTCTGTCTCTTCCAGAGAATACGTAATTATTTTCAGGTATTAAAAAAAATTGTATTGTATAAACTCAATTCCGATATTAGGACTTTTCTACATTTTCCCGTAATAGCTTTTGTTTTTCTTTTTTTAGCATTCAATTTTTCTTCTCTATTTCATTTCGTTCTTGAAGAATACCAAGAACTTTTCTATGAAAGGCTTTTTGTTCTTGGAACTCTTCCCCAATAAACTTTACACTTGCTGGGCAATTGTTTCCAAGCCAGCATTTGCCGTTGTTGAGAAGTAGCATTTACCACTCTTCCAGTGGTGTCGGCGGGATATTCCGTAGGGTCTGATACTTTCGAATTCTACAGCAATTGATTTCAATCAACTTGTATATTTTCAGGTGTTTCTAACGGTGTACTACACATGAAAGAGCATTCCCTACCATTGTTATTTCTAGCTCGATATGTTTTAACATTTTGAAGGTGTGAAGTAGAAGCTTCCTCTAAACAGTTTTGCTGCATTCGAGTTTCATGTATTAAATAACATTTTTCGTCTTATTAAATAATTAAAAAAAGATATTATTTACATTTTGCTTTAAGAAAAAGTAAAGATTCAACACCAAAATGGATGTCGAAGATATTTTCGACAGTTCTCTAACGATAGTTCCAAAATGCCGAGTTTGCGCGAAACAAAAATGACAATTCGACTTCGACTTTCGTGAACTGACCCCAGGATTAGAGCCTGCTGTATTGCTTGGCTGCTACTACCTCAATGATCGGAAGTCTCTCATCAAAGCAGATTCCCGGCAGCGATAGGCGAACCTTACCACAGTTACAGATGTACAAATTTTTTTCTTGTTTTGACAAATAGGAAAATCACTGATTTTCCTATTTGGGGCTCGAAAGAAAACAATGCAGAACCTTGGTTGGTATCAATACTGGCTACAGATCGTTTCCCGCTGATCTAACAAAAATAGTTCTTGACAGTCCTGAGTACCTATCCTGCCTGGAAGGAGAAATTGAAAGAATGGCCCAGTTTAGACGGATCAGTATGCTGCCTCTGCTGCAAGATAACTTGTCGGTAAGAAGATGGTTGGGGGCAGGAATGAAGCTTCACCCTACCTACAGATTTCGTGCGGCAGAGGCAGCATACTGACGCTTCTTTCCACATCATAGCCAGAAAATATCTATTCCGAAGCGCTCTCTTACCATAGCCACCTTGTTTGCGGAAACAGATCTCTTTGCTGAGTTTAGGTTCATTTATAACTTATCTGTTTTTTGTTGTGAAAAAATGACTCGTATCATAGGTGGCACAACAGCTAGATGTCGCATGCAGCACCAAAAAAGTATACAAAATTTATATGGCTGGGTGGTCCATTTCGAATCACTCTGTATTCCCGTATTCCCTAAAAGCGCTCCAAGAGTGCTACTCTACAAGGGCTCCAAAATTGCTACCCTACAAGCGCTCCAAGAGCGTTTCCCAAGAATCTACAACTGAGCGCTTTCCTTTGCGGACATAACTGACGTTAAAACGATATGAACAAGGATACGATGGGGAAGCTCTGTAAGTTTTCCAAAGAAGCGCTCTTGCATTCCCCTTGATATGAACAAGGATGCGACGAGGAAGCTCTGTTAGCTTTCCAAAGAAGCGCTCTTGCATTCGTCTTTGAGCGCTTCCATTTCCCGCTCATTAAGAGTTAATTTCGGTGAGAGCTGTTTACTTTAGCAGGTGAGAACAATGGGCCGCCTTAGCCTCCGTGTTTGGGAAATTTTGTTCCCCTTGACCAGGAAAAAAAAATGACCAACTTTGCTGAAAGAAAATATGGACAACATTTTATATCAGGAAATCACTCTCTCTCGGATCATTTTTATAAGGTTAGGGTGGGAATGTAGAATTGAAGAAGAAATCAATTTTTCGTTGAAGAGTTCTCTATGTGGAGGCACAGTATTGTAAAGAAGAAGACATAACATTTTGCAATTAATAATATTTTTTATTTTTTATTTTTAAATAAATATTAACAAAAAACAATGGTTTTCTTCTTTGTCAATACATTTGCAGCCACTTGGTAAAATTGCAGACGTCAACCGTGTCCTTCAGAAGAAGTTGTCATAGCTCTCAAACATATGTGAAATAACTTAACTCGGTTAGCTTACGTTGTCTGAATTTCAACTTCTAAGAAGGGCTTTGGCTAACTTACCTTGAAGCCAAAGATCTTGTGTTTGACGACGTATCTGTTATTGAACACATTTTTAACTTACCCCATGGTTTTACAACTGGTCCTGATGGTATCCCAGCTTTCTTTCTATCCTGTCCAATGTCCTGTGTTACTTATTTAATCTATCCTTGTCCTGCGGGTCCTTTTCAAAGTCATTGAAGTACTCTATGATTATTCCTCTACATAAGAAGGGCAACAAATCGAACGTTTCAAAGTATAGACCTATTACCAACTTGTACCATGTTGCGAAGATTTTTGAAGCCCTGGTTAGTGATGTGCTTCACTTTCACTGTAAACCAATCTTGGATTCTTTCCAACATGGTTTCTTGAAGGGAAAGTAACCACGACTAATCTATTATAGTTTCTTCGCTATTGTACACCAGCCATTGAGTCTGGTAAGCAAATTGACTGCGCCTTCACTGATTTTAGCAAGGGCTTCGACAGAATTAATCATAGAATCCTAATTCATTAGTTCTCCATTCTTGATTTCTCCCTCCTTTTCGTTCATTGGTTATCTTCTTCTATCTATCTAACCGTACGCAGCGAGTAATAAATCCCTGAGCACTGTCTGCTGACTCTGGTGTACCTCAAGGTAATATCCTTGGCCCACTACTTTTTATTCTGTACATCAATGATGTATCATACTTTTATTCAATTCTAGAATATTTTGTTATGCGGACGATACCAAAATATTTCGTGTTGTTAGCTCTGATGACGACTGTGCTCTTAAACGTTGACTTAGCAATTTTTCATAAGTGGTGCTCCATTAATCGTCTTCCTCTAACTGTTCTGGAGGTAGATTCATTATCCAAGCTCTACAAAACCAATGATCTGAGTGTGATTCTCAATTCTCGCCTTTCTTTTGAGGATCACATTGATTACATAGTCAGTAGGGCCAGATCGATTTTGAGTTTTGTTAAGAGATGGTTTAAGGAATTTGACGACCCTTACATTACTAAAATTCTTTACTGTTCCTTTGTTTGATCGATACTAGAATATTCCAGCCTCGTGCGTCGGGTCCCCTTACTATCAAGTGCAGATCAATCGCATCGAAGCTGTTCAACGCAGATTCCTCCGATTCGAACTCTGCGGACTTCTTTGGAGTGACTCGGTAATCTTGCCTCCTTATGTGTACCGTTTGAATTTGTTGTCCTTGCGGATGCTGGAAACTAGACATCTAGAATTGTGTTAATTTTCGATATTTTGAAGGGCTCAATATATTCTTCACTTTTGTTAAGCTCAATTGGTGTATCAACTCCGAGCCGCTCGCTCAGCAGAGGCCAAAACTGTCTCCATATTTCTTACTATCGAATCACCTACGGTGCGAACTTGTAGCAAGTGGCTCAGATCGATCAGGTGCGAATTTAAAAATATAAATAAAAATTAAATAAATAACTGTAGAAGCTGAGACCTTATATTTGCTTACGGTTAACTGAAGAGAAAAATGTAAATAAACAGGCAATTTCGTCTTGCGCGCGGGTTAGCCTAATCTACATTTGAGAAATTGTCACTCAATGCTGGCTGCACCTTGGGCGGGTTCGACTCTTCAGTGCAACTGGTATTTAATTCTTCAGTAAGGTACACAAAATCTGCTGGATATGCTATCATCTAAGAGTTTCTGACAATGCTGTCGCGCTATAAACACCCTTACTCCGCATCAAATAGCCAAGACCCCGGACTGCAATTACCTACAAAAATGACATTAATTGGGAGGAATCATGCAGAATGGATTAGTAGGATTGATAGGTTCCGTACTTGGGTAGAGATCCGAGATTTCCAACACGATTATCAAAATACGGCTGAATTCGCAAAATTAAAATGCTTTAGAAACAACAAAACAAGAAAAGTGTAACGTACGCTTGTAGGTATCTTCTTTGGTTACACCCACTTGTTTATGCGAGATTCATAAACCTATAAAATTTAACCTTGTTGCGTGTAGAGATTCGATTGGTCTAAAAAGAACAGAGTCATCTAATTCTACCTAAGCAAACCTCTTATACCACTTATAAGGCAGGGACTTGCCTGAAGCAATAAGCATAGATAACGATGGCTTGGTAGTGAGCTAACGGGAAGCTAATTATTTTCTCGAATTGTGGGAACAGTTCTTTCAAATTTCGACCGTCTCTCAAGTAACTAGTGTTAACCTATAAGTTGTGGAGTTCAGGAAAAGTTTTGAAATTAAGAAACAAACTAGAAAAAAGGAAAAAAATTGAAAAAGAAGAGAAAAAGTTAAATAAATACGAAAAGTTCCCAAGTAAATTTTTAATTCGTGAAAAAAAAAAACAAAAAAGGGACACCCCAAGAGGGAAATCTTAAGTATGTGACCCAAGGGCAAAATTGTAACGATATGTGTAATCATTATAGCTTGTATGTCGGAGGTGCATGTCTTGTCCTAGCGAAGCACGCCTTCGACCCATATTCATATAAAGATCCCCAAAAGAGATAAGAAAAAAAAAAAGGAAAATTTATAAATTCACGCACAACCGCCTAGAAGCCGCCGGAGCCCCAGAGGAATTGGAAGTTCACGGAATCAAGGAAGCAATATTTACGAAGCAGTTAATTAATGAGAAATTAAGCCGCAGCAAAGCGTACTTAATGACCTCCTGGCCTCCGTAGCGTAGAGGATATTAATTTGTTGTAATTAACTAACATCAAATTTGCATAATATAGTACCAGCTTCAAAACAACACTCTTTACCACGTCACAAATGCGCATTATCAAAGAAAAAGGTAGGCCAGTGAATTAAGTGTGCTGTGCGGTGAAACCCTACTGAGTGCGTATCATTCCTCTGCGTTAGTCCCTTGAGTATGGTTTATTTTTGTTAAGGTCTTCCTCCAACGCCCATCCGACGAGCTCAGCCCAAACTAACGGGCTTTCCAATAAGAGGTGTTATTTTGATATTCAAAGAAAAATGCCATTTTTTGAGATAAATGCTCGGATCTTTATTTCATTATAAAGAGGACGGTATACCGTTAATAATGAAAAATAACATCAGCCAAATGACCAACACGACCAGGCCTACAGGACCATATCCTTTTCATGAAATTTTCCATAACCAAATCGCAAAGGGTCTGCCCTATGTCCTCGATAGCCTCACGAATTCCATCTC
Organism: Dioctria rufipes; assembly: GCA_963924295.1. Taxonomy (NCBI): domain Eukaryota; kingdom Metazoa; phylum Arthropoda; class Insecta; order Diptera; family Asilidae; genus Dioctria; species Dioctria rufipes. The sequence goes on from OZ002740.1 coordinate 29,641,329, forward strand.
GCTGGGCTGTTACCGTAGACCTTCTTTTTCACGTGGCCCTAAAGGAAGAAGTCGCAATGTGTTAAGTCACAAGATCTCGGTGGCCAATTGTGATCACCTCTTCGAGAGATAACACGGTCCGGAAACTTTTCCCGTAAAAGATCAATGGTTTCGTTGCTTGTATGGCACGTAGCGCCGTCTTGTTGAAAGTAAACGTTGTCCAGATCAATAACATCCAATTCCGGCCATAAAAAATCATTAATCATCTGTCGATAGCGCAACCCATTCACCGTAACTGTTGTTCCAGCCTCATTTTCGAAAAAGTAAGGTCCAATGACCCCGCGGGACCATAAACCGCACCAAACAGTCACACGTTGAGGATAGAGAGGCTTCTTGGGTTTTCCGAGCCCCAGATACGACAATTTTGCTTGTTGACGAAGCCATCGAGGTGGAAATGGGCCTCATCACTCAAGATGAGTTTTCGATGGAATTTCGGATCATTTTCATGCATTTCAAGGACCCAATCAGCAAAGACTCGACGTTGTTGATGATCGGCCGGCTTGAGTTCTTGTGTTAACTGAACTTTATAAGCCTTAAGACCCAAATCTTTATGCAAAATACGGTGTAATGACGTTTGTGGAATGCCTAATTCCAAAGAACGACGAGGAATGGATAAACCTGGGTTTTCTTCAACACTTTCGGCTACAGCAGCAATATTCTCGGCTGTTCTTGAGCGACGTGCACCGCTCTGCACAGCTCGAATTTTTCTACCAATTTCTGTATTGCGGTCCGACAAGGTGCTTCACGATGACCCAAAAATGTTCGAGTTTTACGAACCGTCTCTGCCACATTTTCACCATTTTTATAGTGAATTTTAATAATTTCAATGCGTTGTTGAATCGTATATCGTTCCATTTTTATTAATGGCGTAGTTTCTACTTGTCAAATGTCAAAAAATGACAGCTCCAAAAGTGACATCTACCGAAATAGCGGGCTAAGTAAAATAACACCTCTTATTGGAAAGCCCTTTATCTAAGGAGGTTCAGGGCGACCAAGATATCTTTTCCATAACGTACTTATGTTAAGATTGTGATCCCAGTGTTATGCGAGCATCATCTTGACACCGATGTACCTCGGCCGTCGACAGTTCAATGTGAACACTGCACTTAATAACTGAGGGACTGGTTCCCCATAGGATCTAGCGCCCAATGCATGTTAGAATAATGAATCTAATATTAACAGTCCTTTTAAATTTTTTGTGTTTTTTTTTTTTTTTTTTTTTCTACCTATACCTCTGAATTATGAAGAACACAGGGCGCTTCCGAGCCAACCCTAGGTGTTACAAACTCAATGTCCCTCCTCATTAATTAGCATTTTGACCGTATTAATTTGAATTTTTCAAGACTGGAATTGAAAAATCAGCTCAAATTTAATAATAGTTTGTAGTTATCTGCTTTCCTCTTTTGTTTTTGGTGTTTCGCATTTTTACATGGAGTAATTTTATTTTTATTGTTTTTTTTTTTATTTTTTTACCTTGTTTTTTATAATAACTACTGTAGTAATCTACTTGATGAATCTTGAGAGGCTACTCATTGTAATGAGTAACTATCGCGCCCATACAAGAGGACTTATGAGAAATTTGAATTGAGACAAATTTCATCGACTTTTGGTGTCTAAAACAACAATTTTTATGTTAATAAAAGAAAATCCAGTTGTACTAAAAACCTCTCCTAAAATAATAAATGTCTGTCCTAATCCTGTGTTCAGAAAGGAAAACTCTTATTTGATTTAAGCAAAAAAAAAATGAAAGTTTTATTCATAAACAATAAAATTAAAAAATCTTAAAATCTAACCCATTCTGCATCATTTTCTGTTGGTGGCAATTGCATTGTTCTAGCTGAGATGTCCTTATTTTTGTCGTTATTCCCAGGACTGGCATTATTATCATCATCCTTGTAATTATGATACAACTAAAGGTGGAAATCAAAACGGAAATATTTTAGAAAATCATAATAGAACTGAATGAACAGTTCCGCCAACCTTCTTTCCAGTATCTACAGCATACTCGACTCCATCTCCAATCTTCTCTCCAGCTTTACGAAATACATTGGCTACACTTTGGGCAGAAAATGTGTCATCATCGATATGAATATTATAGCCTTGCGTTAAATTCTTAGGACATCCGGTTTGATTGATAATACTCAATTCGAATGGATCCACTAGAAATGTTGCTAGACGTGTTCTCAATTTATCTACGAACATTTTATCTAATGTTCTAGTCCGTGACAGAAGCGTTGCACTTCTTCGATGAACAAAACCAAGTTTCTGACAAGAAAAGATTCCAGCGTATGTTTCATAATCTGTCAGGAATACAGTGAAGGAAGAGCTTCCTGCAACATCTATTATAAGGCGATAAGTAAACGTTGGTAAGGAGATTTTGTATAGTAACTGTTATTTTATATATATCTTCCAAAATTTATTTTACTTACTTAATGGAAATTTAATTTGCATTTTTCCAGGCACATCTGCATCTGGTACACTAACTTGTCCAGTATAACTGTAAGTATGTCTCAGTGGTGTCAATCCAAGGATAAAATGTTGAGACGTTTGCTCCACATTGTATTCGCCTGGTTCTTCCCCAAGTGTTATATTATAGACCAAGCAAGTTGAAGCAGTTGCTGTCTTTTGAACAGCATACCATAATCCGAGGAACTAGAAAAAAGGAATGAGATTAATATAGAAAGCAAAAAGTTTTTTTTTATATATAATTTAGAGAAAACTAAGGAAAACACTTAGAAATATGTAACCGATCTTGACGTGGAATGGTTCATTCGACGAAGAACAAAAAAAGTAAAAAGATGTGTGAAAGAATTTTTCTCAAAAAATTGTCAATTTCTATCCCACCTACTAGAACACAGCTAATACTTCTATTCCTGATCTGATTCTACTGACGCAGATAATGGAAAGATCATTGCACACAATCAAATCAGCTCTCATATAGTAAACTCGACCATGACATTTTTTTTTATTAGCTATGATCTTATGTTAGGCATGAATTATAGGAGTGTGAGTGGAGTATTCTTTCCGGGATTATAATAATATAGATTGCTTAATTGGTGAGTGCGAGAACATGACAAAATCCAGAAATATAAAAACTTCTAGATTTTATTCAGAAATATAAAATCTAGAAGTGACAAAATACAGAAAAAATAATAAAATTCGGAAATGAGAAAATCTAGAAGTGACAAAATCCAGAAGTGACAAAATCCAGAAGTGACAAAATACATAAATGTCAAAATCCAGAAATTGTAAAAATTGTTATAATTAAAATCTTGTTTAAAAAATTTCAAAAATGGCATGAACTTCGCTTCGCAAATCTCATATTTACAGTTGCGAGTCTTGTGATGACGTATTCATCTAATGGAAACCTAACATCTTTGTGGATGAAACAAGCTAACCCAACAATGCCTACACATGAGTCACGAGTTATGAACGGCGGCCAAGAAACATTATATGAAATTTTGTTGTATTGATCGCGATTTTGAAATTGGTCAAGGTCCAAAATGCATGATAATTCGAATTAAAATAAAAAGTTCTAAATTTTGGAAATCACTATACATAGAAAAAAATTTGCGTTCTGAAATGTATGAATTAGTGCTTATATGGTACATATCTAGGTCTGTGCCTAGGTTTCATCTATTAATGAGTGCGTAAATAAATGAAAGTGTTTGTTGAAGTGGTAGTGTTGGGATGAATAAATGGATTCTTTTTTCTGGATTTCTTCTGAATTTTGCCTCTTCTGGATTTTGTCACTTCTCAATTTTGTCACTTCTGGATTTTGTCTCTTATGGATTTTGTCACTTATGGATTTCGTCTCTTCTGGATTTTGTCTTTCTGGATTTCTTCACTCTGGATTTTGTCTTTCTGGATTTCGAACCCAGCCCGGTGAGTGCATGGTTTTGTACGACATTGATCACTTACATATAATAAATATGTATACATGTTCGGATGAAATATACTGACGCGAATTATTGCCCATGGTTTACTACTAGAGTGTCCGCACCCTTATTATGAAGCGTGAGTATCTATATCAACGATATACATAGACAGCTCAAAGCCTATAAAACCAGATCTTTGTATAAAACTGCTCGAAATCAGAGATGGGCGTAGTGCATTAAATTTTCAGTGCATTAATTATTTCATTAGCACTAGAGGCCTCTGTGATAGTTAAAAGCCAGGTTGCACTATCACTAAATGGTTAGTGGTAGTGCAAATTTTTTATCACTATCACTAAACGAATAGTGGTAATGCAGAGTATATTGCATTATCACTAAACGATTAGTGGTAGTGCAGAGTATATTGCATTAGGGGTAGTGCAAATACTTTTCACTATCAATGAGTGATAATGGATTCGTGCATTGGTAGTGCAAACATCTTTCACTAGCACTGAACTAGCAACGAGCGAACATACAGAATAAAAAACCTTCCGTTCAGTTTTCTGTTTTGCGGAGATGGAGATGATTCATTAACTATTAACACTAATTTTGATCGAACGAGCTACGCGTAGTGCTGCATATGCGTACCATTAAATTGTCGTTCAGTGCTAGTGAAAGATGTTTGCACTACCAATGCACGAATTCATTATCACTCATTGATGGTGGAAAGTATTTGCACTACCACTAATCGTTTAGTGATAGTGATAAAAAATTTGCACTACCACTAATCATTTAGTGATAGTGCAACCTATATTGTAACTATCATTAAAATTTAGTGTTGCTGCCATTTTAGTGGTAATGCAAAAACGCCCATCTCTGCTCGAAATAGAACTACCACAGCGATGAAACTGGCTAAAAGTCAGTATTATTGTTCCAAAATTAATACTAAAAAGTTGTAGAGGAACTAACCTGATGAATTGAATGTGATTTTTACCTCGAACAGTAATTCTTCTACTGAAAAATCTGCTCCAAATCAGATTAGTTTATTACCCAGTCCAGTTAGCATAGTATCTAGCATGGTTCCATTGAGCTATTTTCTTTCCGGTGATGGATGAACTTATTTCGGCCCTTAATTCAATAAAATCTGATGCTGCTAGTTCTGATGACCTATCACCACGCTTTATCAAATTACTACTTTCAATTAGTCCATATAGTTAATTCGCGCTTATCATCATCTTTCTTTTCCTCCAATTGGAAAGTTACAAATATTCATCCAATTCCGAAGAAATCTTCTATTGAATCTCCAGCTGATTTTCGACCAATTAGCATGCTTTCTATCTAAAGTAGTTGAAAAACTAATGTATAGGGAAGTATTTGAACATGTAGACAAATATAACCTATTGACCGACTGGCAATCCGGAATTTGGACGCATTGCAATTTTAAAACTGCTATTTTAAAAATATCCACTGATATAAGAAGTGCGCTAGATCAGGACAAACTCACCATCTTAGTACTTCTAGATTTTTCAAAAGGCTTTGATACCGTTGATCATAAAGCATTCACTTGGTAAAGTTTTATGTTTCTTTTAAATTTAGTAATACAGCAGTATCGATGATCAGTAGTTTTTTTATCAGATCGCAGTCAATAAGTAAAACTCAATGATAAAATATCCACTCCGCTACCTCTAATGCGAGGAGTGCCTCAAGGTTCTATCATGGGCCCGTTGCTATTCAGCATATTCATTAATGACTTGCCATTAATGGTTCATGATGTCAGCATTCACTTCTTCGCAGATAATGTACTTGAGCCAACCTATTGGGCTTATTGAAGATTTTATAGCACGCATTAACTCTGATTTAGACAGAATCTATGATTGGTCTAAATATAATAAGTTACAATTAAAACTATAGTAAGTCGCAGTATATAACCTTGAGTGTTGCGATAATGTCAATATGCAATTGAAGAAAATATATTGTGGATTGCTAATATTTTACCTTATAGTATTCGTTTAATGCTAGTGAAATCGTTGATTTTGCCTCATTTCACTTCAGGTTGCATTGTTTTTCGCTAGCTGGATAGTACAGCCATTTTTTGAGATAAATGATCGGATCTTTATTTCATTATAAAGAGGAAGGTATGCCGTTAATAATGGAAAATAAATTCAGCCAAATGACCACCACGACCACGCCTACAGGACCATATCCTTTTCATGAAATTTTCCATAACCAAATCGCAAAGTGGCTGCCCTATGTCCTCGATAGCCTCACGAATTCCATCTTTGAGGTCTTGAATCGACGCTGGGCTGTTGACGTAGACCTTCTCTTTCACGTGGCCCTAAAGGAAGAAGTCGCAAGGTGTTAAGTCACAAGATCTCGGTGGCCAATTGTGATCTCCTCTTCGAGAGATAACACGGTCCGGAAACTTTTCCCGTAAAAGATCAATGGTTTTGTTGCTTGTATGGCACGTAGCGCCGTCTTGTTGAAAGTAAACGTTGTCCAGATCAATACCATCCAATTCCGGCCATAAAAAATCATTAATCATCTGTCGATAGCGCAATCCATTCACCGTAACTGTTGCTCCAGCCTTATTTTCGAAAAAGTAAGGTCCAATGACCCCGCGGGACCATAAACCGCACCAAACAGTCACACGTTGAGGATAGAGAGGCTTTTCAACAATAACTCTTGGGTTTTCCGAGCCCCAGATGCGACAATTTTGCTTGTTGACGAAGCCATCGAGGTGGAAATGGGCCTCATCACTCAAGATGAGTTTTCGATGGAATTCCGAATCATTTTCATGCATTTCAAGGACCCAATCAGCAAAGACTCGACGTTGTTGATGATCGGCCGGCTTGAGTTAAGACCCAAATCTTTATGCAAAATACGGTGTAATGACGTTTGTGGAATGCCTAATTCCAAAGAACGACGAGGAATGGACAAACCTGGGTTTTCTTCAACACTTTCGGCTACAGCAGCAATATTCTCGGCTGTTCTTGAGCGACGTGCACGGATTTTATTTTTCACATCACTAACTTGTGCCGACAGCTCTAATTTTTCTACCAATTTCTGTATTGCGGTCCGACAAGGTGCTTCACGACGACCCAAAAATGTTCGAGTTTTACGAACCGTCTCTGCCACATTTTCACCATTTTTATAGTGAATTTTAATAATTTCAATACGTTATTGAATAGTGTATCGTTCCATTTTTATTAATGGCGTAGTTTCTACTTGTCAAATGTCAAAAAATGACAGCTCCAAAAGTGACATCTACCGAAATAGCGGGCTTATTAAAATAACACCTCTTATTGGAAAACCCTTTATATGATCTTGACAATGGATAATTCATTCGACAAGGAATAAGAAAAGTAAAAGTTGCGTAAAGGAATTTTTCTCAAAAAATTTCTAAATTAAAAATTAGATCAAAAAAACTGCTCAAGAAGGTTCACGTAAAATCGTTTCTCTTGGGACCGACCCAATTTTATAGGAATATCTTCTGGTGAATTTTTCTCAGAAATATTTTTTTAAATATTTTAATTTTATTTCCCTACCTTATAATAACAAGTTAACGTAAGAACCGAAGTCATTTGCCATTGCCTATGAATTTCTTTTCGCCTTTTACTAAAGCAATGTTGATTTTCGAAATTTTACGGTATTTTTTATTTTAAAGTGGTGCTTATAAAAACCGTAAGAAAATCATTTTTTATTGTAATTTTTTTAACTTCTAAATGAATTTCCAATGAAAAGATGCTTTTTAAAAGCTTGTCGGGGACAATGCATATATAAAAGACTTATTCTGAATTCTTTCTCCAATCAGACAAAGTAAATCTTTCAGAATTTACTGAATGGATGTCTGAGCTGGTAAACAATGTATACGTGAACCATTTAGCCAGTTTCATTAAATTTGCATTAATTTCTGTAGCTGCTATTTACTTAATCTCAAAGCGCTCACCACATTTCATTTCGCATCATCTCTTCTGAATAGTTTAAATATTAAATTAAGTTAACAATCTGAAAGTTGGAGAGCAAACCAAATGTATCTTGTTAGATGTTTATTGTATTAACCATGTCCAACTTTGAGTAATCACTTCCTATTTAAATTATTGCTTAGAGTGCTCAGCATAAAAAAAGCGAAGAGATGGTGATATTAGTCATGCAAAGACTCATCGTATGGAAAAATATAATATTAAGAAAATAAACTGCGTCTGCGACGGCACCCTACTTGTTTTGTGCTAAGCCTGTGATTCATTGGATGTTGGATTTTGTGAATTTCATTTAAAAAAGAAAATCTAGTGAAATTTTGCTTTTATTGAACTGAATCCGACTTTTTCGCTGATTAATTAATTGTCTTTATTCTGTGGAATAAAAGAAATTTTTATAAGGAAAAACAGAAAAGACTTCAAAAAGTCTATTGCGGGAGTTCCATCACCTTTTCTCCAATTATATAAACTTATGTAGGAGTTTTTTAACGGTGGTTTGTCAGGAGAGGCTGCGTAACTGACTTTATGACGGAGTTACCTGGGTATTGCACGAGGAAGTACAGATTGCGCATGCAAGCCTGTCTTCCATGTCCAATGCGTTTCATAAATTTTACAGCAGAAGACAGTTCGCTTGGTCTTGTCACCTTAAGCTTAGTACTAAGGTCCGCGCTAAACTAAATTTTAACGAGTCTCCAATATCGGGCCGTTCTTTAGCATCTAGAATATGACAGCGGAGACTCAGAGAAAAGATAATACAACGGGCGGTGATAATATTTCTAAAAACAGGTAGTTAAAATTATATGGAAATATTAAAAATATAAAAATAATATGCATAATGTATACAATAAGAAAAACAAATTAACAATGATATTGAAAATACGGTCACGAGAAGAAATCCAATCCATCCGTACTTACAGCAAAGACGTACAAAACTACGTTAACTACAAAAATCCGGTCAATAAATTTATCAATTCTCAATACTCTGACAATAACTATTTTTAGTGCGCTAAAGAACGGCCCGGGTGGATAAATTCAAGCTAAATTTTTTGAAGACTTACTGGTGGTGCCATCTCTAATCAAAACCCAAAAGCCAAATTAAGCGCGTTGACCTTATATCCAATATCTTTTAGCTTGCTAAATTTCTATACAAAATTTAGTTTAGCTCGGACCTTAGTACTAGGCTGTACATGCAAGTATATTTAGAACAAGTAACAAAACTAAAATTGGTCTAATTGTAATACCAATTCTTATGATAGCTAGATGAATGACCGTATGTAATTTCTTATGGTCACCTCTCTGTGCAAAAAATGATTGTTTAAATAGTCTTTTGCATATGTTTCTAAAACAGTTCGTCGGACAGTAAAAATGATTATAGCCAATTTCATATGATTTAATATTTTGAAGAACTCTATAAAAACGTCTAGAACTGATCATTTTCACACCATACGTAAGAAAGCTACATTTTTATATGTGGCAACACCAAAAAAAGGGTTGCCCGATTTAGTCCATTTTTGGGTATAGACTCGATATCTAGATATTAATATCCTCAAAAGTTACTGGGTATATACCCTGATCATTGGCACTTCTTACTTTGCGCAGCGCCATCTTGTTGTTGATAATAATATGATAATGTGCCTAATTAAGCAGAAATGTGTCTGGGTTTGCCTAAAAATGGGGAAAAGAAGAAGAAGAACCAAATAATTTCCGGGAAAAGTAATAAAAAAAAGGCAAATATTAAACTCCGCAGAGTTAATAAATTATTCCATTAACATTTTGTTATTTTTAAACAAACCGTCGATCACACTTTTCTTCGTTTTGCACAAATTTGTGAATTGAGACACCACATCCGCCGATACATTTTACACCTCAACCAAGATCTTATTGAAAAATATGTCTGTCGGGGGTGCCTTGATATCTAGATATTCGGAATATCTAGATATGAATTCCTAGATATGAATATCTAGATATCGATACCCCATGTGTGTCATAAGCATAAGATGACACTAACCTAAAGTTGTTTCTATTTCCAACAGATGTCGCTTTGTGGCGTGTAACAATATTTTAATATAAACAATATTATAATTTATGCAACTTTGGAATAATTTTTTTTAACAATGCGGTAATAATATTTAATCCCTTATGGATTAAAACTTTTAACAATGCTATAATGACTTGTAATACCAAAAACCATATAACATATATATATACTTATAAGTTATATGATTTTTAGTAAAATCTTGTTGAATTCCTGCGTGCAAGAAAGCAAAGTAAAGCCCTCCTCGTTATCTGCCTTGATGGCACTTCGGGCAGATGATTTTTAATTTCGTTTCTTAAATGACAAACATTTATATTGAGGTAGAGAATGTCATAATTACGCTTAGGATCTTTATTTCTTCAGTTTTTCAAACTGAGTACCTATTTTAGGACTTAAAGAGCTATATAATTAAATTCAGAGTAAGGCAGTGATTTCTTTTCCAGCAGAGTTCTAATTTTCCGACAATGGGATTCAAACCCGGAAACCCTGCTAGCCTGATAGACTGACCGCATTGTATCATCGTCACACACGCAACACCTTATAAATAAAACAAAAATTATTTATTCTGTCTTTTTATATCAAAATGAATATTTCCTTGGGTTTTTTCCATTTTAATTCATTGTATGGTATAACAGAAGTTCTGCGTACTTATCCCATAAGGATAAGAAATTTTTATATTTTCCCTCAAATCGAAACTTGAAATCAAATAATGTTGTTCCGAGCGTGGCTTTTGGTTCGTTATTTAAAACACAATATTAAATATTTAATATACAAGTTCTTTATTTTCACTTTACACTTATAAAATTCACAAACCTTTAATTAATCAACTCAACTTTAATTATCACTAATAGTGTGTTCTTTCAATTATCGCAAGTAATTAGAAATGATCGCGGCCGGCAGGGAATAGAGGTAGTTGTTTTTTCCCGAAACTACGTTTTTCAAACTGGTGTACAAAATATCTCAACATTTGTTTAACCGATTTTGATAAAATTCAAACACATAAATATTCTTTATAATATCTATCAGATCTAAGAAAAATTTGTAATAATATTTTTGGATATTATTTATTATAATAAATACCAAAATTTAAACACCTTACTTATTTTTTTTATATATACATAGGTAAAATATGTAAATTTGTATATGTATTAATACATGCATATGCCTATACTTAACTAGAAATAAGTATTTAGTGTGGCTCAAAAATGTGTGGATTTGCAGAAGTGTTAAAATGTCTAAATGTACATTCAGAATTTGTTAGCTAATGTAATTTTAAACTTCTATGCAAAATTTCAGTGAAATTCATTAATGTTTAGAGGTCGCTCAAATCGAAAATAGTGTTTTTTTGGCTGTTTTGGACTTTCAAGAAAACTAATTTAACCTTTTATGTCATAACTTTTTAATTTGACAATATTATATTTTTTCTTAATTCTTTCTTTAAATTAAAAGGAACTTAGTTATGAATTTATTGCAGTGAAAGCTGGCTTAAAAAATTAAATTCTTCTATTTTTTATAAATTTTTCAAAACAAAAATTCGAACCCGGAACTCCAATTTTTTGATTTCGCGCCAGTTTTTTTTTTTTTTTGTAAGGAAAAGTGGCACGCGGGTGTACTTTTTCTACTATAATGTAATCTACAATCGATTATGTTCCAAACAGTTACAACTTTTATGCACTGCCACATATCTTTTGTAATTTTCAAAAATGCTTGATATAAGAAAATCGCATTTTGAGAACTACGTGACCCCCTTAAGTTTGATTATTTTCGACTATACCTGTGGATTATAAATTGTGACTTCCATTTCTAAATGTATGTATACATATTTAAAAAAAAGCCCTTAAAAATCCTTATCTACGCCACTGGGCAGAGTCAATGTAAATTGATCTAATTAAAAACACTGAACGCAATGTGCGTACGTACATTCATAGATATACATTGCACCTTTCAACAATCTGCTTCCGGGATAAATCTCTAATTTATCATAAAATGTTCAGAATTTTCATCTTCGTGCACTTTACTGCTTCCAAAAGACTTCACATGGAAGGCCTAACCCAAAACTATTGACAATATTTCACAAGTCATAAAACAGACTCCCTCACTACCACATGAGAGCCCCATCGGAGTCCTAACATTATAAAATATTTGCATTGTTCTTATGTAAAACTGGCAAAATTTTTATTTAAATAGCTCCTCCGCCCTAAACTACTATTCATACAGAAAAATGGTGTTCTGATAATCTTAAGCTTACTTTCTTATCTTTCGAACCGAATTAAAATTCTTATACCTTTCCTAACAAAATTATTAAAAAAAAAATTTATCTGAACCAAATGACTACGATTCCTGCTGAGTAATAATATTGTATATGTATATACCACTGTGCCGTGGCATGTCGTGCGTGGTCTGATAAAATCGAATCAGTCTGCTTAGAAATTCGGACTCAGGCCGCATATATACACTATTGCAACTATTACTTAACTGAAAGTTAGGGAGCGTAAAATCACAAGGTTACTTTGTAATCAAAACTATTTTATTATTTTGTTAAGTAAGGTATATAGTAAGTGTAGCCTTTGAAAAAGTAAGGAACCAAGCTGTAAATTACTAAAAGACTATTTTCCTGTATGGATAGTAGTTTAGGCTCCATAGCATATATAAAGTCAATGTTTGGCACTTTTCTATAAACATCAATATAGAACATTTTAGAGAACGGACTCCTAACGCACACATGTAGATTTTTGTTTCATGGCTTGGAAAGTATTCTCGAGGGTTTTGTCTGACCAAATTTAGATTTCCTGCTGTGCAACTAACTAACTAACTAATTAATCCCAGAGTGGCTGAAAAAAAGTGGAAAGTTTCTATTACCTCGGTAGAGATGTTACCGTAACTAACAATACAGATAGACATGAATTTCTCTATCAATAAGCCATGAAGTCCCTTTTTTCAGCTATCCTAGATATGATGGAAGACAAGTAAGATCTCAACAAAAGTGTGGAAATAAGAAATATGCGGAAATTGAATTGTACATATAGGTATTATCCACATACTTTCATACGATATAAAATTATACGTACAGTTTGACTAAGCATTATACTTACATAGTAGATGATGAGAAGCATTTTAACTAAAGCCAACCATATCTACAAAGTACTACAAACTAGAAAATACTTGAATGTCGTTACTAAATTACTTATGGATTTTTTTGCAAATCAAATAGAGCCTCGCTAACTGCATAATCGGGACAAGTAAAACTATCTAAAGCAAGTCATAGAAAAAAATATTTACATAGAAATACGCGGAAAGGGTACCGCAGGTCATTAACGTCCACCACGCCATGTATAAATGCTAAAACCTAGAAGAAATGATAGCACAAAGCTGGGGTCATAATGTCATTAATAAATCGATAACAAAGCTGAGAATAAAACAAAATTTCCGCTTAAGTTGAAGTCGTAACAAAACATGCCCCATGGCCTTATAATACAAGGTGGATTCTCCCAATGTCAGTAACTTACATATATGTATATAATTGTTAATGACATTCTGAAATCTATGAAACTACAAAAATTACTTACTTTTCTCATGTCAAACTCAGCCATGGGTTCAACAGAAGGACAAGAGCCAGAGTGATAGGTGTGACCAGTTACAGTTGCCAAAATATAGGCAATCGCCGTTAAAAAACACAACATTTTCGACATACTGGGATTTAATTTTTTTATATATACTAAATATTTCTTAAGTAATTCTAATAATTATTATTATTATTATTTACGTGCACCACGAAAATTTCTTCACTTCTTTTTTCACTTAATCCTCGACCGAACCGGCTAGAGATGTGCACTCAAGCAATTCACATAACACAACTGGCCTGCCTGGCCAAGACAACTTTAAGCTCTTCTTGAGAACAAGTCAAGTCAGAGCCAGACTGAGACAGAGGCTCGTTTTTGAATCCCCTACTCAACTTCATTTCTTGTTTACTAAATTTGGAAGCCCCAATAATGAGCTGGCATTATACCTACAGTTTGTATTAGTGTAGCTTTTTTTATAGGATGCAAATATAAATACTAAGAAATATAAAACCCAGTGCACGTCAGACGGCTGCCTAAGCCTAGGTTTCTCAGAATAAAGCAGGTACCATAGCAATAGCATAAAGTGCCCAAGCCAGTTAAGGTCCCAATTACGATAGTATGTAAACAGAGTGCAAAGTGCAAGAAATAGAACTTGAATTAGTCATAAGCTCGTAAATAAGAATGCGACTGTAGTTAAAACATATCTACAACATTTTATGTGAAAAAATATTTTGCAATGTCAAGATTTTACATCTTATCAGTGGTAATAAGAATGCGATTTCTAGGGATTTTATTAAAAATATTTTTAAAAACCATTTTACGATAATGCGACAGTAAGGAAATCTTTTTGTAACATGGAAAAACCACAGATAAGCTTAATTATTATAAATAATAATTATTTAACTTATCTGTGTAAATTTCAGACTGTGATACGTAGTAAAATCATAGATTATAGTAAAAATTATTGTATGTGTAAATAAAATCTTGGATTCGAACCTGTTAAAAACGAGAAATAACTGCTTTTTATACCCTAAATGAAATCATATGGACACGCATGAGGTCAATGAGAGCCGCATGCCGGTTTCCCATATTTAAGTTCAAAAATTGAAATTATACAACAAGCAGATTTCTTTAAGTTTGGATATTGTGATTCTGGTATGAGTTTCCAAAATTCAATTATAGAAGTAGATTTGTTGTACATATGAAATGCCTGATCCTGTTTCATCTCTAATAACTTCTTCAATCGCTTTTTCAAAAAAATTTTCAGTAAATGGAAATTTATCTTCAATAATATTACAAATAAATGGTTTCATAAAATATGCAAATATATACACTGAAAAAATTTCTTTTACTGAATTTACTATAAAAGTATATCAGAAGTGAGTTTAAGAAATTTTACTATAAAATGTCTTCAAAATTGAAATAATATATCAAATTATACTTAAAAGTGTGAGAGGAATTTATACATAAATGTGGAATTTATCATATTACAATTTCAGCAATGTACTATATTGTAACATATCTTATTGTCGCAGTGCACTTCTTCACAAAATATATACGATGGCTCAAAATATTTGCCATAAGAATGAATGATATATATCTTTTGTTTCGGTATTATAAAGGTTTTTCCAATAAGAGGTGTTATTTTAATTAGCCCGCTATTTCGGTAGATGTCACTTTTGGAGCTGTCATTTTTTGACATTTGACAATTAGAAACTACGCCATTAATAAAAATGGAACGATATACGATTCAACAACGCATTGAAATTATTAAAATTCACTATAAAAATGGTGAAAATGTGGCAGAGACGGTTCGTAAAACTCGAACATTTTTGGGTCGTCGTGAAGCACCTTGTCGGACCGCAATACAGAAATTGGTAGAAAAATTCAAGCTGTCGGGACAAGTTAGTGATGTGAAGAATAAAACCCGTACACGTCGCTCAAATACAGCCGAGAATATTGCTGCTGTAGCCGAAAGTGTTGAAGAAAGCCCAGGTTTGTCCATTCCTTGTCGTTCTTTGGAATTACGCATTCCACAAACGTCATTACACCGTATTTTGCATAAAGATTTGGGTCTTAAGGCTTATAAAGTGCAGTTAACACAAGAGCTCAAGCTGGCCGATCATCAACAACGACGAGTCTTTGCTGATTGGGTCCTTGAAATGCATCAAAATGATTCGGAATTCCATCGAAAACTCATCTTGAGTGATGAGGCCCATTTCCACCTCGATGGCTTCGTCAACAAGTAAAATTGTCGCATCTGGTGCTCGGAAAACCCAAGAGTTATTGTTGAAAAGCCTCTCTATCCTCAACGTGTGACTGTTTGGTGCGGTTTATGGTCCCGCGGGGTCATTGGACCTTACTTTTTCGAAAATGAGGCTGGAGCAACAGTTACAGTGAATGGATTGCGCTATCGACAGATGATTAATGATTTTTTATGGCTGGAATTGGATGGTATTGATCTGGACAACGTTTACTTTCAACAAGACGGCGCTACGTGCCATACAAGAAACGAAACCATTGATCTTTTACGGGAAAAGTTTCAGGACCGTGTTATCTCTCGAAGAGGTGATCACAATTGGCCACCGAGATCTTGTGACTTAACACCTTGCGACTTCTTTCTTTGGGGCCACGTGAAAGAGAAGGTCTACGCCAACAGCCCAGCGTCGATTCAAGACCTCAAAGATGGAATTCGTGAGGCTATCGAGGACATAGGGCAGCCACTTTACGATTTGGTTATGGAAAATTTCATGAAAAGGATATGGTCCTGTAGGCGTGGTAGTGGTGGTCATTTGGCTGATGTTATTTTCCATTATTAACGGCATACCTTCCTCTTTATAATGAAATAAAGATCCGATCATTTATCTCAAAAAATGGCATTTTTCTTTGAATATCAAAATAACACCTCTTATTGGAAAACCCTTTATATGAATTAGAGGTTTTTCTTTGGGTGTTGTAATTTATCATATACGGCTATAGTAAGTTTCTGATTTAGAAATTGGTTGTCAGGTTTGTAAGAAACGGTCACATTCCCATATGAATTTTGAATACGATGCGGGCACACATTTAGTAGCAAATTGTAACATTATATTTATAAATTTCGTTCATCGGAAATTTCATACTGATTTGTTCTAAAAAATGTCTATATAGATAGACATGATTTTGCATATGGCGCAAATTATCAAATTACCATGACTTCAATATTCGGAAAACGCTAAAATGACATAAAAAAAAATTGGTTCAAGTTTTGTGAATTGTGATGATTTCTTATGAATTTAGAAAACCATGTACTTTATAACTTTTCTTGATACCTACGAAAATAAGTACGCGGATTATGTAGATATAATAAATTCGATCCCAGTTATTTAGTGTGAAATATATATATATATTTCTCACCAAATAACTATACAAAGAGCAAATCTTCATATGCAGTTAATATATTTTATCAAGTTATAAGGATGGGCAAGGCGGATTGAAGTAACCAACCCAACAAATATTCATCACATATGTATAATAAATTCGATTAAAGTTTTTTTAATGAGAAATATGACTAAGAGGGAATTTAATATGCAAATAGCACCATTTCTTCTATAAATTGCACAAATTCACATACAAGTGGCACAATTTCAAATAGCAAATTTCGTATGCCAATAAGATAATTTTTCAAGTTAGCTGCGCAAAAAGGATTTTAGTAGTGCGTTCTTCATTAAAGGTTCGTATTTGTTGACAGTAAGGAGCAAGAGAACATTAATGCGGATTGTGTCAAGTGAAATTTTTAGTGCTTATTCTGTGCCATTGCCATGGGAGATAATTATATTCAAGAAATTCTTAAACGGTGGGGATTTGAAAATTTAATCCCAAAATTTATAGGTATGTATGTGTTGTATTTAATATAATAAAAATAATGTTCGGTTTTGTAATAATTGAAAGACTGATTTTTTGGTAACTGTTTGCAGTCTGTTAGAGTAATTACGGCCGTCGATATACATGACACGTAAAAAGATTGTATAAAAGGATCTTTTGTTTTTGTGGATGATGTAATGTATTACTGCAATTCACCTTTAAAGGCCGTGGACGCTTGTTTTAAAATTATTCATGCAATTCATGCAAAGTATTCAGGAGATAGCGGATCAATATGGATTTTTATACAAAAGTATATATACGGAATAGCCAAACCGTGGGATAAAACTTTTACAGCCGTTGATAGTTTAGTCAGTGATTTGACCTGATTTAATCATTCTATCATAAATCATTTTAAAATAAACGTAAGAATACATGTTTCTGGTATGGAAATATTTACATATTTAATCTTGTATAATTTTATTAACTATTTGTTTATAATAATTAATTATGTATTAATCAAATATATAAAATTTTCAAAAGTAATATTATTTCCTCAAAACAACAAAAATAAAGACAGCCTTCTGAAATTTTTCTGCATTGTTCAATTATATCCATAGACATAATAGCTGTGTTCTTTTGGTTCCATGCAGTGCACTGCAGAACACAGGAGACTACGAGTAGAATTGACTTGTAGGGTGCATTATTTTGAGTCAATTTTTGAATATTCGTAGTGAAATTTTTTTGCGTCCATACGACTCGAGTGTTTCCAATCGACTGACCGTACTTCGAACACAATCCGAACAGTTTCGACAACTCGGAGGTTTCGAAAAATTTTAAATTTTGAAGGCAGTTACGATGAGATGATTGCACTGTGGTTGCCTGGAAGTTTTTGTTCAGTTTATCATTACCGACATTTTAAGTCATGTTTGGTGCCGATCTGAAAACAAACATTTTTCGAATATCAAATCGTTGAAGTACTGCAACGGTTTTCTGAAATTCAAATTATGTTTTAAACAGCGCTTTTTAGCTGTATTCTAACTTGATCCTATATAACATGAATTTTCCCGATTTTCCATGTTTTCCACAGACTTTTCCTATTACTATGAATTTTTTTTTAAAAATTTACATGAATTTTCCTCGATTTTTCATGCAAGTTTTCATGATTGTTGAAGAGAAAGTATTGATGCCAGTAGGACGGAAAAAAAATGATTCCGCATAGCTTATAAAACTTTTTTGTCGGAAAATTTTCCGGAAAAGTCGAAAAATTCCGGAAATTTTCGGAAAATTTTCCAGAAAAATTGGAAAATTCTGCATTTTTCCTGAAACAGATTTATCACTAATCATATCGATGAAAATTTTTCCGATGACTTTCCCGCTTTTCCGGGTTTTCCATGGAGTTTTCCACAAAAGCAACTTTATGCAACTCATTTCGCTCTACAACTTTGTTTTAGGTTGCAAAACGCTCAAACGCTTTCTTGGTCGGAAAAACTTCGGAAAAGCGTTTTACATGAATTTTCCTCGATTTTTTCTGCTAGTTTTCACCATTGTCGGAGAGAAAGTAATGATGCCAGTTGATAGGGAACTTGATCGTGCATAATTTAGAAAACTTTTTTACCGGAAAATATTCCGGAAAAGTCGAAAAATTCCGGAATTTTTTTTCGGAAAAATCGGAAAACTGCATTTTTCCTGAAACGGATTTATCACTAATCAAATTTGTACCAAATTTTCAAATGATTTTTCCCGATTTTCCGGGTTTTCCATGGAAATTTCCGGTTCAAATTTTGATAGATTCAATTGTCACGCGACATGAACCAGCTCTCTGTGATAACGAAAAGTGGGTCTCCGAGAGTGTCGAAAATAGTAAAAAAGAAATATATAAATAGACAGACAAATTCGTGTACGAGTTAAAGGGACGAGCTGGCCTCAAAAAGAGTGAAAAACGAATTCAACCCATAAATTAAATTCTGAATCATATGAATTTTCGGTAATCGCTGAGACGTAATAAAAATTCGCCCGCATTGAACTTAAAAATTAAATTTTAACAAAACGTAGCCATAATTAGACCAATACAAGAATCCACTGAACTTCCAACAACTACATGAAATTATAATTTATTACTGGCAGCCCGGATCCAAAACAATGGGCCCATGATCAAGTATGTAGATCAGACAGTATGCAAATAACACAGGCCTCTTGAACAGTTATAATTTGTCGCGCTAATAATAAGTTTTCTATTGATTAGTTCAAGTCCATGTGTTTTTTTTTTTTTTTTTTTAATATAAAATATTACAAAATTTATAATTATCATGGAATCTATAAGTAAGTGTATTCGAGTTTTTGTAATTAAATTAAAAATCTTCAATAAATTTCTTTGTCTTTACAGAATTCAGTACACCAAATGAATTTTCTGGTGACTACGAAACACCAAAAAACAAAGAGTATTTCATGTTTCCTCCCGAATCCACAATCTCGAGTATAGATCGCTCGTTCAAAGACGTGATAAATTGTCCACTACCATCTCTGAATTCTAGACGGAGTTTTACGCCATGCAAAAATGCCGTGCTACTTCACACTCCTGATTTTTCACCAATAGAAGTTAATTATGGGAAATTGAAACCACGTGGCATTGTACATCATTTACCTGCAGAGAATGTATGTAAAGCACCAGCTGATAGCACAACAGTTAACATTTCGGAAGAATACAACTATAATCCTGATGTAATACGGTTAATGCCACCACCACCGCCACGTCGTCCCTTTCAGGCAACTACTTCAAATGGGGAATTCCAAAGCAATTCTAAAGTGAGTAGTTACTTTTTTATTCTAATTCTAATTAATATAAAAATGAATTCTGTTTATTGGTATCAGGCACACTTAAGAAATCCGAAAACGGGTAAATTATTATGTGATTATCCTATGCTAGAATGGAAAAAAGACCAAGAATTGAATGGTATTCATATGGAGACACCACATCAGTTTTATAGCCCTGAAATGAGCAGCAATTTCTTCGATAAGCATATAGACTTGGACTCAACACTCGCTTATTACGGTCTATCTAAATATATAGAGGTGTTCAAAAGGGAAGAGGTTTGAATCGGTTTTTTTATTAACTTGATACGATTTGAATTTAGTAACTTTTACTGTTACAGATCGATTTCGGTATCTTTCTTACGTTAACAAATGACAATCTAAGTCAAATTGGAATTGTGGATAGCAAGGATAGAGAGTTTATGTTAAGTTTTATCAAGGATTTTTCCACTTCTTTTAAGCAACAATTTTAATGAAATTTTTTTTATATACGATTTTAATATTTTTTCGGTATGTAATCGGGTTTTTTTTTTTTATAGAAAAATGTTAATATTTAAATGTTGTTTTTTTTTGTTGTTTTTTTTTTTTTACTTTCCTAAACATTATCAAAATCAATATTTTGACTAATAAAGGTGGCCTGATTGATTGAAGACTAAGGTTGAGTCCCCTTACGGGGGCTCTGGAATGTAGACCATAACAGGCCCATTGTTTACATGGAAGGTGGCTTACTTTCAGCTGGACTAGTTGAAAAGTTTTTTTTTTGTTTTTCTATTTAGATCTTCTTTTACCGCCCAACACTTGCACGATCTGTACGATCTCTAAGATTATGACTATAGATTACGCATCTCCACCAAATGTGGTTTCGCTTTCAATGATTTTTAAGCTCATTTTAGGATTGGGATCCATTACAATTTTTCTGACTATTTTCATTTATTTAAATTGCCCAACTATTCATACACTGATGCTGCTGCTCTTTTCATATGTTATTCGATTCACACTTGGCAATTAGTTTGTATCTTCGGTAAGAAACTCCATACTCAACACGTACGTATATGTACATAGGTCCAAATCATTCCAATATAACATTTTGACATAATTACATGGATGCATAGCGGTGATAGAAAGGATGAACTCGTGAACTTCAATTTTAGTAACAAATTAACTCTGCGAAAATATTTGAAGAAATTCAATAGCATAAGTATTCCCACCTCTAATGCTTTAAGTTAGATATCTATATTGCCTTGAATATCTGTCCTTACTAGAGTATAAGCTTCACAGTGTTGTAAGAGATATCGCAGAATGTTTCTGGTCCTATGAGGGGCATGGATGCTCCTTCTTTGGCCAGTACGTCTGCGTTATCATTCCAACCTATTCCTGAGGGTCCTGGCATCCATTTAAGTGGTTCTTTTGTTAATGCTTGAATACAATACAATACAAAAATATTTTATTGAAAGACCCTGGCTGAGGCCTTGAAACGGTGGGTACATAGATCTACAGTAGTTTTTTTATATTAAATATAGGCATAAACTCTAGCAAACAATAAAAATAAAGTAAATAGTGTAACACTTAAAGTGACTGAGCACAGTTACTAAAGAAGTAAGAACAGCGCTTTATTTTTTATTTTTTTTTTTAACATTCCCACATTAACTTCGTTTGGACCTCAGATGATGAAATGGCTTTTGGTGCCACTTGACTATCTGTATAGATATATGTATTCTTGTTAGCGTAGGATCGACTGAGGTTTTCGTATGAATTCGTCCTTGTCCTGTGGGTCCTTTCCAAAGTCATGGAAATACTCTATAATTTTTCCTCTACATAAAAAAGGCAATAAATCGTATGTTTCAAACTATAGAGGTATTGATAAGTTGTGCCATTTTTCCAGGATTTTTGAAGCCTTGGTTAGTGATGTGCTCCACTTTCACTGTAAGCCAATCTTGGGATCTTTCAAACATGGTTTCTCAAAGGGCAGATCAACTATGACTAATCAATTAGAGTTTGTTCACTATTGTACATATACCGGCCATTGAGTCCGGTAAGCAGGTTGACTGCGTGTTCACTGGATTTTAGCAAGGCCTTTGATAAAATTTATCATAGAATTTTAATCCATAAGCTTTCCATTCGCCCCCCCCCCCCCCTTATGTCTTTTTTGATTGATTATCTTCTTATCTATATAACCGTACGCAGTGAGTTCTATTTCGCGGAGTACTTTCTGCTGAGATAGAAAATACCTCAGGTGTACCTTAAGGCAGTATTCTTAGCCCGTTACTATTTATTCTGTACATCAATTATGTATCCTTGCTTTTACTTAATTCCAAAATACCGACGATGCCCAGATATTTCGTGTTGACTTAGCCACTTTTCATAAGATAAATACACAGCTATAACTTTCGATCGCAAAAGGTCCCCAATTCAATTCAATTATGTTATGGAAGGAAGTTCATTATCCAGGCTCGACAAAACCAAAGATTTGGGTATGATTCTTAATTCTCGCCTTTCTTTTGTAGATCATACCGATTACAATATTAGTAGGGCTAATTCGATTTTAGGTTTTATTAAAAGATAGTCTGAAGAATTTGACGTCTCTTACATCACTAAAATTCTTTAATGCACCTTTGTTAGGTCGATACTAGAATATGCCAGCCTCCCCCCTTACTACCAAGTGCACATTAATAGCATCGAAGCTGTTCAACGCAGATTCCTCAGATTTGCATCCCATGGCCTTCCTTGAAGTAATCCTTTAATTTTGCTTGCCTATGTGGACCGTTTGAATTTAATATCCTTGCAGATACTGAACATTAGACGTAATATCTCTCTCAATAGGTGTATCAACCCCGACTCGCTCACTCAGAAGCCATATTTTCCTCAATCTTCCTTACCATCGAACCAACTATAGAGCGAGCGAGCTTTTAACTGCAATTTCTCGTCTCTTTAATCAGCTCAATTTTGATCTTAGTTAAGTTATCCGCTAGCATGATGAATTTTTAATAGATAATAACATCCTGTGATGGCATATACCTCAGTCTGGAATATCGAGGTGTAATTTTCTAGGTCTTGATAGATATAAGCTCTTGCCATTACACAGTACATACCTGCTCCTACTTTTTTCTCAGCTTCATTTCCTAGAAATGGGAAGCTTACTACAAACATGTAAATACATCCTTCAAGAGTAGTCTTATGTTAACGTACTTATAAATTATCTCTTCAACTGCCAATAATAAATTGTGCACAAACTGTTTAATATCTCTCAATCGTACATAGCCCATAAAGCTCTTGAGCAGACAGCATTTCTAGTGAAATAGTTGAGAACGATATCCGGCTCTCTGGAATGGAATTGAATATAACATTTGATACACGAACCTGTATTACCCAGGGTGGTGGTAATAGAGCCTACTCTTCTTCCTTGAGGCTTTTATTTAAAATATAAAATGACACCGCCTTTTCACGAAAAGAGAACCACCCCAAAATTAGAAGAGAATGTTTTCGAGCGGAGAATTCTACGCTATGTTTATATGGTGAAGCCTGAAAAAGATTGATTATCGGCAACACAAATAAAGAGTGAACTATTCTGGGATTACCAACACAATGGCGGACATTAAAATTGGCAGAATTAGATGGCCTGCTGACCAGACCTGTAAAATTCCAAGTACAAGCACCAGTACCATTAACTTAAATTATTTTAAGTATAAGTCCCGGTACTGGTACTTAACTATTTTCAAGTAAAAGTCCCGATTTAAAAGTATTCAAGTACAAGCCAAGGTCCTGGTAATGGTACTTATAATAAGTCTCAAATATCAGCTTTTAAGTATTTTATAAGTACCTAAGTATGCGCGTAATACCGCCATGCCGCCAATTACATACCTAAATTTTTGTTAATTATTTAAGTACGGCTTCTAATAATAAAGACTCAAGAGCTTTTGAAAACTCGGATCTGAAAATTTTGAAATATCTATAGCCAACTAAATAACTGAATAAGGTTTTCATTTACGAAATATCAAAAAATATGTTGCAAAAAGATAAGAAATGAAACAGAATCATATAAGCCTTTGCTGTTTTAATTTCCAATTTTGGAAGTTATTTATACAGTATTTGAATTTGCCTTTAGGAAACAAAACAAGCTTTTTAAATGTCAAATTTGATAACGATTGCCATCGTGTAGCATTACAAAACCTGAAAATGAAAATAAACACTCCACAGGTGCGGAGGAAGAGAGCGGGATGTTGCACTTGATTGCCTACCTTCTCAACAAAAAATATCAATTCAGCATATAAATTTCTGTGCTACTTTCACTTATATATGTATATATATAAGACGGATTAACTAATTCAATGTATTATGAAGAAACAAAAAAAAATTTTTTTTTTTTTTTTGTGAAAAAATCATGCACGTTACTACTACTAAACCTCTATTATTAAAAGGAGTATTTAAATGATTTATAAGAGCTGAAGTACTTCAATTTATGGTGGTATTTGTAGTAAGTGCACTTAAGCTTATATATCTATGGAATTTATGAGTACCAGTACCAGTACCTGGAATTGGACTTGAAAATTTACCAGTATCGGGACTTGTATATACTTGAAAATTTTTTAAATACCACCCTAGTAGAAATTGCTCACAGTTTTACCTTGTCTCTTGCTCCGCAAGGGGCAGTTATTATGTAAACCAATACTAATTTGATTGAAAAGCATCAAGGTGTTTGCAATTCATGAAGAAACATATCCTTACGCCTCAGTGTCGAATTCGGAAAAATATATAGAATCAGATTATCTCATCATGACACTCATTGATATGCTTATTAATAAGCTCATCGTGACGCTCATTGCTATGCTCATTAATAAGCTCATCGTGAGATTCATTGACATGCTCATGAATAAGCTCATCGTGACACGCATTGATATGCTCATTAATAAGCTCATCGTGACACTCATTATGTACTCATCGAAGTGCTCATCTAATATTGTAAAATGCACAAAAGATAATCAAAGTATACATTTCTAAATAAGTAAAAGAGATGCAATATCATATGCACACTATCTGTGAATAAGTAAATAAATGATTTTTTTCCCGGTTTTGATTCAAACGCGAATGAATAAATTTCATCAGTACGTTCATTTGATTGCTCATGAGAAGCTCGTTGATGAGCCATCATGATATGTCTACCAAGGCAGTACCAGAACTTGTAATTGTACGTAAAAAAAATTGTAAGTCCAGGTCCTGGTACTGGCACTAGTACTTAAGTACTTTACAGGTCTGCTATTGACGAGCTTCATAAGCAGGATTTCTAAAGTTATCTAAAATCGCAGAAGTTCCAAGAGGCTACTTTATTTCGATAAATAGACTTTCACCCTACAGAAATATTAATCTCAGCTAACGAAAAACTAAAATGTCATCAATTTTGCATTCAGCTGCCATCCAAACAAGTTTCGATAAAAAAATGTCTGTTTTAAAGTAAAGTATATAAATTATGATTGAAGAATATAATTTTAATTCCAAACAATTTTAAATTTCAAGGAGATTTGGCGAACTGAGAAAAATCATATTAAGCTCTAAAGTTTTGTCAAGTCCTGTGATAAAACGTTTCCAAAATATTAAAATAGAGAAAATAGAAAGCCCCAAACTACCAACAGGACTCGAGGCTAAGAATGAGTGTTTGAAAAGACCCTTATCACCGCATGTCAGTATATACAAAATGGAATTTCATATGCTTTCCTCCCTGCTTCATAGAACTTCTGGTAGGATTTGCTATGAGGTACTTTTGCTTTATTTTAATCTAACCTTTTTCTTTAATATTTCCATACAGGTATCTTACTGTCGACATACTTTTTGGTTTTCGGAATAGGTACAATGATAATGCCAAACGACTTCCAATATTATATTGATTGCATTAAAGATGAAAATTTTTCTCAATGGCTCATTACCACAACTAAATGGATCATTGCATTTCCGTTTGTGCTACATTTAATAGGTGGCGTAAGACATCTTGTATGGGATACAGGCCTCTCATTGAAATCAATGAAATCAGTGTGGTCTATTGCAGGTGCAAGTATGGTATCCGTTTTTGTAATAACTACTGCTCTTGCTCTAATTGAAACGTAAAGTTTGTGAAATGTGTCTTAGTAATAAATTTTGTTTGTAATATTTTTGAAAATCTTTATAAAAAAATGCACTTTTTTACCTACATATGTATATCAATTTACATCTTGCCTCCATCTAGAGTTAGGTTAGGTAGAATGTCAACCGTCGTAAAAAAAAGTTGCCGATTTAGGGGGTGCGCTGAAACCAGCCACAAGAGTTAATGAACAATAAGGTCTCCCAACTCTTTGTCTGCAATTCCCCCAATTCAGAGAACAAGTAGGTGCTGAATGCTCTCAAGTTCTTCCTCGTCCATACAGCTCCTGCGGAAGTCATTGTATGGAGCTTGCATGTATTCTGCATGTTTGGCCAAAGGAGCAATGTCTCATTATAATTGCAGGTACCCAAAAGAGGAGAACCCTAGTTAGTTAGCACCTAGTGCTCACAACGACACCGTTGCACTATACGCGTGATCTAATGGTACTCTAGTCTAAAGCTCTGATTGCAGCTTGGCTATCTATACAAATCCTGATAATTCGATCACTAGGTACCTAATAAGTCGTAGCCAGCAGCTTTGCTGCTTTGCAAAAGCCAGAACCTCCGCTTGGAGCACACTACTCCGTTTCAGCTATACATTTCCCATGGATGTTGAGGGTCAAGAGGCTGACCATAATCTCCGTTGGTGTTGTATAGCATCTATAAATGTAATACATAGACAGTCTCTCTGTATTTCAGTAAGACTTCACATCAACAAAGTTAACTTAAGAACAAGTTAAGAAGCAGGCGGGATTTTCGAGTATTTTACATTTAAAATGCACACGGCAAGAAAAGAAAGAAAGAAAATCAAAAAAAAATATCAAACTAAGACTTTTATGAATAAAGACAAAAAATGTGAAAGCGTAAATTGCATGCAACGAAACAGAATGGCAAATGTTTCATTTTCGTAAATAAATGAAAAGGGACGGAGTTTACACGTTTTAAGGCCAAACACAATTCCGACGTTTCGATCCGATTCGATCCAACCCATTTCGATCCAAACGGATGCATGAGCACAATTGCTCCGTTTGGTTTCAAACACTTGACTTTAAAATTTTGCCAGATTTTGTCTTTCATCCATTAAAACATTCTTTTTTTGTCATATAATTCATGTCTTCTTTTATTTCCTCAACAAAAGCCTTTTCATGCATCTTTTAGTATAAAGAAATCTTTACA
The DNA here is from genome assembly GCA_963924295.1 of Dioctria rufipes. NCBI lineage: Eukaryota > Metazoa > Arthropoda > Insecta > Diptera > Asilidae > Dioctria > Dioctria rufipes. The sequence goes on from OZ002740.1 coordinate 29,668,744, forward strand.
GAAGATTTTTCTAGGTTATGTCATCCGTAAAAGTTGAAATTTGCTCAACTTCTCCGTTTCGATTCGATCCATTTAGATCCATTTCAGTGTAATGTGTCCAATTGCACGTATGTCTCATATAAGCAAATTTGACATTTGTACGAATCGGATCGAAACGGTGGAATTGTGTTTCGCCCTTTACTGTCATAAAATGTTCCCGCGCTTTTGTGATATTCAATTCAGTATCGTTATGGTACTTTCAGGAGAGAACTAAAGGAGACGACATCCCATAGTAGTATCTGTATGGTAGCGTAGCCAAAAATGTTAGCCATCTTGATTTTGGCAGGGTGTTTTACTGTCACTTTTTTGTAAGCAAAGACAAGGTATATAGAAGAAACAAGGTATGCCCATTAAAATTTTGACATATCGCAGCTGATCAAATAGCTGATAATCTGTGACGTACTTCAGTGAATGAATAAAAAAGAAAAAGGAAATCCGACAGTGGCAGTACAAGCGCAAAGAATTTTGACACATTACAGCTGATGCCTTGTGACGTACTTCAGTGAATGAAGAAAAAGGGAAAAAGAGTTTTAACAAAAATGGCGGAACGTGGTTCGAGTCGGGAATACCTTGTCTTCTATATACCTTGAGCAAAGACACGCGAAGTGTGTTTGGAGCAGAGACGTAGTTACAAAAGGGATAATTTAATTTTTATAGGATGGTAATGGCTATTGGACTAAAAGTGATAGTAATATAAAGGAGCTATACATATATGCTCGAAGATTTAGATACAACAATGTGTTGAGGAAAATACTTTTAAAATACTTTTTTGGTAAATTCGGTAGATTCCAATGACATGCATATATAAGTAAATTCGCAAATAATTTAAATATATCGTCAGTGAGAGCATACTTTCTGAAATCAAAACTGGTGCCACATGAAACAGGAGATCAGTCAGTCCATTTATATACATGTCACTGGGTGGTGCGGAAGATTGTGCGGAGTTTCTAAGAAATGTGTTTGAATTTTCGCGCCATTAATTTGTTGTGATATTTAAGGCATCAACAATTTTAAACGGCGCCTCTGGCACCTCGGCAAAACAAAAAGAAGAACGATAGTGCTACGCTTTTTACCGCTTTTTTCATCACATGTCCTTCCCTTTTCAAAGGACAACCAGTGAGTGGAAACCTTTATTTTCTTTCCTAGCATGAATCGAACTTAATATTACAAAATTATATTGTAAACCAGTATTCAAGAAGAAGAAGACAATGATAATTTGACAGCTCACATAATTTTTAACCCAATCTCATTTGTATAGCCGAGGCATTTTCGGATTGAAAAGGAGATAATTTATTTATATCCGTAGTAAGTATACATCGAAATGGCTAATTTACCACCACCCGTTCGTGTATCACCTTTAATAAAGGTATGTACAAACAACTTCGATTTGTATCAAATTAATTCATAACCTTAACACAATTATGTAATATTTCCACTATGGATTTTACTTATATATTCGGCAAGTAAAAATTATTGCAATTTTATTTCAGTTTGGACGATGGAGTTTGCTTACGGTCGGAATTGCTTATGGAGCATTTCATCATTCTAGATTGTCCAAAAAGGAAGTTGCCGTCCGTGAAATTGAAGCGAAGCAAAAAGTTATTCGGGATGCCAAACTTAAGGAGGAAAAGAAACGTAACGCGGAGGGTAGGAATTACTTTTTCTAACAATTCTAAGAGACTTAAACTAAAATTGCCTTTTCATTTTAGCTGAAGAACGAGCATTGGCGGAATTGTCGAAACCAACAATTAAAAAAGAATGAACACTGTAATAAATTAGAATATTAAATCAGTTCTTTACTTTACATTATGATTTTAAAGTGTAAAATAATAGACTCATTTGTTGCTTTAGAAAGCGTAACAATGTCCGGCATACTATTTTACCAGTTGCCTCAGATCATTAGTCTTTAGATCTAAACTACCTTACCTTATCTTTGTAGGCTCTCTTTTTCAAGAATTGTGAAATCTAACCAATTGTTATTGAGACTATATATATAGAACTAGTGGTATGAAACTCACATTTCAGATATGTAAATGTCTCCAGACTTTTGAATTAGCTCGATATCAGGTTTATTATTTCTCCGTCGAAGAGATGTTGGCGTATCCTTGGTACCTTATAGTGACCTATCTTCATGATATACCCTGATTGCAGGAAATGTCATTAGGAAATCAAAAGTTCCCCCTACATTTGCTAAGGCTACTCTTTTCGTCCTTTAGCTCGTTGTTTGCTGTATTTAGGGGAGGCCACGCTAATGCATCACACGGGATGAAAGATATAAGAGAATAAACATGAAAGTTTTAATTACTGTAAATTAGTTTAATCTTGTTCTAACAATCTTGATAAGAGATTCGTGTTGGTTGATACATCTAAATAAATAAAACTGAATCATTCAAGGATTTTGAGAAGAAAAGCGTTGATTTTGGAAATCTTCAGATCTACTAAAAATCAATAAGGCGGAAACATCTGTGGCTGCAAACCTAAGTGATATATTAGTCACAAATAACACCATTCCAAATGGATCTTTACTTAGTAATCTGAAAAACGAATCAAACATTGCAGGACACCAATGGGGCTTAAGCTTAGAAACATAATATTGTGAGTTAATTTGTTATCTATCACACCCGAATGGCATGAATCTTCATAGGCCAAGCCTACGTATATGACAAGTCGAGTTTTAACGAATTAAATTAAATCCTAATAATTTCCAAAAAGAACTGTAATCTGCCCCAAATCTATATTGGCGAGTATAGAAATCTAACCATACCTGAGTCGTTGGTTTATTGGAGATTATGCAATAGGCATAATTTTCTTGTGGTGGAGAATGAAAGATAGACAGATGAAAGGCTAAAAGCTACCCCCTGCGATATCCTCTTCTGTGAACCAATAAGTTTTACTGTCCTTTTGATAGAGGGTAGCAAATCTCAGTTCTACAAGAAAAATGTAGGTTCGAAGATTTATATAAGATAGCAATCTACTGTGATAAGAACATTGCAGATTATTAGTGGAACTGCTTATCCATAATTGGACGCGAAGCACGGTATAGGGAATTAAGCGGGGCGAGTGGCCTTTGCACTGTAGATATTCATTGGCTTATTGTGTACCGCTTTCTTTATAGTTCATCCAACAATCCCACGCTTCCTAGGAAGAGCAGTATTTTTTGGGTCAAATTTCTTCGAAATCTGTAGACCTCAAGAAGTATGAACTAAAAGCACGGAAACTACAATGAGCAATGACCTCGCATTCGCACAGGACGTGCTCAGATTTTTCATTCTCTTCGAGACATAGCCTAGATACATACATCAGTGGATGATATGCCTATCCGATGCATGTGTTTGTTTAGTTTGCAGTGTCTGGACTCCTGCAATGATTTTGAGTTGATTCCTAGACCGCCTCAAAATATCCAGACTCTTCATAGGTGAAAATCCTTCAATGAATCTCTTGGCTTGTCTGGAGCCTATATTTGCAGTCCATTTGGTTTTGGATCCATTTTTGAATGATAAGTTTTACGGTGTTGTAAAAGATAGCGCAAAATGATTCCGGTCATATGAGAGGATAGATTCCCATCAATTCCCGAGTGTCCTGGCACCCATTGAAGTATTAGGTGGTTCGTTGTAAGAACAGTATATATATATATATATATATATGATGATCACCACGCTGTGCATTTTATCCTACTGTGCCGCCTATGAAATATTTACTTGTTGTATAAAGCCTCCAGCATAAAAGGAGGAATTGTAATCAAATTGAATCCTTACAAGCATATAATTTTTTTAATTTCATCAATAACTTGGAGCTCAAAAATCCATGTCTGATACGCTATTATCAAATAGTCTAGTTAGATTCTCTAGAAGCACAGACCTATTTTAATTAGGGGCTATTAGATAAGAGTGGCCTGAATATCAAAAGGGCTATCAAGAGCAAGTCAAATCAAGTGCTTTTGCGCTTTCCAATTTCTTCATTGTCTTGTTTTGGGCGTTGGGGCTTATCTTAGGCCCTCTGTTCGATTAGTTGTTTTCTCTTTTCTTCTTTTTGATACTTGGTTTTGTTTTTTGATCACCTCTCGTGTTGTTGTTGGTACTTTTCTCTCAGCTGCTGCGCCACATCAACTGTAGTTGATGAATTTCCCGCAAGATTTGTTGTTTGTTATTAAATTTGGGAGGGAGTAGGGATTGGATACGCTTTGGGATCTTTAGGAAGTTAAAGACTGGCAGTTTGTAACAGAGACATTCCCGGGCATCTTGGGTGGTTTTTTTGGGATTACCCCCTGTAGTAATCTGAAATTTGCCGGTATTAGAAGATCCGGTAAGTTGTTTATGAGTGGGTTTGACCGAACAGATAATCTTTGATAGGAGTTATATTGGCTGCCTCGTACAATACCTCGTTGCGATATTAACTTCCGTTGGCTCTTCCATGGAGTCCTGTGCAAGCTCTAAGGATCTTTCTTTCGAGCTTGCTAAGGCGGTCCATATAAGTGAGGAAATTGTGTGCCATGTGGGAAAGCAATAAGTGATGACAGGCCTTATTAGTTGCTTGTACATAAGTAGTTTTGTCTGGGTTGTGAGTCCGTCCCTGACATTGATTATTGGGCTTATAAGGCTGTACGCGAAATTGGCTTTGCTTTAGCATGGTTATTGAATCGTAGGAGTTCATGGAAATTTACTCCTAGATATTTCGCTGTTTGTTTGGGCTTTATTATTCCCCCATTGTAGACGGCAGTAAATCTTTTGGATTTAGCGACTTGGCGGTTTCCGAATGCAGATAAGTTCGGACTTTTGGACGTAAATTTTGATCCCCCATTTTTTGTGATAAGAGTCGAGCTTGCTGAGGTGTAGGTTGACTTTATTAAACGCCAAGATTGGGCGTATGTGAGGGAGTCATCGGCGAAGAGGAGCGTTGTGCCGTTTTCATTTTGAGGTTGGTGTGAGGTGTAGAGATTGAAGAGTATTGGACCCAATATGGAGCCTTGGGGGGCTCCTGCTGCAATTGTTTTGAGCGGAGATTTGTGGTCATCGACTTCCACATAGAATTTACTAGAAGTTAGGAAACTGTGGATAAGTCTGTTTAGGTGTGGAGGAAAACCAAATTGATTTAATTTGAATATTAGCCCTACCGTCCAAACTGAATCGAAAGCTTTTTCAACGTCGAGAAATTAGCCGTGAAATGCATCTGCCCTGTAATCATCTAAGATCCTTGGACGATAGTCATCAAACCTCATGATAGAGAAAATCACCATTTCAAAGTTCGAGTTGAAGCTTGGAGGACCAAATGAGTTCGAAATCAGTCTAAATATCGACATTAGAATATGTAAATTGACGTAGTTGCGACATTTCAAGCCAAAGATTAATTTAAGCCTTGGCCACAGCACGTCAAAAAACAGGTTTGCGCGTTATACATATTTAAAACTAGAAAAATAAAAAATTGATAAACAAGATAGATTAAAGCCAACGTACGAAGTTTAGATATTTTGCCGTCAGCCTCATATTCCTAACAGAACGAGTCCCAGAATGTTATAGACTAAAGGTTTGCAACAAACGTTTGATTTGACTTACCTAAATTTATACTAAAGTATATAAAAAGTACATTGCAACACCTCCCACAAAGAAAATATTAAAGATCAAGGAAAAATAAAAGATTTCAAATTCAAGTTCAATTTTTTATTTTCATGCCTTCATTTTATCGCAATCATTTAGCGGAATAAGTTTAGTATTCCTCGGCGCCTTCACCTTCGCCATCACCAGAATCCATACCAACTTCTTCGTAATCCTTCTCGAGGGCGGCCAAATCTTCACGAGCTTCGGAAAATTCACCTTCTTCCATGCCCTCACCAACATACCAATGGACGAAAGCACGCTTAGCATACATCAAGTCGAATTTGTGATCCAAACGAGCCCAAGCCTCGGCGATTGCAGTAGTGTTGGACAACATGCAGACGGCACGTTGAACCTTAGCCAAATCTCCACCTGGAACAACAGTCGGTGGCTGGTAGTTGATACCAACCTTGAATCCTGTTGGGCACCAATCCACAAATTGAATTGTACGTTTAGTCTTAATCGTTGCAATAGCAGCGTTAACATCCTTAGGGACAACATCACCACGATACAACATGCAACAAGCCATATACTTTCCGTGGCGAGGATCACACTTGACCATCTGATTGGCTGGCTCAAAGCAAGCATTGGTAATTTCAGCGACAGATAACTGTTCATGGTATGCCTTTTCTGCAGAAATAACTGGAGCATATGTTACCAACGGGAAATGGATGCGTGGATAAGGTACCAAATTTGTCTGGAATTCGGTCAAATCAACATTAAGAGCACCATCGAAACGTAACGAAGCTGTGATTGAGGAAACAATTTGTCCAATCAGTCTGTTAAGGTTGGTGTAGGTTGGTCGTTCAATATCCAAATTACGTCTGCAAATATCGTAAATAGCCTCGTTATCAACCATAAATGCACAGTCTGAATGTTCGAGTGTCGTGTGGGTAGTCAGGATAGAATTGTAGGGCTCAACAACAGCAGTAGACACTTGTGGGGCGGGGTAGATAGCAAATTCCAATTTAGATTTTTTTCCATAGTCAACAGATAAACGTTCCATCAATAGGGATGTGAATCCTGAACCAGTACCACCGCCAAATGAATGGAAAATCAAAAATCCTTGTAAGCCTGTGCATTGATCAGCTAATTTACGAATCCTGTCCAATACAAGATCGACGATTTCCTTTCCAATAGTGTAATGACCTCGGGCGTAATTATTCGCAGCATCCTCCTTGCCTGTGATCAATTGCTCTGGATGGAAAAGTTGACGATAAGTTCCTGTGCGGACTTCATCGACTACTGTTGGCTCCAAATCAACGAAAACTGCACGTGGAACATGCTTTCCAGCACCAGTCTCGCTGAAGAAGGTGTTGAATGAGTCATCGCCTCCGCCCACAGTTTTATCAGAGGGCATTTGACCATCAGGTTGAATACCATGTTCCAGACAATATAATTCCCAGCAGGCGTTTCCAATTTGTACACCAGCTTGGCCGACGTGGATAGAAATACATTCGCGCTGAAAATTTCAAGAAGAAAAATTAACAATGGTTACGTGTAATCGATGAAAATTATAAAAACTTAAAACAATAACTGAATTTATAGTTAAAAGTGATCAAATAATTAAATTAGTATTTTTAATAATATTTCTGATTGAAAGAAAATCCAAAATTTCACTCAATTTCAATAGAAAATTCCCAAAAGAAAAGTAATTAGCCGGCAGCAACGCGACAAACATGGCGTCGCATTCATTTTGCAGCACTTCCAATTTTTTCAATTTTTTTATCACAAAAATCTATCCACTAAGAATTTTTATATTACTATTTCAATAACTCACCATTTTGGATATTAGTTTTTAAATTAAACACAAGAAATATAAGAAATTTTCTCCAGAAAATCACACAATCACGTTTAGTTTAGACAGCCAGCTATGAAGCTTTCCAAACAGACAATAATCTGGAAAAGTGCATTTACCTCGTATTTATAATATTTGTGACGTCATCTTGTCATGCCCCGTTTGCTTCGTTTTGATTGGTTGTTCCATTTACGGTAATTGCAAGTTGTGAAAATGTTTATGTATTGAGTTGACGCTTTGCGATTGCGGCATTTTTGTTACAGGGAGACTGTAAAACTTGAAAGAAAATGTAAATTGAACGAAATTTAATTGACTGTGTTTAATATTTTTTCATTTAATATATCAAATTAATTCGACAAGAAAAATGTTGTAATGAAAGATTTTGATTGCTGTGTTAACCAATTTCTACTAAAAATGACACTAAAAAGCAGATTTTATAAAACTAAAATATTTGCACTACCCTGTGAGTCTAAAATCAATTAAATTTAGATTCGATACATTTCAAGAATTTTCAAGCAGCGCAAGTCCTAAAGTCTAAAGTTAATTAATTGGTCGTGTATGGTGGGTACGGTGTGGTACGTATACGTACGTCGTACTGGTACACCAACTCAACTTGAATACATTTTGATACAGTGGTGCGAATGTGTGATTCATCATCATTTTTTCAATCTCCCCATACTTTGTGTCGTCTTATAATTATATGATGTCATACGTTTATTGTGTGAATAGCACAACGCCGGGCACGCACGGCAGCAATTTTATTTGATAGTGTACGTCTACGTACCACATGCCAGTCCCCGCCCAATATGCCAATTTTTTCGTGTTTTTTGTCCTTAAAATAAAAGAAAGCCCAAGCAGATGTTTTATTTTTAGTTATTTTTGGAATGGAATTTCCTCTTCCGTTTACTTTGGAACAAAAAGTCTGTGCACTTTGTTAGGGATTTAGTTAAAAAGAATTTCGTCGGCAATGGATTTTTGTAAAATCTGTCTCAAATGAGTGAATTTAGTCTCAGATTTTAATTTATTGAAGAAAAGTGTCATAAAAGAGCATGTAGGTAGGTATGATGTCATTTACTGAAAGTAGCTTTTCGGTTTCTACCTTATTTGGATATATGTATGGATGTAGTAGCCAGAAGCTCGGTTCGATATTTTAATTCCATTCCATATACGAGAAAAAAAAAATTTATACTGGTAGGCTTTATACCTACACAAATACAGACTTCGATTATATACTTTTTAATAAAAACAACTTCTTCAATCTTCATACCTGGTTGGATTTGGTTCAATTTTCGCGCATAACATGTTTTCCAGATCGATCTGCTTGATATTTAAGTTCGAAGATTGCGGCAAAGAATAAGATTATAGCAAGAATATTTCTTATTAAAGGCGCCTACCTAATGTGGAAAGTTTTATTAGACTTGAAATTACATGATCTCCAGAATTAGCTGGGCGTAGTCTTTCCATTTTTTTTTTCTAAGAATAGGTATGCATGTATGTATGTAGTATTTAGTCGATTTTCAAGTCAAGGTCTTATTTCTTTGCGCTATTATAAATAGGTAGGTAGGTACCTATATCGTTTCACTGCAAAGCAAGACCTTTGCTTATGAATTTTGTAAACTTTTCCTATAAATGGAAATTCACTAGAGGATTAATCTAGGAGCGTGTTGAAAATGATGGGAGGGAAATGGCGCACGTGACATCGGTACCTACCTCGGTACTGCCACAATTTCAAGCCAAGTCAAGAGTTCTTCACACGCGAACTGCCACAATTTCCAATGGATGAATGTATTTATATCAAGCCTTATTCCATTAAAATCTGTCGGAGTCGGAGGCACAGTACGCCCAAAAATACAATTAAAATCAAGAGCCTAATTAGACTAATCAGAAAGATCCGGACTTAGCCGCACAGAACAGAACCATAGACAAACTAATAACATACACAGACTGGACACGTAGAACAAAAATATGCAACGCTTTTCTAGAATATAAAATTAACGATGCCTCGACGATGTCTCGACTTGGCACTTGATGACGTGTCCAAAGGGTAAGTCATCAATGCCTCACTTTATACAAAAACATGCCTCGATCCGATGAAGAGAAGACCACTCGTTTTCTTAGAAATTTACTGAAAATTTCTTCCTTTGAATTTTTATGCATTGGCCGGGCCGAGAGAAATTTACTGGAAATTTCTTCCCTGGAATTTTAATGCTGAAGCCAAGAGCAGTGCCTCGCTCGAATATAAAATCTAACAACGATGCACGATGCCACAACCTGATGTAGGGAAGCCGCAATTTTTTCTTAGAAATTTACTAGAAATTTTTTCCTTAGAATTCAGACGCACTTTTGGAGGGCGACAACAATTTTTATGAGCGTAGTCGCTAGACAAGCAATAAGCAATTTTTTAGAAATTTACACAAAATGTTTCGGTAGAATTTTTATTCATTTTGGTGGCCGACTAGACTTATTTTCAGGTACAGTCGTACAGTATGTACATCGTTGTTAGATTTTATATTCGAGCGACTTCTCGGCTTCAGCCAATGCATTAAAATTTCTAAGAAAAACTTGTGGCCTTCTCTTCATCGGATCGAGGCAACAGTGATTTTGAATGGAGCGAGGTATTGGTGGCTTACCCTTTGGGCACGTCATCAAGTATCAAGTCGAGGCATCGTCGAGGCACCGTTAATTTTATATTCTAGTCTGTGTATTTAGTTTGTCTATGACAGAACATAGAGAATTCATATTGAATGCTGCTGTGGCTCCCAATAGGCCGTCGTACACGTAGCACGTGCAAATTTGTGAACTTGTGCCCATTCATCACAGTAATTCTGCACCGCTGTAGTTCCTTATAGAGTAGGTGCTTCTAAAGTCGACCACCCCTGACAAAACTGCCTGTAAAATGATTTTGGAAGCAACCAAATATGCACAAACCAAAATAGAGAATAATATTAGTATTTGTTTTTTAATCGTATAACAAAAATTCATTTCTCTTATATGTATGACGGTTTTATTATAAGCGAAAGCGATACATTCTGTGCATAGATAACAGACTTGGTAAATGTGTGCTCCGTGAATTTTTTGGAAATGATATTGAGGTAATTGCGAAATCGTGTAGTTTACATATGTAAATAGTATTCTATTTTCTACTTTAGTATTTTATTTATTGAAGTGCATTTGTACTTACAATTTGAAGTGAAGAAAATTACCAAAAATTTAGTTTTTCTTAAATATATCGGGTGGCCGGCATTGTAATTTTCGAACTTTTCCTAATGTCGGCCACAAATGGCCGACGTTAGGCTGATTTTCGGCCAATACATAAAAATTTTAAGGAAAAAATTGTGGCCTTCCCTGTCGAGGCAACGTTGTTTTTGTATTGGCTGGTTATGTCATCAAGTGCCAAGCCGAGATATCGTCGAGGCACCGTTAATTTTATACATATTCCAGAAAAGTGTTGCATATTTTTGTTCTACGTGTCCAGTCTTTGTATGTATTAGTTTGTCTATGGCCTTACCAAAATCCCTCGAGAATACTTTTCCAAGCCATGAAACACGCTCCCTCACTACCACATAAGAGCCCTAGTTGAGTCCTAACATTCTAAAATATTTGTAGTGTTCTTATGGAAGATTGACAAAAGTTTGATTTGAATAGCTCCTCCAACCTAAACTACTATTCAAACAGAAATATGGTGCTCTGAAAATCTTAAGCTACTTTCTTATCTTCCGAACCGTAATAAAATTTTCATACCTTTCCTAACAAAATTATTTAAAAAAAAAATTTTCTTAACCAAATGACTACGATTTTTCAATCAAAAATTCTCAGCTGAGTAATCATTGTAATGACGCCGTGCCGTCGTGGGATTCCGTGGGCTGATGATATCGAGTGTAGCTGCCTACAGATTCGTACTCCGGCTGGACATATAGTACATACATGCAATTATCACTCAGCTGAGAGGTATTGAGCGTAAAATGGTAAGGTTACTTTGTAATCAAAACTATTTTATTATTTTGTTAAGGAAGGTAGGTATGTAGTAAGTGCAGCCTTTGAGAAGATTAAGGAACCAAGCTGTAAAGTACTAGAAGACTATTTTCCTGTATGGATAGTAGTTTAGGCTCTATAGCATATATAAAGTCAATGTTTGGCACTTTTCCATACGTATAAATATAGAACATTTTAGAAAACCGACTCACAACGCATACATATAGATTTTTGTTTCATGGGTTGGGAAGTATTCTCGAGGATTTTGCTTTATCCTTTTGTACGTCATCAAGTAGAGGCTCTCACGCCATGCTGATAACATAGAAAACTCGTACACCGGAAAGTGGAAAAATCTATTAGTGAATTCTTTTCTTCAACTCAATTCGATATAACCACTGCGGCCGAATCTGTCATTTTCCGGTTCTTTTCTTCCCACCACATCAATACGGAAGAAAAGAGCACGAGAATGGTAAAATCGGTGGCAGTGTTAACGCTGAGTCGCATTTATAAACATTTTTATATACCTACCCAGGCACAAATAGCATGGTCGATTGAAATTCTACGAAAAGCTGTGTTCATGTCTATATTGAAAATAAAAAACACGGTACAGAGAATACAAGTATTCTCATTAAATTTTGACAATTGATCTGTGACAAAATTTCGTCCACTAATGTTATAGAAAACCAAAGATAGAGTATTGTGCGCTCTATACCGTTCTTTTCTATACATTAGTCATCACACACACAACATTTCGTCCAATAATGGAGGAACGTGGTTCGTACAGAAAATAGCATATTCTCCGTACCGTGAAAAAACTTTTAAATTGAAAAAATTTTGGTTCACATCCATGATATATTTAGCCAAGATCAGTGAGTTATTGAGGTGAGGTTTGCTACGAGTTCTTCTTATACATATACATCACTTTGTGAGTACAGTACAGCCGTCGATACCTGGGTATTTCTTGTCTGTGTCAAAAATGTTTCGATAATAATCTTTGCTCCATGCAGAATAGCTAGTTAATTCTGTTCATGAAATAGGAAATCAGTCAGTGCACTTACATATACAAAGTATGTAAATGTCAGCCTCTCTGGGGGAATGCAAACATATCGATACCAATAGAGGAATTGCTAATCGTAATCGGGTAATATTGAATCTCCTTTTTTTACAATAGAAAAAATTAATATAATTGTTCTTGACAAATTTATTAAGAAAATTTTAGCAGGTAGATAGTATGAATTATAGGTACTATCGTAGCAACATCAGCATTCAGCAGCAGTCAAGCAAAGCTGAAAAAACCAAGCAATAGAAAGAAATCAGAGCTTGACTTGTTGCTGCTTCCTGATTTGCTAAGGATTATATTGTAATTTAATAGTAATATACATATTCTCTTAATTAAAAGTTTGTGCTATTTTCTCATTCTTTGTGGCTATGAGATGTTCAGCAGATCAGATCTTGAAAACATGCGAAGTGCGAAGATTGAATAGTAACTAGCAGCCTCATTACTTATTCTCTAATTCAAACATAGCTACGTGTACATAAATACCTACCACACATCTGCTTAAATTGGGTCTACCTGTCTACCAGTATCCAGTAGTAGTAACCTTTAAGTCCAGTTTAATATGGGTTGTACAATATACCTTGCAACGTGCCTAGGCCTACAGATTTCTTCTGTTTGTAGGTATACTGTATAAATATGGAAGTGACTATAATTTCGACTTCTATAGCTAAACAAGGTAAACATAGAAAAACTACTTTAGTAAATGACATCATACCTACCTACATACCTACTTACTTTTGTATGCACACTCAATAAAATTGAGGTCTGAGACTCTATACTATCTTGTCTTCTTAGTTTTTCGAGACAGATTTTATAAGAATCTATTACAAGAAATTCTCTTTAACATAATCTCTAGACCTTATTGTCTAATAAAATGTTCTTCAATCCATTTATTTCACAGTAAAACGGAAGAGGAAATTCTTTTCTAAAAATAAACATCTGCTTTCTTTCTTTTCATAGAATGTAACAATAAAAAAAATGAAAAATTTGTCTGGATATTGGGCGGAGACTGGTACAGCCAGAACAATGTTCACAGGTACACTACCACATAAAGTTGCTTCGAACTACGTTGCGTTGCGTTGTGTTGTATTAACACGAAATAACGTCATCCAAATTCAAATAAGCCCGTGATATCAGAAGCATAACGCAACGCAACGGATGGGAAATGATGACTCATCAAAGCATCCAATACAGGAAACTACTTTGCCTGAAATATCGAACCAAAACATTTTTTTTCTACAATATAGTATTCACAGGGTAGTACAGAAATATTTTACTTTTTAAATGTTTCATTTCAGATTTTATATTAATTGGTCTGACCCATCGCTATCCCGGGCGATAACACGGGTCAGTAGAACTGACTACAAACGCGTTGTTTTCGATCAACTGACTAGTCAGTTCATTATAAAAATGTCTTCAAGCAGTCTTCTGTATGCATTTCTAATGATTTCTTCATTATTTCATAATTTTTCTCTAAAAAAAATTACAATGTATAGTATATTAAAAATTAAACTCTTTTCAATCATTTCCCACTTAAAAGAGAGAAGATTAGAAATATAAACACAAATTCCCACTAGCATCCACCTTTTATTTCCAGTTTCGCCCAATTTAATTTTACGTTTGACAGTTTATTGACTAGTTAGTGCTCAAGCTATATAGAATCATTGAATAAATATTCAATGTATAGAATACAAGGTATTCTCATTAAAATTTTGACACTAGAGCTGTGACGTATTTCGTCCTATAACGTATATACATTTCTATTGAAAAGTCAGAGAGAGGGAGAGAATATTGTGTTCTCTGTACTGTACTTTTCTATACATTCGGACAAAAATGGCAACGTGGTTCGTAATGAGAACACCTTGTATCTCTGTACCATGGTCAGTGCTAACTTCACTGACATATATAATAAGAATGAACTTATCGTTCTTGCTTCAAAAATGTCACAAATATTGAACAGGCTGTGAAAACCCTTTATTTCGTACAATTGCACACCGATTTATAATTAGTTATTATTTGTAGATTGGAATCACTAAAGGTGTTGTAAAATCGTATTGCATTAAATGAAAATTGTTTAGGAAGTTAAACTCGTTTTAATTAACATAAAAATAAATTTTCAATATTACTGAAAAATGTGTCCCTCTGCAGATTTGATGTCAAATATGGTTGAGCTTGTAAGAGATAGACGTATATAGATAATATATTTGTCTGCATTTTTATGTCAATTCCCGTGTATTTCAATTAATACAGCCGTACTGTTCCCAAAATTGGTTACAGTTCAGTGTACATTTTGAGTTTAAAAGAGACAAATAGATTATAGTAAAAATTTGTGCCATTTTTTACTATAGGAATTAGATAGGATGGCTCAGTCCATTCTTATTATATGTCAGTGGCTAACTTGCAAAAAATCTACAATATACAAAATATTTTTCTTCGGTTAGTCACCCTGTAAGAAATGCCGCAACGCGACAACCTAAATTCAACTTGCATTTGTATTTGATATTACCGTTAACGAAACAGCCAATCAAAACAGAGCAAACGAGGCATAAAAGATGACGTCAGAAAAATTATAAATAAGGGGTGATTGAAATTTTTGAATCATTATCTGTTTGGAGAGCTTCATAGCTGGCTGTTTAAACGGTAGTGTGTGATTTTCTGGAGAAAACTTCTTATATTTCTTGTGTTTAATTTAAAAACTAATATCCAAAATGGTGAGTTATTGAAATAGTAATATAAAAATTCTTAGTGGATAGATTTTTGTGATAAAAAAATTGAAAAAATTGGAAGTGCTGCAAAATGAATTGGACGCCATGTTTGTCGCGTTGCTGCCGGCTAATTACTTTTCTTTTGGGAATTTTCTATTGAAATTGAGTGAAATTCTGGATTTTCTTTCAATCAGAAATATTATTAAAAATACTAATTTAATTATTTGATCACTTCCAACTATAAATTCAGTTATTGTTTTAAGTTTTTATAATTTTCATGGATTACACGTAACCATTGTTAATTTTTCTTCTTGAAATTTTCAGCGCGAATGTATTTCTATCCACGTCGGCCAAGCTGGTGTACAAATTGGAAACGCCTGCTGGGAATTATATTGTCTGGAACATGGTATTCAACCTGATGGTCAAATGCCCTCTGATAAAACTGTGGGCGGAGGCGATGACTCATTCAACACCTTCTTCAGCGAGACTGGTGCTGGAAAGCATGTTCCACGTGCAGTTTTCGTTGATTTGGAGCCAACAGTAGTCGATGAAGTCCGCACAGGAACTTATCGTCAACTTTTCCATCCAGAGCAATTGATCACAGGCAAGGAGGATGCTGCGAATAATTACGCCCGAGGTCATTACACTATTGGAAAGGAAATCGTCGATCTTGTATTGGACAGGATTCGTAAATTAGCTGATCAATGCACAGGCTTACAAGGATTTTTGATTTTCCATTCATTTGGCGGTGGTACTGGTTCAGGATTCACATCCCTATTGATGGAACGTTTATCTGTTGACTATGGAAAAAAATCTAAATTGGAATTTGCTATCTACCCCGCCCCACAAGTGTCTACTGCTGTTGTTGAGCCCTACAATTCTATCCTGACTACCCACACGACACTCGAACATTCAGACTGTGCATTTATGGTTGATAACGAGGCTATTTACGATATTTGCAGACGTAATTTGGATATTGAACGACCAACCTACACCAACCTTAACAGACTGATTGGACAAATTGTTTCCTCAATCACAGCTTCGTTACGTTTCGATGGTGCTCTTAATGTCGATTTGACCGAATTCCAGACAAATTTGGTACCTTATCCACGCATCCATTTCCCGTTGGTAACATATGCTCCAGTTATTTCTGCAGAAAAGGCATACCACGAACAGTTATCTGTCGCTGAAATTACCAATGCTTGCTTTGAGCCAGCCAATCAGATGGTCAAGTGTGATCCTCGCCACGGAAAGTATATGGCTTGTTGCATGTTGTATCGTGGTGATGTTGTCCCTAAGGATGTTAACGCTGCTATTGCAACGATTAAGACTAAACGTACAATTCAATTTGTGGATTGGTGCCCAACAGGATTCAAGGTTGGTATCAACTACCAGCCACCGACTGTTGTTCCAGGTGGAGATTTGGCTAAAGTTCAACGTGCCGTCTGCATGTTGTCCAACACTACTGCAATCGCCGAGGCTTGGGCTCGTTTGGATCACAAATTCGACTTGATGTATGCTAAGCGTGCTTTCGTCCATTGGTATGTTGGTGAGGGCATGGAAGAAGGTGAATTTTCCGAAGCTCGTGAAGATTTGGCCGCCCTCGAGAAGGATTACGAAGAAGTTGGTATGGATTCTGGTGATGGCGAAGGTGAAGGCGCCGAGGAATACTAAACGTGTTGCGATAAAATGAAGGCATGAAAATAAAAAATTGAACTTGAATTTGAAATCTTTTATTTTTCCTTGATCTTTAATATTTTCTTTGTGGGAGGTGTTGCAATGTACTTTTTATATACTTCTGTAGTATAAATTTAGGTAAGTCAAATCAAACCTTTGGTCTATCACATTTTTGGACTCGTTCGGTTTGTGATAGAGGCAGACTGCAAAATATCTAAACTTCGTATGTTGGCTTTAATCTATCTTTTTTATCAATTTTTTTATTTTTCTAGTTTTAATTATGTATAACGCGCAAACCTGTTTTTTGACGTGCTGTAGCCAAGGCTTAAATTAATCTTTGGCTTGAAATGTCGCAACTACGTCAATTTACATATTCTAATGTCGATATTTAGACTGATATTGGATTTGAAAAAAACTGCTGTTTGCAGGATAGGAGTCTATAAAAAAACATCGACAAACTGTACTTCTTTGTGCGCTAGATCAGGATAAACTAGAGTTCCGTCTGTCATCGATTTGAGTTTTACGTATAACATAAATGAACTATTGATGAGACTAGTTTGAATTTCTTCCAGTTGGCTAACGAATTTATAATCTAAGCTTTAAGTGTGACTTTTTTTATGAATTGGTATACGTGTTTGGAAGGCATGCTTACAGTTTCCCCACTTGGAATGTACGCAGGTAGCAAATTTCCTGTATATTGATCTATCTAAATAGCCCCTAGTTATTGATGATATTGAAAAAAAAAATATCTGCTTATCAGGATGGATTTGATTTCAATTTCTCCTTCTTATGCTGGAGGTCTAGTTACACAGTGGATTTATACAACTAAATAGTTCATAGACGGTACAGTAGGATAAAATGCACAGTGTGGTCATCATCATAATGAGTTATACCTTACTTCGCATCCATTTATGGATAAGCAATTCCACTAATAATCCGGGATGTTCTTATCTTGTATTAATCTTTGGATATACATTTTCCTGCAGAACGGGTAAAGAGATTTTCTACCTTATAGCTTTCAATCTCTCTCTTTCTTGTAAGGGATGTTGTAGATAATATACTTCTCTAGTTAAAATGTCGGTCAAGGGCTGTAGATGGGAAAAAATTTCATGACTTTTGCTCAGTTCCCAGGTGCGGTTTTCGTAAGTCAAATGAAAATTGATTCTCTTGATTTTGGGTAAACCAAAATTGATTTTCGATCACTAGATGCAAAGGTTGTCTCGAGAGTCCCACGAAAATCAAGTGATAAGTCATAGGTGACCTAATGCATTTGTGATTAGTTTTGGGAAATGGAAGCGTTACATAACAACTTTATAGGATATGCTACAAGGTCGATTTTGGGAGTGCATATTTAATAAGGAAACAAATGTATTACTAGTGAAACTTGCTAGGCCTAAGGGATTTGAAATCTTGTTCTAACGATAGAAGGCTCGTTTTGTTTTTATCGCAACATCAGCAGCATTGCCGAGATTAAGAAATTTTTAATGCATCCAATATTTCTGGGATGAGAATGTTCACATTGTGAGGTTCAATAGGTTGTAAGGAAAAAAAAAAACCATCTAGAAAGCAACAAATTAAAACGCAAATAAAATCTCTTGCCGTGTATTCACTGTTAAAATAATTATTTACAATAAGGCATTTGTGAAGAAGCATTCCTCCTCCAAAGTTAAATTCTAATTCCGTTCTCCGATATAATCACAGTGATGTCCTCAATTATACAATCCAAACCACTTGCATCAAACACAAGTGGTATATTCACACCGAAGACTTTAGAATAACATAAGTCTTTCGAGCAGAGATTGAGCTTACAAAGCAAATTAATGACATCATTACCAGTTCCGCTTTCACTCTTCGGAACGGTTACATCAATGTCAATTTTATTTCCGAGCTTTATGTGCCCATTCTGTTTATCAACAAAATACATTTCATTTGGCAAATAAACGTTCCATTGTTGAGAGGCTCCCTCAGTAAGAGAAACCCCCTCATCCATGTTAATTGCAACCGATAGCTTGATCTTACCACTTCCTGTTTTCATTTTAAGGCTTCCCAGCTCAAGTGAGTGATCTGTTTTTATTGCATTGCTGCGTACTTCGAAATTTAATTTGAGTGGTTTTGTTATCATAGTTTTCATATCAACAACTTCTATAGAATGATTGTTAGTATCTGCTACATAAAGAAGTTCTCCTGTTGAGTTCAAGCATAGACCACCGGGTTCATTGAATTGAAACGTAGTTTCTGATGCGTCCTTAATATGACAAGAAGATACTGTACAAGTGGCAATATCTATACGTTTTACTTTATGATTATAAGTATCTGCAACGTAAACAGTATTTTCCGTTGGATTAAAAGCTACACCTAAAGGATGTTGTAACTTAGCTGCATTCTGTTTTCCGTCAACATCGCCAAATGCAAAAAGATTCTAAAAATTAATAAATGTAAATAAGAAAAAAGTCAAGCTGTAATAATGATTCAATCTTACAAATGGGTTCTGATCGCCACCAACAATAGGCTGTACTTTTCCATCAGCTAGTGATACTTTTCGTACACAGGAGCTTTCACTATCAGCAATATATAGACTTTTCGTTTCCTTATCTAAAGCTAAGCCTGATGGTTGAGCAAATGATGCATTGTGTGGATATGAATTATTTCGGTTCTCTTCATGACCATTTCCAACAATTGCTACACACGACATTAATGGAAATGTTTTAAATTTCCACCAAACAACATCGTCTAGAAAAAGGGCCCAGATTTGATGAGTACCAGCCATAGCAATTAGGACGACATCCTTCTCAGGAACAGAGGATTCATCCATGTGAAATGACATATCCAAATCTCGAGTTTTATAACAAACCACATCCCAAGGTGAAGATATATCCTGAGATTGTCCAGCCTTCCCTCCAGTCCGATCACTACCTTGCCTTCCGGTACCAGCTACTGTATAAACTTTGTGAGTTTTTAAATCGATTTTTCGAATTGCATTATTCTCAGTGTCTGCCACAAATAAAATGTGCTCATTTAAAAAAGTTACACCTTGTGGGGAATTAAAGCGAGCTGTTTTAAAGTCACCATCTACGAAACCACTGATTTTTCCTCCAATCTTTTGGAGTACAGCTCCCGATGAATTCACAATTAATATTCGATGATTTCCTGAATCAGATATAGCGAACAATTCAGCAGCATCTATAGCAGATTTATATTTGGAGCAAGCAATTTTTCCCGGAAATTTCAGGTTGGATGACATTATCAGGTCAGTAGAGGGATTTAATGGAAGAGAATTTCTCTTCAAAGCATTTGAACTATTATAGAAATCTTGCGCTGACGAAACATAACTTTCAAGTAAATCGAAATGTCCTTCGCCCATTATTACAAACAAGGGATTAGCTCTTGGTCCCAGAATCACTAAGGTCGGCCAACATTTGATTTTCAATTCCATCCACATAGAGCAGGAATTGTCGTTAACAACGGGATGTGTAATATTATATCGTTGCACTGCTGATAGAATATTCGCAGAGTCTTTTTCATTATCGAATTTAGCACTATGAACACCTATAACTACCAGTCCATCCTCAACTGTGTACATTTGTTCCAATTTCTTTAAATCTGGTAAGATGTGCATGCAATTAATGCAGCAATATGTAAAGAAATCTAAAATTACAATTTTTCCTCGTAGTGAGTCGGAAAATGTTAACGGTTCAGTAACATTAAACCAATCCAAATCTAAAAGAAAGCTAGCGTTGAAATAGTTTATGTTTCTCGGTGGTAAAAAGGAAAACCGTACCTTCCTTAAAATCCTTAATACCCTGGTGGGTTTCATCTGTTTTCTCGATGTATTTTTGCAGAATTTGTTTCTTCTCGTCTTCGCTGGCCGCTTCACTCAGACTTTCAACTAAATTTGTACAATTATATGCTAATAAATCAAGCATATCGTACTCCTCTTCAGATTCCATAGTGTTTTTAAAAATATTTTTCAAAAATTTTAACATAAAAGAAGCTAAGATTGAGATGTTGCGGGTTGGGTTGTGTTTTTTGTATGATGATGTTAACCAAAATAACTTTGACATTGACAGTTATATTCTTCCTTGGAGAGATTAGTGTAGATTTGTGAATCTATTCGATTATTTTTAGTTCGATTAAAGGCCTAAGCACGACACTGACAGTTTTATAGTAGGGTTATGGGAGGTTCTCGCTCGGTTTCGGCTTCGACATTGAAACCCTTCAGACTCCTGTTCAAAGGGGTGTGGGCTAGGGTGGCTCGTGGCTGTTGAACGGTTGAACTTGAAGCAACACACGAGAACGAGGCGAGACGACGACTCAAAATTTAGAGCCTTAACTTCGATCTTTGTTTTTAAATCGATTTTTCTTTATATTATAAATGATTTTGACTAGAGCCAAAAGTATATTAAGTAAGGTTGTTGCATTAAGAAGCTCTCAACTTTATTCTGGTCCAGGTGGATAAAAGCTGTTTTTGGTAATTTGAGCGAGATAATACCTATAAAACTTTTTTTTAAGACTTATCCACGATGTGTAACCACCAAGAGCAGAAATCCATTGTCTGGGTTGATTTAGAAATGACGGGCCTGAATATAATGAAGGATCACATATTAGAAATCAGTTGCTTAATAACTGATAAAAATCTAAACATAACACAAGAAGGACCAGATTTGGTAATTCATCAACCAGATAACATCCTAAATGAAATGAATGAATGGTGCATAAAGCACCACGGTGAGGTAATGAATTTTTATTTATTTTTTATGTATACCTATTTCAACATAAGTTGCACACATTGCCTAGGATCCTGGTTAAGTTAAGGTTAAAATAGGAGCGACCCTGCAAACACCGCGACCATAGTTTATCTATTGAGTCATTAGACTCACACGTATAGTATGATAGCTTTTAATCTATTCTCTCTGGTCTGTCAATGTGGTTTCGATACAAGAGTATTTTAAGATTTAGGGTAAAACCTGCTGATTGGGACATTGCTTAATTGGACCACACTGCCGACACACAAAGAGTTGCTGGACCAAAAATCACTGCGTAGTAGGGACAGCTGTATATTCGGACCGTGGACCACATATTTATCCATAATTTTAATCTTTTTGAAAGTTCTATTCGGATCAGGAAGAAAAATCATAGAAATCACATTGACATAAGATCTTTTGTACCTACTTAGAATACGAAACAAAATAGAATGACTGCTTTATGCAAAATCCCTGTAGTGTGGTTTTTTTCGGGAGATTTCGAGCAGGAACATATGCTTATATTAGAGGAAGGGACAGCCAAAGTTTTACCGTCATCGAAGTTCTTTACGTTCACGCGGATTGATATTGGGGTGATTAGATTAATAATAATACTTTATTAGTTTAAAAACTCTTCATGTACAAAATATTATATATTATATATTATTTTATATTTTAAAGTTAGTTTACATATTACTCTTAATACATTGCAAACTTCCTCTTTTAAAATTACTAAATCTTGTTTTTTGTTTTAAATCTGTTGATAACGCGTTTAACCTTTGTAAGCCCTTATATAACAGTGAATTCTGCGCCATGGTACTTCTTCGTAGATTCAAACGAAAGTTAACTTCAGCTCCTCTCAAATTATATGGTTGTATGTCTGTTACTATTTTTAATTAAAGGAGAACCTAAGACTTGTTTCCAATTTCGCACCATGATATGTTGTGGCCACGTCTTATTTATTATCTGTTGTCGCGATTGGCTTTCAACTACAACAATTAAAATTTCTAACACAAGGGTTACGCGCTGTATTCGGTTATTTCTATGCCATTTTGTTTCATATTCTAAGATCTACAAACACACGTTTTGCATTTGTTGCAATACATAATTAATTCGTTGTAAATGAACGCTATAAATATGCACGCGTGTTTACATATTGTACGAACCTCTTATTAGGTCGTCTTACAAAAATTATAAATTAATAAATCAAAATAAAGGTGCTAGGTAAATGACAAGTCAGTCAGTTTTTTGAAATTATATTTTTTATTTATTTTGTAACAGTGGGTTGACACCAAAAACTTATACTAGTTTGAAAAACTTATATTTAACAATGATTCGGTTTTTTCCTTTTATTAAATAGTTTACCGGGTTTTCTGCTGTATTTTTCTATCTGAAATGGTAGAAAAATGCAGTGATTAGATTTATTTGTGACTAAAAATGTTATAGTCTAGTGAGTCATACACCTTAAAGCGGTATATACAGCCACTATAAGATGGGTTATATGTTTTCGATGTATAACTCTTGAATTTAAGGAGATTTCAATTATTGTATAATTGGTTCTCAATAAATAGTTTACTAGCACCGTAGTCAGTTTAAAGCACTGAAGACAGTTTAAGGTACTGTAGCTAGGGCCTACTGTACTGTGTATAGCTCAACTCACTATATACAGTTTAGAGCACTATATATCGTTTGAATCACCATACACAAGCACTGGAAACAATTCAAGATACTGTAGCTAAGGTCTATTGTACTGTGTATAGTTCAACTCACTATCTACAGTTTAGAGCACTATATATTGTCTGAATCACCATACACAGTTTTATAGTATTATCAGCCCTTACACTTAAATGCGGTATACGACTGTTCAGCTATAAAGAATACTATAAATCTTAAAGCGATCTATAGTTTCTGTTATCCTTGGTAATTCCAATTGTATAGTTTAGAGCACTATACAATTGGTGGTATCAAGTAGTTTAAAGCACTACCTGGTCTGCTCAGAAAGGACTGCACTTGTTAGAGCGCCAATTCCCATTTATATAGGCAGTTCATTCGTTGCAAAGACTACTGAGGTAAAAGATTTTCTTACGTAACCTTGGAGACGTTTTTATTGATTTTACTTTCTTATGAAACCATACACCTCAGTTGCCCTGGCAACGATTTATTTGATGTACGACTGTACACATATCATATTTAGTTCCCTAATTTTTCATATTAGTCCAGTTTTATTCATTTCGTCTGACACAGTGGGAAAATAGTTCTCATTTGTACAGCTTTTTGGTATAGTCTGCATATAAATAAATTCCGGTACCTGTGGTCCAATTACGATATTAAAAAATAATCGCAATCAACATGGTATAGATTGAGTGACCTTCTATGTAATAAATATTCTTTGATTTGATATATTTCACTGAAGTTCCGCATATGGAATAGCTGCAAGATTCGATAGTTATGGTCCTAGGGTAAAAGATGCCCTCCACTGCCTGATTATTACTTGGCTGAGAGTAATGTAGTACATAGTCATAAAGGACTTTTCAAAATTAGTTGCATCGTAAGGACATTGTTTTTAACTTAACTAATGGCTGCAGTGCAAAAGCAACTAGCCCAGCTTAATCCTAATCTAACTTTACTAGAAATAGGAGCAGCGAAAGTAGTGTTTCATTGACAAACTCTTGAATTTACATTGAAACAGTCAGTATATTTCTCTGATTTAAAGCCATATGTGTACAAAAATAGGGTCTGTTGATGATTCAAGCACAAAGTGTTATTCTCACGACGTCTCAGATGAATTTTCATCTTCAAGTTAGTACTAATATCTTCCTCAGATCACTGTCGCTGTCAGGAACGACAGACTGTGTGATTAGAATGATGGACTAATACGGAACTCTCGCTCCAGGGTGAACCAACTTTGATTGAGATGCAGTCTCGAGGCAAAATTAACACCTCCTTAGCATGTACGGGATGTGTATTGCCATATTACTAGAGAATATGGAAGCAGATATTTTCACATTGTCCAATCAATCTTGGGATGATTGACACGATCCATTGCTTTCCACCGCATTACAGCTCCATGACTGCTGTATTTTGTCTATTTATATGATTCCTATAAATTTTTTCTATATTTTAGTTCTGGACGCATGGAACCAATAAAGGGCACGTACATTGTTTAAATATTTTTTCTGTAAAAAGCCTGTGATCAAATCATTTTTCAGTGCATTGATGCTCAGGCTAAAGACCATAGCCCAGTTGGTTTTGTATTAGTCAGCAGAGCTGAGAATTAAACTATTTGTTGCTAAAATCAATGTGTGTCCGTGAAGCATATTACCTTAAAACCCATTCGGATGGACCTTACCTTACCAAGATATCGTGTATAATAAGTATCCATAATAAAGTTGTTAAAATATCTTCTTAATGAGCATCTCTATTCCATATTTTCTATATGCTTTCCCGGCCCTATTTTTAGATATAGTTCTATTGGTCAAGCCTAAATACAGACAGTTTTATTCAGATTATATCGGCAGATATCTGTACAATTGGTGTTACATTTAAATGCACTTGTTAATACTATTAAAATAAAAACAGTAATTATTTTCTTTTAGACTGGACTAACAGAAGCCTCCAGAAATTCTAAGATATCTTTACAAGAAGCTGAAAATGAAGTTTTAAAATTCCTGAAAAAGAATATTTCCAAAGGAACTTGTCCACTTGCTGGCAATTCAGTTTATATGGATCGATTTTTTATGAAAAAATATATGCCAAATGTAGATGACTATCTACATTATCGAATTATTGATGTGTCGACTATAAAAGAACTTTGCGTACGTTGGAATCCAAGCATATTTTACAAAGCTCCAAAAAAGAATTTAAAACATCGCAGTTTGGATGATATCAAGGAGAGTATACAGGAGTTAAAGTATTACAAAAATTTCATGTTTTCATAACAATAATTGAATGATTACAGTTAAAATTCATAAGATAAGATGTAATGGCCCTGCTTAAATAATGTAAATTAAACATGAAAATCTTCTGGACGTGAATAAAATTTATTTTTAATTTAAAGAACTCTCACTTATTTCCTTACCGTCCTTGAATGTGATAATTTTCATCCAAAGACATCGTTTTACTAATTGGAGACATGAAAGATTGCTCACATTATCATAGGGAAAGAAATCAGTCGACGTCAAAGCAGGAGCAGTATCAATGGGAACGTTGGCCTACTTGTGAAATTTTGAAGTCCGTCAACTTACCTTTCGCGGGGACCTTCTTTATGAAGTGTGAGTATAACAGGATGGAAGAATATGAAACTAAGTACATATATAGCTGTCAGTTTGAGTTGGAGAAACATTGTCGTGGCCCGACTTGTATGCGGAAGTGGAACTGCATAGGGCAAGTAACCGGAAGGTGCATTGTGTGGATTGGATTAGTAGTAGGCAGTCTCAGGACGTATTTCCGCATACAGCAAAATGCTGGGCTATTGCATGCTGTTTACCACTAACTGCCTAAACATGACTGCACTGGCACAGTTGTGTGATTTGTTTATAAACGAAGCAACAAATACCAAGCAAGTTATTTCGGACAATGACATGCTTGGCTGTTGCCGGTTTGCTTACTATTCCCAAAGACTCCTAATATATAAAGTCATTCCAATACGAAAAGCTCGAGCAAAAATTAATTTGTTTCAGTAGAACAACACAGGAAACATTTTCTGCCGCTCTTCTGCTATTGCCTAAGCCTGCTTGCTATGTCAGACGTGAGATAATAATAATGTGAGAGCTGTTTTTTCTCTATGTAAGTATAGATTACAATATTACCTACATAAATATTGATCTAATCGTGAATGTGGAACAAAGTTAAAATAATTCTGGAGATTGAGTATAAAAAATTGGTGTGGTATTTGGGGATTTTTACTTATGCGGTAATATAGAAATTTTTACATACAAATTAGAATTTTTTGCTGATTTTTAGTTTTTACCATTTGAAACTAATTTTCAACTCGAAAATATTATTTTTTTATTGTTTCAAATTTTTAAGCGATTGTGATGAACAACTTTATTTTCTATTTCTTTTTTGAATTTTTAAGTGCAATTTTTTCTAAAAAAAACGAGGATTAAGAAATCCAGTATTGATTTTCTATGCTCTAAACGGGGTAATTTTTCAGAAAACCAATCGAGATATATTTCGTTTGATTTACTTATGCATAATTTTATAACCTTTTCCTTTATATGAGAAATTTTCAAATAACTACTGAAAATTTTTTCATATATTGGAAAATGTAATTGACAAACTGAAAAAAATAATCGGAAGGATTTCTTAAAATTAGCAAATTAACATATTCCTTAAAATCTTTGTGAATAATTAATTGCTCAGAATTTAAAACTATATCAGTATTTCCTTTTGCCATAACTGAAGCACATGAAATACAATTAAGTTTTTTGACAACAATTTTGTAAATAGCATATTCCACAAAATACCTTTTACAATTTCCTCTAACATAAGTATTTCTTGTGTGGCACTAGTTGGTAAGGCAGCAACTTCATTAAAAATATCTATATTAGAAGGATCTGTAACGAGCGGCTCCCGGACTCAGACAGAGGGAGTGTTAGACTACCACCGCCCACGACACGCGCGACGCAAATATTGGGCGAATTCCCACCTTTCGTCGCGAACGCGTACAATTACCTAACAATTGAGAAATTGTATTGTTGCCGAATAAATTTTTTATTTTTTTTAATGATCCTTCCGCAGGCGGAAATGAATTAGATGACAAGTTTATTGAGAAGTGGATAAATAGAACTAATTCATAACAAAAGTTGAAAACAAATTTGACGAATCTCAAATGTCAACGCGGTTAATCTGTTAGGACATTTTCCCAAGTCGCGCGCGACGCTGGCTCGCATTCAAAATTCCAATCTAACTCTACCTTAACTCTCACAACTAGCCAGGACTCACCGCAATCCAGAATAAATAACCACCCTGTACTGGAATAAACTGTCTGGTCGAATTCGCAGAGTGCCATCTGTTCGCGGCTAGGGACATCCATTCTGCCTCACACTGACAGACGACGAGTTAGCAACAAGTCACAAGTTGGAGAAAAGTAAATTGCGAATTCCGTTGTGGTATTGTTGCAAGCTAACGGGCAAGTCGGCGTCGCCGAAACGCTATCACAACTTTCCGCTCGTTTCCAAGCATTACAAATTAAATTAGTGCGTGGATCACTCGAGTAGAATTAAATTAGTGCGTGGATCACTCGAGTAAAATTAAATTAGTACGTGGATCACGCGAGTAAAAATTAAATTAGTGCGTGGATCCAAAGAAAAAAAGGAAAGAAGAACACGCAAATCACACGGAAAGCGAAATCGCAAAATCAAAGTCTGAAGAGGAGAACCGTAGCTGCATCCCTAAGGGAGCTAACTACAATCGCCGTCACGGCAAGGGACCCCAAAGGAGGAACCTGCTTACGGCCGGTAGAATCGTCAGAATTAGCAAGAACCCCACCCCAGAAGGTTAAGAAGGGAACCACCATACAATACAAGTAGTAACCCGTATTAGTACTGGGCAATAAGGCACCAGGCGCGACATTGAGGTTAGGCAGGTAAAAAAATTTCCGAATTGCTATAAGTTCGATTTGTAAAAATTGTAATACACCTTCATTTTAGCTGTCGGGGGCGCACAATTTCATCCTAGCAGCGCGCCTCCGACACCAATTAGTATCAGAGGCCGGCCAACCAAGGTATAACTTGGTCGTCTCAAACCAGATCGCCGACCACCGTAACATTTCAAGTTCACACTCAACCCTAAGATAATAAAAAAAAAAAAAAAAAGGGATCCTAAAAGGAAAAGAACCGGCATTATTGAGAGGAAGGCAGTGGAGGCAAATTAAAACTTCTGAGTTAGTTATTGGGGCGATCGCCTCTTAGATTCGTCACAACAATTGCACTAGGATAGCAGTCAGGTCACTCGCCTAGCGTAGCCTATTAATTAATAAAATTTTGTAAAAGGTTCCTACTACTAGTTGCAGCAGAGCAGCATACCGACGGTCACAAATGCGCATTTGGGATGGCGGAATTGCGGTAAGTCAAGTTGTGATTCATTGATTGATCAATTTTATATCATGTCTATAGTGACAAATTTTTTATAGCATTACCTAGTAGTAAGGGCGTTGAATTATAGCCATAGATTATTCCTTTAAGTGAATTATATGGCTAAAGTTTTGTTTATGCTTACAAGTAAGTTATAGAATCACGGTTGTAATGTTTAAATGAGGTTTATAGCCATAGATCATTCCTTTAAGTGAACTATATAGATAAAGTTTATTTATGCGTGCGAGTGAATTATAGAATCACGGTTGTAATGTTTAAATGAGGTTTATAGCCATAGATCATTCCTTTAAGTGAACTATATAGATAAAGTTTATTTATGCGTGCGAGTGAATTATCGAATCACAGTTGTAATGTTTAAATGAGGTTTATAGCCATAGATCATTCCTTCAAGTGAACTATATAGATAAAGTTTATTTATGCGTGCGAGTGAATTATCGAATCACAGTTGTAATGTTTAAATGAGGTTTATAGCCATAGATCATTCCTTTAAGTGAACTATATAGATAAAGTTTATTTACGCGTGCGAGTGAATTATAGAATCACAGTTGTAATGTTTAAATGAGGTTTATAGCCATAGATCATTCCTTTAAGTGAACTATATAGCTAAAGTTTATTTATGCGTGCAAGTGAATTATAGATGCACAGTTGTAATGCTTTAGGTGAGTTTATATCCATAGATTTAGTCCTTTAAGTGAACTATAAGCTAAAGTTTTGTTTATGCTTTAAGTGAATCATATGAGTACGGTTTGAAATTCTTTAGGGGAGCTATATAGCCATAGTCGAAATTTCTTAGAATGTTACAGTGAAGTCTGAAAGTCTCTAAGTAAACTATAGCTAGAGTTTTTTTTTGTGAACTATATAGCCCTAGTTTGGACAGTCCTTAAGAGAATTGTGTAATTACAGGCGGCGGTCCTGTTGGAATCCTTTTGAGAGAATCATATATCTACGATAGAATAAAGTTGTTAGTAGTAAGGCTATTAAGTTCGTTTTCTTGTGTTCTCTCCCTCTTTTCTTCTTGTCGATGGTTATGATCATATTATCGTAGGGATAGTATGGAGTAAGGAGTAATTTAGCTGTTGCGCATCCGATCCGCCGTGCTGAAGCAGGACGTCATGGAAGGAGTGTAGTGTAGTGTACTGTCGTTTTTTTCCTTTCTCGCGCGCATAGAAGCCAGATAGAGTGACTTGATCTCTCCCCCCACGCCCAAGCCGACGAGTCCTAGCCGAACTAATTTAATAATCTAAGGAGGTTCTGGGAGATCAAGGCACTGGCCGCTTGCTCATAGTACAAATGTGGTTCCCGTGCGGGGTTAGCGAAGGTTATCCGACACCCCAGGCACTTCACAGCTGAGGAACTAGTCCTCATGGAACCTGGCGCCCGAATCGATCTACAGTAGTGGCCAGCAGAGTCATTAAGCACCAAGATATATCCAGGATAATGTGCGTTGAAGTTGCTTGTGAACCTCCGATCAAGTAGACCCGGGCGCTCCGTGGAGTCCCGGTGTTACAAAGTGGCGCCCAACGTGGGGCTGGTGTATTAAGGCCTAGGTGTTTAGCTATCGTTGATGCTTAACCAAGCTTCTCTTGGTTAAGTGGCTATTTTCCTAATGGAGAAGTTTTGTTTTTTGTTTTGTTATGAGCATATGGGCCTTGTTGAATTCTCACTTTTGGCAAAATTGCTTATCTTGCGGAGAGTATATGATCTGTTTCAGTAAAATTTTTTGTTTTGGTAGTCGCCTTCCAAGTGGTGCCCAAACTTGAGGTCAAGCGCCTCGCTATCGTTCGATGCTTACCCAAGCGTCTCTTGGTTAAGTGGTGATTCGTCTAATTGTTAGTTTAAAAAATTTTTTTTTTTTTTTTTTTTTTGGAAATTCGTATTTAATTGAGCATTTCGTAAGCCTTAGTTATGTATCTTGTGGAATAGAACAGTATGAAAAAAAAAAAAAGAAAAAAAAAAAAACCAATAATAGCATTATATATTATAACCACAACTGTTGGAAATACTCATTCTAGGAAGGGGAATTTTGTAAATTGTGCAGGTCACTTTCTCAACTTGGTTAAGGAAAATTGGTTAGTAACGGAAACTAGAACATGAGTATTACATATTCAGCGGTAGCTAGTTCTATTCTTATTATAGGGAAACAGATTTGGGGGAAATTGTTCCTTGTGCAAGGTGAGCACTTGTGGGTTAGCATAGACGTGCGTGTGTAAAGATGTATAGGTACACATAATACGTATGCGTTGTGTATATTCCTTTAGTTACTGCACTAGATTTAATGCGATTTGTATGATCCAGATAAAAAAAAAAAAAAAAAAAAAAAGGGAAAATAAAAGGTAACTTAGTTGTACCTTGGAAGTGAAATGTAATACGTATTGTATATAGTTAACAAGTGGAGGAAATTCTTCTCGTATGTAGTCCTTAATTGGGATAGTAGGCTTAACGTTGGCTATTCTAAGATGTAGTTACTGAGTACGCGGACCTAGTCAAATTAACGAGGGAGGATATTGTTGTTAAAGTAGAGCCAGGTGCTGGAATTAGAATCTACCAAGACCGCGTCTTCCAGTGGTGTCAGAGTAAGAATTTTGGCTGAGTGGTCTTGGCGAATTTCCTCTGACACGAATACAGAGTCTTCGGGAAGTTAGACCGGCGGATGAGTAGTCTCATTGTCGCGCCTTTCCGGAGGACAGAATCGTATTCGATCAGACAGTGGGTTAAGTAGTCTTGACCAGCTCTCGTTTACGGTCCAGGCTTATGAAGTCAATACCTTCCCGCAGACGCGCCGAGGAAAGATTAATTTCGAGAACTCAGTGTCGGTGGAGGAGAGATGGTGGGTACAAGCTGTACTTAGTTTGTCCCAGTGTTACTAGGCTACAGGGAGTCTCGCGAAGCAAGGAATGGATAGGATGCGCAACACTGCTATGGAATTGGAAAATTTTTTTTTATTTTGAACTATTAACTATTAAGGATTAAAGAGAGCGGAAGAGAGTAATTGAGCGTTACAATTGTTTTGGAGAATTCCTTATAGGAGGTTAGGAATTAGTAGGACCTGTAGTAGTAGATTATAAGCAGCCGCTAGAGTGTCAAAAATTGAAAATTGAAGTACACAAAACATTTCGAATAGGGTTGAGAGTGAGGTGGAGGCTTCGTCTATGTCATTTGATGGGCAGGCAATCGAGTGCCTTGACAATTAACGTTAACACTTACCTTATTGGGACCTTCGAGCCGTAGAATTATAAAATCATAGTAGGATATAAGAGAACTTCTGTCGCAAATTCGAGTGGTCAGACGTATTGCGGTCACTAAACCCGTGCTTACCGGAATAGGCACACACATAGTCATAACAAGTAAAGAAACAAACTCTTGCGCTACCCGGTCATTCTTCCGACCCTTATTGAATTTAATTGCTAGTATGAATGCGCAACTTTTGGAGCCCGATGAGCTCGAGTATGAGTTCAAATTGAGGAACATTCGTGGGCCTACAAACTTTAAATCCATCAAAGCGTTACAAGATCGGCTGGATGGAGAAGAGCGAGGGGTAACTTCGAAGCCCACGGGGTTTCCCCCAATTACCGACGTAGAGGAAGAATGGGGCAACTGCCAGGCCAAAGCGGCAGCATTGCACCAGCTAGTGAACATTGCAGTAGCGGCTAAAAATAGCATTGAACTGATAGGTGCGGAGTCACGACTGCTACACTTACTGAACAGAATTAGTCTATTGATTGAGGCGGAGCCAACTCCGAACGTTCTCTATACAAACTTGTTGAAGTTTGTTCAAGAAACTTTAGTGCGAGCGAGAGATCAGCTATCCTCCAGTGTACGAGGAATTCTGATGCCCGTCGAACCTCTTCAGAGGGAGACAGCGGATATAGTGGAAGCAGGCTGTGAAGGAGGAGGTACACTAGTCGGGGCGTCAGAACCAATAATAACAGCGGAAGGTAGCTTGATGTCCGCATCCCCAAATATGGCGAACGCATCAAGGTCCGATGCCGTATATGTCATGGCTATCGGGAATAAAGAGGATGTCGCGTCTGTGTCCTCTGGTTGGAATATGAGTACTCCGGTTCGAGCTACTACTGCAGGAGCGATCCCTAGGAGCACGATATGTAGTACAGAACCCCAGCAGTACGCGCGACCGGTTATGACTGCTATGGCATGTCCGTCCAGATTCGAGCGGACAGCTAACCCGAACTGTGGAGGAGCCGCAGTAATCACGTCAGCTCCGTATTGGCCAGAGCAGTACTCTTTGACGAGAACTAGTATTTCTCCGCAAAACCAAACTCAACCCCAACAAGTCATTCAATCCCCAAAGGAGGGCCGTAGAGTAGGCGGTGTACCGGCGGGAAGAACAACCACTCAAGTGAAGTCTTACTGTACGTTATCAAACCCGAATCTTCAGAGTTATGGCGGACCGGTAGCAGACCTGAACCGAAGTCTAAGGCATTCGGAGTACAGTAGAAATAATCAGATTCTAGCGATGCCAGTAGATCCCAGGCGGTCTGGGCAACAACCGTCGCGGCCATCACAGACTCAAAACTCCTTCCCAGCGGCGTACATCGGTGGCCAGGAGGGGACAATACCTGTAGCTCCCTCACCGTGTCCCGAACTGGGACCGGCCGTATGGACAAGAGCTGGTGATTCTCAACGAACCCGTATTCCCCCCAGGAATAATACTCAACCTCTAAATTCGAACCTACGATGTGTTAAGGGGAGAACGAATACCTCAACAATCCAAGATTGCTACCCCCAACCCCTCCAGGGGCCTCGCCCAAATCCAAATGAGCGAATAGTAACCGAACCAAGGAATCCACGGCCAGTGGATCCTATCTTCGGTCCCCCGCGAGTAGAGCCTAATGAGCAACAACAACCACCGCCCTTACACCGGCAGAACCTCTGTCCCTCACCACCGCAAGCACCGCAAGCTTTTCAAGATATACCAGGAAGACGAGTAGGTGGAAATCCCGTCGCTAACTGGCAGATCCGTTTCGATGGTTCCCCTCGCAGTTTGACAGTTGATGATTTCCTATTTAGGGTGGAAACCCTCGCGCGAGCGGACGGAGTGCCGCAAAATAGTTTGATTTATGCCATACACCAATTATTTAGCGGTCGCGCTGCTACGTGGTATTGGCAGTTTTGTAGAAAACATCCGGGTGCAAATTGGCAGCAGCTGTGCTACTATCTAAGGAGAGAATTCGAAGATAATTTAAGTGATTACGACGTCAAGCGACTTATCGAAAGCCGTAGGCAGAAACCGAGAGAGAAGTTTAGCGATTTCAGACTGGAAGTAGAGGGATTAGCGCTCAGAGTAAGAGAGCCTATGAGAGAGGCTGAGTTAATCCAACTGATTAGGCAGAATATGCACCCCGCTTTGCGTAAAGCCCTTATGCTGCAAGATTTTCATAGTCTGGACGAGTTAGACCGCGTGTGTCGCAGAATTGAAAGAACATGGCTTGAAGTGGGCGAAACAGCCGACGACCAAGTCCGAATGAGAAGATCTAACCTGTACGAGATCGATTATGCTTGTGACTATGATTCCACAAGTGTACAGGACCATCCTAATCTTCCCATGCATCCTGACTACGAGATCGCATTGATGCAGACATCAGCAGTCACCGACAAGAACGCCTACCTTATCTGTTGGAACTGCGACGACATAGGTCACTCATATGTTGACTGTCCGGCCGAACAACGTAGAATCTTCTGTTACACTTGTGGTGCAAAGAACATAATAAGGCCCAACTGTATCCGTTGTATGAAGGGAAACAGACGGGCGGGTTTAGGCCTGAGGGGATACCTGAACCCGCCGACCTCCCAACCCGCCCCTCCGCAAATATTATCACAGTTAAATCGACCAGCAAAGATGACGCAGGCGTCTACAAACACCAGCCAAACCCACGCTCGTTAGGACCACACATTGTTAGGCAAAAGGATAGAACGCGGGCCTACCATCAACACCGTAAAGCAATGAAGAAAGTTATAGCTTCACTAACAATTGCGACGGAAGGGGATGGAAGACCGATCGCAAGGGTGAGATTGAAGGGCACGCAAATGGATGGTTTGCTAGACAGCGGCGCGAGCGTTAGTTGTCTGGGCAGTGGCGCTCTTGAACTCTTAGAACAACTTGAGACCCCGTGGTCGCGGTTCCTCACCCATGTCAAAACGGCTGATGGCAATAGACAAGAAGTCCTAGGGTTCGTGTATTTACCTGTTGAATTTAATGACCGGACTCAGGAGTTAAAATTTTTCATTATTCCTAGTATAAAACGACGACTCATTCTGGGCGTGGACTTTTGGTCCGCCTTTAATATATTCCCAACCGTTATCTCTGAAGTCCAACTGGATGCGAGTCCAGATGATAATCACCACCCATTAAGTCTAGATCAAAAACAGCGCCTTGACGAGGTAATAGCGGCATTCCCCTCATTTAGTAAGGAAGGTCTTGGTAGAACGTCCCTCCTCAAGCACACAATAGATGTGGGCAACAGCAAGCCTATCCGGCAGAGGCATTACCCCCTGGCACCCCCCATGCAAAAACTTCTGGACGAGGAGATTGACAGAATGCTAAATCTGAAGGTTATTGAGGAGAGCGAGAGTGAATGGTCATCTCCACTTGTGATGGTGAAGAAGCCGAACGGGAAAGTGCGACTTTGCTTAGATTCGCGGAAGGTTAATGAGGCGACGCGCAAGGATGCTTATCCGTTACCTCAAATTAATGGAATTTTAGGTCGAGTAAGAGGCACAAAGTACATATCGAGTCTAGATCTAAAAGATGCCTTCTGGCAAATAGAGCTGGAACCAGCCTCCCGGGATAAGACAGCTTTCGTAGTACCTGGCAGGGGGTTGTATCAATTCGTAGTCATGCCGTTCGGCCTGACCAACTCCCCGAAAACCATGTGCAAACTGATGGACAAGGTCATTCCTTATGAGTTGCATGAGGATGTCTTTGTATACTTAGATGATCTCCTGATCTTATCCGACGAATTTGATACCCATTTAAAGGTTCTGAGCAAGGTGCAAGACTGTTTGAGGAGAGCTGGATTGACCATTAACGTAGAAAAAAGTAAATTCTGCCGGAAAAGTATTAAATACTTAGGACATATTATTAGTGAGAAAGGAATTCAGACTGACCCAGAGAAGGTTACGGCCATTCTAGAATTTCCGCGACCCAAAACTACGCGACAAATAAGACGGTTCTTAGGAATGGCTGGTTGGTACCGAAGGTTTATCGCTAACTATGCTGGCTTAATTAGCCCTATTACTGATTTGTTAAAGAAAAGGGCTGGCAATCTCTGGACCGAAGAAGCCGAAGTCGCGTTTAATGAAGTCAAAACTCGCCTCACTCAAGCTCCCGTACTATCTAGTCCCGATTTTGAAAAGCCGTTTGTAATCCAGTGTGATGCATCCACTGTAGGAGTTGGCAGCGTCCTCTGTCAAGAAGATAGGGACGGAAACGAGCACCCAATAGCGTTCATGAGTCAGAAGCTGAATTCGGCGCAAAGAAACTATAGCGTCACCGAACTGGAGTGCTTGGCTGCCGTTTTGAGCGTAAAAAAATTCCGACCATATATTGAAGGTTCACGGTTCACTATAATCACAGACCATGCCAGCCTGAAATGGCTCATGACGCAGAAGGACTTATCAGGTCGCTTAGCAAGGTGGAGTCTAAAATTGCAAGGGTTCGATTTTGAGATCCTTCACAGAAAGGGTTCAGAAAATGTGGTCGCAGATGCACTGTCCCGAAGAGACATCGAAGAAGTGGGCGGAATAATCACTCCTAAGGGACTGGATTTAACCCACCCAGCGTTCAAAGGGAGCGAATATTTAAATAGAGTCAAGGTGGTCCAAGACAACCCAAAACGATTTCCAGATCTGCAAGTATCAAATGGGGTGATCTACAGGAAATCCTTAAGCATCAGCACAGACCCCGGGACTGAAGCGTCGTCCTGGAAAATATGGGTCCCCACAGACTTAACCCTCTCATTGATAAAGGATGGTCATGATCCACCCCTAGCAGCACACAGCGGTATCGCGAAGACAACTGAGAAGCTGCAGCGGTTATTCTATTGGCCTCGAATGGCGCAACAGATCCGGCACTACGTTTTAAATTGTCCGATCTGCAAAGAATGCAAGCCTCCAAATGAGTGCCTGCGCCCACCTATGGGTGCACCCAGTATTCCACAACGGCCATGGCAGCGTATAAACATCGACCTCCTCGGACCTTACCCACGTTCCAAGTCAGGGAATACAACCCTGGTCATAGTGTTGGACCAGTACACGAAATTTGTAGTCCTTAAGGCCATTCGTAAGGCGACATCGAAGGCGATAGTCTCCCTGCTAGAACAGGGCGTTTTCCACCTTTTCGGGGTACCTGAAAGTTTGATGTCCGATAATGGTTCTCAATTCACTGCAGGCGAATTTAAAAGGTTTCTTGAAGCTTATGGAGTTAAGCACCTCAAAACGGCCCTGTACTCTCCTCAAGCTAACGCCTCAGAGCGCGTGAACAGGAGCATACTGGCGGCGGTGCGCGCCTACATATCGGAAGATCATCGAACCTGGGACGAAAATATTTCAGCCATAAGCTGTGCTTTAAGTAATGTCGTTCACCAATCCACCGGATTTACCCCTCATTACCTGAATTTTGGCCGTCACCTGGTTACGCACGGGTCGAACTATGAGCTTTTACGTAACTTAAACGCGATTGAGTGTGGAGACATTCCTATCAGCAGTCCGTACACCTCGCTCGAACTGATTCAGGAGAAGGTAGTCAATAATCTAAGAAAGGCCCAAAAACGACATCAAAGACATTATAACTTACGCTGTAAGGAGAGAAAATATACAGCGGGTCAGGAAGTTTATAGAAGGAATTTTGCACAGAGCGATTCTAGTAAGAAATTTAACGCCAAACTCGCTAAGAAATTCCTGAAGTGCCGAATACGCCGAACGGTAGGTTCTTCTTGCTACGAAGTGGAAGATGGAAGGGGTAGGATCGTTGGAATCTTCCATGCAAAGGACCTTAAGCCCGGCTAGCTTGATTCAGGGTGTGGGGCAGCCCCACGTGGTGCTCCAGTAATGAGGCATAGTATTAGTTCCTGGTAGCCCTAAAAAGGCATCCGGCAAGCTTCACTTGCAACCTATAGGGTATCGTGCACTCCTCCTATTGCCGCGTCAATGGTGGAAGATATACCTGTTGAAGTTCAATAAAATTTTTCCCGCCCTTGTTGACAGTGTGTCAAAACCAACCCCACACGGTGCAGTACGAATAGGAACCTATCGTAGGAATTCCGGTTACAAGTCAGCCTCCGAGAATTGTAAAGACTACTGCCTGAACCTCGACTAGTGATCTCTTATCCTCAGCCTCGGAAATATTACTACTAGGCAATATTCCGAGCCTGCCCTGTAACGAGCGGCTCCCGGACTCAGACAGAGGGAGTGTTAGACTACCACCGCCCACGACACGCGCGACGCAAATATTGGGCGAATTCCCACCTTTCGTCGCGAACGCGTACAATTACCTAACAATTGAGAAATTGTATTGTTGCCGAATAAATTTTTTATTTTTTTTAATGATCCTTCCGCAGGCGGAAATGAATTAGATGACAAGTTTATTGAGAAGTGGATAAATAGAACTAATTCATAACAAAAGTTGAAAACAAATTTGACGAATCTCAAATGTCAACGCGGTTAATCTGTTAGGACATTTTCCCAAGTCGCGCGCGACGCTGGCTCGCATTCAAAATTCCAATCTAACTCTACCTTAACTCTCACAACTAGCCAGGACTCACCGCAATCCAGAATAAATAACCACCCTGTACTGGAATAAACTGTCTGGTCGAATTCGCAGAGTGCCATCTGTTCGCGGCTAGGGACATCCATTCTGCCTCACACTGACAGACGACGAGTTAGCAACAAGTCACAAGTTGGAGAAAAGTAAATTGCGAATTCCGTTGTGGTATTGTTGCAAGCTAACGGGCAAGTCGGCGTCGCCGAAACGCTATCACAACTTTCCGCTCGTTTCCAAGCATTACAAATTAAATTAGTGCGTGGATCACTCGAGTAGAATTAAATTAGTGCGTGGATCACTCGAGTAAAATTAAATTAGTACGTGGATCACGCGAGTAAAAATTAAATTAGTGCGTGGATCCAAAGAAAAAAAGGAAAGAAGAACACGCAAATCACACGGAAAGCGAAATCGCAAAATCAAAGTCTGAAGAGGAGAACCGTAGCTGCATCCCTAAGGGAGCTAACTACAATCGCCGTCACGGCAAGGGACCCCAAAGGAGGAACCTGCTTACGGCCGGTAGAATCGTCAGAATTAGCAAGAACCCCACCCCAGAAGGTTAAGAAGGGAACCACCATACAATACAAGTAGTAACCCGTATTAGTACTGGGCAATAAGGCACCAGGCGCGACATTGAGGTTAGGCAGGTAAAAAAATTTCCGAATTGCTATAAGTTCGATTTGTAAAAATTGTAATACACCTTCATTTTAGCTGTCGGGGGCGCACAATTTCATCCTAGCAGCGCGCCTCCGACACCAATTAGTATCAGAGGCCGGCCAACCAAGGTATAACTTGGTCGTCTCAAACCAGATCGCCGACCACCGTAACATTTCAAGTTCACACTCAACCCTAAGATAATAAAAAAAAAAAAAAAAAGGGATCCTAAAAGGAAAAGAACCGGCATTATTGAGAGGAAGGCAGTGGAGGCAAATTAAAACTTCTGAGTTAGTTATTGGGGCGATCGCCTCTTAGATTCGTCACAACAATTGCACTAGGATAGCAGTCAGGTCACTCGCCTAGCGTAGCCTATTAATTAATAAAATTTTGTAAAAGGTTCCTACTACTAGTTGCAGCAGAGCAGCATACCGACGGTCACAAATGCGCATTTGGGATGGCGGAATTGCGGTAAGTCAAGTTGTGATTCATTGATTGATCAATTTTATATCATGTCTATAGTGACAAATTTTTTATAGCATTACCTAGTAGTAAGGGCGTTGAATTATAGCCATAGATTATTCCTTTAAGTGAATTATATGGCTAAAGTTTTGTTTATGCTTACAAGTAAGTTATAGAATCACGGTTGTAATGTTTAAATGAGGTTTATAGCCATAGATCATTCCTTTAAGTGAACTATATAGATAAAGTTTATTTATGCGTGCGAGTGAATTATAGAATCACGGTTGTAATGTTTAAATGAGGTTTATAGCCATAGATCATTCCTTTAAGTGAACTATATAGATAAAGTTTATTTATGCGTGCGAGTGAATTATCGAATCACAGTTGTAATGTTTAAATGAGGTTTATAGCCATAGATCATTCCTTCAAGTGAACTATATAGATAAAGTTTATTTATGCGTGCGAGTGAATTATCGAATCACAGTTGTAATGTTTAAATGAGGTTTATAGCCATAGATCATTCCTTTAAGTGAACTATATAGATAAAGTTTATTTACGCGTGCGAGTGAATTATAGAATCACAGTTGTAATGTTTAAATGAGGTTTATAGCCATAGATCATTCCTTTAAGTGAACTATATAGCTAAAGTTTATTTATGCGTGCAAGTGAATTATAGATGCACAGTTGTAATGCTTTAGGTGAGTTTATATCCATAGATTTAGTCCTTTAAGTGAACTATAAGCTAAAGTTTTGTTTATGCTTTAAGTGAATCATATGAGTACGGTTTGAAATTCTTTAGGGGAGCTATATAGCCATAGTCGAAATTTCTTAGAATGTTACAGTGAAGTCTGAAAGTCTCTAAGTAAACTATAGCTAGAGTTTTTTTTTGTGAACTATATAGCCCTAGTTTGGACAGTCCTTAAGAGAATTGTGTAATTACAGGCGGCGGTCCTGTTGGAATCCTTTTGAGAGAATCATATATCTACGATAGAATAAAGTTGTTAGTAGTAAGGCTATTAAGTTCGTTTTCTTGTGTTCTCTCCCTCTTTTCTTCTTGTCGATGGTTATGATCATATTATCGTAGGGATAGTATGGAGTAAGGAGTAATTTAGCTGTTGCGCATCCGATCCGCCGTGCTGAAGCAGGACGTCATGGAAGGAGTGTAGTGTAGTGTACTGTCGTTTTTTTCCTTTCTCGCGCGCATAGAAGCCAGATAGAGTGACTTGATCTCTCCCCCCACGCCCAAGCCGACGAGTCCTAGCCGAACTAATTTAATAATCTAAGGAGGTTCTGGGAGATCAAGGCACTGGCCGCTTGCTCATAGTACAAATGTGGTTCCCGTGCGGGGTTAGCGAAGGTTATCCGACACCCCAGGCACTTCACAGCTGAGGAACTAGTCCTCATGGAACCTGGCGCCCGAATCGATCTACAGTAGTGGCCAGCAGAGTCATTAAGCACCAAGATATATCCAGGATAATGTGCGTTGAAGTTGCTTGTGAACCTCCGATCAAGTAGACCCGGGCGCTCCGTGGAGTCCCGGTGTTACAGATCCTCGTTAACATTTTCCATATTGTGCAATATATTAACTGGCTAATATTGATTCTCCCCTGCCCTGGTACTTAGCAAAATCTTTTTCCCTGAGAAGATTAACTCTGTTGCATGTTAACTCCGCAGGGTCCAACTTTAGCATGTATGAACCCATCAATCGCATGTGAATG
Organism: Dioctria rufipes; assembly: GCA_963924295.1. Lineage (NCBI taxonomy): Eukaryota > Metazoa > Arthropoda > Insecta > Diptera > Asilidae > Dioctria > Dioctria rufipes. The sequence goes on from OZ002740.1 coordinate 29,710,025, forward strand.
CTGTTAATATTAAGGCTGAGCATTTTGTCGTTGACGTTTCCGAGCATGTTTTAAAAAAACGTCTAAATAATACTTAATTTTCTGTTTCCATGTTTCACTGCATGTCATTTCATCTGGTGTTTGGTCTGTGTTTAAACATACTAATACTAACACCGACTAAGTGATGAAACGCATGCATTGTTGACCGTTTATTTATTAAACGTTTCCATGCAGCGAGGCTCTATTAAGCTGGTTCTGATAATCAAGATAAGTCGTTTCGTATATTAGGTCCGCTTCCTTTTGTTGTCTTCGCACTATTTGAATTGATTTCAAGCCGTTCAAGCATTAGGTTGTGGTCATTCTCGCAGTTTTGACTTGGAGAAACAATATTCACAATCTTCATGGACATTAGTTTTGCAATTATGTATTTGAATTCATGAACCGAAGGATTCTAAATATAAATATTGCGTTAATTAACCCACGTATACAACAGTTTTGAGTATTTTTCACTAATTTAAGATTTTTTAAAAAATCTAGAGAGTCTTTAAATATTTTGCAGGAATACCATTTAAAAATAAAGGATTTTTGTCTAATAAATTGCGATTATTTAAACAGTCAAAAATATTATTCCCTTTAGTAACTAAATTTGCAGTAGATATTTGTCTTCATTTATTTTTGAATATTTACCAGAAGCAAGGCATGTCTTTATACCAGCAGCAACCGTTAAACTACAAACTTGAGCTCCGTAGCAAATTCGCATTTTTTCAATTTTGTTTTTTAGTTTGGGACACATTCTAAAATTTTGGGAATCTGTGACCAATTTATGTAATTCTTATATAACATTCCACGAAACTACAACTTCTTTTGTCTTTATATCCGTAGACTATTGTATTTCTAAATCATTTAATTAAATATGGAACGTCATAAAGACAATAAATTCTTTTCCCTTCTCTTTCTATATATGGGCATTCATCGCTTATATTAAGCAATTTAAAACAGTTCCTATTATTGGAGCCTTGGTCACAAACCACGGCACGTATATTTAAATGCAATGCAGAAGCTACTTTAATATTTTTCAAATTTAAATCTTTCAACTGATCAGCTTTAATACAAGTATCACTTACAAAATAATTTAATACATATTTCCAGCTGTAAAGTATTCCTCGAATCATGAAAACACATATTGTGACATAGCAGAACGGTAGAGAATGTTTCCTATATTGTTCTACTGAAACAGACTAATTTTTGCTTGAGCTTTTGGTATTGGAATGTCTTCATATATTAAGAGTCTTTGCTATAACCCAGCTGCTGACTAGAATGCCAATGACTAGCAGTAGAACATTACCGCATCATAAGTATGTGAGGGTCATGTTCTAGTTCCGAGTTCAGCCTGTAAGTTTACGAGAAACGGGACTGACTGGAGGTGAGCAATTGCGTTTTTAATCAAGTGATCGTTGGACGGTGATATCGTGTTACAAATTATAATTAGGCGGTAAGAAGCATATGACTGCTCACGGTTGCTAATAGTATATACTAAATTAATAAAAAAAATTACTAAAGATAGACTCGAGCGTTATCATTAAAATCTTGCGGTGTTGTTTTCAGGGAACAGGACAACAACTTAAAAACGTAATACATAGGAATCAAACATAACTTGGTCATAAGAATTGTATTATGCGTAAGGAATAGTCAACATGACAACGTTATGATATGAATATAGACGTAGAAGATTTGGAAGTCACGTGTAAAGATCGAACACAATAAGACTTTCAAGAAAAAAATCAACCGCATCCACGATTTTAGCTGGGAAATTCAATAAGATTAACTATACTTTTTGAAAATAGTCAAACCTGGATGATTATGCTAGCAATGATCATTGATGATTGACTTTTTTAGACTCAAAAAGGAATTTACATTTTATTTATAGACATTTATAGACGGCAGAGAGCCTGGAAAGTAAAAATTCTTTCTAAAAACAAATAGAATTGTCATATATATGACAATCTTCTTTAGAAAACATAAACATTTATAACAGTCTCCAACACCTCTTATTAGTCATAATAATAAAAAAATAATAATTACAATTGTATTTGTGCATTGCAAATAATATTTAATGTTTACTTTAATTCATAATTTAAAACAAATACAAGTTTTATTGCCTTAGTTCAAAATATAACATAAATAACTTTTCGTTTTTGTTTCTGATTATAAGAGCGCTAACAAAACTGAAAGTCCAATTGAGCTGGCAAGCATAATATAACCAGTTGAATAAACTTCGCGGATTTTTAAGAATTTTCCCATATCCCAAAACAAATGACGAACTCCATTGCAAGTGTGAAATGTGGCAGGAAATGCTAAAATGAATTTCATTGCAATAAGAGATCCTGCACCTAAATGAAGTCCTTCAATCATTGTAATATAATGTGAGAAATCATGTGGCAGAACAAGTGCTCCAACTCCAAGAATTGTTGCATAACCCGTTAGCGCTATACCTAGAAAGGTAAAATTTATGTAAAATTAAAAAAAAAAAAATAATAATAAATAAAGTGTCGGCAAACCTGTAAAACGATGAGTTATTGACAACATGCTAGTAAGCTGGTACTTATATATGGTTAGATGGGGAGACATTTCCCGTTTAAGTCGCATATTTCGTTCATCGTGGGTTTCATTTAGTTCCGATGGTTTTGAAACTACTTTTATTGCAACGAAACGGTTATTAGCAAGAGCTGCTGGAGACCGTAAAGATATAGCATGCTTGAGAAGAGCTTGAGAGCATAGGGACCTGAAAATAATTTTACGAAATTAAATATATTTATTTATTTATTTATAGGGGGAGAATTGGGAACGATCAGATGGATTTATCTTGTGGACAAATTATGTGGTGCAATGAAATATAATATGTTATACAAAAATGATCTGTGATATATTGAAAGAATGCAATAAGAAGAAAGAGTTCAATGGTTTAAACTGTGATATAATCTTCCAAGCAATAGAACTATTAGGTCCTGTGCTATTGAAAATTATAAACTTATCGCTACAGACAGGTATTTTCCCTAAAATCTGGAAGGAATCGATAGTTGTCCTAATTGAGAAGATACCTAATACAAGTAATTGTGAAGAATTTCGTCCGATAAATATGCTACCCGTGGAAGGAAAAATATTGGAACGACATGTAGCTAAAAGACTAGTGAAGTACATCGAATCGAATAATTTATTAGCCGAAGAACAGTCAGGTTTCAGAGGTGGACACTCATGTGAAACCGCCCTAAATTGGATAATATTTGACTGGAAAAAGGAACTGGATGCCGGTAATGCTGTATTTCTAGATTTTAAACGGGCCTTTGAGACCTTAGACAGAGAAATCTTGTTACAGAAGCTTTCAATGTATGGAATAGAGAGAGTAGAATATAAGTGGTTTGTTTGAATCTTATCTATCAGAACGATCACAGAGAACTAAGGTGAATAACATATTCTCAGAGTCAGTGAAATTAAGCTTGGTGTACCACAAGGTTCAGTAGTGGGTGTTATTCTATTTCTGTTATATGTTAATGATGTTAAGGATGTGATTAGTCATAGTAAATGTCGTTATTCGCGGATGACACTTTAATATTTATAAGTGGTAGGAACATTCCCAGTATGTGCACTAATTTAAATGCAGACTTAGAAAGCGTTAACAACTGGTTAAAGATGAATAAATTAAAGTTAAATCTTGCAAAGTCCAACTGTATGAAGTTTAATTGTGTTGATAACATATCTCGGTATTATATTAGACAAAAAACTGAAATTTAAAGAACATGCAAACTATATGTGGCAAAATCGCAAAAAAAAAAAAATCGGGCTTTTAAGAAATATGTTAAGTGTAAGGAATGCAATTATGTTGTATAATACATTGGTTTTACCACATTTTCAATATTGTTCAAAACTTTTCAATGCGAGCTCGAAAGAAGTAAAGGAACGTCTTCAATTGATGCAAAACAAAGCTATGCGCATGATTTTAAAATGTAATTTGTACACGCCGATCCAGAATATGTTGGAGACTCTACAGTGGAAGAATGTAAAGCAGCAAATGTTGTATATGTATCTGAAGCGCAGCCGTACAATTTAAGGCAAAATAATAACTTCAGGCTAGGAAAATGGAACAGAAGCAGCACACAAAATTCTTTGTTGTATAGGGGACTACAGTACTTCAATAATTAACCAGGTGAACTGAAAGCCGAGAACGAGAACAGAATGCATCTATTTAGCACTTGTTCTTCATCTACGAATCATTCGCCAAGCGGAGATTACTCCACTTCGAACATGGTTTTACTATACCAACCTACTTGTGGAACCTAAGTCACAGAATGGTTCTAGACTTTATTAAAACCTTGAACAATAGATCTTTTTGGTCGCAGTGAATGCAAGGCCAACGGCTGAACACAGGTCCATAAATTTAAAAGGGTTTGTGAAAATCTGATGTACGTACAGTTCATAATATTTATTTATAGTAATAATTTTATGAAGCTAAGCATTCCCTGTTTATACAGCTTGAGGCGTATCTCGATATAAAAATTGAATAGTTCAATAAGTGGCGTAATGTAGAAAATCATAAGCTAGCGCGATTTACAAAGTACTCGTTGAACTTTGGCTATCTTAATTTTAGTGGTTCTAATTCTTAGATTATATATTATTGATATATGTGCTAACCTAGGCCCTTTCCATTATTGCTTTATGTGAACATTTTTTAGATATGTTAAACTTTACTTAGTTCTTTAGAGAGACGTTTCCTAACATGCACGGCTAGTCTGTCCATTAACCTGTAAGAAGGCTTGCCGTGTAATTCTTTTTTGAGACAGTATGCCCTACTTTTCGCTTTTTTTTCAACTGGGTGAATGACAGCTTTTTGGTTGATAGACTATCGAATTTGCTCATTTTCTTCTCTCTGGTGGTTCTTAAGGTTAGAAGCTTTGAGCTAGGCCTTTGGCAAGTTAAACCAGATATACGACAACTACCTTCGCTTCAATATGTAACCAATCTTGGGACATCTACCCGCAATATACACATACTAAGTTTTTCACAATACTACATAGTGCAGATTTGATTATCATTGGATTAATTATAGTATTTATTTTGGAATATATATATGCTCATTTTCGGATTCTATCACGTATTGTCCTTATTTTCATTGCATATTAAAGATGTCTATAAAAGGCCCTAAATTTTGATAATCAGTCGTCAGTTCACAGTAGGATTCGCAGAGCCGGAACTTTCGTTTCATAATAGCTATTTACATAATTGATTCAGTAATTAATTTTACGGATAAATATACTTATTATTTTCTAAATCAAAAGAATTATAAAATCAAAAAATTCACAAATATTCACCTGCTTAAACTTAAAGCCATTTTTAGATTTACACACTAGAAATCTTAAAAGAAAACAGTCTAAAGAAATTATTTCTGTTCTTCTTCTTCTTCTTCCTTTACTCTCCTACATTTTGGAACTTAACTAAAATCTTCACAGATGTCATTAATCAACGATTTTTGTGTATCCACAAATTCCGAGGGAAAAATAATAGATGAATTAATTATAATTCCTGTTTTTAGACAGGAATTTTAAAATAAATTTAATTTTAGGTAATTGTATTTATAAAAATTATTTTGAATTATTCATTTATTTTACATATGCGGCGGACTATAAAAAAAGGAAGAAGAAAATTAAATTTGACAGTGAACTTCTGCAAAGTCTGCAAATTGTGCCACAGTTGAAGTCAAATCTATTTCATGACTTTGGAAAACTAGAACTTGTTGTCTTTAATTAAATCTGTGTTAAAATGTTTATTAAACCGATTAAAGTTAAAAGTAATGTACAACTTAAAGGATCAGAAACAAAAAAATTAAAAGCCAGGCTACAAAATGATTTCCAGGACTTGAGTGATGAAAATGTGTCGCTGCTTATACCCAATAAAGCAACTGTAACTCACATAAAAGCTATAACCCACTCAGGGACGATAGCAAATATTTATTCAGTAGATAAACGTCCCATGTTCTTCGAAGATGAGAATAATTCTATCATACCTAGTCTTTACACTCTTTGGGCAATATCTGATATGCTCCCTTATTTCACAACTCATCCTGCTGTACTTCCTAAGCTTGGGAATGGTGCTGATCTTATGTTGCCAGGTAAAATATAGTAATAGTTTTGTATAACAATTTTGTTAATTTTTTATTTCCCTCCATTGAAGGAGTTATACGACGAGAACGCGGCATGAATGCTTTTGGTCATTATAAAAAAGATCAAATTGTTGCAGTAAATCTAACTTCTAATAAAGCGGCAGTAGCTGTAGGTCGTCTTGCAAGATCCAGTAACGATTTATACATGTCAGGAGGTCATGGAATATGTGTTAAAGTTTTACATGTATTTGGAGACAAACTTTGGGGTATAGAACCTTTAATCGTTAAGCAAATACCAGATTTGGAAGCAGTTGTTACAATTCCAAAGAATGAAGAGTTTCCGGAACTAGGATCTACTACGAAGAAATCTGTATCTGAATTAGGATCATATACTAAGAAAAGTGAAAAAATCGTGGAGCTCATACCAAATTTAGAGTATAAAAAGGATTTAGATAAGAAATTAGATGATGAAATACCCATCGATAATATGCATATAGAAAATTCAAATGAAAATGAGGAAATATTTGAGGAGGCAATTAAAGACGAAGAACATATGGATGAAATCTTAAGATCTGCCTTTCTTACTGCCTTGAAATTTGATCGAAAAAATTTTTCTTTACCATTATTAACAAGTAATTTTTATAGACTTCACGTTATCCCTGCAGCTACTAAGCAAATAGATTTAAAGCAAACAACATATAAGAAATTCTCTAAGTTTTTAAATGAGATGTCAGAAAAAGGTTTAATAGTTGTTCGAGAAGAAGCCAAAGGGATAGAAAAAATTTCTTCTGTAGATTTTGATCATCCAGACATTATAAATTTCATACCTAGCGACAAAACATCCGACGATAAAAGTGAAACTAGTGCAGCACAACTGTTTCATGCAGAAATGATGGAGTTATATCTGGTCACAGACGCAACAATTGTCCTTTTTTCGAAGTTGAATTACAGAAAAGGTGATGGAATATCTAGCACCGATGTGAAAAAGCTAATAAAAGAGTATGTAATTAAAAATAAACTGACCTACAATGTAAATACAAGAGATATAAAATTAGACCAAACTTTGGCGGACATCTGTAAAGTTGACGAGTGTTCTTTGAGTGAACTGCATCAAAACATTCTATTTAAAATGGAACACACATATGAGATGAGGGCTAAAAGTGAAACAGCTAGTAACAAGCCACCCATTCAGATGTCTTTAGCAACACGTTCAGGTAACAAAAAGGTTACTTTAGTTAGTAATTTGGAGTCATATGGTATTATTATACCGGAATTCGTGAAAGCCTGTAAACTTGGAGCGGCTGCTAGCACAACTATAATAAAGGCACCCAATCCAAAGCAGATGCTATTGCAGATTCAAGGTAATCAAATTCGGTTTATACACAATTTACTGACTGGAACTTATAAAATACCGTCTCGTCAGATCGCCGGCTTAGATTTGGCTAAAAAGGAGAAAAAGAAAAAGAATTAAATGTTGTAATGCTGATTGTAAAATAAAAAAACCCATGCTCTGCTGATTTTTGCTGTTTTTATCTTTGTTTTTGGTATAAAAAAAAATGTAATAAGTATTTATTGTAGCTTGGGGCTATAAAATTATGCACGTAGCAATTATTTAAAGGCAGCGAAAAAGATTGCAAAGACTCTGTCTGTTCCAAGATTCTTTTGTCTTCAAGTAAGAGGCTATTACCATAGACAAATTAATAACATACAAAGACTGGACACGTAGAACAAAAATATGCAACGCTTTTCTAGAATATAAAAATTAACGATGCCTCGACTTGGCACTTGATGACGTGCACAAAGGGTAAGCCACCAATGCCTCGCTCCATACAAAATCACAGTTGCCTCGATCCGATGAAGAGAAGGCCACAAGAATTTTTATGCATTGGCCGGGCCGAGAGCTGTGCCTTGCTCGAATATAAAATCTAACAACGATGCCTCACCTGATTTAGGGAAGGCCGCAATTTTTTCTTAGTAATTTACTGGAAATTTTTTCCTTAGAATTCATACGCACTTTTGGAGGGCGACAACAATTTTTATGAGCGTAGACGCTAGACAAGCAATAAGCAAGTGTTTTTTTTTTTTAGAAATTTACAGTGTTTCGGTAGAATTTTTATTCATTTTGGTGGCCGACTAGACTATTTTCAGATACTGTATGTACATCGTTGTTAGATTTTATATTCGAGCGAGGCACTGCTCTCGGCCTGGCCAATGCATAAAAATTCGAAGGAAGAAATTTCCAGCAAATTTCTAAGAAAAACTTGTGGCCTTCTCTTCATCGGATCGAGGCAACTGTGATTTTGTGTGGAGCGAGGCATTAGTGGCTATCCTTGTGCACGTCATCAAGTGCCAAGTCGAGGCATCGTCGAGGCATCGTTAATTTTATATTCTAGAAAAGCGTTGCATATTTTTGTTCTACGTGTCCAGTCTTTGTATGTTATTAATTTGTCTATGCTATTACACCAACTCTGAATGATAGGTTATTGCGCCGATTTTTACTAAAAGATTATTTCGCCAATTTTGAAGAACAACACTCTTTATACTCGTGCAAACTATTCTTAGCCTCATCGTAATTTTGCTAATTTATACATGATTTTTGCTTACAGTAAAAATATTCGATCACGAGAAAGTTGAACAAAATTTGGTCGGTCATTACACTGCGTACAATATTTATACCCCCCTTGGGATTGTCTAATTTAGACCGTCTGTGATATCAAATTAAAAAAGAATTAAGAAACTTTATAACAGACTTTTTCACCCGAATATCGTTAAAATGCGTGTTTTTCGAATTTGTGTTGTAGGTAATGCTCCAGTTTGTACCCCGGCTCAAATGGAATCGGGTACCCAGGCATCCAGATATAATCCACTCTCGATTCCGAATATTCGGGTACAATCGGTTCTTTATTTTTTAATATTCCCGAACATTATTAAATTCGTGAAGTCAATCATAATAAAAGAATTCAATTCTACTACCCGAATCACGTTTTGCTTGATTTTCCATATTAATTAACCAAATTAATTTTTCAATACCCGATTCCGAGGAATTAATTCTTCACTACCCGATTCCTAACAACCGAATTCCAAAGAATCGGGTACCCGGCTTGCTCGACTCCTACCCGGGTACCCGGATAAGACCCGGGGCTTAAGGAACATTAGTTGTAGGTTAGTGCTGCAGGGATGATTTTTCTTTTAAACGCTTTAGCAAAATGTTTTACATATTCCATGGGAAATTTAAATTATCTCTGTTTTGGTTTTGATGTGAAATAAAAATTTTCCAGTTTTTTCATCTAAATTTTTTTTTACATGGAAGTACTTACATTAGTGCGATAATCGTCTAACTACTTGTCGCAGAGGAAAAAAATACACCACATTGTTCGTAAGAGAACGTAGATGCGAATTAATATGCAGATTATGTACAGTTATTAGATGAGTTTTTAGTGAAAAAGATGACTAGATTTAGATCTTTAGAAGGATTAAAAATTGAAAATATAGATTATAGATCCAGTAAAATTAACAGGCAAACAACCATGCAATATTGATGTTATTGATAAAATGAAGAGCATGAGAAAGTTACCTCCGCATTTTAAAATTGATAGAATATAAAATATATTACAAAAACTTTAAAAATGTAACTTTTATAAATAAATTGCACTGAAAACTACACCTTACTTTTTTCTTTCTCAGTGAAATACAAAAAAAAAAGTTTTATTGCAAAATAAGAAATGCTTAGGACTCAGATTAAATCTTAAAATTGAATGTATTAACAATATATTAAAATTATATTATATCGTTTGACTTTAAATGTTTTAACAATGAATTGTGTAAATTTACAGCTTTTAAACATTGAATAACTATTTATTTATTCAATGCTTTTAAAGTGCATTAATAAAACTCAATGTCAATATTAGGGTATTGTAGGATTGCTGGGTTCATTGATTTATTTTTCAGTGCCATAAAAGCTGTTTGGCAATCCTCTGACCATATGAATAGAGTATTTTTCCGTAATAGAGCTTAGACTGGTTTTGCAATACCAGCAAATTTTTTAATAAACCTTCTACCTATAATAGTTGCAAAACTATAAACCTTTTAACTCGTCTTTATTTCGTGGTGCTGGGTAGTTTACTATTGCATCATATTTCATATTTGAGGTTCTTATTTTATTATAAGTACCTCGAATGATGCGTCTTCGTTTTTCGAAAATTGCAGTTGATTGACTCTTCTTGGATTTCTGTTTGCTGTGCCATTCGCAATGGTTTCTATTTGGTTGCCTTCGAGGTTAAGTGAAATTATTTTGAGACTGACTCATACGCATCGTTTTTCGGATGTCTAAATATATTATTCTGGGGTCTTCTATGTATTTGTATACGAGTCGAAAACTCAACTTAATATTTCAACTCTGCATGTAGGTAAACATGGTAAAAGTTATCTATTTTTATTTAATATCATCTGAATGTCAAAATCCTTTACATATTGAGCTATGAAAGGTTTCCATAAGCCAGAATTGAGTTAGCGTAAGTTTTGCTGGGTGGGTTAACTCGATGCTGTTTCCATGAACTGCTTCTGAGTTGACAGCTGAAATACACAAAACCCAACTCAACTCGATTGGTTACTGACTGAATGAAACTCAACTTAATTCACACTTCCATGAGCACTAATTCGAATACAATTCCAATTGAACTAAGCATGGAAAAAAAAATTTTTTAGTGTAAGTTCGGAGTACCCCTGTACTTTTGAATAGGGGGTTTTGTGAAAAACTAGCATATTTTCTTAATCACCCTGTAACTCTCAAAAGGTTGATATGCCCCCCCCCCCCCCGCGCCATACCATTTTTCTCCTGCTCTATGGACCCCCACTCTGTATGACGAGAAGGCTTAAAACTCCAATACTGTCCTTTGGGATTGGGCACGGTATATTCGCCTTTTTTAAAGATTCCTCCCCTTAATTTATTCTTTTAATTTAGGAGATAAAAGGTGGTTAGATATCTATGTCATCTTCTAACATCAAGTCACATTTAATTAACGTTATGAGGGACCAATAGAGCATCTACTGGACAATTACAAAATAAGACCAGTTTTTACAGGACTCACTAGAGAAGAGTCTTCCATTCAACATAGGACGACCGTTTCTAAAAATTTTGCTTTATATCTTCTTGGGCAAGTATACCAAGAAGGCCATTAAACATCTAAGCTCGAATCTTTATCAAAGATTTCTAACTCAAATTTTATTAAATCAATAACGTTTACCTTATTTTACGAAATTTCACCGAATATCAATATATTAACAAAATCATAAAAACTGCTTTACCCTTCATATGAACCAGTTTTAATTGTCCAATCCAATCAAACGATAACAAATATTGCGCTCCAAGTACAGTTACAGTAGTAGCAGCAGAAAACAAGAAAAAAACCAATTTTGACATTGACAGCTCAAGATTATTAGTATTTTGTATTGAAAAGTTGAAAAAGCAAAATAATTTATTGTAATCCTGTGTGGAAAAATTGTGTAAATTATGGAATCGTGCTCAGCTGTAGAAAAGGAACTGGAACGCGTTATTTTGAAATTCACAGGAATTAGTGAACATTCAGAAAAAGTTATAAGTGATGTGACGACACTATTCGAGGAAATTAAACAAGAACTAGAAGATGGTAATTAAAGTGATTATGTTGTTTTGTATTTTACTTTAAGACTCTCGACTCCCAAAGTGCTTTTATACATTCTTTCATTTATTTTCATTCATATTAGATTAACTATGATTTGTAGAAAACTATGCTTCAAAGGTGACATTTTCCTTTCCAGTTTCCTTTGTGTTGTACCTACGCACTGAACTGTATAGTGTTGTTGTTGCACTTGCCTATATATATAAAATTATGCGGTCAGTCGTAACTGTAGTATTACTACATTATATATACATATATATATTATCGTTAAAGGAAGTTGCAAAGCTAAAATTCATAAATTTTTGGTTTATAGAAGATCCTTGTTTGAAAACTCTTCCTATACGTACTATAAATAAAAAAATTCTATATTCATTCAACTGGGAAATTTGTCAATAATGAACATCTTGGCGGCTTAGAGACAGCCCATAAATTTATAGTTTCATTTTACTGATGATTTTACTGACCAACAAGTTTCCCCTTCCTTGGCTGATTGTGAAGGTGCCCAATTAGCTCATATAAAAATGAATAGTCAGTTTAAAGGAGAATACCTCCAAAAGTTTCTTGGTAAATTGCTTAGTACTAACTTGGAAGCAGTAAAATAATCATATTCACGCTTAGTATCACATGGGATTCAGGTTGAAGGAAGAAGCAAATAATGCAATCCCAAGTATGTTGCTATGTACCCCCTGCGTGCCGCGGAAATTGCAAAATTAAATAGGGCGCTGAAAGCATGCGTAAGGTACATCTCTCGTCTTAGACGGCACTCCCACATCTCCGCTCTGGTCCAGCTGTTCATGCCTGAACCCCTGGCTAAGCTCTTGGAACTTAGAGTGTTATGCTTCATAAACAAAGCTAGATGTTGCTCACTACCTGTCTACATAAACCAATCACTCACGTGGAGCAACCTTAATGATCTAAGAGTTGTCCTGCATAGAACTCGCACTCGATTTGGGTCCAATGACGTCTTTGGTCAGGGTCCTCTAGAACTCCCTCCCTGAACCTATCAGAAGAGCTGTTACCTACAGGGAATTTAAGGAGCTCGCTTTGTGTCACCTAATGTCTGATTAAAAAAAAAAAAAAAAAAAAATGAGTTGAGTTGTAATTATTTTATTTTATTATTATTATATTATTATTTACTCTTTTACCTTCAAGTTATGTTATTATTACCAGCTGTTACTTTACTTTACTTTACCTTCACATTTTTATTTTTACTGTTACTTTACTTTACTTTACCTTCACATTTTTATTTTTATTTGTATTTGTAAATGGCGTTTGCCATTCTATTTCTATCTTTGAGTGCCTAGTGCTCTCTCTGTTGTATGTCTATATTACTGTAAATGATTTCTACCGCAATGAGTCTGTTCATTGCTCCTATTTTATTTTGCTAAACGACTTGGTATTTTTCTATTGTATCCCAACTAGCTATTAATAACTCGATGTACCTAACGTTGTAACGTAGCGTAAGCTGAGGTTCTTTAATAAATGATTTTTCTATTCTATTCTATTCCTTCCGAAAAAAGCATATTTTTCAAAGGTGTAATATAATACAATACAAAAATTCGTTATTGAAATACCCTGGTCAAGGCTACGTCCTTAAATGGTGGGTAAATGGATGCTATCTATCCCATTACTTTTTTAACTACGATATTTCTGAACTGGATTTCAATTATTTCTGGTTCACTGCTATACCCACACTGACTTGCTTACCAAGGAGGGAAGTCTACCACAACTGCCCTACATAGTCTTGTTTTAGAACTAGAAAAGGCGGTTTGTAGTTTGCAAAAACTACAATGGCTTGCATATATAGGAATGACTGGTGCCATGCGCACCTGCCCAACTGCAGCCTTAGAGACTATGCTGGACCTACTCCCGATGGCTAACATAATTTCAGACGTTCAAACTTTGAAAGACCATTTAAGGTGATCTTAGGGCACTGTCAACAGTGGCACACTAGGGATCTACCCTTTGAAAAATGATCTCTTAAATAGTACACGGGTGGGTTTAGAATGGAAGGTAGAGGAGGCGTGGACATATACGGGCCGAAGTGCCACCTCGCAAAGGCATCACCAACGCCATAGATCTCTCCGCTCATGAAACAATTCACAAAAATGTGCATGGAACTAAAATATACATAATATCAGACAGCCAAGCAACACTTAAAACATTGAACTAGTTTACCTTTGAGTGAGACTGTCTTACTGCGTTGTAGAATTCCTCGTACTCAGCAGAAAGGAGTTAAGACTCACAATAGGCCTATTTACTGGGCACTGCTTACTACTTGGATATGATTTTAAAAATATGGGTAAGGTTTATGATAAGACATGTCACTTCTGTATGGAAGACTATGAAATCGCTGAATATGTCCTTTGTGACTGTGAAGCTCTGTGCGGCATAAGGCTAAGACAACTAGGAAAGGCATTTGAATTGCCAGAATATGTCGAAAAAATGCTCCACAAGAACAGCATAGACTTTATAAGACTTTATAATGCCTCATGATCACTTATATTTTCACTTCCACTCTATTCCATTTGTAGTTCGATATCACAATTAATGTATTTCAGTTGCTAGTAACTCTTGTAGGTACACTCACACTTTTTTGGCCATATCCGTTATCTTGCATAGTTTTTCTAAGCTCTCTTAAGTGTCGTTGCTATCCCAAATTATATTAAAATCGCGTGGAAAAAACACTTAAGAAAAATTGTTTAAAAAAGAAATTTCTTTGCAAAACCAGGCGTTTCGTATTATCAGGAACCGTATACTCATCAGTACGACTTGAAACGACTCAAGTCGTATTGATGAGTATGCGGTACCTGCTAATACGTAACGAAATTCATTTCATAGCAAAACTCTATATTACAATCACCAACTATTAATATGTCGTTTGTCCATTCATCGAAAACACTCATCTTTACTTCGAAATATCCACAAAATTCCCGTTCGGGTATGTGAATGATATGCTAGTGCTATCATTAAACTGTAGTCATTAAGAGTGCATTTCACAACCAACCATAGAATGTTCCAACCTACCATTTCATGTTGAATTATTTTACAGTCTCACACTTTCCTCAAATACATAAGGCCACCTCCTGTACAACCTGAGCTTGAATCACATCATATAATTTTATAACTAATTTAAAGAGATCTCTGTATTCTTGATATCGATTATTAATTAAGCCTTGTATATTCAAATAGACACATTTGATCTTCTTTAATTGCTAATACCCTATTCGTTTTTTTCTATCTTAAGGTGGTTTAGATATAAACTCTCTTGAAGTTACTCTTAAAATTAAATCACAAAAATTTAACATTTCAGAACATCAAGATATAAAGATATCTGAAACACAAGGTGAAATAATAAAGGAGGCAATAGCTAAAACCAAAGAGAAACTTCAAAGAATCACCACAGAACATAGAGATTTACATGGTACTGTAAGTAAAGTTGGTAAAGTGATTGATCGCAATTTTGTCTCTGACTTTACGGCCACTGCCCGCACTGATGCATTAACTGATGATAGAAATTTAAAATTATTAAACAAAATCATAGCTCAACACTATTACCGACAAGGTATGGAAGATGTAGCTCAAGCATTAATTGAGGTTTGTAATGATTTTCTTTTGAAATTGATTTTGATTGTACTTCAATAAATACATATAATAAATCTACAGGAATCTGGAATGTCTGAAACTTTAGCGCATGAAGTCTATGAATCAGCAGGACCTTTTGCTGAAATTTACAAAATTTGGGAATCGGTTCTGGATCATGATTTGCGACCAGCTTTAGATTGGACAGCAAAATATTCCAATGAATTGGCCGCTAAACAGAGTTCATTAGAATTTAAGTTGCACAGATTGGCATTTATGCAGGTAAATTTTTTGTTCATAATACATATCTTGAAATATTTGTGTAATTTTTTTTTTTTTATAATTTAGATACTCTCACGAGGTGTAAGCGGACAAGCTGAAGCGATAACATATGCAAGAAATAATTTTTCGAAATTTGTGGATCGATTCGAAATGGATATTCAAAATCTTATGGGCACTCTGATATATTTGCCGACAGGAATTCAAAATTCACCATATAAGCATTTAATATCACCGGAAATGTGGATTGAAGCTTCATATATATTTTTAAAGGATGCTTGTAATACATTAGGTATTAATAAAGATTCAGCATTATCAATTGTAGTAAATGCTGGATGCACTGCCTTGCCAGCTTTATTAAATATAAAGCAAGTCATGCTATCACGTCAAGTACTAGGAATTTGGAGCGGACGGGATGAACTTCCAGTAAGTTGTTAGCTAAAATAGTTTTAGTTTTAAATAATTGCATACATTGTATTTTTAGATTGAAATAGATTTAGATCCAGAGAATCGATATCACTCAATATTTGCCTGTCCAATTTTACGGCAGCAAACTTCTGAAGATAATCCCCCCATGAAATTGACTTGTGGTCACGTTATATCACGTGATGCACTGAATAAACTTAGTAATGGACCCATGTGAGTAAAAATCAAAATTAAACAAAAAAAATCTTTTTTTCATTATTGATATTTTGTGGCGTTTTTATTTCAGATTAAAATGTCCGTATTGTCCTATGGAGCAGAGTCCCGATGATGCAAAATTCATTTATTTTTAATTGATCTTTAAATGTGTATTCTTAGAGCAAATGTTTTTCTTTCAATTATCCTTTCTTGACTATTTCTGACCAAAGGATGTGCTCTAATATTTAGTAAAAAATATAAGTTTTGGAAAAAAAACGACTACAATGGAAACGGAAGGTAAAAACGTTTTATAGTTTGTTCTTTTTTTTTTAAACAATTTCTGTTAATATAATATTATATTGTTGCATTAGATACTTATATATACATATTAAAATATAAAACGAATAAAAATATTAATTTAAACTGAACGTACACATACCGTTGAGGGTCAATTAGGGGAAACTTGAATCCTGACCGGGTAGGTTTGTTGTACACTATGCCAGATAGTAGGCACGCTTGCTTTAGTCATGATTTTAGATATGCCAGATTTGGGTGATTTTTGTCTGGAACCGTGTACAAAAATTTTGTGCCTGACCTTTAATTTGAGAAAAAAAACCGTTGGGATATAATGTCTTATGTAAAAGCAGGAAATTGGACACTAATTTTGGGAGGCACCGACATTGATTTTGTTTTGAAACAAAAAATAAATAAAATCAAGGAGTTCTGAATAAAAAAAATTAAATATGAACATCATATAATCGTAGATCATCAGCTCTGAGCCTATTAAAAACATAGCAGGACGTTACTTTTCGTATTCGTCCGTGGTTTTTGTTGTCAACAGGAAGGAGATTAGTATGCATAAAATATTTTTGCTTCTTCATGCCATTTAAGCTCTCGGCTATAATTGCATTAGTCCTTCATTTTCGTGAGATCTGTGATACAAGACAAGACTCATAAGGTGCGTGGATTTGTTCTTGTTTGCTAACTCAGTTATGTTACTTTTTTGTATGGTAAGCCATACGATTAGTTTCCCGTAAACTGAAAAAATTATCGATAGTCGAAATTTTTTAAAGACATTCAAAGATAACTTCGGATTGCTTTGTAGGTAACTTATTGATTCCTTTAAGTATTGTTTACCAGTCATGTTTGTAATGGAACCTGGAAACTATGTACATTCATTCGCGCTTGATTCGAACACACATCATGGAATTTCTTGTATGTCTTCAGAGTGCAAATGTTCTAATCGATTCATAAAATAGCAGTAAAAGCTTGTACAACTACCCTCGCCCACTATTAACTAAAATTTCAAGATCATGCGTAACGTGTTGATGTTGCTACTGGCTGGCACTTTTTAGATTGAATTCCAAACAAATTTACAGAAGAGAGCCCGGATAACCTCGACGCCGTGGGCCAAGGAGTTTATTGTTCTAGGCTTAAGTTGTTAACGTATTTTTGAAATTGAATTGAAATTTACAGAATGTATAAGTGAACAAGTGCAGATGCTTTCATATTTTATTTCGTAACCAAAATAATGTTTAATGCATGTGGATTTTGCTACAATATGAATTCGAGTCAAACGAACGGGACTAACTCAAAATCCCGTGGCCTTATCTTTATTTTATATTTTTATATTTTCATCAACCAGGATGAATGTAATGTTAAAAATATCTATCCAGGTTGAGTATATTCTTGCTTCCCAGATCCCACTGGATACCCAAAATTTTGGTAGAAACGAAAAATACTCAGGCGCAGGGAAAACGTAGATTTGTTAAATAAAATAAAATCTGACAATGTCCTCAAGTACTCTATAAAATTTGTTTGGAAAACAGAAGGCTTCCCTCCTTTAGTCGTTTAAGGGCGAAAACACATTCAGACCTCATTTCTCAATGTTAATTATACTTAAATAGTGTTTACTTACTTTTCTATTTGTAAAACTCCTTGAACAAGTTTTTAATGAAGTAACACAAAACGATCATGGGGAATGAAAGGACTGACCTCCTCTCCAGATTTGGCTCTGGTTCTCCCTTCCTTGGACCGGAACCCGCAGTATGTGTTACCGCCTCGGTGACCAGGTTTCTCATCAAAACGGATGTTCACATAAAACATCAGCAGCGATGGGCGAACTTGAGCACTTGCAGGTGTACAAAACTTTTTCTTGATGGGCCTAATAAGAATTTCTCTGACTTTCTCTTGCGGATCGGGAGGAAACAATGCAGAACTGTGGTTGGCATCATTATTGGCCACAGCTCGCTTGACGCTCATCTAACAAGGATAGGAGTTGTAGACAGTCCTGAATGTCTGTCCTGCTTGGAAGGGGAGCCTGAGACAACCGAACCCTTTCTGTGTGTTTGTCCGGCCTTTGTCCGGAGTAGGCTGGATACGCTTGGGTTTGCTTTCCAATCTGTGGATAAGCTGAAAAACTTATCTCATCTAGACCTGATGCGTTCATTAAGAGGACAGGATGGTTTTGAGGCTAGTACAATGGGGCTCCGTGCTTATCCCCCCCCCCCACATGGCGTAAAAACAAAAAACTAACCTCAGTAGGTAGCTAAAGTCGTCTATGTTGAAAATTTCTCTCACGACGTAAAAAATTTCTAATAAATTATTGCTGATATTTATTTATAATTAATACAAACTTACATAGAATTTCTGGTCTCATATAAATAAAAAAAAAAACACGCACACAATTGAAATTAAATCGTTTCAGATTTATCTAATACAACAGATAATTTCGTAATTTCTTCATCTTTTTTATCAAGCAACATTTTAAGTTCACGTATTTGTCTATCCTTGGATTCCAGTTCTTTAAGCAAACGCAGAATTTCAGTCTCATGTTGTATAGTATTGTCATGAAGTACATTTATTTCTTGTTTTAATTCCTTAATTTTTATATCCTTTAAGTTGGTCGATTCAACTTTTGAGAGATTACAGGCTCGCAAATCTTGTTCTAAGTTTATTGCTCTTAACACGTTAAGTAATTCTTTTGTATTGGGACGACTTGCAACGTTACTCAGTAAACTAAAAAAAAGAATGAAAAGTGAATTAAAAAAATAATAATAATTAAAATATGTACGAAATCTTCATTATCTTAAATTAAATTGGTACATAGATGGAGGAATAGAATAGAGTGCAATAACTCTGAAAAATTTCTTGCACTTTGTGAGAACAAAGTAATCCAAAGAAACGAAACTTTTACATCTCCATGAGGAAGGTCTTTGTTTATATGTTCAATGAATACTATTATTATACCACCGGTGGCTCACGTATTAGTGTCCCATCTAGCGGCGCTCACCACCGGTGGCTCAGGTATGAGTCTCCCATCAAGCAGCATGCACCACTGTTCCAGGCTTAAGCAATAGTACCACACCGCCAGATGAAGCGAAACATGAAAAAACGTGTAAAACATGAATATCGGTGCCGGTGCGGCGTGAACATGTTAAATTTAATTGGTGATAGTAAGTAGCAGTGAAATTGTAAGTGCAGTGTTTTTTAAAAAGATCTTTAAGCTTTTGGTTAATCTCACTGGCTAAAAAGAAGGTGGTACTGGCGCCTACTAAAATTTAGCTGCACTTTTTTATATAGAAGCTCTTTGGATTGTTCATTCTGGCGAGATTTCAGGAAGAACTCGAGGTTATGTGTAGAACTATTGTCTCCAAAAAACTACAAATTGGAGACCGAATGAATTTCTTTGAAAATTTACCCAAATAAACAGCATGCCTGATAAAACTTGATAGTCAATTTCAATCAAAGGGTAAAGAAATATATAGAGACCTAGGGCAGGTTTGGTGACTTTATAGATACTTTCTTCATTAACTTCCTGTAATTTTCTTGTTTCGCATTCTGTGAAGATAACTGTCAGATGATAGTAAACCGTCTAAAATTTCCAATAAATGTCCAATCACCTCTCCAAGTCACCATACCCATTTTGTCGGTAGTTACAGGACGTCAAAGTCAAAACATTGAAAAAATTTGCTTATTTTTTAAAATTCTAACTATTTTCCGCCAAAATGTATGATCACCATAGCATTATATTGTAAGATTTGGAAACCTCAGAATGTTACCTTTTATTTGATCCTGCAAGTGTACCCGCCTACATGAAACCGTTTTTCAAAGCCTCCGGAAAACAGTTTATCTATCGCAGGATCAAATGAAAATATACGACAATACAAATTTATCCATCATGTATACTCTCCTCTTTATTTTTATCTATTACACTCTATGTGCTATCTGTAGCCCTTTAAGCCTTTAAGCCCTTTATTCTCAACGATAATTTGTTCACTTAGTGACTGAAAGCACGTCATTTTAAAAATAATATCGTCTAATTTCGGTGTGATCTGAACAGGTTATGAGCCAATAACTGTTTAACGGCTACAGTTAGCACATAAGGTGTAATACGTCAAACGGAAGAGAAGAGTCTACAGTTTAAAGTTTTTATAAAAAACGTTATGTTAACGACCTTTTTGCAAAAATAATTGAGGTCAAATTAAAATCACAAAGTAAGAAATTTTAGACAATAATAACTCTTGGGAGTAGAGGGGTGCACTGGTTGAGCAGTCGTTGGAAAGGCCATAAAGTTCTACATACTATGAGCTCTTAAATGTGACCGTACGCCATGTACTTTTTAAGATACGGGGGGGGGGGGGGGGTTTGTGAAAAACTAACTTTTTCTCTTAATCACCCTGTAACTATAAAATAGTTGATATGCCCCCCCCCCCCTCGCCATTGAATTTTTTGTTTGGCTAGATGAGTACTATCACCTCCTAGGCGGAAACACCCTGTATATTTCTTTACTCTATGTTTCAGTTCATTTAGGTACTACAAACTGTTGAACCATCACAACTATTTTTCTCTTACCTTTTAAGTAATTTTGTAAATTCCTTATTTAATTCAGACGGCAGTGTTTGCATTCGAGCCTTTTCAATAGTACGACTACGTTCCATATCTGTGCTAAATTTAACTAAAAGCTCCAATAAAACAATTCCAAGACTGTATATGTCGCTCTGAAAGTGAATGAATGTTATATGCACAGATAAACAATTGTAATAAATATTTTATTTACCTTAGGATTACATATTCCATCTAATTGTTCAGGTGCAGCATATAAGGGCGTTCCAAATGGAATACCTCGATGATTTTGAAGTGGGCAAGCTAAACCAAAGTCACCCAATTGAACTGCTAATTTTCCATCATTCTCTAAACCCAAAAATATATTGCTAGGCTTAATATCATGATGAACAATATCTCTGGAATGGATATAATTTAAACCAGATAAAATTTGACAGAAGATATCGTTAACAATATCAATGTGAGATGGTTCGAATCCATGCCCGTAAAAATTCATATAATAATCCTGAAAAGAATCGCAACTGTTTCTATCCTTTAACCATTTCTGAAGAGTTATCTGACACAGAGACATTTGAATATAAAGAATTGCTACATTTGCTTTGGGACGGAAATACTCCATTGAATTATGACTTCCATAGATGCATATTTTTCTGTTGTCATTTGTTGTGGAATTATTTTCAGAACTATGCTCACTACTACTGTGTTCAAATTGTATGAAATCAGATGATTCGTCATCTCTGTAAGTTGATAGATGATGATTGGGATTAAGATCACTTTCACTTGTTGTTATCCCTGTATCCGGTGGTTCAGTGGATTCATATTCCGATTCCTCTTTGCTAATCATATTAGATTTTCTCGGTACAAACGGCTCCAACCATGCAGCTTTATATTGAACTATATTTGGATGATTAAGACTAGCTATTGTTTTAACTTCTGCCAAATGACATAGTTTTATCGTTGTTGAATTGATTTTAATCTGTTTCACAGCATATTCAATGCAATCAAGTTTGTGTCGAGCTTTGTATACTTTTCCGAATCCACCGGCTAAATTGGAAAATAAATAAAACAAATTTTTAGATTTTCTTTTGAAAGAAATATTTATCAAGAGGAACAAAAAAGCGTAGTATGAGGTCGGTAAGGGATGGCTCTCTAATTACATACCTGCAATAAAACTGATTTCATCAAACTCTCTGTAATAACGAGACCAACAAGTTTCCACTGATTGCGAATTATTTCCAACAAATGGTAAGCATACTGGAATGTCTTCTCCTCGAACAGCACAAATAATTTTATAGATTTGCATCTGATACTGACCACGCATATCTTCAAATTCATTCATCGCATAAGAGTCATCAATTAAATTGATCTTTTTCAGTTGTTCACAAATCGCTTTGTAAGATTCATTCGCAAGGTTGGCATCATTTTCCAGAATTTTACATAACAAATGAATAAGACTTTCTATTAGCAGACTTGTTGTTGTTTCAGGTTTGGCCGCAGTCAATTCACTTATATTCTTTTGTTCTGTGTGTCTGCTTGTATGATTACCATGTCCGCCATTGTCTAATACGTTATCGAAAACATCTAGAAGAACGAACAAGTTTCATTATTTTTTGTTTATATACCGAATTTATTGCATTTAAAGTAAAATACATTCAGATTACCTCCAAAGGTAACTAAGAATTAAGAGTTCTGTTTATGGGCAACGGGACTGTGGACCGTCATGTACAGAAAGACAAGAAACGTCAACGGCAAAATGTTCAGCCTTAATATTAATAACAATGCACATACGATTAATGGGTTCTTTATACATGCTAAAGTTAGACATTGCGGAACTAACGTGCAATAGAGGTAACCTTGTTAAATTGTTCCCACTATCACGGCAAGAGATTTCGCTAAGTAGCAGTGGAGAATGAACATTCGCATTTAAGAGTTGATGCATAAAAGGTACATTGAAAACCATACGACGTTTTCAAGCGTGTGCATATTTAAAAGCTTCAACCAATCCTCATAAGGTGGAAGAATCAATGAATTATTCCAGGATGGGTGTATAAGAGCGAAGTGTAGAAAGTTCCGCTGAACAGACTCGATACAATCGATATGTGTACTGTAAAAAGGAGACCAGACCGGGCTTGTGTATTGAAGAAGTGGCCTCACAAAGATGTACAAACGAAATTTTATGGGGGATTCAGGAGCTCTCGGGACCAACGTTCACAATCATAAATGATTGGCTTTTGTTTCCTGTGGAGCCTCACATTTGTCTATAGTACGTACCAAATTATTACTTTTTCACCAATAGTAAAATTTTTGTAGGTCACCCCATACCTGTTCACAATCGTTAACAGACTTAATCTGAGTGAAAAGCTTAATGTCGTCAGCATAAATTAAGAATTTGCAGTGCCTCACAACCGAGACAATGTCGTCAATAGAATAAAGAACAACGGTCTTAAGTGACTCCCTTGAGGTACGACATACAAAAGCCCTCAAGACACCAGAGATTGAATGACTGAATAAGATTTGATATATACTGTTATCTAAATAAGACTTCGTCCAATTTAGAAATGTTACGTGAAACCTATATTTTTTTTTAAACAGTACCACGGAGTAGGATAACTTGTCGAAGGTTTTACTAGTCTGTCTATCTAGTTGGCAGCTTTTCGCAAACCCGCCAATAGTATCCAGACAAATTCCAACAAGTTAGTGGTTGTCGACCAGTCGAAATAAACCTATGCTGGTTTGAAAAAAGCAAATTCTTGCAGCAAATTGATAGCTGAGAGTAAATGATAAATTCGAATAATTTGAGCATGCAAGATAAATTTTGCAATAGACTAACAGTTAGAAATTTCACTTTTACTACATTTTTTGTGTATTGGAAAAGAATTTTTCCATAGCTGAGGGAAACATTTTGTAATTCTCTGTGGAGCTGGTAGCACGACTTAAATCAGGCTGGAGGGATCTCATCAGGACCTGTTGGGAAAACATTTGGAAGCCTACTAATATGATCAAGTATATCCTCTTGTGCAATTGTAGAGATAGTGAATGAAACGTGATGAGAATCATTTATAGGACTGAATTGTCAAAAAATTAAGATTAAGCAAATATATTGCAAATTTCAGACAAATCATCACTAGCACAATCTTTGGACCACATAGTATTGGGATAGTCCGTTTTTTCTTCATATTAATAAACTTAAGAGATACGTAGGTCACTACATAATTTCACACACATGATCTGAATATACTCATAATAAATGTAGAGGAAAATTCTTTAAACTTATTACAGGATGTGAGGAAGTTGTTGTGACTTATAATGTCTTTGTCTCTCATATAACTTTTCCACATATTTTTTCGTTCTATTTTTAAAACGTTTCAGTTCTTTATTGAATCATGGTGGAGATGTTTAGAGAACCGCTGACGCTCTCGGGGAACATGAGAAAATAATTATGTAAAATTTAGAAACGCCTTCGTCAACACTATTGCTAGACTATTGTTGAAATCAATAGAGATAAGTCCGAAAAGTGAACCTTCTTAAAATTGATAAAGTATTGTGTTACGTCACAATTTTTAAAGTTTTTGGTTTAAAATAAATATGTAATTAGTAAACAGGGTGATATTTGTCAAGAGTAGACATTATAACTGTGCTAAGTCCAACTAATAAGTTACCCGCGTCGAAAGAAAAAAACGAAGTCAAACTGCCTACTAATGTCATTCATTACATTGCGGATTTGGCTGAATCAAAGATACGACATAGTGTTCAGAAATAGTGATTCTTTTGTTGACAATTTATTAAGAGGAAGATAGTCATCTTCATTTGGTACCCATGTGTATTAGAGTCCAAATCACCAACAAGTAGTAATTCGTGAAGAGGTTACATCTTATCATGGATAAAATAAGATGTTGAAGTGGGTAGTATTTTGTCCTTTGTCATCTACAATATTCATAGAGTCTGTAACCTCAATTTGGCGATTATCAGAATCAGTATGTCTATCTTTTTTAAAAGGAAGAAGGCGTAAAATAGCTTGCCTTTTTTACAGGTGGAATTTTTCAATTTTGATATAAGCTTTGTTTCGAAACTTTAGTCCAATCGCAATAGGAGGAATTAATTTGGTAAGAATTGTTGATTACACCATCACGATAGAGCCACGATGCAGCCAAGCTTCGGACAGCATTGACTCACAGGAATTCAGACAGAGCAAACCTTAATAATACTCAGTGGGCTGGCATCGACAGTATTCTCCAAATACCTTAAGTCAGTTAAAGATGGGTTTCTCTATAAACTTAACTGAAAAGACTAAAAAACAAACGCAGCTACTTTTTAGGAACAAAGCACGTGCAATCAACACCTTCTGTATTTATTTGTTGAAACGAGCAGTAGAACTGGTTGGTCAGATTCTGGATGAACCATCGGAAAGCAGAAATTGAAATTATTACATTCTCCCGAGAAACCAGTGAAAATTTGTGCTATAGTTATATAAATAAGATACGCATTTACATTGTTTAGGTTCCTTTTACGTATTCGACTACAGGACAGATTAGGAATTGACACTGCTCGATCTCGTGCATTCTGACTGGAATCTTCTGGATCTTTCTTAAGCTGCAATAAGTCGTTACCATTCTTCGTCTATGTACAAAAGTTCATCAAATTAAGAAAAAGTAAACAGTTTTGACACACTTTTGCATAATAAATTATTTAGTTGGCGAGGTCAATAGCCATTGGAAGGTTCTAGAATGATCATCAAATTCATATACCATAGGAAATAACAGACGATTACTTTATTGAACATGATAGTAAATTTGATTTAAAGAAAAACCGCAAAACCAATTTTAATGGTAGAATTTTTAACGTACCATCGAATTGTGCAATTGTTTTGATGTTGTGCCAACTCATTTTTAATGATTTCTCCCCGATTTGGGGTAACTTCATAATTCTTACAACTCTTTCTAAGAGATGATGGTTTGATATTTAAGATTTTTCAGTATTTATAAACGATAATAATCTTTTTTAAAATTTGACAAGTCTTGTCGCAAAAATTATACTTTCAAGCAACTAGGGTTGTTTACTTTATCTGACATTTAATTTAATTTTTCAATCGATTTTTTCAATTCGATATATCTTCTTTTTTTTTTAAATTTTAAATCTAAAGTCATAAACATAAACATAAACATAAACATCCATTTATTTGAGCACCCATGCCAAAGGCACGCAGAGCGCTGGGCACATCATAGCAAGTTACATTAGTAGATACACATTACAGCAAAACGAAACATAAACAAGTAAGAGCAGTGGAGGCTAGAGCGTCCATAGTAGCTAATTCATTAAGAATAAACAATATTAAAAATTACAGCAAAAAATATAATATTTGTGGTGTGATTTATAGTTTGATATAACAGGATTACAATATAATAGCAAATAGAAAGACTTAACAGACCAGCGACAAGTAGTAGGGGATTATAGCATCTAAGCAATACCTATAGTAAAGGTAACTAATGACTACTTAATGCTGAACTTAAAAATAAGCTTAACTATATACATCAGATGACATGAATCATCTCTTATTAGAGGTAAACACAGCACATTTAGCTTGAATTAGCATTTAGAGGATATTAGCAACTAGGTTATACCTATAGTATAGGTAACTAATGACAACTTAAGGTTGAACTTAAAAGTAATACTAACTATATACACCAAATGACAAGAATCATCCTTGGTAGAGGTAACACCTGACATTTAACTTTAGCTTCAGATTCAGATTTAACTTAAATATGTACATCGACTTTATATATAGAACAAAATGAACAAAATGAACCATCCCCACGGCTTTTGCTGCTTTACATTAGTTGTAAGACTGACTTGTCTTTATTTGACTTGATTTGATTTGATTTAGTTTGGTTATGCAATTAAACATATCGGGCAAAGACAATAAACAATATAGAGAGAGGCCCCTCAGAGTAAATTTAGTTTATACGGTTCTGATGAATCAAATAGAATTAGTACTAAAGGGGGGTTGGTTGATGAGTGACGTGAGGGAGATGGTGTTATAGAAGGTATTATAGGAGTTTGCAAATTCTAACCTGCATTCAGAAAGTCGATAGCCGCTGACCTAAATGAGTTTAGTGAGTCACTGCCCCTGGCTTCATCAGTCATCTGATTCCAGATGGTCGCCCCACGCAGAAAAATGTTTCTTCCACCATACTGCGACAGCACTCTTGGGAGTACGACTCTCAAGCCGTTCAAAGTGCTCCATTTTATCCGACGCATCAGGTAGTCAGGCAATAGACCATGTCTAGCCTTGAAAATCAATTTCAAGACACTGAGCTCGTACATCTTGGCAAGCTGGCATGGGATGAGCATTTCAAGGAGACAAGCAGGCACACGTGAGCCACGCTTAAAGCCGAAAACATATCTGGCGCAAGCCATGAAAGCACGGCCCAGCTTATCGAGGTTGCCGCAGGAGATAGGAAACAGTACCACGTCTGCATAGAAGAAATGTGGTAGGATCAGAGCAGAGAAGAGTCTAGTACGAGTGTCCCCGTCAAGGTGTTGTGACGCTGCATACAGTGATCGCAAACCGTAATACACTCGAGCACAGATTTTATTAATCTGTGGTTCCCATGTCAGACCAGGATCCATGAGCAGGCCCAGGTTGATCACTGCATTTGCAGATAACTCGATATTGTGTCCTAATAAATTCAATGCTGGAAAGTCTGAAGAATTGGACCCATTCGAGGGACGAATGGAGTAGATAATAGCTTGTGTTTTAGTGGGATTAAGAGATAGTCTGTTATTAGCTGACCATTCAGCTATCCCCGCCAGAGTCCTATTAATGACCATTGCTGCCTCACTTAGGTTGTCTCTAGGAGCACCACAGTAGATTTGAAGATCGTCTGCATAGATGTGGAAGTGTACATCACTCAACACAGTGGTGATATCATCCATGAAGAGTGTAAACAGGAGCGGTGCCAAAACAGCCCCCTGAGGGACTCCTTCCACCACCGGCCTCATGGACGAGTATGTGCCATTGCTATTCACCATAAAATATCGGTTGCTTAGGTAGCGGTCAATCAGTCTGCATGCAGTGGCGGAGAACCCAAAATAGGAACGCAGCCTAGCAAGCAGCATAGAGTGTGGGACCGAGTCAAAGGCCTTGCTGAAGTCTAGTAGCACATGAATTACGCCTTTGCCCCTATCACACAGTTCGCGAATGCCCGCCGTCACCTCAAGAAGAGCTGTGCCCGTAGAGTGAAGCCTCCTGAAGCCTGATTGGAATTTTGATAGTAGATTATGAGAGCCTACATGTTCTGTGATCTGATCAGCAATGATAATCTCCAGGACCTTGGAGATCGTTGGCAATATGGAGATTGGTCTCCATTCAGAAATATGAGATGGGGAATTTACTTTGGGGATGGGAGTGATTAGACCCGTCTTCCAGTGATCAGGAAAGTGTGAGGATGAAATTAATCTGTTAAGCAGATGCGTGATTATAGGTAGGATGAAGGGAAGAACTATTTTGTAAAACTTGAGAGGCACGTCATTGTATCCAGTAGCATTCGATTTAAGTCTGCGGAAGGCGTTCACAACCTCAACCTCAGACACATTTGAGAAGCTGAAGGCATCATCAGCAACAGTAGAGCGTGGATCAGTGAGAATATGTTGAACATTATCTAGTCTGTCGCTTGTAGTGTTTGGCAGCAGTAAGGGGCTGGGACAGAGAAAGTCAGCATATTCTTCAGGGTCTATAGTCGATTGAGCTCTAGATTTCGAGCCCAAGCCAAGATCGTTGACCTTATTCCAATTTATGACACTGCCCTCTTTAACGCCTCTCAATGTGTCTTCTCTCATCTTTGCTCTGATTAGATAGTCAGCCTGGCTACGCAAGCTACGAAATTCTACCAGATTTTGCGCTGTTTTGTCATTTTTCCACTGCCTATAGGCAAGATCGCGAAGTTGACATTTGAGCAAGATCTCAGGGTGCTTAAAAATAATTTTTTTTACTGTGCAAACTTTGATGGTTTTCAGGGGCACTTGCCTCATGAATATGGAGCACAACGAGTTTGAAAAATGTTGTGCAGCAAAGCCGGGGTCGGAATGGTTAAAAATGGGTGACCAGTCAGTCCTAGAAAGGTCCGCTTGAAGAGCATCAGTTTGTATTGCTGAAAAATTTCTGAAGGTTCTCCATAGGTTAGAAGGAAGACAACGAAAATTGAACGAGGCAAAGAGCAACTCATGGTCGGAGATGCCGGGGCACTGACCAGAGAAGACAGGCTTGAAATGCGTGAACGAGATGAGTAGATCAAGGGTTGTTGCAGTGCCGTGCCCATGACGCGTAGGTAGATTATTGATGATTACAAGTCCTCTTTCGCTCAATTGGTCTTTCAGTGAGCGAGACAAAGTGGACAAGCTTCCAACATCCACATTAAAATCACCGCCAATCAGGACACGTGACGTGCGACTTGTAATTTGCTCGAGAGCGTTGGACAAGACCGACATATCATTATCCGTGTACGTTGTTGCGCATCTGTATATGACCACTAAGGTTACAGGCTCCACATTATCATCACAGCCCTCCACCTGAACAGCCAGGATCTCCCAGCTGTCGTCGATGAAACGAAAACAGACCCTTGACCTCATCGTGTCGACCACATAGACCGCGACACCCCCGCCTTTTTTGGCAGATCTGTCGAGCCTATGCAGTCTATATGCAGGAATGTCAAGCATTCTGGAAGTGTGATGCCTTTTAGCCCACGTCTCACATACCAGCAGAGCCCCGACATCTCCAAGCTCAGCCAGATGCCTGATATTTGTTATGTTTTTGGAAGTGGATCTTGCGTTAAATGATAGTATGTTGAAATTATTCGGCTGCAGGACATTAGACAAATCAGCCTGAGTTAATAGATTATGATGCGGGATGTTAGTTATATTGGACATTGCAGGGGGGAGGAGTAGATTTGTCAGGTAAAGCCGAGGATTTAGAGAGACGTTGCGCAAGTTCAATAGTGAATCGAGCTGCAACTTGATTAGGTGCACATTCAGCCGACCTATGCAGAATGTATATTCTCCGGTTTCTGGTGTATACCTTTTCCACTAGGTTTGATTTCCTGAGGCGAATAGCTTTCAAAGATATTCTAGTTAATTTCTTTGCTTTGAATTCCTATTGAAAAATATAAATTCACTTTATTTTAATAATAAAAACAATTTATTATTTGTTAAGCCAAGTACTGTCATTTTTGTCTTATACGCTACTGTCATTCAAGGCAGAGAAGTGTCAAGTAAAGTAAAGTGCTGTATAAAAAGGTTAAAAACAAAAAAAGACCATAAGAATGTCCAATAGTCATTTATTTTTAAAATCTGGATTTCCTAGAGCACCTTTGCAAAATGGTCTTGGAAGATATGTATGCCAATTACAGCGAGTAACATTAAAATTTTGTAAAAATAATGGATCTAGTAGAGGCGTACGGTAAGCACATATTCCTCCACAATTTTGGGGCCCCTACCAGAGTGGATATCAGCTTAATATCTATAATCGTCACACAGGAATTATCAAAGTAATTTATATTTCAGAGATTTCCTTGAAAATGATCTACTTGATTTTGCAAAATCCAATCCAGGAGTTGTTGTTTATGTAAAACCAAGACGTCATAGGACACCAGTGATGGTCGCTGAATATTGTAAGTAATGAATGAGCTATGTATTAACAAATAATTTTAAATGTTTTTAAAATGAAAATATTTTAGTGAGCGGTGGTAAAGAATGGGTGAATTGTAGGAATAATAGTAGAGAAGAAATAAATAAATGGATTCATTTGCTTTGTACACAAAACGGACCATCAAGCTCAACCCGATTAAGAAAAATGTGGCATACAGATATTCCATCAATTCAAGGACCCTGGACACCATTCACTTTAAGACATCCTGAGATGAATTTAGCTGTCTATCCAAAGGAGGAATACTCGAAACCATTTGATGTAGGACAAACTGCAACAGAGAAACTTATCGAATTATTCAAAAAGCAGAAATTAGAAGAAGACACTTTGGAGAAGAATCGTGTTAATTAATTAAATGAGTTAGATATAAAATTAAAAAATATTATGTAGAGTTTTAATGTTTTATTTTAAACCAGTAACCAGCAGATGGCGTTTGTCTATTGTTTACTTTTGATCGAATCCTTTGTGGGTTTCCGAGCAGTTTTAATAGAATTTTGTAGTGCACGTATCGGTTTGTAGTCGAATCGTATTTACAAATAATGCCTCAATCTACTTGTGACTGTCTACTCTATCATAGTGGCAAGGATTAAAATAGAATTTCCATGGTTTCCCCCGCAGTTTATACTTGATTAGGTAATCGGTGACATGACTACAATGAGGCAGATGAGACGACTGCCTCATATTCCGTAACTTGGGGACCCACTGTAAGATTTATTTTCAAAAGAACTTAAGTAGAATTTGGCTGTTATTTAATCTTTAGTAGTACGATTCTTACTTCCTTGGACCATCAGATATTGTAATGTACCTCACTGGATGTTTTCATCGATGTAGAAGATGCATTCTACATAAGTTTACAGATATGTTAATAAAGCATGGAGTGAATCAGACTCTAAAAAACTGGATCGCATACATGTTGAGCAGCAGAACTGTTTTTGCCAGTCTGGGCAGGGTGACCAGAGTGAAAACTGTCCATAAGGGCACCCTTTAAGGCGGTATCTTATCACCTTTATTATTGGTGCTCATTATGGATGATCTCTTGTTAACACTAACACCGATGGGGCACAAGGTGGTTTGTTATGCAGATGATCTGATGATATTAAATACCGGTAGTTATGAATCTGAACTCTGTGGGCTGGTGCAAAACACAATCCGACTAGTCATAGACTTGGCTGCGGATTTTGTGTTATCCATCAATCCACTGAAAACCGATCTATGCCTTTTTACTAAGTTAGGAATATTCCTAGATGGAACCTTCCCTACATTGGCTCTACACGCTTGGAGCTAAAGGATCGAGTTAAAAACCTAGGTCTCATACTAGATAAGAAGCTGGACTGGAAATCACACGTTGAGGACAAAGCAAAAAAGGCCCATAGAGCATTCGCAATATGTCGCAGAACTATAGGGAAAAAGTGGGGACCCAAACCACGGATGATTTTATGGATCTACATTAGTGTCATCTGACCCATGATAACCTAGGATTCTGTGGTGTGGTGGAAAGCAATCGATCTCGCCAACCATCGAAGATATTGGAAAAGATTCAGAGACCGTGCCTTCTTAGCGTAAGCGGCGCATTCAAATCAACCAGCTCTCGAGGTTATCCTTAACGTACACCCCGTGCAGATACCAAGGACATCCAATTGGCTCGTCGTATTCGTGGTGAACGTGCTTAAATTTTTTCATACAACAGATGTCAAGAAGGTGGCATCAATCGCAACGCATGGCAATTGTCTTACACTTTGAGAGCCGTGTTATGGTTTTCCAGGCGGAACTCAAGGCCATTCTTGAAGCAGGAAGGTATCTCTTTAACTCAGATACTATGAACAAGGAGATTGCCATCTGCTCGGACAACCAAACAGCTGTAAAGGCCTTGTCAAAACCCTTCACAACCTACAAAATGGTACTGGAGTGCAAAACCACCCTAAAATCCCTCTCGCATTTAAAATTTCTATCGGTGAATGGGTGAAGTTTTCACCACTGACATATATAAAATGGACTGCTGATACTACTGAAATTGCTTATATTATTTGACATTATTATGGGATCACTTTTCTATAGTTGTCTCTTTTGGTTTAACTACTTTATTCCGCGGAACTACAAATGATAAGTTCTATACAAAATACACCATAGTCCAGTTTCAGGTCAGTAGTTTTCCAAATGAATATATAGAATAGAAATAGATGGCAATACAATATTTGTAATCCTTTCCCTGTCCCCCGTACCTACTTTTCGAGGCAGATAGACAGAAATTGCTTAATTTTATTTCTTTAAAAATCAAGTTTAAAAAATATTTGATGTTGTAGGAGATAAGCTTCCAAGAATAGAAATAATTTCGAATGCTTCCGTAATTTGTTGAACTTTTAATATGAATATTAAAGCGAAAGTAAAACCTGAAATTAAGATAATTGTCACACCCTGCCAAAAAAATTTGACCCATATGAACTAGAAAATCAGGCAGTCCATGTTATATATGTCAGTGGTTTTCACTTGATATGACGCTTCTTTAGTTCTTTATTCAATGGTTAAATTCCCATTTTGACAATGGGGTAAGTGGCAGCTCCAAGAAGGCTAGGACAGCCTGTAGCGACAGACTTCTTTAAATTGTCCCCATCATCTATCAAGCTTGAATTCTCTAACGGAATTCTTGTCCTTCTCACAGCATTTTCAACGGCTCCAAAACGAGGAGTGTTACAAATGGTGTAACCTATTGTCACTAGCGAAAGACAAGAGCGTAATCCTACACCAATGATAGTTGATGAATGTGTCTGCATTCGTTGCCAGATATTCAAGACGTAAACGTCTCTTCAATCTGGCAACGAAGTGGCTCTTAAGTGATGTTCTAATAATTCCGGAATTCGGGTGGATTAACTGAAACATCTCATGCACGGGTTCCATTAAATGTTGCAAAGCCGGGCAAGTGAAGAACCTTTAAAACAGGATGCCTTGACCAGCACAAACTGTGCAAATCCTTTCAACTCGCCGGTAAATATGCAACAACTGACATGACTGTGATATAACAATTTGAATGCCACATCAGCATCTTTGTAATTAGGTGGATAACTACTCCACAAGAATGTACGTCATCTGTTGTGTGTCCTATAAGCCCCGGAGGTCTTAAAAGTTAACTCTGGAGGAGAAACAATTTCTTAAACAGTGTATAAGTAGAAGAAGAAAAACATGTTATACTTTAAGTAGAGGTATATATTTTTATACAATATGAAAAAAACAAAAACAAAAACGAAATAATTTAAATATTAAATTCTTACACAGTAACTTTTATCAAGAAAAAAATGCAACTTTCTTCTCTATTTCTCTTAACAAAGAGTATTTTTTTTGTATACAACTTAAATATTATATCTTATAAAAATAAGAAAAGGTAAACAGAAGTGGGAAACAACGGGAAATCAATCTAAGTCCAACCTAGAATCTTCAAAATATACACATACACATCATCATATAATATACGTAAATGGAATACATACACAAATATTATGTACAAAAACCTTAAGGGTTTGTTAATAAATTTTGCTCATTATTTCTCCTAATGCGCCCGTCATTCACCTTTCAATCGTTTCGTAAATTCAATTTGTTGCTTTTCTTTCCATTCCTTTTTTGGTTTCATACGTTTCAATTGACCATCCCACACTAGGTCTACTAAGCCACCTTGCTTTGCAATAACACTTTTAACTCGATTGGCGAAATCAATAGCAGATTCTCCGTCTTGCCGATACATTGGTGGCAAATACCAAACATCACAGACAATAGCCCAAGATGTCATTATCATATAGAGATATTGCATCATAGAGTAACGTGAGCTGTTCCAAAATGCATCACCAAATCGTGGATCATATCTACACAGAGAGAGAGAGAGAGATAGAGTGAAAATATTAGCTTCTTCTTGACTAGACTCAGTTTCTGTTATCTCTTACTTAATAGCAACTGGATATATAACACCGCCAACTTCAAAGCTGCCTTTCTTAAATTGCATCACAGATGTATTATTTATGCAGGTACCTTCAGGGAATATAAGAATTGGTGGATTCTTCGGATCGGAAACGTGTTGCCTTAATCGTTGTGCTACAGCATGCCTGTCTTTTGTTTCAGCTCTCTCGAACCAAATATGTGGTGATGCTCTGGCAAGTGCACGTTGTAATACACCTAAAAATCCACCATGACGTTGTCCGATCTATACGAAGTGAAAAAAAAAAAAAAAAGATGAAAAATTGGATTATTTCAAAGCACAAAATAATATTAGGACAATACTAAGCTGGACTAGCAACATAGTACATACATATATTATGAAATACGAGCAAAAAGCGAAAGATAAGAGCTGTGCATAAAGAAGCGTAGTAGTTAGTAGAGAAAGGAAATAAAACACAAAGAACAAGCTTAACAAAAAGCAACATGACAATTATAATAATAAATTTAAGTATTTTTTCGGGAGCATGAATTTAATGCATTGAACAAAAAATTGTGTAGACGTCTAGGATATGATGATGATGTCGTTGTCTTGTGTAAACACTTTTGGCTTACTTACGGGTGAAGGGAAAAATAGAAGATGGCAAAATGTTCCACATCTACAATAATATAATAATAATAATAATAACTATACGAAGGGTTCAAGAAATTTAAAATTAAGGACGAACTTGACTTTATGAGTTTGGGAGTGAGTTTTGAATTTAGGGTGATGTATACACAAATTAGACATTTCATCAGAGCACAATAGTAACGATAAAAAAGAAAGACATTCGATATTACACCATGACTCCAGAGAATTTATAATATTTAAAACTATCATGTCATCACCAATAAGCTGAAGGAATTTTTTTTGAGTGTCTGCCCTGTCTGGAAGGAGAGCCTGAGACGACCTTACGAAAGCTATAATCAAGGAGGGCTTTAACAGTAGCTTAGCTTTCAAGAGTCTTGAGATCGGAATAGATAAAAGTTCAAATGATTATCTAGATGTACGTCCATTTGCACAATACTATTCTCGGTTCAGTATTTTCCTCCCATTTGAAGCTATCTATGGAAAAAAAATAGGGGGTGTGTCAAAAGCTTAAGCACTTGGATGGAATTTGTGTTTTGAAGTTAGCAACTTTATCGAGAATAACTTCAACTTGTATGTTTGTCACCAAAACCATGCTGAGCTTCAAATGGGGCTGATAGATGACTTCTATTGAGGAACATGGTTCTGGTGTTAAGATATATAGTATTGTTTAGGCCTAAACCTTCTATCATCCATCCATCAAGCAAAGAATTTTATAAAATCGGTCTTATCTTGAATTTCTTGAATTACCTGGAACAAGTACAAAAAAGTAACAATCTAATCAGTCTCCCTCTCTCTCCTTTCAAATTCGTGATCGATTTCTTCAATAAAGTCTTTTACGTGCTCAATTACCATCAGCTTTCCTCAAATTTTTTTCAATCACTGCGTTCACTGAAATGGATCTCTATTCGCCATATTAAAATTCCAAAACTATTCCATTGTTTGAAAAAAATTTTAACGCTCAGAAATTGTTAATCTCCTTGAATTTTTTGCTGATTTGAAGACACCTACAGCTACACTCTTTGATTTAAAATCTGCATGGTGACGCATGGAGGGCGTCTATTAATTTGGGCAGGGGTTGTATGTCGCCAGGGTTGGCCTGTCGTCTAGGTCAGCCCACTGCGATTTTGTTTTGTTTTGGCCACTAGCGCCACCAGTATGCGAGCGCGGAAAAATTTCTCTCAGTGACAGAGAATTTTTAGTTGCATTGCAGATTCGGAGCGTGAAAGCAAAATGTGTTGAACACGCAGTGGCTTGCAAATTTCAAAAAAGTTTATTTTTAGCATCAGTGAATACGATCAGAAAGTGCAGCGAAAACATGTAATCGTCAAAGTAAGCATTGTGAATGTGTTGTGTGGTTCATGCAAACCATCAAGAGGAAAATTCAATCCTGTAACATGTTTGGTTGTGGTATCACACGATGCGGCAATATTTACTTTCGCCACTATTCTCGTGTTGATATTGGGGCTTTGTTTGAAGAATGTCAGTTGCTGCATTGGGCAGACATCTATAGTATTACATCAGTAGATCGATAAGTCGAGCTGTCAAATCTAATGCATCTGGTCATGATGAAGTATCGCCGAAATTGCTCAAATTGATCTTGCCAATAATTATAAGGCCTCTTCAGCATGTCCTTAATGCGTGTCTAGCATTGTCCTCTTTTCCAACGACTTGAAAAATAGCCAACGTTTTACCTATTCCTAAATACGCCTCACTTGCATCCCCAGCTGACCTTAGACCGAATAGTTTATTATGCTTCCTCTCTAAGATCCTAGAGAAATACTTGTGTGTTAACAATCTAATCAGCTTGTGTCAATCAGGCTTTCGCTCGCATCACAGCTGCGAAACACCTCTACTGAAAGTAACTACTGATATTCGTTCCTCTCTTGATAATGATATGATATCCATCTTGCTTTTATTAGATTTCTCTGAAGCATTTGATAGTGTTTGTCACGAGAGGCTTTTGATGAAACTTTCTTCGAGATTTGGTTTCTCCCATTCTTTGAATTCAAAATTTTCTGTTCGGCAGATCCCAACGTATCATATTGAACAATAGTCATTCCTCAAATCGTTTTCCCATTTCTTGTGGTGTGCCCCAGGGATCTACTCTTGGCCCTTAATTATTCAGTTTATACATAAACGACCTTCCAGAAGTGACTCATGACGTAAAAGTTCACTTATATGTAGATGATGTCCACTTCTATTAGAGTCGTCCCATAGGTCTTATCAAAGATTGTGTAAGCCGTATTAACTGTGGCCTCCAGAGAATTTACTGCTGGTCAGTTGCCATGTTCTTAGCCTTAACCCTAGTAAATACCAGTGCATTGCATTCTATCCACGACAAATTGATCTGTCTGCATTGCTAGAAATTCTACTTAATGGCACCAGTATCTAATATGTTAGTAGGGCATGAAATCTTGGAGTCTACCTTAATTGCTGTGCCACACTGTCTAAAATCTATCAAAGCCTTCCTCGTCTTTGGCTATTTTCTAGTATCCTGCCACTAAGCGTACTTATGACTCTAGTCAAATTACTCTTGCTCCCTAATTTTACTAATGGAAGCCTTATTTTCATAGCCTTAGATTCTGTGTGCTTTAGACAACTTAGAGTGGCTTTCAATGACTGTATTAGGTTTATTTACGGGTTGCGCAGATATGATAATGTTTTCTATTACAGTCTTTCATTGCTGGGCTGTTTCTTAGAGACGTATTTGAAACGTATGAGCTTGCCTTTTCTTTATAGGATATTGCAATTGGACCAGGCTCAACTGGATAAGATTTTCTGGAACCGTTGTATTCCACCAGGGGTCGCAAGCTGCTGCTGCCGCAATTCTACTCTCACTGGTTCTTATTTCGTTCATGTTATTCGCCTCTGGAACAGTTTACCTTCCCGGGTTCAATGCGCGGGCTCGCTCGGCATTTTCAGGTGACTTATCCTCAATTGTACGATTTAGTTGCTTTCCATTTAAGCCCGAGATCTCTATTCATTTATTCACTCAATCACAGTTCATTTGCATGTAAATTTTCTTAATTTTTCTTACTTTCCATATAATTCATATATTCTTTTCAATCTCTCTTTCTTTCTTTTTTAGGTTGTTTTTTTCGTATTAGACATGTGATATTCTTTTTGTTGAATCTTTTCTTAATGTTTTTGAATTCGAATTTGAAATTTTCATATGAACATATTTTTTCTCTTAGTTTAGTTCTAACTATTTTAAGGTAGTCTATTTAAGTATTCTAGTCCCGATTATTAAATTTTTTTTTCATAGGATACTGATAAAAGATTTTAGTCTTATTGTATCTTGAGCCATGATAAAGAGGAAAAGAATGGCGCTTGTCATCAAGTTTGGACAATTTTTATAGTCAGGGTTGGTTCACCGTGTGCCCAAAATACGTCTAGCATTAATCCCAACAGAGTCCGCTAATAAAACACTAGCTAAAGGCAAATGTCTACACAAAAAAGCGGAGAAAATGCCTTCTTTGGACAATGCAAAAGAGAAGTGCATTTGAAGTTCGCTAATATAACGACGAACTATTTGCATTTGCCGGAAATACGATTCCGAATGTGGTATTAAATTTTTTTCTCTAAATCGAATAAAAAACAGAAAAATGCAACAAATTCGGCTTTCTCTTTGATTCAAGAAAATTTTGCAGGTCATTTTCAATCATTTCAGCATATATTTCGTCGATTTTCAGCGATTGGCCAACCAGACAGTCGACCTTGACAGTATTTCACCATTTTTTTAAATGGATATATATATATATTTTTTTCAATTTTCATCCAATCAATTTACGATGTTCAGCTAAAGTGTTCCATTTTTCCAGTCCTTTTCAAAGATGTGCTTGGATTTACCAAATTGGTCTGTAAACGAGAGTTATAGGCAGAAGTCAAAAGGGTAGTCTACCCTGACGACAATGCCTTACATATAAGAATAAAGTTAATGGTTATAATAGTAGTAATTCTACACTGGGGTGTACACTCGGGACTGCATTTTTACACCACTTTGAAGATGATGATAGTAACGTACATCTTAATTAAATTAATGTTTTTTTTTATATATCGGATGCAAGTGATTAATTTTTCCCACGATTAATAAAAGATAATATTAAATATTATGATATAAGTATATCTACACACTACATACGTACATGAAAATAGAAAGTTCAGTTGATAACAACATAGAGGAGGTAATCTTGGATTAGTTAAAATCAGCAAAAATTTTATTAAGGAAAATTAGAGCATTCTACGCAAAATATATTTCTACAAAACAGAAGAAAAAGAGATGTGAAAACTTCAAAGAGAAATTCATCAATTAATTCTCCAATAAAAACGATTTTTTTTTTAAACTCACCAATGCATAGGTGTTGTCACACATTAGAACGAGCGCATCAATGGGACTTGTATGATTGGCAACACAAATTCCGCTCACAGGTTTATTTTCGATATTGTGATAATTGATTACCGCTGATATAGCACTCGACAGTATTCCCAGGCAGTGGCGCAGAACAAGATCCACAATTTCTCGTTTCTTATCGCTGTCAGGCACAGTACCAACTAGGGCTGTACAAATTGTTAGCCATATTACCTATCAAATTTTTATATAATTTTTGTGTTTTTTTGTTGTTTTTTTTTTCATATAGGGAAATATAATCTTATTTTCTAATTTTGTTTTGATATTGGAAAGTTGAATTAAAATATATATAAAAAAAAAAGAAGGAAGTAAATATAAAGGTGAAGAAAAACTAGGTGAGATAAGTTTGAAGAAACTTAGTAACCACACTGAGAATTATCTAACCTGATCCCCGAAATCATAATAACTTCATTTGGATTATCTGTAAATCTCTCAGTAGTAAGGAATGCTGCTAGTCATGTTACTAGAGGTTTTGCACCACCCCAAATTCAATTTTTTCGCAAATAAAATTAATTTTTTTTTATTTGTATTACTCGCGAAAGAGCCTCTTCTTGCTCTCTGATTGATAGCGAACATGTAAAGAAGTTGTGCGCCGGGATTAAATCAAGACAAGAGAATAAGATTTGAAGAGCGATCATAAAACTGTCTTAAACGCTACTTATAATAGCAATGAACCAATTCCCTGCGTTGTTTTAAAATCGGGATGAAAACCTTTCTTGATTTCGAAATTGGTTCAACAGCGATTGGAAGGAATGTTTACATAAATGATTTAAAAGATAACCGTAAAATTTCTTAGTTAATGAAACAAAAATTCGATTGTGAAGGAATACGTATATTTGTATATTTTGAATATTTGAAGTGAATCTTTCAACTCTATTCTTTTCACATTTACCAAACATAAATAATGCAAGCCATGATATCATCTAGACGCAAATTAAGAACTAATGAAAACAAATTACAATTAGTCTAAAACGTATTCCGTCAATACCATTAATAGCCTCACCTTCCTAGTGAAAATTATTGGATTCTGTAACACGGAGAATTGAGAATTTTCGTTTTCTTCAATTAAATCTCCGTAATTCTCCATTCCCAATTCACTAATATGTTTGGAGAATTAGGGAAAATTTGAGAAGTGTGAAAAAGTGCGAATCGCCAGGACCGATAACAAGTACCAGTTTTTGGTGTTGAGGGTTTTTCGAAGTCGAGACAAATTGACATTTTTCTTAGTAGGGATGTAGGGGGTAGGTTTTTTTTTAGTTTTTCTGGAATAACTGGAGATGATGAGGAGAGAAATGTATGTGGTATCAGAAAAAATTAGAGCTCGGGGCAAATATGATAGATTAGGGAAGTTGCACGGGGAGGAATTTTTACCGAACAAAAACGACTATCTTATACGTGGATCATATACACCCGAGTTCCTGTATATTGCGTGTATTATTACATTCTGTCTTTTACATCAATGAGTATTTTGTTCTGAACATTTTCCTCAGGGAAGTGTATTTCCGCGACTTGTTAGTTCTTCACAATGATGATTTGAAAATATGCCGCTCTTTGTACTTAAAACAGCTTTGAAAAGAACTGATTCACATCTTTTGCAGTTATCTCCAAAACTATTTATCGAACTCTAAAACTAATTAAATATTTAATTAGAGGATAAAATGTAGATGCGATTTCATCCCACATACAAGCTTTACCGTACATTTTTTTAAAAATTTTATAGCATCTGTTCTATACTGGAAGACAACCAAATATACCATTTTTGCGTGATTTAAAATTTTTAGCGAGTAGGTATCTTGAGACATCAAAATCCATATATGTATATAGTCTGTAAATATTGCATGGATATTCAAAATTTTTTTTTTTAATATAGCCAGGATATGGATTTAATTTAAAAATTCCTAGGTACCTTCACAAAACACATAAACAGACAATACTCTTAGTTGAGAATTTTTCCACTTGCAAAATACTGGAGAATTAATAAGTGGAATAGAGAATTTGGAAATTCTCAAAACGAATTCGTCGAGTTGCAGTATCCCAAGCGGAGAATCAACTGTCAAAAAAACTCTCATTTCCTCAATTCTGGGTTTGGTTTTGTTGAAAAATTTGAGTTTGTGTACTTTATTTCTTCTTCCTATTTTTATAAAGGGGAACCCCACAATGGGAAGCAAATTTTGATTTTAGTTTTACTTTACGACTGTAGATGGCATAACATGCGAATAAAAGTTTTCGTTTGAAAATTTGAGTGTTGAGTGTACATGGGCCAAGACACACGTTGCAGTATGCTTTACTTTTCGTAGATGAGAGACTCTCGGGGGGATGAATTTTACCGAAAAGTGAAGCATATTGGTTGACTATCCTATAGGAGGCACAGCACCATTGAATCTCGAATTTAAAAATATTGAAAGGCGCCTTAAATAAAAGTTTAATTTGATGTTGAAAAAAATTGGTTGATTCCACAGGAGTCAATTGGAAAATGATTTGATTGCTTTAAATGTGTTAAGTGTTTTTTACAATAAACGCCAGAATGGACACAAACTTCTTGAAAATAATACTAAATTTTACCAAACCATTTTATGAGCATGTAGGTGAAAAAATGCATTTAAAATTATGTTAGCAAAACATATGAAATTAAAATGAGAGACCCCACGTGTATCTCAAATGTATGTACATATATATGGGGATAGATGAAAGAATCATGATAATATGATTCTTAGCAAGCTGATATTGTTCATGTTCATGTTCATGTTCCTATGCCAATGAAATTGCTTTCATTTTGATGTAATAAACAAAATATATGTATATAAAGGAAAACAAAAAATATCATTGCTTATATGACAAATGTTATTCTATTTCCTCCTCCGACAAACACAGTATCCCCCAAGGACATACACAAATTTTAATTTCTATTGCTGCCAAACCAAATCTTATATAAGGAAAACAATATTAATCTCACCAACGAAAAAACAGTATCTGTAGATAAAATGGCAATATCAATTGGTGATGTATGATTGGCCACACAGAATCCACAATTTTTCGGTTTATTTTCGGTATTATGGAA
Organism: Dioctria rufipes; assembly: GCA_963924295.1. Classification (NCBI taxonomy): domain Eukaryota; kingdom Metazoa; phylum Arthropoda; class Insecta; order Diptera; family Asilidae; genus Dioctria; species Dioctria rufipes. The sequence goes on from OZ002740.1 coordinate 29,752,848, forward strand.
AGTAATTAAAGTAGAAAGGGATCGCATGAAAAGTCTGAATGTTATTTTATACGACAGACTTGCAAAGGGTTGTCGAATTGTTCTCCAAGGTATTAAGGCAATAATACCATTAGCAACAACAGCAAAATAGACCTAAATTTTTGATAGTAAACATAAAAATAAAATATATTCAGACGAGAAAATAATAATAATAATCACTACTAGTCGAGTAGATACTAGTATGAGACTTACCCCAACAAAACATATGAAAACTCTTAAAGGCATTAAAATAATGTAACGAATCACAAAGCCACACATCCAAATCACAGTTAATCGCCATGAAATAAATTCATAATATCTATTTGTTCGTGTTAGAAGATTCCAGTTTTTAAGTTCTTCAGCCTCGAAACGTGATGTTACTTCGTCTTCAATAATAGCTTCAACTCCGGCTTTAATATAATCCAGACATTTGGCTAAATTGAAATTTATAACTTCCTAGAATAGAATATACAGTTTATTTTATTGATAAATGTGTGGCAATTATACTACTTACTCCTTCAGTCTCTCTTTCATCTTTCTCTTCATTCTCCTCATTGTGATTTTTAACATCACCGTCAGGAAGTAATAATGTACCACGGCTAATTAAAGAATTGCCATTTTGTAAAGGACCATTTCCATTGGGTAAATTGAATTTTTGTGATTTTAATTCGGTTTTAAGCTCTTCATCTTGTGGCCTAATAGTTTTGGTGGTATCAACTGTGTCCTCATCGCTTGAACCATCTCGTCTACCTGTTTTCCGTCTAGCTGTTTCAATGTTTTGGCGTCCATACTAAAAATTATATGAGAAAATGTTTTAATTACTTATTTATTTTTTCATGTTTTTTGTTAGTTTAAAGTAGAATATTTTCAAAAATATTTATTTTGTCATCAGTTGATTGATTTTTTAAAATAAAAGTGAAAAAAAAAATGGGAAGTATAAAGCAACGTAAGTGTGTAGGTAACAAGGTGTCGGGAGGGTTGAAAATTGACCAGAAAGTAAATAATGATTATGCTACAGCCTTTTAAAAACGTCAAAATAATTCAGATAGTCGTTCTTTCGAAATGTGGAATAAAAGCACAAGTTTTGATTCCATGCATGAGCATAAAAATTGTAGACCTATTCATCTTCTCAACTAGTATCGGAGTTAAAAATAATTTTCAATTTAGTATCATTTTTAGAAAACTTAAGATGTCATTGCGACATATCGCTATATTTTTTGAGGGATATGGCTTCAACTAAAAAAAAAAAACAAATTTTTTGTAATACAAAACCATCATCATACATAGATATTAGATTCCAAATGCACCTTACTTACTCACAAAAGAAACGAAAAGAAAGATATCAAGGGAAAATCATGGAAACATTTTGTAAATTTCACCATCGATCTTGCTGCCGAATGGTAGATAGTCAGATCCATCATCGGTAATAGAGCCTCGTTTTCAGTCTAACGATAGTAAGCAAGAACGTTAGCTGCTCTATAGAAATTGTCTGCAAGTCAGACCGCATATTGTCTGGCTATTCGTCTGACATTTTTCAATTTATCAACTTTTCACTTAATCAAATTTTTCCTATGCTCCTGACTTTACCTACCCGAAAAACATGAAAGAACCTGGCGAATCAGTAGATGGCGTTAGGGTAGCTATAGTTAGATAGTTTGCATTCAGATAATTCAGCGCAATAATTGGGGAAAATAAATCAAAATAACAAATATGTGTCTCCAAGAAAATTATCTACACCATGGGGAAATAGCAAAAAAAAAAAAAACGGAATAACGCTTATCCAAGTAAACCTTTGTCATCGGAATAAAAACCTGTCAGAAATAGCCAGCTAGACACTGACATCGATAGATGCAAATTCGCTGACCAAAATGGAAAGTAATGAGCTACAAAGATTAGTGGGATTATGCTAATAGATTCTTTCATCAGCAAAGCCTACGTATAATATTTCGATAAACAATGGTTACGTTGACTACTTAGATTAAGATTAGGACACACGAGGACCATAATGATAAACAGAGTACCCAGACCAATATTTTTCTCTTCATTGCAGGACTCTTATATCTGTTAACTATGTAGATGGTGTATAGAGCCCACACAATCCTACACACAACAGATCTTATTAAATTCTTGACCCCAGTCTCCTCCATTCCAACTGCTTAACATCGATTCAGCACCCCTCCTCTTCCCATCTAGTATTTTATCATGCATAATATGCACATTACGAAAGAAAAAGTATTAAGTTCAAGGTCTCTCTGCCCCTATAACGGAAATTGTTTTATTTGTGTAATTGCTTAATGTTAATTAAAACGTTTCTGATAATATTGAGAAAAATGTCAACATGGAAATACCTATTCAAACAAAAGTAGTTTTTTAGTGAAAAACTTTATCTAATCGAGGAAAAAAATTTTCGTTCGATTAGAAAGTAAAGCACAAAGGTAAAAAGGTAACAGTAAATTTTCTACATTCGCCTATCAATTTTAGTTAATACTAAAAATAATTTCAAAGTGAGTTCCTGACGTTCTTATAAGGTAATCTTATCGAGCGTATACGTAAGACAACGACACTTAAAATGAGCTGCTGATTAAAGTAAAGTAAATCAAAGTTATCACCAAGCGAAACATCTACGTTGAGAAATAGTAGTGTGTATAACACTAAATATATGGACATAGGAATAAATTACTAATTAATTAAAATTAATTACTTTTAATTCTTTAAAATAAGACAATAGCTGTGTTCCATTGTCATTTTAGCTTAAAGTTCGATATGTAATTTAGAAAATATGGAAGTGGAAGTGGTTCCGCTAAAGAAAAACATCCTGGGGACTATTTAACAAAGTTCAACTTTTCCAGGCAAGTAAAGTTTCTATTTCATTGGAAATTATTGACTGCGGTTAAATTCGGAATTGAGAAATCTTTAAAAATGGGGTAGGATATGTATAAGAAATTTTTTATTTTGATCTAGGTTTTGTAATGTAAAGAATAATAATGTTCCATGCATGTACATCGGCAGAACGGTAAAGTAATTAATTAGCAAATAATTAGCATTATACCGGTAATTGTATAATATTTAATTAATATTTGCTTGCACAGAAATTTATGCTGAAAATGTTCTATTCAACGCACAAACCACATGTAAACATTTATTTCAAAACAAACAATTCCGAACTGATGATTTTAATGTGAAAAACAAAATGTACTAGGGATATAATTATTGCTAATTGATGAAAAATGGATTTTCAGCATATCAATAATGACTAATCTGTTAACGTGCCACTGAGATCAAAACGAAACTTTTCACTCATTATGATTTTAGGATTTTTTTTTATTATAGGCAGAGGGACGAAAGATCCCAAGCACGGAGACCAAGGCGGTCCATTGTAATAACCTACTGTCCTCTTAATAAAGTGCATCAGGTCTAGATGAGGTAAGTTTTTCAGCTCATCCACGGATAGGAGGGCAGACCCAATTGTATCCAGCCTACTCCAGGCAAAGGCACGCAGAAAATGTTCGGTTGTCTGCAGGTGCGTATACAGGGGGAGGGTCACGGGGGTCATGACCTCCCCCAAAGCGCCACCTCACCTTCGCGGTAAATCGAATGTGGCGCTGGCCTGTAGAGTAAGTTGTAAAAGTTTAACAGGATGATTTTCGTATGGCACGGTGCTCTAATGCACTTTTCTAATCTACTGCGACAGCTAGCGCTGGTTTGGGAATTTGTTTGTCTTCTTTTGAGTAGTAATAGTGGAGTTTCGATTGGGTATAATAGTCATTCGATCATAACTCCTCGTCTTTGAAACGTGTATGATTTTTTTTAGATTTTTCTTGTTTTTATATAATGTCGAAAAGTCATCTATCATACCCCTCACAGGATGGCAAGTAATTTTGGAATACTACATATTTATTTTAGTGTTTGATTATTTAGAAAAAGGGACGCAATGCTTAGCAGCCCGGTTATTATGATACTTTTATATTTTTGTTGCACCGATTACTCCTATAGATGAAAAAGCACACAATTTAGAGATTTGAAAGTGTTATTGTTTCTAAGAAATTGGTCAGCGATCAGACATTTTTTTTACCTATCTAATATTCCGACATAAAATCAATGATGACAGGACAACTTGGTGGCGACCTCGCAACAGAAGCATACAAACTTACTTAACGAATTTTAATTTGGGGTTCTTCCAGTAGAACCCTACTTTCATCTAATCATCCATTATTTTTCGTAGCGACACTAATTCATGCATGAGGTGTTCAAAATTTTAAGCATTAAATTCTTACAACAACGGTCCAAACGAATTGGTGGATTGATTCTGGTGGTTCATTCTTTCAGACAAGGGCACAAGCATTCAGTTTTCATTTTTCATGCACTACTGGTGGCCGACCATGTTTCCAAAGAGTTAGATTGATTCAGGTGCCTTGGCTGATCTTGGTCGCTAAAGATATTTATGAGCGTTGGCAATTATACATTTTGTTCTTAGAAAATTTACTTGAGCATTTTTCTTTCGAATTTTGGTGAATGAAAACCATCATTTGGATTGATTCGAGTACCGTTAAGATTGATTCTACAATTTTTTTTCTAAAGTTTTGTGTCAAAACTATAAAAATAAAATTCATTTGCTTTCTTCTGCGATATTTGGCGGACGTTGGTTTGCTTGTACTTTCATATTAATTCAGGTAGTGTTGTTTAATTTAACTTCACGTGTACTTTTAATTTGTGGAAGAAGGATAAACTTGCTATATTAGTTAGCGATGGAGGTAGATATAGTAGCGAAAGTGTAAAGTGGAGGACTGATAAGATCATTGAAAACTTTTCTCAGAAGAAAGCAAGATCAGTTAATTTCCTATCAGAAGAAATAGTCAGTAACATATCATATACTCCTAGTCCCAATCCTTTAAATGTGACTAAAAGTGCAAGCACACTCTGAGTCAATTACTTCAACCGTGACAGAATCGCTTGAATCTATTTGTACAATCTCTGCACGAGACGGCGTATCTGATTATGAGTCCTTGATCGACGTTGATGTGGATAATATTATCGATAGGTTTTCCAAATCAAACCGAAAATTGGATTTTGTGATATATAACGTAAATATGATAAAAAAAAAAACAATTAAAAGCAACTTCCTCCGACTTTTTCCTCCCCCTCGAAGATTTTAGTTGTGACCCCCTTAAGCTACAGGTCTGGATACGCGTCTGGTTGTCTCAGACTTTTCTTCCAGGCAGGACAGACATTCAGGGCTGTTAACAACTCCCATCCTTGTTAGATGAGCGTGAACGGAGCTGTGGCCGATGATGATGACAACCACACTTCTACAATGTTTCCTTCCGAGGCCCAAGTAAAAGTCAGAGAAATTCTTATTAGGCACATCAAGAAAAAGTTTTGTACACCTGCAAGTGCTCAGGATTGCCCATCGCTGATTTGGATTACTCTCGTTTACATTGAAGTTTAGGTGTCCTTTGTATTTTTGAATCGGAAGAATTTCAAATTTTTGTTGACATTTTTTATAAAAAAGTACGCGAAAGACTCTATAATTCATGAGTACGATGACGAAAACAGGTATACTCGATTTGAGTTCAACACTATTCCATGAGAGCTTAAAATTTTCGGCTGAACATTTATACGGTTCGAGAATGTTCTTAATGTGGGATCTGTCTGCCAAATCTCAAAACTCGTTGCCAAAATTCCATATTCCTAGATATTTTCGGTGGATTTCGTCTGAATTTTCAGTTTAAGTTTCTATTATTTCAAATTAGTTAGGTAGGGAAAAAATTAATAAATTAAAATCCCAAGTAAAATAGTTATAAATGTATTAAAGAAAATAAAAAAAAAAAAAAATACCCACTCGGGTGTTACATTGTGTGAAATCTCTCATATTATATAAGATTTATATCCTTACCCGATTTTGTGAACCGATGACAAGTAACTCTCGACTATGATTATCATCGCCATAATCTATAAACTGTAAAAGAAGGTAAATTTTTTTTTGCCCATTATTCTTTTTATTTTATTTCAAAGATTCTGTTGAATGCAAATTAGTATGCATTCATTCAGGGTGCCAGGCTAATATTATTGCAATGCTAATCTAAAAAATGTGAAAGCGAAGGAGAATTAAAAACGTGCGATCAGCAAATCGAAAACAAATTTAGCACACTATAATTATTGAGAATAAAACCATAAATTTTTATTGATTTGTGAGAAAAAGTGAGAATTTCCGTAAGGGTACCGTAAAACGGGGTGACATTGGCATGTTTTGAAGGTTTTATCGATTTTTTTCGTATAAAATTTCGAAAATGTTAATATATTTTGGTGTCACATCATAATATTTTGACATCGTATTTATGTAAACTAGTAAATAAAAATTATCATATCGCTTAAAACTTTAGAGAAAAATGCTCTTAAACGGTCTGCCAAAGTCAACACGCGTTTGGGGTGAATGTGGCAGGTGGAGAACTTAGATGATTACATAATTCTATGATTTTGCTAGACAGCTTGATGATCATTCTAGTTTTTCATTTAACTTTAATCGTGCTGACTATGACAATTTAAACACTTTCTTTTCTAATAAAGGGTTTTCCAATAAGAGGTGTTATTTTGATATTCAAAGAAAAATGCCATTTTTTGAGATAAATGATCGGATCTTTATGTCATTATAAAGAGAAAGGTATGCCATTAATAATGGAAAATAACATCAGCCAAATGACCACCACGACCACGCCTCCAGGACCATATCCTTTTCATGAAATTTTCCATAACCAAATCGCAAAGTGGCTGCCCTATGTCCTCGATAGCCTCACGAATTCCATCTTTGAGGTCTTGAATCGACGCTGGGCTGTTGGCGTAGACCTTCTCTTTCACGTGGCCCCAAAGGAAGAAGTCGCAAGGTGTTAAGTTACAAGATCTCGGTGGCGAATTGTGATCACCTCTTCGAGAGATAACACGGTCCGGAAATTTTTCTCGTAAAAGATCAATGGTTTCGTTGCTTGTATGGCACGTAGCGCCGTCTTGTTGAAAGTAAACGTTGTCCAGATCAATACCATCCAATTCCGGCCATGAAAAATCATTAATCATCTGTCGATAGCGCAATCCATTCACCGTAACTGTTGCTCCAGCCTCATTTTCGGAGAAGTATGGTCCAATGACCCCGCGGGACCATAAACCGCACCAAACAGTCACACGTTGAGGATAGAGAGGCTTTTCAACAATACCTCTTGAGTTTTCCGAGCCCCAGATGCGACAATTTTGCTTGTTGACGAAGCCAGCGAAGTAGCGAAGTGGAAATGGGCCTCATCACTCAAGATGAGTTTTCGATGGAATTCCGGATCATTTTCATGCATTTCAAGGACCCAATCAGCAAAGACTCGACGTTGTTGATGATCGGCCGGCTTGAGTTCTTGTGTTAACTGAACTTTATAAGCCTTAAGACCCAAATCTTTATGCAAAATACGGTGTAATGACGTTTGTGGAATGCCTAATTCCAAAGAACGACGAGGTATGGACAAACCTGGGTTTTCTTTAACACTTTCGGCTACAGCAGCAATATTCTCGGCTGTTCTTGAGCGACGTGCATGTGTTTTATTCTTCACATCACTAACTTGTCCCGACAGCTCGAATTTTTCTACCAATTTCTGTATTGCGGTCCGACAAGGTGCTTCACGACGACCCAAAAATGTTCAAGTTTTACGAACCGTCTCTGCCACATTTTCACCATTTTTATAATGAATTTTAATAATTTCCATGCGTTGTTGAATCGTGTATCGTTCCATTTTTATTAATGGCGTAGTTTCTACTTGTCAAATGTCAAAAAATGACAGCTCCAAAAGTGACATCTACCGAAATAGAGGGCTAATTAAAATAACACCTCTTATTGGAAAACCCTGTATTAACTGGTATTTTTTATGTATATGTATTGATTTGCAATAAGCCTACAGCAAATTTCTTGAAGTGGTTCATGACGGTCTTTCTAAATTGAAGAATGCTAAACTCCAGGAACATAAGCTATACAAATCTACTAATGATCCAAATAACTTAGAAAATTTTAAGCGATTGAGGAAAGAATATGAATTCTTACATAGATTCTTGTACAGACAATACGTGTGGTCTGTTGAGTCTAGCATAAAATACAACAGCAATGCTTTTTGGTCTTATATTAATAATATGCGTCAATCCTCAGGTTTCCTTAAGATTTTAGAGTATAATGGTATTAAATCCCACGATTTACAAACTGGATGTGATCTATTTGCCGAATATTTTCAGACCGACATCGGCTTCTTATCGGTTGAATATGATGATGTCTATCAGGCATTATGTAATCTTAATTTAAGTACTAAACAAGATACTAATTACCTATGTCCCTCGTTTTTAAAACACTGCGCAGCATCGCTATCATCTCCTTTAACTGAAATTTTTAATCTATCCCTTCGGTTAGGAGTTTTTTTTGGATGATTGGAAAATTTCTTTTACTACACAAATTTTTAAATCCGGGTTAAAACATGATATAAAGAATTATCGTGGAGTGTCTATGATGAATATTGTTCCGAAAATATTAGATTCTATAGTGAATACAAAAATTAGCTTATTGTAAAGGAGTTAATAGTCTCTCAGCAGCATGGTTTTTGCTCTGGTAAGTCCTGTTCCACGAATTTGGCAATATTTTCCAATTTTGCGATTAGTTCTACATATTGAAGAAGGTGCCCAAGTAGATGTGGTCTATACTGATTTTGCTAAGGCATTCGATAGGGTTAATATTCCGCTTCTAGTTTTTAAATTGCAATGTATTGGTTTTCATTCATCTATCTTGAAGTGGGTTGAATCTTAGTAAATTGGCACTCTTATTTCTAGAGTCATCTCCGTTACTTCTGGTGTTCCTCAAGGCAGTCATTTAGGACCCTTACTTTTTTTACTCTTCATTAATGACATAGTTAGGAATTTTGGCTTTGCGAATTATTTAATATTTGCTGATGATTTAAAACTTTATACAAAAAACGATTCTTTGACCGATTGCTTCTCACTTCAAGCTGATCTTAATCGCTTATTTACATGGTGCTCCATGAACAAATTACAAGTAGATGTTTGCAAATGCAAAATTATGAGTTTCACTAGAAAATTCGACATAATTAGCTTTAATTAAATGATCAATGATATTCTCATTCCTAGAGTTTCAGAGGTCAAAGACCTAGGAGTAATATTTGATCCAAAACTATCTTTCGTTTCACATGATGAACTTATTGTTTCTAAAGGATTCTGCAATCTAGGTTTCTTAAAGCGTAATTCCAAAGATTTTAACGATATATTCACACTTAAAGTTCTGTATTATTCGCTTGTAAGATCTGTTCTTGAATACGCGTCTGTCATTTGATCCCCTTTTTATTATCTTCACATTAATCGTATCGAATCTGTACAAAAGTCGTTTACTCGTTTTGCTTTATATAAATTAAATTATAATCGTGACAATATGCCACGTTACCGTGTAAGATGCTTGCTTTTGGATTTATCAACTCTTCAGTTCAGACGTGAAGTGAACTGTGCTATTTTTGTAAGAGATATTTTATCTTGTGAAACAGATCTTTGCTGTCTTCGTGGCAGTATCCACATACTCAACCATGGCAAGTGACGCACTGTAGCCAGTCTATGCCCCCGTATGAGCTCCATTTCATTTTACATAATGGGCATAGGTCATCATTATCATAACGTTCTTTAGATTTCCTTTTTGATTTCAAAGGCTCTACCTTAGGTTGAACTAACTCAGATGATTCGTCCTCTGGCAAACGCAATTGTCCACCGGGATTAATTCTTTCATCACGCTTCCGTTTTTGTTGACTGGTAGTCCCGCGATTCTCTTTCAGAAGGTCAATACTAAGCCACACACTAAGAGTTTTTTTCGTTAAAAAAAACTGTCGGGTGACGTGTCAGAAAAACTGCCACTTTGAGTGGAAAAAAGTTTTTGGCCGCATACTACAAAAGTTAATCTGTTGAATTGCGTGGCAGTTAAAGTGTTTTTTCAACGTTCCACTTCACACTCTAAGTGGAATGTAGGAAAATCTGGTGTGTGATGTTGACCACACACGATGGCAAAAAACCGACAGATTGCGTGGCGCGTCATTTGGCGCGTGAAAAAAACTGTTAGTGTATGGCTTACTAATGAGAGACGAATCTAAGGCACATGAAGGAGTACCAGTATTTCCAGATTAAGATTCCGCTTGTTGTACTGCAGGAAGCCTTTTGAAAACATCTTCTGGTGCAAAGGGATGGAGTCCAGTAGCTCTAAAGCCTGAGATAAGATTTTCGTGAGATTTATCTCCTATGCCAATCCATAAAGTTTTTAAAATATTCGGAAATTGTTCCTTTGGAATAGATCCTTTTTTTTACACGAGACTCCTTCCGCCATGCGTCAAGAATTTCGTGCCATTTTTTCTTCATTGGATCAAAAAAAAGAAACGTCCAATGGCTGCATAAGATGCGTGGCGTTGGGTGTCAATGGATTCATATATATATTGTTTTCCAAGGATGCTTTTATAACAGCTGGAGAAAAATGTAACGCTAATTATCACCAATTACCATTGTCGGGCCTGGAGTTTTTTTTTTTTTTTGTAATATGAGGAAGCAAGCAATCGAAAAACCATTTTTCAAACAAGTTCATATCGAACCAGCCGGAAGGATTATTTGCGTAGAGGGTCCCTGGAGGTCCTCCAGTTCTACAGTTATCTTATAAATTAAAAGCTTTATATACAACCATTGGTGGTAAAAGCTCACCTTCTGCATTTCCACAAACCATTATGGTAATAGATTTCCGAAAATTTTCTAGGACCCGTTCTACCCTCTTGGTGCCCCTTGGGACTAAGACTTTTCTGCTTCCTGGATTATCTGTTATGTTTGTTTCATCGTAGTTGTATACGGAGCCAGGACATTTATTAAGCGCGGTTTAATGTTTTCAAAAAATTCTGCTATTTCCGGGCGTCCAAAGGATGCTCTTTGCTCTCTTTATAATAGACGCTGTTCTAATACTAAGCCTGGTCCGATGAATGAATCCATTAATATAATCAGGGCCGGGTAAATTATTCTTGAATTGCTTATAATACTCCTTCCTTGTTTTTCAATGTATTTTTGAATTACAATGGATAAATCACATGGGGTTATAGGAAAACTACACATAGCTACCTGATGCAAGGTGTCCGCAATCAATGTTTCTTCTTCAGTGTTTAAAGCAACTGGACCACCAATTTTTCTCTTGTGTACATCACTTAGTCTATTCTGAATAGTTCCACGCGACGCTTTCCACATTTTACCCGCACTTACTTGTGATATGCCCTTTTAATACCATCAAGTGCTCCCGTGATGTCATTGTATAGTATAGTCTCTATATACACGCGTTCCTAGCGGCCGAATATAATTTCGAGGCATTTTAATATGACACACCGAAATATACAACAAACTGAACTATTCAGTACTCCGCGCCTCTTTGCGAGCACGTCAAACGGTCACCAGCCCTAGCTGCGAAAGTCACCCAGTTTTACGGTATATAGTATGGTGCAACTTTTGTTAAATCGTTATAAATAAAATAAATAAGTAAAGTAAACAATGGTATTTACCCATCTCTACCCTATTTTTATGTAGACTAATTACGAAAAAAACCGAACACCTATCCCCACCCATTACTCATCACCAGGTAAACAAAATAAAGTAGCGCTGGTAAGATTGCATCTGTAAAAATGTGTATGGATTTATAATTGCAGGCCATTAAGTGAAAATGGAGGTTAGCCAAGAAGAACGTCGCGAATTAATTGTTTCCACACATATGGGAAATCCAAATATGTTTCAAAGAGACTTAACTAAAACGTTGCAAATCCATAAGACGACCATCCAAAATCTTTTCAGTAAATTTCGGGAATCTTGGTATGGTCCAGAGAAAGTCCGAGTAAGGATGAAAACCAGGTTCAGTAAAGCAAAAATTGACCAAATAAGTGATGGAGAACTTTCAACATGTCGTTGAGAGATAACTATGACTGATATGGCTGGAACGTCATCTGCTACGGTCCATCGAATTAAAAGAAAAGGCCTATGAAGTTTTCATGTTCAGAAAACAGCGAACAAAGCCCCAGAAATAATAAAAAAATTGCAAAGTCCACAGAAGCCGGATTTTGTATGAAAAGTTCCTAACGAAATTCGACTGCTGCATTATGGATGATGAAACTTAGGTGAAAGTGGACTTCAACCAGCTTCTGGAATTTAGCGGTGACGCAGATTCCAAGTTTAAGAAGTGCGCATGATCTGTCGTTCCGAATGGGAAAACTGCACATTCAGTCGTAGGACGTTTGCACCGAAAAGACTTTAAAATGGAGAAAACTTATTATAATTTGTAATTTTTTTTTTTTTTGTAATTCATATATACATGGCTCAATGAAATAAAATTTAATTGGACCATTCTCTTACCTTGACTGTATTTGTTAACTTCTCTATAATAGCTTTGCACACATCAGGAATTATTTCAGAAAGAGAAGATAATCAAAACTTTAACAAAACAAGTACAAAAGCTAGAATTGGTCTAAGACCAATTCTTATGATACCCTAGATGAATGCCCGTATTAAATTTCGTATGGTCACCGATCTATTCAAGTATTGATTTTGAAGTGGTTTTCGCATATAGTATGTCTAGAACGGTTTGTCCTACAGAAAAAATGATTATAACCAATTTTATAAGATTTCGTATTCTGCAGAAGTTTTTAGTACAATAAATATCTCTTGGACTGATCGTTTTCAAAGTATACGTAAAAAACCGAAATTTTTATATGGCAACACCAAGAAGGAGTTGCTCGATTTAGTCCATTTTTGACATTTTATTTGCTAATGTAGTAAAATCATCATGTACGAAATTTCAGCTCTCTACGTCGGCGCGTTCTCAGGCAGTGTCCAAATAAATAGTGGAAAACGAAAGTTTTGTATGGCAACACCACGAAGGAGTTGCCCGATTTGTCTCATTTTCGAACTTAATTTTACTTTTTTTTTTTAAAGTCCGTGTACAAAATTTCAGCTCTCTAAGTATACGCGTTCTCGAGTTATCGTGCGCACAGACGGACGGACGGACATGCAAAAATCGAAATAACTTTTAATATTATGAATCCATTTTGCTCTACCATCATTATTTCGAGGTGTTACAAACGGAACGACAAACTTAGTATACCCCTATGATTTCATCTAGGGTATAAAAATACTAAACTGGAATAAGAGTCTTCGGTGGCCAAAAATCTAAGTATGGAGCGGGAATAGCCTCTGTCATATTTGTATCAAATATTTTAAATTCGAAATCTGTCGAGGATATCCTTTTGAAATTTTTGAATAGCCAATCTTTATCTTCTTTCAGTTCTTCTAAAATGTTGTTTTTCCTTTTCATAAAAAACTTTCGCATCCATATTTTTTTTGTTTTTTTCTGTCTTTAGCTCTTCCTTCTTTTTCAAGAATTACAAAAATAGCACTAGCAGCAGCACAACCATCGTGCGATTGCTTTTCCATTTATTCACGTAGATACTTCACTAAATCAAAGCGCAAAAATAACATTCGCTGCGCCCCCTCGTGTAAATGGTATCAGGCGATGCGTAAAATTGCATGAGTTTTATTCGAAACATTTTTTGAGGCCAGCCATTCCCATTAACTCGTACACGAATTTGTCTATTTCTTTACTATTTTCTTTTCGTCATCACAGCGAGCTGAAATTTGGCACACAGGTTCATGCCGCGTGAATCTGTCAAAATTTGAACCGGAAACTTCCATGGAAAACCCGGAAAATCGGGAAAAATCATTTGAAAATTTGGTACAAATTTGATTAGTGATAAATCCGTTTCAGGAAAAATGCAGAGTTTTCCGATTTTTCCGAAAAATTTTCCGCTAAAAAAGTTTTCTAAATTATGCAGGATCAAGTTCCCTATCAACTGGCATCATTACTTTCTCTCCGACAATGATGAAAACTTGCAGAAAAAATCGAGGAAAATTCATGTAAAACGCTTTTCCGGAGTTTTTCCGACCAAGGAAGCGTTTGAGCGTTTTGCAACCTAAGACAAAGTTGTAGAGCGAAATGAGTTGCATAAAGTTGCTTTCGTGGAAAACTCGATGGAAAACCCGGAAAAGCGGGAAAATCATCGGAAAAAATTTCATCGATATGATTAGTGATACATCTGTTTCAGGCAAAATGCAGAATTTTCCAATTTAGTTAACGTGAAAAAGGCAGAAAATAAAATAAGTAAAAAACGAGTTTTCAAACAAAACTGAGGCCAAGTCGCATGAAAAAGTAGAAAATAAACTTTTCTTCACACACAGAGGTGGACTCAGATTTTATTCGCTGACAATCACAGATATATTTCAGTAAGATCATGAAGAGAAAGAATATTCAAGAGAAATGTCCCAATCAAAAAATCTGAGTCCACCTCTGACTGATCATACTGAAATATATCCCAGTGATTGTCAACGAATAAAATCTGAGTCCACCTCTGTGTGTGAAGAAAAGTTTATTTTCTACTTTTTCATGCGACTTGGCCTCAGTTTTGTTTGAAAACTCGTTTTTTACTTATTTTTTCAATTTTACTATAAAATTCATGCGTAATTCATTCAAGTTATATGCGGAAAAAGACATCGTGTACAGGCACCTTTACAGACCTTCTTCCTTAAATGTAACAAACCATAGCGCTCCTTACATCCATTAAAAAAAAAACCCCGTGTACCTCCACCCGCTCCTCCTTAAAATAGAAGAATCTCGAACCTCTATATAATGGTAAAAAAGTTGTCAACATTTTAATGTATTTAAAATACTCAAAACTGTTTTCGAAAATTATTTAGTATTGCCACATCTCAAAAATTTCAGTGCAGCCCTCGTTTATCTTGGAACCCTATATTTTAGAATTTTGTCCAATGGATCCGATATACCCTTGTTTTCTAATGTCGATTTCGATGGGACCATTTCAGTTTTGCACTTTTTCTGGCAGCGGAGAACTGGGAGAACTGAAGTCCATCGAACATATTTCTGTCATATTCCTTGTATTTGTTGACACACGTATTATATACACGGAACTGTCAAACGTAATAAATGTTGTTTATTGATATATAGAAACAATTTTTTTTTAACTTAAAGCCAATTAACCAAATAAAAAAATTTAATTCATTTAACTCCAAAATTTCACAAATAATCGCGACAGTACACTTTGACAGAGCAGATGACAATTCGACCTCAATATGTATTTGTAACACCAAGAAAATATCCGGTGCAAAGTAGGGGAAGTGAGTGCATAGCTTGTGTTGCACTTCTGCTATAAAAATTGTCCCATCGAACATTTTGAGTGTTACACTGCTGGAAAAAGTGCAATACTGGTGTTGCACCAAAGTCCCATCGAAATCGACATAAATAAGAATCGTGAGTGTTTGATTCTTTTTTAATAAAATTAAATGTTGATTTTATGCGAAAACGTTTATGATGATTCATTTAAGAAATTCATATAATCGCACTTCATCAATTTTATGAATATCCTTGATGTGATTTCACGTATGACTGATGGCTATTAAATGCCCAGTGACCATGAATATTTTCTGCCGTATCTAACAAAAACGATTTCATTAAATTTTATAGAAATACTTACGGTGGATAGTGTAGGTATACAGAGCCTGAAAAGAGGATTTTTTTTTCTCCTTTCTTCCTACCTTAACATACTCATATACCTCTCGTTTACATAAATTCATATAAAATATTAGGTTTATTCATGTCTAAGCCCAATTCTCTATTTATATTATTTCACGAAAATATTTTATCATTTAACATCAAGATTACAGGAAAGGAACCCCACGATATTTTACATAAACTTCTAATTGCGTAGATTGCTAGGATTACATAAATAAACTAAGCATTAGAGAATACTTGAGGCAAGTAATTTGAATTTCGTCAAATGGTGATTAATACCATGTAAATGAGGCTTTGTATATTTATGTATAATCATCAAATCAAGCTGTGACCTTGGAAACGACTAAGAACGCACTGTCGAGCAAATACTTATGTAGAGTTACGTTGAAAACTAAAAACATGACATGACCTTTCTAATTTTTTACGAGAAAATTCCCCCAAACGTTTGTTTTATGATTCAAAATAGAAAGTTTAGTTCTGCATTCAGTTAAGCCTTTGCCTTATTTATATATAAGTATAAGTATAAGTAAGTATATAAAAAAAAAGCATGTGCTTATGAGAATTTATATTCGATTATAAGCGCATGTTACAAAGGTCGTTGCTTATCGTTAAGTGAAACTTTGCCACTAGGTGAATTCAATTTTTTATCTCGATGAGCAAAACAACTTTATGACGATTCTTGTTATCATTATTGCTAGCTACTCAAATAAAGCCTTTAAGAATTTTTATTTGGAATTTGCTTGATTTTGAATTGTTTTTAATTTTATTTATGAAAATATTCCCGTCGATTTCCTTCAATTTCGCATGAGTTTGATATAAGAACTACTCACTTTTCTTTTTTTTTGCTTT
This sequence comes from Dioctria rufipes, assembly GCA_963924295.1. Classification (NCBI taxonomy): domain Eukaryota; kingdom Metazoa; phylum Arthropoda; class Insecta; order Diptera; family Asilidae; genus Dioctria; species Dioctria rufipes. The sequence continues at coordinate 29,769,364 of OZ002740.1, forward strand.
GTTGCCTAATTTTCAAGCCAACTCTCAGAGATTTGCCTCATATACTAGAGCCGATTGCCAATATACATAGGTTGGGGGCTGATGACTTGTCAGTGTCTGTTTAGCTTGCTTCAGGAAAAAATTAGAGGCCCGCAGTAAATTTAAACAAATAAACTTGGGATGAATGAGAATTATATAAATGAAATGTTGCAACGGTGTAGTATATAAGAGGTTTATTGACAATATTTCTGGGGCAGATTATAGTAGTAATCCGAGGGAGAAATTCAGAATATTAGTACGAACAGTTCAGGGAATTCTAATAAAATGAAGACTATTATCGGAAAGAATAATAAGTGCCATTTATTTCTAATAATCATAATTGATTATACTCTGCTACCCCCCCCCCCCCCGCCACGAAGTACGTTGCAACTGAGTTATGACTTTGCTATGGAATTGAACTAGACAAAATCACTCCACTCACAACGAAGAATACGCAACGGAGTACAGACGCTTGACTGGCCAGCGATTTCCCCTGACCTAAACATAATTGAGAGCGCGTGGGTGCATCTTTTACGGATAGTGTATGAAGGAGGACAGCAATAGGCCAATGTTGAGCAGCTCAAGAATGCCATAAAGGCTGCGTGGGAAAGATGCAAAAAAAATATGTTAAACTGCTCTTTAAGTCATTAAGTCAAGAATGTTAGAAGCAATTGAAAAGAAGGGTGACCATACACATTAAAATAAAATAATAATAATTCACTTGTCGCACTCTAATTTCAGGTAATTGGGAATTCCCAGAATGTGAGCGGGGTAGCAGAGGTATAAAATTCCTATTTACCTTTAAGGGGGGAAATAGCGTAGACGTTTAAAAAAATTAATTTTTTTTTAGAAATCACTTGTAAAACTATTCAAAAATATACTCCTAAAATTTCAAGTCAAGATTCCAATGCGTTCAAAAGTTATAAGCAATTAAGTGAGCGTCCCTCGTTCAAATGTCGGATCGCGTGGCATGTAATACCTTTTCTGCCATTTTTTTTTCAAACGCGTATTTCTCGAAACTACTTTTTTCGAATTTCCGTACACTCTAGCTTCAAAAGTTTTGAACCGATCATTTTGAAATTTGGTATATAGTTTCTTTATTTAAATACGCTCTAATTCAACCTGAGTCCTCAGTAATATCTTAAAAAAAAAAAAAAAAGTACGAAAAAATGAAAAAAAGCCGTGTTTTATGTTCACACCCCTCTAAAAAATTCTAGTTTATTTTTTGTTTTTTTAGAAAATTGCGGTTCATATAGAAGAAACACATTCTAAAATAAGTAAATTTTTTGTGAGCTTCATTTCAGATAAAAATTGCTGCCTCCAAGATGTAGGCAAACTGCTCAATCGGATGAGGATCTTCAATGCGCGGCAGCTGGTATCTCCATTACTTTTCGAGAATTTTTTTTTTTAATTTCAGACGTTATTCTCAAATATACATGTAAAATAACCTCACAATATCAATAAATACTATAAACTCTTTATTTGTTAAAAAAAATTCATGAAAATCACTGTAAAAACGCCATCCTACACCTATTTCCCCCCTTAGGAACGGAAGACTATCTGCAAAAACGTGTATCTATACAAAAATACCTTTAAATCGTGTTTCTAAAGAGGTTGCTATCTAGTTGACGCAGATTGTAACATCAAACTAAGAATTGCCATGAAATGTAAATAACCGCAGGGGATAGGATCAACAAATTTATCATTCATAGAAAAGTTTCGCCGAAATACCAAGTATTCCAGATAATAGAGATTTTAACGTGATTTAGGGAATTGCAGAAAACGATGATATCATAACAGCAGCGGAAAAGAGTCTCAAGGACTGGTTGAAGAACATAACCTAGTAAAAATTCTTACGGAAAGAATGTTCAAAAATATCATCACCTCCAACCAGTGATCTCCAGCGACGACTCGAGTCCTTCTCTACAACCTTCCAGAAAGTCACCTAGCATCACAGAAAAAGTATAATGACCAAAATTGAAAAGGTTCATCGCAGTTATAGTGAAAGAGCCCCACTGACTTGAGGCACCGAAGATTCCAATATCAGCGTGCGACTTAAAATTCCATTAACGGTCCAAAAAATGTACTCTAATGTGGTAATAACCTTAGTAGACTGGAGTCTAACATTTCCTCTGTCACATTGTGACTGAATTGTGCAGAATAATACATTTTAGAGCTTACATTTTCATTGTCTAACCAAATATTTGATATAGTTTTTCACGCGCTTTAAAAAAAAAAGAAAAAAAAGAAAACACAATTTTTATCTTTTTGCATAACATTCTCATATCATCGGCTTTCTTATCCATAAGAGTTGAGCGTCATCGCTATCTTTTGAGAACAACTGATTTGAAAATTTCATAAAAGTGTTTTCTTATCTCAAGAAGAAAAAAAGAATCCACGATAAGACTAAACGTTAATTATAGTAAAGAAACCATGTGACCCGTGCGGTAATAGATATCTAAATGAAATAATAATATTCACCACCTTCAATATAACGCAACCAGTTCGTAGACGAAATAAAACATTTTCTACTACAAAAAGATATGAATGGGTCCATGAGACAGCATCCATAAACATTTCAATAAGTAAATTAACGCCAAACCATTTGAGGCTTTCATTCGTAATTGAATTGCTGCAGCACGATATGAATATGAATTGATGAAGATCAAAGGCCGGTAATGGCTCAGTTACAAAATTGTTTATTAGTTGGAGAAAAATAAATAATGAGTAGGCGCAGGAATACACAATTTTAACAATTGATTTAACGCGTAAATATTCAGGTCGTAATGTATTTGTTTAAGTCCTACCTAAGATGACAAATAGAAATAAAGAAAGTAGATAGAACATTGCTTAAGGGATTAAAACTAATATTGATTGCCTGCTGACAACCTAGATGTAATTTATGGTCAGCAGGAAGATATCATGCACGTTAGATGATTTAAGGTATTTTCAATTCATTTTTACGAACACAGTTTGTGGGATTTTGGGGTATCTAGAAATGGAATCACCGTATTGGAATTTCACTCTACACTCAGGTTCGTTGTTATTCCATGTAATAGACATAAAATTGGGATAACTATCTTTGTATGTTTCTTTGTTACGGTCATTCCCTAGGTCTTCTATGGGCAATTTCTTATTCCTTTCACATAAGGTTAAGATATTTATCTTTGTCTGTCGCATATGTAAAGTACACTGCTCTTTGATTATCCACTGACATTGGTCTTTGCCTGTCCGGCTACAATGGTCCGTTAACGCTTAATACAGGGTGTCCCACGTAACGTATCGAAAAAGTCCTAATAATAAAAGTTACGCATCGTTAGTCAAGGTATCCTCTGGCATAGACAAAGCCCTTGAAAAAGGACTTGGGAAAGGATATATTTAAAAAAATTTCCTTTTCGTCCTTATTAAGGATACATTTAGATTGCATTTTTGAATTCCGCAAATAAAACTAAGACGAAAATGTCATATTGAAAATTCCAGTTTAACCCTTTATTATCGAGATATAAGACCTCAAATTGTACTCTATGCACCGTGTTCCTTTGTCATTTTTCTCGAAAATGCACACAGATATCATCGAAGTGATCGTAACAAAAGTTACACATCATAAGTCGGGCTATATTTTGGTATGGTAAACATTAAAAAAAAGCCACACGATAAAGGATATCTTCGGTTTGGTCCTTTTCGTCCTTTCTGAGGATGCATTTTGGCTACATTGAATAACTGCAAATCAAATTAAAAAATAAGTGGTATACCTACTGACAAATCTTCGCAAAAATAAGTTGAATCATTTACAGGTATGTATTATGTTGTCATAATTCCTGAGACAAAAGGCATTTCGTCCCCATTCAATTTTCAAGTAAATTATCATTATCTTATTTTTATTGTTAATAATGATAATTTACCTGAAAATTGAATGGGGACGAAATGTCAGCCCTTTTAGTACTAACACTTCGATGATATCTGTGTGCATTTTCGAGAAAAATGGCAAAGGAACACGGTGCATAGAGTACAATTTGAGGCCTTATATCTCGATAATAAAGAGTTAAACTGGAAGTTTCAATATAACATTTTCGGTTTAGTTTTATTTGCGGAATTCAAAAATGCAATCTAAATGTATCCTTAATAAGGATGAAAAGGACATTTTTTAAATATATCCTTTCCCAAGTCCTTTTTCAAGGACTTTGGATATGCCAGAGGATACCTTGACTAACGATGAGTAACTTTTATTATTAGGACTTTTTCGATATCTCTGCACATTTTCGAGAAAAATGCCCAGGGAACACCCTGTATATCTGGAAGGCTGGTAATCACTTAAGAGTGCGGTTGAGAGTTCAACATAGATTGATTCTTGTGATAATGTTCCGCATATCAGTTTTATTTTCTAATTATTTAACAAACTAAATAAAATCGAACCCCCCCCCCTGAATTCCAGTATTATTTCTAAAAGGAGTTAAAGAAGTTCCCAAAGTCGAGATCTAAATAAATCATTTTATCGTCTCCGAGAACAGGTAGTAGCATATCATTTTATTAAAATCCAGTAGCCACCCATGAATGAGGTTTTTTTGACCTAAATATTCCCAAAGTTGAGACTTCTTAATCGCTTTTTCGCAACCGAAAAAAACGGTTATAAAATCAAACCATTTCATAAAAATCACTTATTACCTCCAATTATGACCTAAATATACATTAAAAAGTGGTTTCCTAGGTCAAGAGATAGCTTAATCACTTTCTTGCGTTAAAAAACGACCAAGTACCCTGCAGGAGGTACATAGACCGTTATTATTATTTTGAAGGGAGATGCGGACAGAGCTTTCGCCTATCATCTTGTCACCTAGACTAATAATAGCTTTTGTAACATTACCCCTAAATGCCCTAGGGCGCCCATTCAAACTTTAAGTCTTTTACAAAGCCTATGATGTTCTTGGGGGACATCTTTGCAACATCTTCTGGCAGTGAGAATGCCTTTTCTGGATGTCTTAGCCTTATGCGGCCTAGAGCTTCACAGTTACATAGAACGTGTTCAACGTTCTCATCGTCGGCCATACAGAAGCGATAGGTGTCATCATAGACCTTACGCATATTTTTAAGATGATATCTAAGTGCGCAATGCCCATTAAATAGACCCGTTATGATCGTTAATTCCTTTCTGCTGAGCGTTAAGCATGGTTTTCACAAGCAAAGTTGTTTTCCCAAGTAACCTCGTTTTCAGTCCCTCACCTCCTCTTGGCATACCCACTAGTTTACTTGCGTCAGTACGAAAACGAGTTCCACTCACTTCAACTTTTTAGCGAAGTGGAACCTGAGAAATAGTCAAATGTATATATGTAGTCATCTATAATATCATCTGGTGTGGAACTTGTGAAATGTGAATAGATTTTTTTTTAGAGGAAATGGTTTCAAGTGAAAAATTAAATACTGAAAAGGACATAAATTGTGCATTTTCGTCTTGGATTTGCTGTATATGTTTGTCTCAATTGAGTTTGCTGTCAATAGTGAGCCCTAGATATTTCATGCTATCTGTCCTTTGCAGTGATAAGCCTCCCACTTCTACATTTAGCTGTATTTCAGGTTTGTTTAGTTGCTGGAATATTTTTATTCAATTCCGAGTTCATTATTTCCTACTGTCACAATTCTTGTGCTTCGGTTATCTTCCCAATCAGAGTCAGGCGCTTCAGTTTCGTCGACAGAGAGTTGACTTTTCTAATCTGCACTAGCCTATTATTAACACGTACCCGTGTAACAACTCTTCAGGGCACGTCCTAAAGTATTTGGAGTGCGCCTCCAGATTATTACAGGGACCTGGACCTGTCGAACGCAGCTCATTCAATGCTCTGAATACAGAAACCCAACACTCAAGAACATTTGGATTCAACCAGATCAGAATACTCATCCAATTTTGTCATCGGAACAATCTGGACCTGCAACATTAACTTTCTGACAACAAGTAGACTGGAGCTTTTTATAACTTTTAGGAACCTACCAAGCAACATACTCCCCGGACGTTGGCTCCCCGTAATAGGTGGGTCGTGACGTCGATGACTGTTCTCGGTTTCTTGAGATTTCAGCTGATGGCTGTTCTCAGTTTTCAGGCCCCCATTCTCAAGCGCGAAACGTACACTTCGGTTGTCGAAGCTCTATACTCCTGCAAGTAAATGTAGCAAACATTCGGGAAGATAGTGGTGACAAGACATTCGACCCTCCGCTGATACGTCATCCAACAACAACTTACCCACACATCAAGACATTACATCATTTGATCCCATTTACTTCAAAGTTCCTTCAAGCCAGGTAACACGGAGCTATTAAGATTATCAAGGAACGATCGTAAATTATATTATTTTCTTATTTTTAAGCTTGATTCAATAACGTTTTGTTAGGTAATTTTACACATTAGTTTCTAAGCATATTTTTGTTAGTAGTGTAAGGCTCTTACGAGGGTTGTCTGGAAAATTTTCGACTTCAACATGGAGATGGCAGCACTCGTAAACAAAATTTACGTATTTTATGTGCCTCTTCAGGCTTTTATTATTTTTTAATACTTAACTTGAACTAGTAAAAGAAAGACTGAATTTAATTAACTAAAATTACTTTATTAATACTTTCTTCGTGTGATTACAAAATGGCAGTCATCTCATGGATGACAGCTTGAAGCGAAGAGAATGAATTTCGTAAGATTATACAGCCTTTTCTTTCTGTAGATATCAGAGCCTCTTGTGGTTTGCAGAGTAAATTAACAATTTGGGCTGCTACAAAAAGTTGGGGAATATGTTTGCGCATGCTTTGAAAGGTACTCAGCAAAATTTCAGTCATTTTGGACGACTTGGACACTGCGTACGGGGACTATGCACAATCATTTACCACCGTGAAATTTTGGGCAGCTGAATTTAAACGTTGGTCGTACCAGCTTGGATAACGATGAACGTTTGGGACGTCCAAAACCTGCAATCACTGACGATAACATCACTCAAGTTCATCAAATGGTGCTAGACAACCGTCGAATTAAGGTTAGAGATATATCAGAGGCTATGAACATGTATAGAGAACGTGTTTTTCACATATTGTATCAAGATTTAGGCATGAGAAAGCTGTCCGCGGTTGGATGCTAGGTTTGTTCAGGTTATAGGAGATGCTGAACTTAGTAGAAATAGTTACAGCGTTGTAAGGTGCGACTCAATATCAAAGTATACAGGAGGAGCTGAAATATATTTGCGCAACGGATAGCAGTACGAAAAAGTCAGTAAAAGAGCGATATGGCATATATATGGTATTTAATGAGTTATGGAGGCATTAAATGAACAGAATAGAGAAATGATAATCTTAGGCGAATTTAATATAAATTGGAAAGAAAATATGTAGTACATATAAACGACATATTGAAAATACTATTCAAGTTAATGGATGTAAACAAATAGTTGAGGAAAATACCCGAATTACGAGAAATTCCAAAACGTTGATTGAATGGGTGATTACAAATATGAAAATTATAGAGACGAAAGTAAAAGTGATAAAAATAAGGGAATTCTCAAAAAATATATTAATAACCTCGATGAAGTAACCGCTCTCTATACGTGGTCTCACACCACCTGCCTCAGTCCATTAGACAGTCGCTGATATCAGTTCTTATCACTCCGCATTTTTTTTATGCTGATGCTGCTTTCTATCCTTTACAGGCATCTGAAATAGCCAAAATAAATACAGCGCTCAAGTACTGTGTGCGGTACACCTTTCTTCTTAGGAGACAATCTAATGTCTCTGAGTTGTTGCGGCTTTTCATGCCTGGCTTCCTTGTTTATACCCTATATGAAATCCATAGGGTATACTATGTTTGTTATTCTGTTTGTAACACCTCGAAATAATGATGGTAGAGCAAAATGTATTGGACACCCATGCATAATATTAAAAGTTATTTTGATTTTTGCATCTCCGTCCGTGTGCTCGTCCGTCCGTGCGCACGATAATTCGAGAACGCGCATACTTAGAGAGCTGAAATTTTGTACACGAACTTAAAAAAAAAAAAAAAAAAAAAAAGTTCGAAAATGAGACAAATCCGGCAACTCCTTCGTCATTTGCTATACAAAACTTTCGTTTTCCACTATTTATTTGGACACTGCCTGAGAACGTATCGATATAGAAAACTGAAATGTGGTACATGGTGTTTTCATTGTACTAGCAAATAAAATTTTAAAAATGGACTAAATCGGGCAAATCCTTCAGTCCAAGACATTTTTTTATTATACTAAAAACTTCTTCAGAATACGAAATCCTATAAAATTGGTTATAATCATTTTTTCTGTCCGACAAACCGTTCTAGAAATATATGCAAAAAACCACTTCAAAAATCAAACTTGCACAGAAGGAAGATAGGTTTTGCAACCCCTTCTTAAATAAATTTAAATTGACCAGTCCTATCCAGGAATTGACAGGATTGACAAGCAAAAATTTCGACTTGTAATAAAACTTTACTTTAGAAATATATTTGCAATATTAGCTCTAGGTTATAAAATAGTGTAAATTGGACAAGCCCTTCATGAAATTTTAACATAAAAATGATTTGCATACGGCCGCCATACACACTTAATTATAACCCAATCTTGAAAATATCTTATGAAAATTTATAATTCATAATGTTAGCTATATGGCGCGTTCACAGGTTGCGGATAGTGGAACGACCTATAAATATATACGGTAATACCCATATATAGGTTAGCTGCGAATATTCAAATAAGCAGCCGCGGACAATACATCTAAAAATATTTAAATAAATTTTAGCTATTGTTACACAGAAGATGTCAACGATGTCATCTCTAGGGTATAATCTCTCATGGAGCACTCTCGATGCTTCCAGACTGGACTCTCGAACGAAAAACGCATACCCGATTTGGATCAAATGGTTTATTTGATCAGGGAACCTCCCTAAGGAACTCCCTGCCTGAATCTATCACGAATACACCCTTCATTAAGCAGTTCAAGATGCTTGTGGTGATGATACAAAAAAAAAAAAAGGGGGGGAGGGAATTGAACCTTTTATATATAGTTAAAAATTAAATTTTTTCCAAAAAGTTTTACTTTCTGATAAATTGCATTTTAGTGACATATTGCGCTGTGCAATCACTCTAGGGCAGGGGTCGACGACCTTTCTGGAGTTATGAGCTATTTTTTCCCCGATGTGATAAATAATTTTTTTAAAGAGCCAAATATAAATATATACATCGGTAATATGTATTACAAAAATTAATATAACCGTTATCTGCTGTGAAACATGTATTTATTGTGAAATCAAAACATTCTATTTTGCATACTAACAGAACATATAAGTCAACGTATTTAAGAAAATTGAAAAACTTTTTTTATAACTTAATTTCAGTAGGTTTACATATAGCTTTGCTTAAAATACATATTAAATGTAAAAAATAATATAGACGCAAATATGTAATATTAGTAAGATTTTTGGGATTGTGTACCAACACAAAGTTTTCCCAAATTTGATGATTATTCAGGAGTTTGTAATTCATGACACTTTCGAGGCTTTCGTCATTAAGCGAAGTTCTTAATTTATTTTTAATAATCGTCATATTTGAAAATAATTGTTCACAGTAGTAAGTAGATCCGAAAATTGTCAAGATGCCAAATGCATGTTTTCACTTGATCATAAAAATGAGGAAAGACAGTTCCATGTTCAAATATAATGTCTTCTTCCTTCCTACATTTTGAAAGATCCGTCCGTTGGTGTCTGACAGCCAATTTTCATTTCACTCTAGTTAAATTTTCTAGTTCTGACAGTAAATTTGTGAACCTTTCTGCCCATATATCTTTGTTTTTCAAATCTAACAACTGTAACTCAAATTGAGCTCTATCAATAGTTGAGAATGGTGTAAAATTCAACTTGGACATCTTCGCCACTAGTGGCTTAGAGTAGGGTTTCTTGCATTTTTACAATGGCGGTGACTAAAAATTCACTGTTAATATTACAACCTGAATACGACGATACGATTAAGAAGATGGAACTGGACTCTATTATTGAATCCGTTTGAGTCGAAGCAAAGAGCTTAAAAATCGGCCTTGAATACAAATTTTTTTAGAAGTTACCTAAGATTCTCGCGAATTCGTTTTAGTCCCCTTTGATTTCAGTTACTTTTTCGCACAAAATTGTTAAAATAATTCGATTGGATTCTTTTATCGGATCATTTGAATCAGTTTGAACGAGAAAATTAATAGAAGAAAGGTAAATGAAATTAATATGTTTCAAATTAAGGAATTTTATTAAGAAATTTCAACTTAAAAGGCACTTTTTTAAGGTATTTTCGATTCGAACAAATTGGAAGTGGTAGTAAAGAAATTTTCGCTGAAATTCCCCGCATTGCATGATGGGTTTTTTCAGAAAATTTGTAAGGCTCACTACTAAAAGGTGCTGATTTCCAAAGCTCACAAATGTTCTTCCAGTGTCCTGGTAACGTTTCTGTTTCTATTCACTTTGGTTTTGAGTGTGGAGAGTAAGGTTAGCTAAACTGGGTTTACAAGAATGCGATCTGCCGCGCATTTTGATGTGTGAGCAGGATTATTATATTTGTTTGGCAATTGCAATATTACAGTTCATTTTTCAATATTAACTATTAAAATACTCAAGAGCCACAAGTATGATTCTAGTGAGCCGCAGGTTGCCGACCCTTGCTCTAGGGTAATTACTTTAAGTTAATATACCTACGATACTCTTTCTCGTTTTTCTTATTTTTGTTATTTTATTCTATTCTATTCTATTTTAGTTTATCTCTCATTGTATCTTGCACCGCATCAACATTACTTTAAGTCCTACAATTTTACTACATCGTTATTACCACTATTGCCTGGCCTTATTACCACTATTACCTGGATAGTTTTCTGCTGCAATGAATCTGTTCATTACATTTTTGTTATTTTTCTAAGATTTGTACCCACTCGATATAATATTACTATCTGTTACATACTCTATGTACCTAACGTTGTAACGTAGGGTAAGCTGAGGTTCTTGAATAAATGCTTTTCTATTCTATTCTAAGCTAAGGAAAACGCTTAACAATTGTTAGCTGGATTAATTTATAACATTTTGCCGATAATTGCAGTTAATTAATCTTTTCACAGTTAAAGCCAATTAATACCTATATCAAGTAAAATAAAAACAAAATTCGTAACCGTTTTTAAGCAGCTCCTATAGAAAATTCTTATAGGATCAATAAGCAACAATTTTCCCGCCAAAACAAAATCAGGATGACATAAAAATATATGCCCTTTGCCAGTTATATATACATACACATAATTAAAATTTGTTGCAATTTCACTACGAATAATGTTTTGTAATATATTATGCAGGAGATATATAACATACATATATACATCCATCAGAGTCGGCAATTTACAGTATAATTTTACTTAATTTCCCCTTTTAAAGTTGTCATTGAGTTAGGTAATCTCCTAGTACACACATTATTTTAATACTTCGCAATTTTGAGTTGGGGATTGGGGGCCTTTTTTTGCACAATTTTTTTTCTTTTTGTTTTTTATATGAATTTAGATGCATGTTGAACACAAAGGTCAGAGTCCAGGTGTTCAGTTTATATTAAAATTTTGTCCACAAAAGGTAAAAAGTGGGTGCATTTGATTAAGCAGCAAAAAATGAAGAAAACAATTTCTTTTTAGCGCGCGTTTAACCAAAATTTTCGTTTCTACTTTGCAAAAAAGAAAAGATTTAGTTGTTATATTCGATAATGAGGAAGGTTACATTGAAATTAAACAAGTTCTCATTACGAATATATAGTAAAGTACTAAAAAAAACTTAAAGATTTTTTTCTCTCACACTTACCTCGAAAATTTTCAATAGGATTTTTACGTACATCCGTCGGACTCCGATTGATTTGTTAATTGCTGCTAAGAATATCACAAACGCAATAAACATAAAAACTGGAGTTAGTAGAGCTCCAATTATGGTTTGTGAGGCTTCTGTGGCCCCCATTTCCTTCCGTCAAATATTAGAAATCATGCACAACACTATAAAACTTAATTACAAAACACTTTTCACTCAAAGAAAAAAAAATAACTTTTTGTAAATTGAAGTGCATGTGCTCAGATTCACTGAATAGAGTTTTTCACAATGCCAATAACACAATTGATTCAGTATTCAAGTCAGCTGAAGGAAAAAAAAAGTCAGACGAGTCACACACGGGTTAACTTAAAAATTAATATAATTTTACGAAATAACTATTTATTATTGCTTAAGTGAATATACATTATTTTTCTTAAATAAAACTTTACTTTTGTGCCTTTTTTTTACCAAAAATTATTGAATAAAGGCATAAAAACCTGTGCCATGTACCTAAAGAAACACATCACATCAGACCACCACCACAAGTGCTTATGACATTTCTCATAAACTGACAAACGACTGTAAAGTCTTCGACAATCGAATCGATTGGCAAAATCCGAAAACATTGAATGTGTATAAAAGAGAAAGGATTTTTCTTTATATTGTATGACTATTTCTTTCTCTTTTTCACTTAGTAAGAAGTGCGCTTCGCTGACTCAACAACTCGCTCGCTTGTAAATTTGCATCTGTATTGTATTGTATTCGTGTGCATGCGATGCAAAGATCGAACGAGCTTCAAAATCGATTTAGTAAATATCTTATTAACATCGATTATTTATTAATTTGACATTTATTTTCATGGAGTCCTGTACTTTGAGTAGCGCCGCAGGCATTCAACAGATTTTCATTGACCATTGAAATTGTGAAGCTCTTTCATACCGGGATGAAATGTAGTTAAATTTAGTCGTACGGTTGTACTTACACCTTTAATCGGTTGGCGGTTTTATTTTTTTTATGTTCGAGTGAGTTTAGTGAGGAAGTTTTTTAGTATCGCTTGTTTCCAATAAGCAAAAAAGTGATGCATTTCTATTATTTCATAGAAAGAATACGTCAATTCTGTACGTAGTGTGTTCCAGCCAGTATAGTGTAACGACAGTTTTAGAGCAACTGGAGATATTCTATCGCTAGTGCGTGCAAGTGTCAGGTAATTTAAAAAAATACAAATTATTCCAAATGAAAACTTTTGTTTAAATCTACGTTTTTATTAACACCTTTATTTTGCATATTTTAATTTCATATTTTTTTCTAACGCTCGTAGTTGTGCTATAAATGAAATTTAGTTTTTAAACTTAATTTTCAAAGCGAATCTGATTTTGTTTTGCTTTTCTTTTTTACTTATACCGATTTCCATTGATCAAGTTTTCTAGCAGAAGTGTTACACTTTTCTTGCGGTGTTACACTGAAATTGTTCCATTGACCTGCACTACTAGAAAAAGTGTACGTCAAATGAGTCTGGTGCTACACCGGAAAAATCGGCGGTGTTACACCGAAAAACCCACACATCTACATGAGAAATGTCACAACTGAATGTCATTGAGGATTACATATCAATCTTCAACTATTACTCCACCAAATTCATCCGCAATCACGCCAAAATCTTTTAAGTAACAATTTTCATAATTTTTACGTTATTCGTGGTTTTTTTTCCAGAAAATTTCAATCTGACAAATTACACGGATATGAGGTACTATTCCATCCTCATCGCATCAAAAGTTGTTCCATTGAACTCGTTTTTTACTGATTGACGTGCACTTTACTTAAAATATCAATGAAAATCGACATTAGAACGGCAGCGTAATTTTTTGCGTCATTACTGCCATCTATTTACAAGGTTCTACAGTATTTTTTTTCGTTATGAATTAGAATGGCACTGGATAGAGTATAATAACTAAAATTTCTCATAGGTGGCAGTAACAAAATGTTTCCATAAGAGGCGTGATATTTTTACCAAAAACATCGGGAATTGTTCGCATTTTTATTTAAAAAATTTCTTGTTACAGTTACTTAATTATGCGTTTAAAATAACTTATAATTGTAGATTTAAAATTAGAGCAGAGTTTTAAATTGATAAAATTTCTTCTTCCTGCAATCGATGTCACGAAAATTGGCAATTCATACCACCCAGGAAACAGGAGCACTTTTGGGCATTGACCACAACTCATTTGTAAAAGATTGTGCACGAACACCTCCTGGGGGTGTCAGAAACCTTTGCTGTCGGTGGAGCAAAAAGTACTTCGTGTAAATTTGTATAAGAAAACGTTAGACAAATTTGAAGTAGGATGCTCAAACGTGATTTATATAATGATATCATCATCAGGAGAGAAAACATAATTGATACAGTGGGTGTATACAAAGGTCATACTAAAATGATACAAAGCGCTGAGTGCAGGATACTGGCGTAGCGTGGATTTCTCCCACCCGGTGCGAGCTCTAAACTTGCCCCCCCACCCCATTTTCGTAATTAAGCAAAAAAATATGTGATGCTCTGTAACTATTTCAAATGGATTTAAAATGAAATGTCTTTCTTAAATTAAAATTTCATTCTGCGTGTTTTTTGCAACGTAAACTACATATTTAAAGGCAGAAACACATCCAGGCCTGGAGGCTTCCTCGAGGCGTTGTCACAATTTCCAAACACGGGTTTTTAAATGAGGTAATACAAAACCAAGCCTAGTCGCAAGGCGCGCTTTGTGAATGTTGGACATTTTTTCTCTCTCAGGCCTACTTCTGTCAACAGATTTATTTGTTTTTAATTTTGTTCTGTCACATTTGATATTTGGAAAATAAGAATCACATGAAATTTATAATCAACATTTTTGAAAACCGATATAAATTATTTCTACCCAGAATGTAAAGGAATTGTCGCAAATAATATCAAAATTACAATGACAGTACCGAACCCGGTGGTGTCATTTTGTTTTCAGTTCTCTAAGGTAAGCCTTGAGGTGTGCTGCGAGGAAACCTGAGAGAGGGCAGGCCTGTCTGAGTGTTGCTTGGATGTGTTTCTGCCTTAATACATTCGTCAAGTTAATTGCCAAAATAGCTAGATTTTATAATCTCAACGTGGACATTGTAGATCTTAAAAAGGCTTTTAATCAGTTTTAATTTAGGGAAGCTATGTACTCTCTCACAACTGTCATTTCTTATGGTAGCTGTGAGGAATATTGTAGGCATTATAAATATATTAGATAACCCTCCTTCAAGCTTGGACACAAAAATAAACTTCAATAAACCTAGTATGCCGGAATCAATAAGTTCTTTCATATATAGTCTGTTGTAGGTACGAAAGCCCGTAGACGCATGCATTCAAGCTTAAACTTTTAAACTCTTCTCTGTCAATATCCTGAGAAACTGGATCGAGGTTGCATTCCTCATCATCGACGCCCAATATTATTGCAGGCTCATTTATTGAAGACATATTTTTCATCCACTTTCTGGAGCTGGTGGAACCTTTTTCGAATTTCAGCAGTTACTCTATGTAATGAAGAAAACATTTTTTCGTTTTAAATCGTTGATTTTATATTGGAGCGAGTCATTGCAGGCTTACCCTTTGGTTACGTCATTAAGTCGAGGTATCGTAGAGATTTTTTATTCGAGCGAGGCGTTACTGGTTTTTCTTTTACTTGCCCAGTCTTTGAGAGTTATTAGATTGTCTATGACCATGGCTTGATGCTGCAGATAGGATTAGCCAGCTCGGTCTATGCCGCTCCCATATCTGTGCCGCCTTGGGCCTTGGCCTCCTCTGCACCCTACGCTACGCCAATAGTAAAAAAAAACTGTTTCCCACAAGCCCTGCGAAACTTATCCGATACAGTCAAATTTTGCATCTTATGATTTCTTCCTACTTTTGAAAATAATAAGAAAAATGCGATGTTTGTTGTTTGGCGGTTTTCTGTATTAGTGAAAGTTTTAGTGTGACGTTAGAAACTTTACAAATGTTCATTCAGCTTATTGTTACTTGTTGATAGAGAGGGGGAGAATTATAAGAGTGGGGGAAAAAAAAAAAAGATTTTCACACCTCTAATCCGAAATTTTCTGGTAAAGTGAACAATCGGTACAGGTTTACAGGGTTGAAGCCCTTAAATCCATTAAAAGAAATTGTTTTCATCAAAATAATAAAAATTTAAAGTGCTGCGAACTGAAGACCAAGACTCATCTCGCCATAAAAGTTTTCATGCCCAGAAAATTCCTATAATCTTCTCGGTTTGAACTTTATATTTCTTTTACACCACGCTACTCACCTAAAATGCGTAAAAATAAATTACATTGTGGATAAGATTCAGTGCAAAGTACGGGGTCGTCCACTGTTATATGTGTAGAAACTTCAATCGAAGATCATGAGAATTCCTAACGAGCCGACATGTTTTATAGACTTTAAAGATGAAACATGAAATAAATTATCTTTCAGCTGGAAATGAAGTTTGGAACACTTCTATAGAAATTGTGTAATCTATACGTTTGAATTGAATTAAGTCTATATAAGAAAAAGGTTTACTGCACAGTACCTATTACGCTCTGTTGTACCATAAATTAAGGTATAAAATAATGAGAATCCTTTTATGATATGCCTTAAGAACTAAGTGGAGAGAGAAACATTTTATAGAAGTTGTAATTCATCAGTTCAAAGTGTTTTTCATGCTCCTTCCAATGCCCTTTCTATTTCAGAATTAATGTGGTTAGATTTGGTAGGACAAAAATCGATTTTCATAACACAGAAGGAAGAGAATTTGATTAGCCCTAGAGAAACATTCAAATAAATTGCCATCTTATGACAAATATACTCAGAATTCAAAGGTATAGAATTTGTTGGACGATTATTTTTGGGTATAGTTGAATAATCTTTTTTTTTTACTATTGGACTTTCCCCTAATGAAGGCTGTGAGGTTGGATTTGAGTTTATATGTTTTTTTAAAGATAGCCACAAAATAACTTATTGTGTAACGAATTTTCTTATAGAAATCACTCTTTTTTGAGGATAAAAAAAAAACGATTTTGTTTGTGCGCCCATTGACTTCTGTTTTTTTAATCTATTTCGAAAACGAGCGGGTCTTTCTTTAAAATTACTTTTACACTTATTTTTAGCTCATAGTCCAGTGGCGAAAAGTTTTAGAAATACCCCTTACACAGAAAATTTGTTCTAAAATTTTATTGAAAAGCATTAAATTTATGCCGCTTTTGCGGTGAAAATGTTGGAGAGGGGGGGGGGGAAGTTCCGATCTTTCTGTGAACATCTACAGCATCAGACGAAGATTTCATGGTAATATAATCCACAGTTCAACAACGGAACTCGAACATGTATGTATAAACTTTGTCATAAGATTTCCACAGGTGTGGAAATCCTCAAGTAGATTATACAAGGTGTCCCGAAAATAAGTTGAAAATTTTGATTTTCAATAACTTTGAGTGAGAATGATTATTTTCCTTCAATATATTGTTTATTGAAGCTTAGGAATTAAATCGGTTGGCGGTGATACTGCATAATCGCAAGACTAGTAATATTACAATGGTACCTAACATCGCTCTAGGGAAGGATCCAGTTCGATGATCCAAACTTTTAATAATCGTAATCTAATCTCCATACGTGTAAATTATTTTTGCTGGGTGCTGTGCACATATTTTTTGAGGTTGACGTTTGGATTCACAGATGGCGCTACTAATAAAAAAAAAAAATCTCACCAAGTTTTGCTGCCCTCCAAAATTTGCTTCCCTAGGCCCGGGCATACTCGGCCTATAGGGAAATCGGCCCCTGAATATAGCTAAGGAACTACGTCATCTTTTTTTGTCAAGTTCATGTATAAAATCCAAAAATATGATATTTGTCGTCCTATCCTAGATTTCAGTAGCAATAAGTTTGCCATTATAATGCACGCACGTGTAATCCACACTGTCATGTACGTATGCAACTCAGCTTCCAACGAACTTGTATGTTAAAAAATCATAGCAGTTCAGTTGATAGTAATTTGACATTATATAGTTTTTAAGATTACTAAACAAAATATTCGAGAGAAGTGCTTTTTAAATGAATAAATTTATATCGGAGAAATGAGTATTTCTGGGATCATTTCCATTACATCATTTTATCAGTTTATTTGATTAATGAGTAATTTTGTAAAATCTTGTCATAGGTCTAATAAGGCCTACTGAAGTAAACCGTGGACCTTATTACCCTACCTAATTCTTATGACAGACATGGGGTATCGATATCTAGATATTTGGAATATCCCGTTTATATACCATGTGTGTCATCAAATACTTCTTATATACCCAGAAAAACTAGTGGGTATAGTCGGTATAGACTCGATATGTAGATATCAATATCCTCAAAAATTACTGGGTATACCCTGATCATGGGCATCTCTTACTTTGCGCAGCGCCATCTTGTTGTTGATAATAATATGATAATGTATCTAATTAAGCAAAAATGCGAAATATGCAAATATGAAACTCCGCAGAGTTAATAAATTATTCCATTACAATTTTGTTATTTTTGAACAAACCGTCGACCACACTTTTCTTCGTTTTACACAAATTTGTAAATTGAGACACCACATCCGCCGATACATTTTACACCTCAACCAGGATCTTATTGAAAAATAACGCATTTTATTCTTTTTTCGTTCAAATCCTTGAATTTGTCGTATATTTACAATTAGTTGTTGCCGTTTAGCCTGCGTTAAAGCTCATATATTTGTCACTTCCATTTTCAAATTTGTTACGCTTAAAGATTTGTGAACTGAATTGAAATGTCAAGTACGGTTTGTCACATCAATTTCTTTTATGTCTGTCAGGGGTGTTTTGATATCTAGATATTTGGAATACCTAGATATCGATACCCCATGTCTGTCATAAGCATAACCTAAATTCTCAATGCAACTAATGTTCCTATATAGGATTATAATTGTGACATTATTTTTGTTCTAAAGAATGAAGACTTCTTGAATTTAGTCTGTTGTACGTTAAGAAATTTATAACTAAGCTGTTAGGGTTACACCTGGGGATAAAAACGCTAATTTTTATTTTTATTCGGAATTATTAAAAATAACCGAATTTTGTTGATTTTCTTAGTTTTAGCAAGTTTAAAGGGAAGATTTTGAAAAAGTTAATTTTTGCTTCGGGCCTTATTCTACTGTGGTAGTTTATTAAAGCCCTTGGAAAAGGTTTTATAAAACTGAATTATTTTTTCAAATACTCACTTCAGTTATAGTTTTTCTATTTTTTTAATTGTGCAAATAAATAAACTTTACGGAAAACTTGTTTTTGCAGTTCTATATCCCCAAATACTTGATTTATTGCATTTTAAAATTAGATGGGCCTTATTTGCCGCAGACATCTTATTTATGAAGTAGAACGCCGTCCCGCTATATAGAATATCGAGTGTCAAAAGTATAGCAAGCAGACAGGATATAAAAAGGAAGTGTTAGAAGAAAATTATAGAATTTTTCGAAGCGGAATAAATTGTGACACGGCGTTGTACGAAGCGGCTTTAACCTACTCTGTAGTGACATTAGTACTAGTCTCACGTGCGGCTTTAACCTGCTTGACATTAGTACTAGTCTCACGTTTATGCAGTATCACTGCGATGAAACTTCAAAGCAATCCTCCCTGGTTTGAAAGAAGAAAAAATTATTAAATATTTTTTAACAATTTTTTATTCAGTAGTAACAAAAAATTACGGAAAGTTACTGTTTGAATAAAAATTTAAGGAGTTAGGTTGTTGATCAAAACATTGACCATGGACAGACCATTTAGCCTTGCATCTTCCATCGTTGACCGATTCCACGTCTTGACAAGTCGTAGCATACTATATACATGTTCAATACCAGGGTTGCTAGACTGCAACAAATGGATGCTCGTACCAACTTTACAAATATCTCGTACGTCATGAAAAATTTTCGTACAATAAGTTTATCGCGAAATTAATAATAAGAAATGGCGGCAAAATTAAAACTAGGGATTGCATTAGTAACAGTTTATTTTATTTTTATAGCCTAGATGAAATCTTATGGCTAAACTAAGTTTCCGTTTGTAACACCTAGAAATAATGCTAGTAGAGAAAGATGGGTTGGACACCCACGTATAATAACGGGCTTTCCAATAAGAGGTGTTATTCTGATATTCAAAGAAAAAAACCATTTTTTGAGATAAATGATCGGATCTTTATTTCATTATAAAGAGGAAGGTATGCCGTTAATAATAGAAAATAACATCAGCCAAATGACCACCACGACCACGTCTACAGGACCATATCCTTTTCATGAAATTTTCCATAACCAAATCGCAAACTGGCTGCCCTATGTCCTCGATAGCCTCACGAATTCCATCTTTGAGGTCTTGAATCGACGCTGGGCTGTTGGCGTAGACCTTCTCTTTCACGTGGCCCCAAGGGAAAAAGTCGGAAGGTGTTAGGTGACAAGATCTCGGTGGCCAATTGTGATCACCTCTTCGAGAAATAACACGGTCCGGAAACTTTTCCCGTAAAAGATCAATGGTTTCGTTGCTTGTATGGCACGTAGCGCCGTCTTGTTGAAAGTAAACGTTGTCCAGATCAATACCCTCCAATTCCGGCCATAAAAAATCATTAATCATCCGTCGATAGCGCAATCCATTCACCGTAACTGTTGCTCCAGCCTCATTTTCGAAAAAGTAAGGTCCAATGACCCCGCGGGACCATAAAGCGCACCAAACATTCACACGTTGAGGATAGAGAGGCTTTTCAATAATAACTCTTGGGTTTTCCCGAGCCCCAGATGCGACAATTTTGCTTGTTGACGAAGCCATCGAGGTGGAAATGGGCCTCATCACTCAAGATGAGTTTTCGATGGAATTCCGGATCATTTTCATGCATTTCAAGGACCCAATCAGCAAAGACTCAACGTTGTTGATGATCGGCCGGCTTGAGTTCTTGTGTTAACTGTACGTTATAAGCTTTAAGACCCAAATCTTTATGCAAAATACGGTGTAATGACGTTTGTGGAATGCCGAATTCCAAAGAACGACGAGGAATGGACAAACTTCTTCAACACTTTCGGCTACAGCAGAAATATTCTCGGCTGTTCTTGAGCGACGTGCACGGGTTTTATTCTTCACATCACTAACTTGTCCCGACAGCTCGAATTTTTCTACCAATTTCTGTATTGCGGTCCGACAAGGTGCTTCACGACGACCCAAAAATGTTCGAGTTTTACGAACCGTCTCTGCCACATTTTCACCATTTTTATAGTGAATTTTAATAATTTCAATGCGTTGTTGAATCGTGTATCGTTTCATTTTTATTAATGGCGTAGTTTCTACTTGTCAAATGTCAAAAAATGACAGCTCTAAAAGTGACATCTACGGAAATAGCGGGCTAATTAAAATAACACCTCTTATTGGAAAACCCTTTATATGAAAGTACTCAAGCTCAGGTACAGTGTGTCGCTAAGGGTGCTGCTGACGCTGGTCGCGTTGCTTAAAGTTGAAAATATTTCAACTTGAGACGCGCAGCACCTTGACAGCCGCAGTTAAGACAATTTATTTTTGCAGAACATTTAAACTGTGAGTGAAAATTATAAGTTTTAAGTAATGCCACAGTATTTAATAACTAGTTTATTTATTTATTTACTGTTTAATGATTTTATTTAATAATGGAACGAAAATTCAACACATGTTAGAGCGTCATCATTCGAACAGCATAAGCATCAACATCATTCGCGACCGCTTCTCGCGACAGCGTCACATTGTAATTCAGACTTAACTTGTTATTAAGTTAACTTTGGTCTTTGACTTGGCTATGCACTATTGTAGTGCGATTGAGATAACGAGTTAAAAAAAAATTGAGAGAACGTAGGATTACCCGAATTATATAATCTTAAATGTCCCCAAAATCCCTTCAAGCTATTCATAATAATATAGATCCAGTCACACTACCTTAATTTTTTAAGAAAAAGATAAATTTCAATTTGGCCAAGGAGCTGAAAGGAGATGTAAAATTCCTCTCAAATGAAAAACGAATGTAAGCAGGAGCACGGTGCTGTTCAAATAGCAGTAATAGCACAGAAATTACATACACTAAAAAACATGAAGATGAATCATTTGCCATTCTGTTTTGTTGCATGCAATTTGCGCTTTCACATTATTTATCTTTATTCATAAAACTTTCAAAGAGAGTTTGATTTTTTTCTTCTTCTTTTGCACACGGTAGGTAAATTTTAAATGTAAAACAATCGAGAAAACTCTTCTATGGCTTAACTTTTTATTAACAGATTTGACTGTACACAGTAGCCCGTACTCTCCCGTGCACCTACCTCCGGCCGCACACAATGTCAAAGCGACGCCAGAATCGTCATGTATATGGCCGGATTACATTAACAACGCCGACGCGCGGCGTGGTTGTCGTTTTATGTCAAAAATATTTAGAGACAGTACTGCATGTAATAAAAGCATTACATTTACCCACCCGGCGTCGTCGTCGTCGTCGAACCATCTCTAATCCTAATTTTAACGCTCTATTATGAGAAGACATGAAAAAATGAAATAATATTTGAATTTCTGAAAATAAATTTTTTTATATTAAAAAAATCTGACTTGAAGGAAAAGGAAATATCTTTTTTATTATTATTTAAAATTTTATTGCAAATCGGCAGAGATTACAAGCAAATAACTCAACTGTAAAATGTAAGGGAAATTAAAGTATGGCGCTGCCGCTCAGTGTTAATGTAACTTGCCCGGCGTTTGCCGACGACGACCACGCCGGCGTTGTTAATGTAATCCAGCCAAAAAAGTTGACAAAAAGTCACACACTACACTGAAAAAAAAAACGCATCTGTGGCGTTGGAAAAAAGAAAGTAATTTTGAAAAACAATTAATTAAAAAAAAGTCTGCACATGACACTTTTACAAAGGCGGCGGGTTTGCACCCCTTCGCTAACTCCGAGCCGTGCCGGGTTGAAAAAGCATCCTTGGATGTTAATTCCTCCTCCAACGATAGCAATATAGGACTGATTTGCAACGGCCTAGGCTCCGTCGCGTCGCAGCACCTACATGCACCATTGAACTATGCAGACACCCCAGTTGGAACTTATGTTTAAATCATTTAATAAAGGTTACAAAATTTCATATTCACTTTTGTGAATTACAAATGAAACGAAAAATTTAATGAAAACGGCATAAAAATTTTTTTTAAAGTGAGATTTTCAAAAGTTTTGATGTTTTTGTAGCATACGAAGCAAAGATAAAAGTATGAAATATACCGATTTATTGTATATCTAGATTTAAAGTATCGTTATAATTAGTCTGAAAAAACTAACGTAAGTATTATTAATTATAAAATAACTCAAAGCTACATGTAAAATCTAAAATACAATGCTGGCCATATGCTTAAGAAAATATGCAAAAAACGCAGAACCCTTTCTTCTTTTGGATACAGAATGTGATTGGTTCTTTTGAATCGAAGCTTTTCGGCTTGTTAAATCCAATATGAAAAATTGGTGTGTGTAGATGACGTGTTTTTTGATAAAAATAGTAGTTAAATAAAAAAGAAACCGAGTTAAAATTCCGAAATTAAATTTCCACTTTTTTAGCTATAATTTCAAAATAGGAACAGGGTAATAATTTATAGACCATTGGACGATTATCCATCTAATATTAGCTGTGTTCTTTTGTGTCCACAGAACAGGTGCAGAACAAAAGATACACAAAAGAACGCCTCATATATTTTCATAGAAGATTTCTAAATGAAGCGATCAGGACAAACAGTGCGCTTCAATTGAAAGAACAATTTGTTCTCTCCAATATATGGGAGTTCTAGAACAAGGTACACAAAAGAACACAGCTTTTATCATAGAGTGTAACGTCCAGAAGCTCCCCCTCCATTCAACAATTTTTTTGCTTGTGTTAACCATGACCTGACCTATCCATAGCCTTCGGGTGCAAGACAATATACGAGACACCCTGTATAAATCTGTTTTTATGATGCATAGGGAAAACGTGAGAAGTGTGAAAAAGTGTGAATCGCCAGGGACAATAAAGGGTATCAGTTTTTATTCCAGAGGGTATTACCTGAATAGCTTATGAGCTAATAACTGTTTAACGGCTACAGTGAGCAGATAAGTATTTTAAGTCAAATTAAAGAGGAGGGTCCACAATTTACAGTTTTCATAAAAAAAATTATGTAACCATCTTTTTCTAACAAAAAAAAATATTTTCAAAGTAAAAAAGGTAAGAAAATCCGAAATTCTTAGTTTGGCCCACCATAACTCTTGAGGGGAGAGGAGTACGGGGAAAGGTCATGAAGTTCTGCATATAATAAGCTCTGTAAGTGGTCATACACTCTGTACTTTTTGAAGATACATGGTATTTTGTGAAAGATTATCGATTTTTATCAATCATCCTGTAACTCCGAAACGGTTGAGATGCCGCTCTCGCCTTGCCATACAATTTTTTTTTTGACTAGGTGACTACTATCACCTCCTGTCCTATGGACCACCATGGACGAAATATCCTGTATAAATGGTACTATATTTATACATTTTTTTGGAAGAATGTTCACATTTCCGCCGCTGTAACTCGTTACACATCAGACTTACTAAAAAAGTGTGTTTGCAAAAAATGGTGGGAATTTAGTCTTCTTCAAATTTATATTTTTACATTTTTGTCGTAAGATCAACCGTTGAGGATTTATTTTGAAAAAAACAATTTTTGGTACCTACCTTTAATCTAAAATGGCGGACCCCAACAAGGGTCTAAACTTGTATTTTTCATCGGGGCCCGGAGCTGAATAACATATGTAAAAATCTCAACCACCCCACCTTTTGTAGGGCAAAAGCGCTATTTAGTCCCTATTGACTGGACTAATTGGTGGTGGGTGTTATGAGCAATATTTTATTTCGATTTATGGTAATTTGCAGATTTGAGGGGCCTCGGCGGTAAATTTCCTTGTCGCAATATTGATGGACGCCTAACTCTGTGTGGGAGGGTCGTGCATCATTGGGGTGTCTTCTGACGGATTTAGGGTCTAGAGTACAAAAATATAGGTGATTTTTTTTTATATTGTCTCATGCAGGATTATTGACGTTACTTATTGCATTGATTTTCCAATTTTCTTTTTTTCTCTTCTCTTGATTGATCGTATTTTTATATCTAATCTTATAATTTAACATGTAGGTAAATAAATTGAAAAAAAAAAAATTAAATTTCTTGGGGAGGTGTTTTTGGGGATTTATGGTCGTACCACCCTCCATAGGGAGCTGTCCAAAATACGTCTTGTTTGGTATCAAATTAAAGAGGGAGGAGAAGGTAATCGAGTGGTATAGTTTGTTTTGGATCATTTTTGATTTCATTCAACATACCAAGCTATAAAGTTCATATTTAAAATTTTTATAGCTTCTCACCTGTACTCGACGACGACCAAATTGATAATATTCGCGTGATTTGAAATTTTTAGCAAGTAGGTACCCTGAGCCAATGGCTACTTTGGGCAATGTTTGGTTACAGGGATACCCCCCTTATATTTTGGCTACGAGAGAGAATTTTTGATTACGTAACCACATTATTTTCAATATTTTTCATTTATTTTAAATCTCTTAATGTAGCTAAGTAAATGTAGGACATATCATATTATTTATGCTTACTAAGCTCGTCGATAGTGATTTGATTTCTGGGCTCATTTATATAAGCGAAATTATATGTTTGGGGCAATGTCGACTTTAATTTATTTAAATTTATTAGCACTGACCCATAGTTGCTATAATTTTTCAGGTGGCTACTCAAAACTACTTTCGGGCTACGCTAAACAGCTAGTCTAGAAAGACTTTGATTGGCAACACTGCTTGATACACCAAAATCCACATTTTTTTTTGTAAGTATTGCATGGGCAGGGCATGGGTTTATAAATATAGCCAGAATATGCGATGAATTGACAATTTAATTTGGAAATACCTAAGTATGCTTAGGTACTTTTACAAAACACAACAAAAACAGACAATAGGTACTGTCAGTTGAGAAATATTCTCTTACTTCTCCAGAACTAAAACACTTGAGAGGGTTTGGTAATTTTCAATACAAATTCTCCAAGTTACAGAATTCTAAGAGGAGAGATAAGTGTGAAAAGAACTGTCATCTCCTTAGCTCCACAACTCCCCGTGTTAGTGAATCCGGTCCATGGTACACATTGCAGCTGATAGCCTGTGACGCAATTCTGTGACTAATGTACTATATATACATTTTTATAAGAAAGACAGAGAGAGGAGAGAGACTATTGTGTTCTCTGTACCGTACTTTCCTATACCTTTCACGATATTTCGTCATCTATTGGCGGAACGTGGTTCGTAATGGGAATACCTTGTATTCTTCTATATACCTTGCATGGTACCATCTTTCAACAGGTCGGAATCTCCTCCCATGATTATTAGGAATCCCCTTCCACGCTTCCCACAACTTTTTTTCAATTTTTTTTTCAAATTCAAGAATTCATATAGCTATTATTAAAACAAACGCGGTCTGGATAAATCATATTCATAAAATTTAATTATATAGAGTCACTCCGCAGCGACCCGGATTCATTCAATATGAACGAGGCGACGACGACAGCAAAATTTAGGGTAAATAAAAATATAAATTTCTCCTTTCCTGGGAAATTGTGTGCGCATATCAACAAATGTTCAGTTCAGTTCACTTCACATAGGCAGAACACATTAAGCATAAATATTTCATTATGCTTAACGTCCTAAGGACTTTTGCTCTTCACAAGCCTAAACGGATATACATGTACATAAATACATACATACATACCTACCTACTTACCTAGAGGATTGTTACCCATGTGTATGGCTCTACAATGAGCAAATCGAGAAAATTTGTCAAATTTAACCGCCATACCACATAATTCATATAATCTCTGACTCAACACCGCACCGGATAAAAGGGTCTTCCTCTTCCCGTATCCAATGTAACGACTATATGTCCAATTTTTCGGGTTGGGTACCGTAATGGGTCCTTTTAGTTGAATTTCATAATGAAAAGCATCCTTAAAATATTTAAGTTAAAATTCACGGAACGTATTGCTGATTTTCAGCGTATTGTGCGCTTTGTCAATTTGAAACGGAATTTAACCGGAAGTCTTTTTTGGAAAACCAACAACGGTTGGATATTTAGGCTTTTGTTGGTATTGGTAATAAAATACTTTTAGATAATTATTTATGTGTGTGTGTGTGTGTGTGTGTGCCTGTGTGTCTTTTATAATCTGAAATCGACAAATTGAGTTAAAGTCCCTTAAATGTCTTGTCACATAAATGTACTTTAAATATCTCCAACATGAAGGTCAGATGCTCAGATGGCATGGCACGTCTTTGGATGTGCTACATATATATGATCAATAATGTAAGAGGATGGGACTTTCATACATAAATCGTATCGCGTGTAGAAAGCCTGACAGACTTTATCGTGACAAACTGAGATGTCAAACTTTTCTTTTCGTTTCCTTGTCAAAAGTTTTTCCAAAAAGCGAAATCGAGGAACTCCAAGGAATTCCTTTCTTCCTTCCTCCTCCATTCCCCCCCTCATCATTCTATTTCTAGTTAAAGTGAATATTATCAACTCAAGGATTACACTCTTCATGAGGAGAGCTCAACGAAGATAAATCAAGAATGTCAGGATCCCCTCAAACCTCCATATATATCCCGGGAGGGCTTTATTGTATTTAACTAAGGGAAGGTGACACGGTTCCGTGTAAACATCTAAAGCTAACGACGACGATGGATAATGCAATGGAGCATCAGTTATACCTAAGTGGTGCTGGTGAAATGTTAATGACAGATGATATTTACGTAATCGACATTCACCTCCGTTGATATATTGTAGGTACATATTTCAAAATGATATATGTGGATGGATGTGTGATTGCTCTCAGCAGAGTTAATCTAAACAATTGAGGCATTTCAAAGGAAAATACTTTTACAAAAATTCCTACACAAGAAAACATATCTACAGAAATTATGAAAAGTGAAAATTATATAAAAGAATTCTGCTTTTTATGAACCTGTTCTCAAAAAATTTTATGGAAATTCTATGTTTGGACAACATAATGATCCAAAAAGTTAATGGATGCAAAATTTTTTATTGTTATTTTTTTTCATTGTTTCTTACTTGAACTTTGCATGTCCATCCATCTATCCGTCTGTTAGCCCGCTTTTCTTCAAGATTGCTTAAGAAAAGAATGTGTTGAACTGATTTTATAAAAAATCAAGGTCAAGCTGGGTAAAATCAGGCAATTCCTTCGTAGTATTGCCATAAAAAAAATTTCAGATATGCAGATTTTTCACGTCGAATATTGGGAAAATGTTCAATCCCAGATGTTTTTAATGTGTAGGTGGGTTAAGAATTCTTTGAAATGTAAAAACCTTATAGAGCGGGGGTTATATTTATAGCATATCGTCATAAGCTCTTATATTAAAGCTTCTATTCTAGTTTTGAACTGTTGTCAGCCCAGTATCAAGAATAGTACCTATTTTATATATCCTCTTAAAAATAATAAATTCTGAAGAAAAAAGGTCCCGTAAATTCCTAGGAAAAAGGTATATTTTACTTAGCATAAATAATTATAGCTTCTCATATTGAAGCCGAAGTGTGAAATGTTTTGTTTTGTTGTTGCCGTACTACGAAACCAAGGTAATATGGTTTCTATATATGTTTGTATGTACCACAGCTTCTCTGCTCTGTTTCCGGGTTGTTATCGGAATGGAAAATAATTCATAGAAATTCCAGAGAAAAATTTTAAAGTAAATAAAAAAAAAAAGAATTCTTGTCCTAATCTAACTCTTTTGGATTTGGACACTTATCTTGGATTATCTAATAGTGCATAATAAAAGTTGTAAAGAAAAATTTTCAGGTAATTTTCCTACATAGAAAAAAAAAAAAGCTAGAATTGGTTTCGGATGAATTCTTATCGTAGATGAATGCCCGTATGTAATTTCGTATGATCAACCACTCTGTGCAAGTTTGATTGTTAAAGTGGTTTTTTGCATGAATTTCTAGAACGGTTTGTCGGACAGTAAATATGATTATAACCAATTTCATAGCATTTTATATTCTAAAGAAGTTTTTAGTACAATAAAAATGTCTAGGATTGACCGTTTTCAGAGTTGGTATACATACGCAGAAAACCTAGTTTTTGTATGGCAACACCAAGAAGGGGATGCCTGATTTATATCATTTGAAAACGTTGTGTACAAAATTTCAGCTCTCTACTTGGACGCGTTCTTCAGACCAGGCGCGTATCTAGACCTGCAGCCTAGGGGGGGGGGGGTCACAAACAAAATGTTCGAGGGGAGGAAAAAGTCGCTTTTATATATCATAAAAAATGCCAATTTTTGATTTGATTTGGAAAACCTATAGATAATATTATCCACATCAATGTTAATCTCAGGGTGGACATTAAGGACTCATAACCAGATACGCCTTCTCGTACAGAGATTGTTGAAACAGATGCTGACGCAAGAGAATCATTCTGTCACGGGTGAAGTAATTGACTGAGAGTGAGCTTGCAGCTTGAGTCACATGTAAACGAATGAGAGTAGGAGCGCAAAATATGTTACTGACTATTTCTTATGATGGGAACTTAAATGATCTTGCGTTCTTCTGAAAAACATTTTCAATGTTCTTATCAGTCTTCCGCTTTAAGGCATTTTCACATCAAAAACAAGAGCCGAAAAATGCAAACAAAAAACTCCATTTATTCCACTTTACAACAAGAGTTTTGCTCCAGTAGTTGATAAAACTCAGGGAAATAGGATAAACGTAAGAATTTTACTGAGAAAATAGTTATATTTATTTAAGATTTTCAAGAAAAACAGATTTATGTTTTATCGGACGAAAAACTTTTTCGGTCGAAAAATTCGGCTGATAAAACATAAAGTCGTGTTTTTCTTAAAAATCTAAGATAAATATTTTCAGTTTCAGGTTCAGGTTTTAATTTAATTGATATTGAAAGAAAATTAAAAATAGATACAATCATGTCAAGGCAACAGTATAGGTATTCAAAAGTACCCACAGTTTTATGCCTGTAAATGACAATAGGCCTAGTGTTTAAAAAATACTCGTTTTCTAATGAAAATAAAATTATAAAATTTAGAAATAATAAAACAGAACTATTATTACGATATATCTTTCAAATCCATATTTCATTAAGTATTTAAAAACAATAAAAAACATTTATTTGGAGTAAATTCTAAAATTATCATATAAAATTTTGCAGGACACCAATAAAAAAATTGCATTACCTAAACTAAGAGCTGAACATCCGCAAAATTTAGATATGATTAATATTAGAGCATTTAAAAAAACCGAATTGTTTAGGGGCTATTTCTCTTCCGGAGGGGGTCAAAAATCCAAAATTAATAAAAATTATGTTTTTCATTTTTAAATTTTATTGAAAAGTCCCATTTAATACCATTAATTTGAAATATCGTACAATAGAGTCGAGTAACTCGATCCCAAGTAATCAGCAAATTAAAAAATACATCCACAGTGAAAACATTCAAATTTGAGTCACCTGAGGTCAGCAGGCAAAAAAAAACAAAATATAAAATACGGGTCCCAATATTTTTATATTTAATACTTAACTAATTCTGAAAGTTTCATCGAAATAGGAGTGGGTCGGGTCTGAAAATTGATAATTTTAATCATTTTGGTATGGAATTGCTGATTTGCCGACCTATTACACCTCTATGTCTTAAGTGTACCAGTCACAGAATTATTAGTTCTTAACCTCTTCAGGTCATACCGAAATTAGACGATATGTTTTTTTTTTAAATAGCGTGTTTCCAGTTACTAAGGGAACGAATTAGTGGAGGTCCGTTAAGACGGCCCTTTATGAGGTCATACACTCAATTGAAAAGGGCTTTCACTTTAAGCAATCTACGCTGGTTGTTTTCATCAATGTAGAAGAAGTTTTTAATCTGTTCTTAATATGTTCTTCTACATAAGTTCACTGAAACACTAACAAAACATGGCGTGCACCAGTATCAGACAGAGCGAACAAACAGTGGGGATTTAAACCGCGGATAATCCTTTGGATGTACAGTAGCGTCAATCGACCCATGTTAGCCTATGGCTCTGTGGTATGGTGGAAAGCAATGGAGTATGCCAATCATCGTAAGATATTGGAAAAGATTCAAAGATTGTGCCTACTTAGTGTAAGCGTCTACCAGTACTTGGGCTCTTGAGGTTATCCTCATTATACATCCCGTGCAGATACACATTAAAAGTGGGACCCTATCGCAGCTCTGAGGCTGCATCTGAATCAAGACTGGATCCATTCCGGAATCAAGGTTCCGCACGAGTCCATCCTTCATTTTGTGCGGTCCATCGCACCTGATATCGACAGGGAGAGCGACCACCTCCTTGAAACCATGCTGATTAGCAAGTTTAAAACGAGTGTTCCATTTAAAGATGAATGGGCATCACACTTTGTGCTTTATTAATTATGTAATTTATTAATAGACATCATAATTTATACGGACGACTTTAAATTTGAAGACAACACCGGCGTCTTCTGAGAGGAGCCTCATTTGGTACTTGTCATACACCTGGAAAGCCATGTTACGGTTTTCCAGGCGGAGGTCAAGGCCATTCTTGAAGCGGGAAGGAATCTCTTTAGCTCAAATACTGGGAATAAGGAGATTGCCATCTGCTCCTATAGTCAATCAGCTGTCAAGGTCTTGTCAAGGCCCTTCACAACCACCAACTTAGTACTGGAGTGTAAGACTACCATGAATTCCTTCTCTCAGTGTAACAGGATACTCCTTTTTTGGGAACCTGGTCATAGTGATTTTGGTGAAAACGAAAAAGCGGACGAGCTTCCGCGTCTTGGCGCGGCCTCGTAGGCGCCATCCTCCCACAATTGGGATTGCACCGAGATACCTTGTCTCTACAATTGTGACTTGGGCCGATTGCCAACACAGTTGTCTTTCGTTAGACGACCCTTCGGGTAGAGCAACAAAGGAACTGCGGGGAAAACCTAACCCAAATTTCACAAAAAAGCTACTAGGACTGAGCAAGCTTACCCTGAGAATTCCGGTGTCTATTCTTACTGGGCACTGTTTTCTCAGGGGTCACCTACATAGGTTAGGACTTGTTGATAGTCCTTTATGTAGAGGATGCGGAAAGGAATCCGAAATGGTGACTCATATTCTTTGTCACTGTCCAACTCTCTCCGGAAAACGTTATAGATTCCTTGGTTCACACCTCCTGGATGAGGAGAGTTGGGAGCCAATTTTATGGTTCATAAGAGCGTCTGGTTCGGCCCTATGATCATTACTCGTGGGTCTGGACAGTGAAAAATGGGCCTTTTCGTGGCCTACTCTTTAGATGCCCCCCCCCCCCCCGTCGGGGGGGATTCAACCTCTCTTCAAACCATCCGTCCATCCACCAAAGAGGAGATTTCACAGTTTTCAGTTTTTATAAAAAAAAGTTATGTTAGTCAGATTTAATAATAAAAAAAGGAGGTAAAAGTAATAAAAAGATAAAAAGAACCCCTAATCCGTTGATATTAGACCGCTTTAACTCTGGAGAGGAGAACAGTACCGGGCTGGTTGAGCAGTTCTTAGAAAGGACATAAAGGACATGAGGTTCTTGGTACAATGACGTACTTTTAAAGATACAGGGTGTTTTGTGAAAAACTCGCAAATTTTTGTAACAACTCTGTACCTCCGAAACAGTTGAGATGCCCCCCCCCCCCCACCACCCTGCCGCTATATAAATTTTTGTTTGGCTAGGTGGGAGCATTACCTTCTGCCTTATTATGGGCTTCCGTGACGAAAACACCCGTACACTGTGGATGCAGTAGAGAATTTGACCATACAATTATCAATTGGGGTTTTAATGAATAGCAGTGATCCCTTGCGACTTATAATCATAACGATAGAAGTGGAAAAAAAAATTTTAAAAACTTACATCGCCCCAAATTTGTTATTTTTTTGTAAATTTAAAGACTTCTAATATTTCATCAATGAGAATTAGGTTGAATTAGGTTTCAATTACGTTCATGGAGTGCATATTTAGAAAGTTACAGGGTAGTTCCTGATTTTTTTTTTTTAAATTGAGGTTATTTGTAAAATTATGAGTCTCAACATACATTGTCTACTACAATTATTTTAAGTATTACATTATATTACATGAGAAGCCTTGCTCTTAGCGAAGTTATGAGAAAAATTTTCTGTCAGAATGAGTAACAGTTTCTTAATTTTTAATTTTAATAGGCTTTAAAAAAAAAAACAAAAGGGAAAGGGTTTCATTGTGAAATATTATTACCAATTAGGAAAATCATCTCTTATTTTAATTATTCTGGTCTTTCGGGAATAGTTAAAATGAAATTCATCCCAAAAAGTTTGTGTGTCCTTTTAAATCCAAGTCGAATACAAACAAAGCCCAAGGCAAGCGCGACACAAACGATAAAAGTTCTGTGTAGTCCGCGATTTGTAAATGCTGGCAAATAGGGAAAATTAACAATCTTTCTCTTTTTTTTTTTTTTTACTACCCTATCCCTTTTGTCATATTTTTTTTCTTCTTATCCCAGCCTCTGAATCTCTATGGATATAAATGTGCTTCCCGCGGGAAATTCGAAAGAAATTTATAACTCTGACTTTTAACCACGCGTACGTTAAAAAAAAAATAAATAAAATTTCTTCCCTTCCACCAACATCACCCATTAGGCCCAAGAAGTAACGAACATTTTCCCAATGGACCACTTCCTTTCCAATTAAAGCTCCTAAGCATTTTAAGTAAATGAACTCAGAAGAAGAAGAAGAAGAGATAGCAAAAAAAAGAAAAAAAGAAAAAAAAGAAAAAAAAAAAGAAATAAAATCTCCGCCATTAGGACCTTTTGGACGTTACCTGTGATAATGAGTTCTTCTTGATTTCTTTTGACGCCACACCCCAGTCGTAAAGGTGAAGTTGGCTCCTCCCGGGGGCAACAATTTTTATTTGAAATTAAATGCGAATTGAATTCCATTTTTAGGCTTCCTTAGAAGTGATGAACTTATTTCAAATTATAACAAAGAGGATAGATGGCCCTAGCCTATTCAAATTATTTTAAATGGGAATTTTCTGAAAGTGTTCTTTGAGGTGTGGGAGGACTAAATGATTCCCGGTCTCGTTGCGGTTCCATAGAATTAGGATATAATAATATGTATGTGGCGGCACCATGCGAGAACACTGTGTTGTTCGATTCACTGTTGGTACAGCCGGACGGACGGGCGTCCATTTAATTTCCTTGCCGCAAGGATAACGAATATGAATTGAATTTTTTTCTCAAGGTTACAATAATTTCTATATTTTACTGGGAATATTTGTTTTTTTTTTGGGTAAAATTATATAAAGCAGAAAACTTCCTAATAAAAACTGATGTCTGTTCTGTTCTGGGTATAACTCAGTCTGTAGTATGACATCTGTTCTATAGCTATCTCTGCATAAAAAACAAAAAAAAAAAACAAGAAAAAAAAGGTGGTTGCAAGAATTAATGTTCAAAAAGTATAATTCCTACTTTCATGAATTTCTTTACGAGATTTTGATATTTCAAGAGGGTTTCGCTTTTCCTTTTTTTTTTGTTCCTTTCAAATTTCCTAGCAACCCAGAGGACGCGTTTTTTTGTTGTTGTTATTATCATCGGTCGTAAACCTAATCAAAAGTTTATGGATAGGCTCGACCCTAGAGATTACTTACCTATTCAAAGTCTAATAAAAATTTTTATTTTCGTGAACAGGAATTTTAATAAATCCTGGACATTTATGAATTACTAGATTCTTGGTGAAAATATGATGAAGGGTGCTTGTTACGTGGGTCGTATAGGTTCCTTTGAAATTATTGTAGTCGCCTTTATCAGTCGATAAGCTTAGTAGGAAATATATAACGCAAATTGGGATGAAAGATGAATTATATATAGAGGATACGACGACCTAGATGAATTATCTCTAATATCAAATTATGATTAATATTCTGGGATTTTACGTGGAAAAATGAATTAATTATTTATCTCGTAATTTTTTTAATATTGGATTTGGATAGTAGGTAAATTTAGAGTCTAGAATTGGGGGAGAAATAAAAAAGGAATCCATTTCAGTCAGAGAGTTATAGATCTGCCAATTGTAATTGAATCGAATGTAAATGCTGAGCTGGGGGGCTATATTCTCGTACATTTGATCGTTTTTAAATGACATTGAGTAAAAAGTAAACTACATATTTGTATGTAGATTACCTGCCATAAGGACAATTGAGTTTCTTAGGATAAAAAAAAAATTAGTTTCAATGAAGATATATTTAAGGAGTGAAAAAATATCGGGGAAGTAAAAATCACTTAATTAACTTTTGTACAATGGCCTTTTACTCAAAATTGACAAATATACCAAAATATTTTTCAGAATTATTAAAGGTAGACATTGGATTTTCCATTGAGTTCCGCCTACAATCCTCTAAAATATTTACATGGAGAAGAATGCATTTAAAAGTATCTTCGAATTTATATTAAATGAATTTTCGAATTTCGAATTTTTTCGAACATACATACATATATGTATATCACTTCATTCAAATTGGTTAATACTGCCAAATATAGTTAATTCCAAAGAAAACTAAAGCAGTTTCCATGAAATTACGTATGAAGTAGGGTAAGGGAATGAACAAAGACCAGTTCAAGGGTTATGAATCTCAGAGTTGGTTGCTTTTCCAGTACAATCAGATTGATGAAGTATGAAAAATTTCCAACAGTTGCCCTCGTACTTATATCGAAACCAGATTACCGCATGGATATTTTCAATGTTGCGCCTTTACTAGGTCGTCGTATAATCAATCTCAAAAAATAAGACCAGTCCTTTTTCCCATAGAGAAAAATTTAAAAAAATAAGAATTAACTCTCGTTGCTATCGCACTTGTCTCTGAATATTTGAATTCGAAAATTCGCTCACATTATTACGCACTTTACGTTCTATACGTACGCCCGTATTGGAGTAGGGTAGCTTCTCATTGCATACGTACCGTTTTATAGTATTAGTTTTCCATTTTCCCATAACTATGACTAGATTTCGGAAGTTTTCGTTTTCGAAACAAGAAAATTCAATTAAAAATATTAAAATCAAAGATAAATCGAATGATATTCGGGAGAAAACGCGAAAAGTTGAACTGTTAAATAAAGGTGGTTTTTGTCGAATTCGAAGTTCTACTAGTACATTGTATCATTTTGATTAGTATCTCAAAGCTCCCTTGATGAATAGATCTTCATACTTGTGACATCTGTATTGTTGGGGCTTTTCTTCGGCCCTCAGCTCGATGATGTCGTAGTTTCCTCCCTCGTTGGTTGTTGTTCTGTCGCAACTTTTCGTTTCGTTGGCTTCTATTTTATGTGGATGTTGCACTACCACAGCTATAGCTATATGCGGGGGACAGTAGACCGCATCCCAAGCATGGAGGCCATAGAAGCTTATTGTGCTGCCCTGCTAGAAGCTATTCACCAAAATCTTCCTGTCCTCTTAATGAAGTGCATCAGGT
Organism: Dioctria rufipes; assembly: GCA_963924295.1. Taxonomy (NCBI): domain Eukaryota; kingdom Metazoa; phylum Arthropoda; class Insecta; order Diptera; family Asilidae; genus Dioctria; species Dioctria rufipes. The sequence continues at coordinate 29,805,784 of OZ002740.1, forward strand.
CTTGGAGGGGAAGTTTTTTCAGCTCATCCACAGATAGAACGGTAGACCCTAGAGTATGCAGTCTACTCCGAGCGAAGGCTGGACACGCACGCAAAAAATATTCGGTTGTCTCAGGCTCTCCGTCCAGGCAGGACAGACACTCAGGGCTGTCTACAACTCCCATCATTGTTAGATGAGCCTGAAGTGAGTTGTGGTCGGTCTATATTGTTTCCTTCCGAGCCCCATGAGAAAATCCGAGATATTCCCATTGGGCCCATAAAGAAACAGTTTTGTACACCTAAAAGTACTCAGGTTGGCTCATCTCTGCTGATGCTTCCTATGAACATCCGCTTTAATTATAGCCGCGATATTCGAGGTGGCAACGCCAACAGCAGGTTCCGGTCCGAGAAACGCAGAATCAGAGCCATCCATAGCTAAAAGGTCAGCCATTTTATTCCCCATAATCACTATGTGACCAGGAACCCACAGAAGGGACACCTTGTTATGGATACACAATTTATCCATAGACGACTTGCAATTCTCCAGTAACTTACATGTTATCCGAGGGCCACTCAGAGCCATCACGGCTGCCTGACTATCAGAATATATAGCAATGTCCTTCCCCTTGATTTACATATCAAGGGCTAACTTCGCTGTCATTGATATGGCGAAGACTTCAGGCTGGAAGACAGTGGTGTGTCTTACAAGTGAGTACTCCATCCCAATATCAGGCTCAGAAAAGTAGACACCTACCCAAGCTCCCTCATTAGTGAGTTAGCCGGGGAAGTCTCGATAAGGCACTTGCCTCAGTCTACGATTCCCTTACAGGAAAATTCACAGAGAAGCGACGTCCAAAACGAAGCTGAGGTACCATCGCATCACGTGGCATACTGGCCAGAGGGTTTTCCAAGTCTGGCCCATACGCCAGAGAGCAATGAGAAGAGCCAGTCCAGCCGTCCTCCCAATATCCTCATGAGCGCAATGTGCACACAGCCCGTTTGGCATCTGCCTGAATGATAAGATCCAGGAGTGGCAGATTAAGCAGGACCTCAAGAGCAACATTAGCCGTAGATCGTATGGAGCCCGTAATTCCCAAGCAGGCAAGCTTTTGCAAGTCCGCCAGCTTCCGGATCGCAGTCCCCAGTCCTCACAAAGCGTCCTCGGCCACTATACACAGGAATCATATGTAAGCATGGGTCTAACGATGGAGGTGTACATCTAGTGCACAACCATCGGTCTCATGCCCCATGTGTAGCCAAAGGTTCTCCTGCATTGAGCGAAGACCCGTGTAGCTGTATTAAGTTTTTTCTCTCTGTGCAATCCCCATGTCAATTTTAGATTTATTTCATGGCTTGTTTATTCCGGGTATTACGTCAAAGCGTGATTTAAATTTATATTCTTATACGGGTAATGTCAAAACAAAATTTTCGCGTTAATTATGGAGATAAATGATTTATTTCTTGATGGTCCCAGTGCGAATATTTTGGATTTTCTCATGGGGCTCGGAAGGAATCAGTGTAGAACTGTAGTTGGTATCATCACCGGCTCACTTCACGCCCATCTAACAAGGATGGGAATTGTTGACAGCCCTAAGTGTCTGTCCTGCTTGCAGGGAAAGTCTGAGACAACCGAACACTTTTATGTGCGTGTCAGGCCTTCGCCCGGAGCAGGCTAGATACTCTAGGGTCTGCCCTTCTATCCGTAGATGAGCTGAAAAGCCTTCCTCACCAAGACCTGATGCACTTCATTAAGAGGACAGGAAGGTTTTATTGAATGAGCTTCTAGCAGGACAGCACAATGGGCCGCTATCGCCTCCGTGCTTAGGATGGGGTCTCCTGTCCCCGGCTTAAAAAAAAAAGTCTAAAAAGGAGGACATCTACAATCTTCTCGCCTTGTCTTACTGCAGCAGTTTTTCACATAAAAGAAGCTTGTATTTTGCTCAAACGCTATAATTTCTATAAATTTGTTCTAGATGCTATTTTTTTTACAACCATTAGAAAGAAAACATATTTGACTACATTTTATTTTAACTTAATTTTTCTGTGGCAGCCATAGTTTAAAGCTTTAGGACCTATTTAAATTGAAACCTTAGTTCGTCCTCCATGATGTGTGATTAAAAATAGTGAAAGTGAGCACTTACTGCATGACTGTAGCCGATCCGTTAAGGCCTTTTAATGTGTTAGTGTCATCTCGCCGACTTCATGGGTTCTCATACTGTTTGGGAGGTTACGCCCTTGGCTAATCATATCTATTGGAATACATAGAAGGTCTCCTTACTCCCAAGAATTAAACTTTGTGAACTGAAATACGGTATGGAAAAAGAAAATACCAAAATATCTGTTTAACTAGTTAGAAATAAACCAAAACCATCTTTCGATATATTATTTAGAAATAAATTTTTAATAAAAGCAAAAAAAAAAAAAACAAAAATCCCATTTCATTCACATTCATATCCTACGCAATCTACAAGGATACATTTTTTCCTATTATTAAACTTCTCATGTCAATTTCTGTTCACTAATATTATCGTCTGTAAGTTATTTGTCCTGCATCTGACGAAGCGAGGGATCCTTGTAGTTAGTTGACATTCACCCGAAATACCAATTCGGTTTGAAGAATGTGATGGATTTAGATAGAGCAGCAAGACCCGGTGACGTTTGTGACGGTTGTCCTGACAAAATCATTCCTCATGTGCAAGGAATGTTAATTTGTTTTTCCAGGAAAGTTTTGGGAAAATATTTTTTGTATGTATACATATATTGTATATAAAAAAGGATCACCAATATTTCTCCCTAACACACACAAATACACACATACCAAAATATAAATTAAGCAAAGAAAAAAAAATATCTAAAAATTCAGTCGGTAAGAAACTGCATTCATTCTCAGAATTATTGCATAATGGGTATATGAATTCCTCACTTGCAATTAATACTTTTCTCTTAAAACAAAAGAAAAAAAAAATCAGAAGAGCAACAACAATAAATTGCAGACATTTTAACATAAATCGATGAGAGGATAACCTGTACGGTGTTTTATATACGCATTTAAAGACATAAATGTGATACGTGAGACCCCAATTTTATGACAGCTCACTTTTAACATTCACATCACGTACGAAAATTTTCTCCTCGCACTTTATACAATAATAAAAAACCTACCAAAAATCTGGTTAAGGGAGTGGGAGGGAGGAGGAGGAAAAAAAGCTGAAGGAGGTTATATAATGTCATGACCGCCTCTAAAAGAATTCCCATATCAAATAACCTCCAGAATAACAACATACCTAACTTGATCCTGTAACGTCCTTTAATTGCTCCATGAAGGAAGTTTTATGGCTAATCTAAAATACATTATTGCGGCGCAGCGGTGTAACTCAAAAAGTTCGCATAAACTACCTACGCGATATTAGAAAAGGATCTAGATTGGATGTCGTTTCGAAGGATCATGGTGACTCGAAATTGATTGATTTGGAGAGTCGGACAAACATACATACATACATCCATTTTTATATACTGCTATCTACTCGTACTAACATATGTATATACCTACGAGGAAAACATTCTTCGAAGATTGTTTTTATTGATAACGGAAAATTATTTGGGAAGTCCTTTCTAGTTGAATCAAGAAGGATTTATCTTGTCGCCCATCATCTTATAGGATATATTCGATGTTTCTAAATGTCGTCAGCAACATTCAGGGATTGTGTGTCTATAACGAGAATACAATTTCTTCTTATGGAAAGGCTCAAGAACTAAGGAGAAAGTTGTGGTTCCTTTTATGTTTCACTTTAATCTTTTATTGCTGTTTGCCCTGCAGCAGATCAAAGGGAAATTACGAAAATGTTATAATTAAGTTATGAGACTTAGTATTGGAGAATTGCTTAAATTACTTCATCATTTTAATTTAGAACGAAATTCGATTAGGTCTTTTGTTTTTGATTGCTGTACAATGTAATTTATATGTATAGCCATCAGCATTCAGTCGGTGAGTTTAAGGCAAATAAATGGTACCTGAATATGAAAATTATTATTATTCCTTTGTTCTTAGAGTTAGTAAGTAAGAAGATAGGACTTCTTCTATCAGACACTAAAAACATTTTGGTCTGGTATCTGAAGAGATGTGGAGAGATGCACAAAGTGTGCGAGTTTTAATTTTGAAATATTGTTTCTGTTTGAGTAGCCGCAATCAGAATTTTAATCCAAAATATCGAGAACAATACTAAAATCCGGCTCGAAGGACCAATGTTTTTGGCTTGATTAGTAACTGAGGGATGGTGAATATAAATTAAATTTTACTTAAAAAAAAAAAAAAAAACTCCTCCAATTAGCCGGGCGCATTGATTATCTTTATTGGACTTGGTATTCAATTACCAATTCAGTAGACGCACTGAATAGAAGTGTTTTATCTTGCTTCTAAACTTTTTTAAATATTTTCGTAAGTTTATTTTTTTGATATTTTTCGTATTGACTATCAGAAAAACATAACTGGTTCTTATCCTCACTATGGTGAAAAAAGTCTTCTGATTGTTACATGACAAAAAGGAATTGTATAAAAAGAAAAGGTAAGAATAACCACAGGAAGAAAAATCCATAGATATAGTGGTGAGTACGAATGGTATAGGCTCAGTTCGAAAAGAAGATGGGAATTACACCGAGAGTTGTGAGGAAAGTGTCAGGGTCTTATAAGGAACTCACTTTCCTGACTCTATCATTCCCGATCGCGGAATAGTAGTTTCAGACCCAATGGAGGTGGACGAGCACAGGGCCTCTAACAGAAGGAAGAGCCTTGCGAGAAGAATCTTCACTTCTAACAAGGTTAGATGAGCATTGGCACATTTAAGCCGTTTAAACCTGCTAGAGAGGGAAGCATCTTTCTCGATTTATCACAGAAAGGTGTTGACGAAATACTCCTTTTACTACAAACATTTTTTCGAGCCAGTTGCGTTCTAGGGTATATTCTCCAGCGTTGGAGAGACGTCAGTCTGGTATTTATACCGAAAGCTGGAAAAAGAGCTAGTTCCCTAGCTAAATCGTTCCAACCCGTCAGCCCCTCCTAATTTTTATTTTAGTTCATGGACAAAAATCTTAGGCCTACACATTCGAAGGGAAATTTTGATTAAATCATCACTTCATTCTAAGCAGTTCTCTTATCAAACTGGCAAGTCTACTGAGGCTGCCATCCATATATTAGTCAAAGACCCCGAAAAAGCTTTCCAAGTAACAGACGTGGTCTTATGTGCATTTGCGGATATAGAAGGACCCTTTCCATATTACCTCTTTAGATGCATCTAAATCAGCTGCCGAGATTAAAGGCTTTGAGTCCTCCACGGTTAACTGGATAGACTCCATGCTTAGAACCAGGAGGATAACCACAACTTTAGGTAACTGCTCAGTCACGATCACCGCAGCTAAAGGCTGCCCACAAGGAGGAGCTCACTCTCCACTCTTATGGTCGATCTTGATTGATGATTTTCTGGAAAAGGTGACCAGTTCGGGTTTCAATGTACAAGGCTATGCGATGATCTAGTAGTCACAGTACGGGGAAAGCATGATCAAGTCATATCCGACCTCAAACAAAAAGCCCTTTCCAAAGTCCGCGCGTGGTGTTTAAACGAAGGCTTTAGCATAAACTACAACAAAACGATTATCGTTACTTTCACAGGAAGATCGAAGCTTTCATTAACGGCTTCTCTTCTTGATAACACGGAATTGATATTTTCAGAGGAAGTCAAATATTTGGGGGTCAATCTAGATAAGAAACTTACCTGCAATTCGCATCTGTTCAGAGTGACGGAAAGAGTGATAGGATCTCTATACATTTGTTGTCGCTTATTGGTAGAATATGTGGTCAGAAGCCAAATGAAGTACACGGTTGTTAGACCCATGGTCACCTATGCGGCCATCGCATGGTGGCCAAAACCTAATCAAAAGACGGCTGAGGCTCTGCCCACCGGCTTGGCGGTCTAAGAATACCTGGTGCCATGAGAACCTGTCCTACAGCAGTCATGGAAGCCTTATTTAAACCTTCCACCACTAAATTTGCAGGTGAAAAAGAAAGCGATCTCCACTGCTATTAGGGTGCAAAAGGAGAAATAGTTAAAGCCAGATGATCTGGTTTCACATTTAAGTATTTTAAAACAGATATACTTCGAGCAAATGACGACAATATCTGATATAATCACAACCAAGGTGGACTTTGTAAGACCATTCCAAATGGTTCTGGGAGGCTGACAACAATGGCGTTCCACTAAACCGTCCATCCAACAAGGATCGATGGTGTGGTAGACAGACGGCTCAAAACGAACAGTGGAGTTGGACTGGGCGTATAGGACCTCAAATGCCATATATCAAAGACTCTGGGCTCTACCCCTACCATATTCCAAGCCGAAGTATTGGCCATAGAAGAGTGCACCAATACCTGTATTGAAAGAGCCATAAATAGCTCAAGCTGCCCTCAAAACCTTAAAGTCCTACACTGTCAAGTCAGGGAATGTCTACAAACCCTCCAAAACTTATCAAGGAGAAACAAAGTTATCCTCATAGGTACATGGATATGAGGCCCATAAAGGCAATGAAATTGCTGACGGGCTAGCCAAGAGAGGAGCGGAAACTCCCTTTGTCGGACCAGAGCCATTTTGTGACACTTCAACGTATTAACTCAGAGCTGCCTTACATAACTAGGAGAATAAACAAAAATCCTTGTATGGGGAAAGGCTATAAGGACTTCGTCAGACAAAAAAGTTTACCGACACCCCTGGCGAAAAAACAAAAGGACTCCTACTCCTTAGAAGAACAGATCTGAAAATGATTACTGAGCCATTGCCTTTGAGGTATCACCTAAACAAGATAAGATTGGCTGTCATGAAACCTCGGAGCACCTGCTCTGCAACTGCGAAGCATTGGCCAGGCAGAGATTACTCCAATTCGAACATGCTTTTGCTCCATAAAACTAAGTGTGGAACCTAAACCCAGAATGGTTTTAGACTTTATTAACAGTCTGAACCTTGAAAGTGAGTAAATTTAACGGCGACTCACAACAGATATTTCAGGTCACACTGATTGCGAGGCTAACGCCTACACACCGCTTCACAAATCTAATATAATCTAGTAGTGAGTATAAAAGAGACACAACAACGTTGGAGGTGTAAGTGTCGAACAATAAATGGTTGGAAGGGTTAGATAGTGCATGACCAGTAAAAAGTACATGAGCTCATTCTAAGTAGTGATTTCGTGAACTGTAGTTATCCACCTAAAAGAATTAAGGAAGAAGTGTAGTGAAGAAAGTTTTTGGTGACTACTGTAATTAGGTTTTGTAGATAAATTTGAGTGCTTTTTTTTAAAAGTAAAATATGCTTAGCGACATCTCACGCTGGCGAGGCGCTAAGCAGTTGTTGGAAAAAGTCTCACGTCGATGCGCTTAACACGGTGAGATGCTTAGGACTTATTGAGGGATAATGCGCGGAGGTGTTAAGCGGTCCATACACGGCGAAGATGTTGTCTAACTTGGTGTGCCACACATGAAAGCTTTTTCTTTACGCACTGTCAAACATGCTGTACAACATTAGGTTAGGAACATATATCAGGAGCTGCTAGAACTATTAATTGTTATCTTTTCTTCATCAGAGTTCACTCAAGAATAACGAATGCGTGACTACACGGTACAATATGTTGTCAAACACGTAGCCCCGCCACTAAAAATCAAACTTTTTGATTTTTGTCCAACCACTTGACATACTGCGTGTCACACCGCAAACAGGTCCACACATGGTCAAATCTGCGTGATAACATCGTAACTAAAAGCAAGATCTGCGGCATTTTATAAATTTCCTTTTGGGAACTGTTTTATATTTTTCTCCATTAACACACATAAGGTAAAAATACTTTTCTTCTAAGTAGTATGCTTTCAGATCAAATAATTTTGGCAACACTCATAATAGTTATGAATAAAACAAATTCACTGAAAATTACTCCTTTTAAAAGGTCCAATCACGTATTTCTATATTGTGAGTGGTTGGAATGTAGCTAAACTACTAAAACTACTATGGGGAAAATTACAGACTTCTTGGCACGAAGCACCTATATACACCTAGCCATAAAGAAACAGGACAAAGATGCTTTTATTATGATTTCAAGTTCTTTCAAGTTCAAAAGTTTCACAAACCTTTAGAGTCGAGTAGAAAGTTTGAATTGTAAAAGTTGACAGTAGTAGCACGAAGGAACATGAAAGACGTGAGTAGCTTTTTCAACAGTATATATGTATATGAAATTTTCAGGGACTTTCTTAAATATTTATAGGGAAGATATTACAATTACGGTGGATGTTAAATACAATTTTTTGTTTTCTTTTTTTTTTGAAGTTTCATTTGAAATTATACAAAATTTCAGTAGCATCTAAGAAGAACAGGGTGAGATTATATTATGTGTGTAGCTGTAAAATATGAAATAATAAAATTTGAATAAAATTCTGCTTTGAGAAGGGGTTTTATATTTGTATATTAATATTATCCCATTATCAGCTAGCACACCATTACTTGTAATGGTCGTAGCGTGTTGCATGCAGCAGCATGCTACTTGTATGATGGCGACAGGCGTAGCGTAGCACTGTTCACAGAACCACACAGCGAATGTGCTGCCATGAGTGACAGAACGACACGATTAAGCCCTAGCTGGGATTGAACATAAATTTTTTTAGGCGCGGAAGAAGAAGAAGCGACAGGTGACAGCCATTTTGGGTCTTCTTGTTGCTGTCATCGGTGTGTACTTAAAATTGGTTTTTGGAAAAATGGACACTGAAACATACATACTGACCACAGTGTCATTGGAAGGCTGGGGCACGGCATTGAAGGCAGGTCATCTGCGCCTTCGTCATAGGTAAGGTAAGTGGTGTAAGGGCTACTTCAGGGCTTGATGGTGTGCTGTTTTTTGTACAGGCAAGGATTTTTTTTTTGTATTATGGTTCGTGATCGGTGGCAGGTTTTGTTTACCCCCCGCCCCCCCCGCCCCGCCCCGCCCCCCAAATTTAGGCTGCCATCGTGACCACTATGAATCAAAAAATATTTATACTGCACACATTCCTGAGGAAATAATCATCCAGATCATTTTTATATATGTCTTTAAGTTGCTTCGCTTTTGTTCTTATTTCCTCGTCAGATGATAATATAATTTTTTCCAAAAACCCGAAAAGATCCCAAATTTTGTAATACAAACTAGACGTCTTTAACTGGACATTTATTTAGCGTTTTTTCAATGTTTTTTTTTTTCACTTTAAAATCCGTATTGTATTTTTCAATATCACAAATACAGTAAATATATTTCACTGATTTACATTGCTCTAATAATCACTTTCTCTGTTAATTTCTTTAAACTTATTTAAACACTTTCCCTTTCGACATGATGATGTTGATACCGCAAAATAAAGTGACAAATTTTAGGAATAGTTCGTATTTATATGAAATAGGGCAACATGACCATGCACCTATATAATAAGAACAATAAGCACTCTGAAGAATACAGAATTTTTCCATAATATTCCATAAAATACAAATATTCGTTATTGGCTAACAGAAAAACCTCTACGCCTACGCATGAATTTTTAATGTGCGCGTATTGAACCAAATATATATTGAAATATGTTCTTAATCTTATAAGGTATGTAGGAATGATTCATATTAGACCAAGCATGATTCAGGTATTTGGATTAGTGCATAGATACTTGACCGATATGATAGGTTATTCGCCCATCTACCTGGGATGTGAAAGCGGTGGCTTTATTCCGGCTATACCGACTAAAATTTATAATTAAGCGAAACCATTGCAATGGTTTAGGTATTCTGATATCGGGGTATTAACTATTTCGCTACTTTACTTAGGAAATTATAATGCATTCGACGTCCACAATTTTAGAAACCTATTCCGGTACTCATTTATTCATTTTTTATGATGCCAAGATTGCCGCTCCTCAAGAAGAATTAAGAATCTTACAGTACCTCTGCTTACCTTTGTTTTCTGACTACCTAATGATATACATATCAAGATTCAATAATTTTGTATGGGAAAGACCTGCAGCTGCAGTCCATATTATGGAAGTGGCTGTACTTGTTTTCGCCCTAAAGCATTCAATGGAGCGCAGGGCTGCAACACGAGTTTATTATTCCTAATTATATGTTAAATTTACATTTGGCGGTATTATCAGGTGATCTGTATAATTTTTTATTTTTTTTTAATAATTTTTTACTTTCTGTTTTACTTTTTTACTTTCCATTTTCGGTTTCGCCCCCTTTGACTTTTCGCCCCGGGCGATCGCTCAATCCCGCCCTATGGTTAATCCGCCCCTGTATATATGTACAGTGCCGTTCCTGAGTTGCTGGCCGCTCAGGTGCAAAACAATATTGCCGCCCCTATTAATTAAATTTTTTAATTAGAATTCGCTAATATATGCGAATCACACGATGGAGTGATAATTTTCATGTAAAATTTAACCCTTATAGAATTGAATATAAAATATGAAAACGTAATCAAACTAAATGAAGAAAACTTTTTTAGTTATTTACGACACCATGCTATATTAAGAAGAGAATTTTTGTTTATTTTGGTTTTTTTTTTAAATAAAACTAAAATTTATAATTCAACAAAAACAGTTTAATATTTCATTTCAATAAACATAAAATTAATTACCTATTAGTTTCATAAAAAACAAAGTAAGTGTAACTAACAAACAAAAACAGATTTCACAATTTTACTTTTCTTGCTTTTGTTGAAACAAAATCATCAATTACCTGAGATAAATTGAAAACACTTGTTAACTTTTAAACTATTTATTAAAAAGGCTTTTTATAAGAGTGCGACGCATTTCGCCCTATCGAGGCATCATCAGGCTATCGACTGAATATTCCCGCCGGTTACAAAATTTTTAGAATTTAAAAGTGGACTATTGTTCATAAAATCTAGCTGATCATTAATGATGTTTTCTCCAATATAAAGGGTTTTCCAATAAGAGGTGTTATTTTGATATTCAAAGAAAAATGCCATTTTTTGAGACAAATGATCGGATCTTTATTTTATTATAAAGTGGAAGGTATGCCGGTAATAATGGAAAATAACATCAGCCAAATGACCACCACGACCACGCCTACAAGACCATATCCTTTTCATGAAATTTTCCATAGCCAAATCGCAAAGTGGCTGCCCTATGTCCTCGATAGCCTCACGAATTCCATCTTTGAGGTCTTGAATCGACGCTGGGCTGTTGGCGTAGACCTTCTCTTTCACGTGGCCCCAAAGGAAGAAGTCGCAAGGTCTTAAGTCACAAGATCTCGGTGGCCAATTGTGATCACCTCTTCGAGAGATAACACGGTCCGGAAACTTTTCCCGTAAAAGATCAATGGTTTCGTTGCTTGTATGGCACGTAGCGCCGTCTTGTTGAAAGTAAACGTTGTCCAGATCAATACCATCCAATTCCGGCCATAACAAATCATTAATCATCTGTCGGTAGCGCAATCCATTCACCGTAACTGTTGCTCCAGCCTCATTTTCGAAAAAGTAAGGTCCAATGACCCCGCGGGACCATAAACCGCACCAAACAGTCACACGTTGAGGATGGAGAGGCTTTTCAATAATAACTCTTGGGTTTTCCGAGCACCAGATGCGACACATCACTCAAGATGAGTTTTCGATGGAATTCCGGATCATTTTCATGCATTTCAAGGACCCAATCAGCAAAGACTCGACGTTGTTGATGATCGGCCGGCTTGAGTTCTTGTGTTAACTGAACTTTATAAGCCTTAAGACCCAAATCTTTATGCAAAATACGGTGTAATGACGTTTGTGGAATGCCTAATTCCAAAGAACGACGAGGAATGGACAAACCTGGGTTTTCTTCAACACTTTCGGCTACAGCAGCAATATTCTCGGCTGTTCTTGAGCGACGTGCACGGGTTTATTCTTCACATCACTAACTTGTCCCGACAGCTCGAATTTTTCTAGCAATTTCTGTATTGCGGTCCGACAAAGGTGCTTCACGACGACCCAAAAATGTTCGATCTTTAACGAACCGTCTCTGCCACATTTTCACCATTTTTATAGTGAATTTTAATAATTTTAATGCGTTGTTGAATCGTGTATCGTTCCATTTTTATTAATGGCGTAGTTTCTACTTGTCAAATGTCAAAAAATAACAGCTCCAAAAGTGACATCTACCAAAATAGAGGGCTAATTAAAATAACACCTCTTATTGGAAAACCCTTTATTTTCGTTAAATTTTGCATACCGGCCATACCATACCGAAGAGTTATATTAATTAAGGTGCGTTGGCTGGTCACTAAATATATTTATGAATGTTGTGGAAGTCATACATTTTGTTCTTAGAAATTTACTTGAAATTTTTTCTTTCGAATTTTTATTTTATACATTATTGGTGGCTGAAAAAAAAAACAGTTGGATTGATTCGAGTGCCGCTAAAATTGATTTTACAATTTTTTTTCAGAAATTTTACGGCAAAACTATAAAAATAAAATCCATTCGCTTTCCTCTGCGGTAGTTGGCGTTGCTTTGCTTATACTTTCGTATTAATTTAACTTTACGTTTATTTGTAATTTATAGGACAAGGATAAACTTGCTACCTATATTAGAGTTAGCAATGGAGGTAGAAATAGTAGCGAAAATATAAAGGCACTTTCACATTAAAAACAACAACCGAAAAAATTCAAACAAAAAAACTCAATTTATTCCACTTTACAACAAGAGTTTTGCTCCAGTAGTTGATAAAATCCAGGGAAATAGGATAAACTAAGAATTTTACTGAGAAAATATTTATTTAATATAAAAAAATGACAGCTCCAAAAGTGACATCTATCGAAATAGCGGGCTAATTAAAATAACACCTGTTATTGGAAAACCCTTTATTTGGCTTTTTTTATTTCAAAAATTTCTGCCCTAAGTCAAGATTTCTCCTCCGTCTATATTATGTAAAATTTTGATGCTGTTTGAATTTATGCTATGTTGATTTTCTTTTAAGTGTTTGGATATAGCAGACTGTTGCATCATATTTCGAGCTCCCGCAATATGTTCAGTTAATCTAATCTTTAGAGTTCGCTTCGTTTTACCTACATAAATTCCAGAACAATCATTACATTTAATTTGATACACCCCGCTTTTTTCTAGTGCATCAATTTTTGGTTTTATTTTATGATTTAAGATGCAATTTTGTAATGTGTTTTTACAGAAAAAGGCGGGATTAATATCTTTGGATGTTAAAACTTTTTTGATATCCTTCTCAGTATTTTGGATAAATGGGATTTTTCTCCATACTTTAGCTTGGGATTCTAATCTCTGTCCAGCATATAAAAATTGAATTGCATTCTTATGTATTTTTTTAGATAATAAATTGTAAATATGCAGTTTGTGATACCCATTATGTTGTGCTATTTTCAAAATTGTTTTAAGTTCTTTATTAAATGCGTGCTGCGATAATGGGACCGTAATTAATCTATGTATCATGGAATGGAAAGCTGACATTATGGAATTATAGAGTCTGAGAAGGTATCTTTTGTATATATATCACAGATTAAATTATTATTTTGTTTTTGTAAAGTCAAATCTAAAAAGTTAATTTTATTGTTTCCTAATTCTATCCTAAATTTTATATCGTCATCTAATTTGTTAAGCAATGTATTTTGAAAAATGTCTAATTGTTGTTCTGAACCTGTCCAAATACAAAATATATCATCCACATATCTAAACCAAACTAAAATATGTTTTAATAAATGACTAGACGATGAAAAAAGTTTCTTTTCAACAAGTGCCATCAAGAAATTCAATCAATTACTTGAGATAAGTTTAAATTCTCACAGATATCTTTTTCTATCGATAACAAGGCAAGATTGGTTAGCCTTTCTTGCGACATCGACGACCTTAGGTAATTTTTTATCAATTTTAATGCTACAGTTACAGGAAGTGTTAAAAAAATTCTTAACGCTATACAAAAATTAGGAAATGATGATATTAAGTCGTTTTGTATGATGTAATTCAAAGTCATTACAGGCTTTGCCTAAAACTTAATATTTCGTTAAATAGTTCATATCCATTCAAGTCTTTTTCTATCGCATCCTTAATATTTATTTGTAGAAAAACTTCCAAATCCAAGCAACATTTTTTAAAGTATCTAAATCTATTAAATGGAAGGAATACAAAAAACCATAAGTATTATTACATTGATCTAACAACGTAAATCTTTCCTCTACAGAATTATTCGCTCTATCTATAATGCGAAAATAAAAATTAATTTTAAAGTTTTGTTTAGGATCTTGTACAAACTCGTCGTCACTTGATTCATATAAAAATTGATGAGGTCTTTTTCTTATGCGGGTCTGTGGAAATTCGTTTTCTACATCAATAACACGTGCAAGGTTTGTGGCTTTATACAGGGTAATTCAGATCAAGATACCTTCCGGTATACCACGTGATTTCTTGAGGTAAGACGATCAAAAAATTGTTCCACATACCCCCCTTTAAAAACCTTCCTTTAGGAGTTGTGGCCAGTTGAAGATATTCGTGAACCCTGATGGGAATAAATGAGTACAACTTTTGAACCATACTATAAGATTTTGGTTATTGTTGGCTTATTAAATAGCCAAGAATGGTAGATGTCGAAAAGTGTATTACTCTGTATTTTTTAATTAAGCATCTTTAAATTATTCTCAAATATTTCCAAAACATTGATTTTTTTTACACACAAATTTCATAAATACCGTTATTTATTTCAAAAACTTTTGTGTTTAAAAAAATCAAAATTTTGGAAATATTTGAGAATAATTTCAAGATGCTTAATTCAAAAATACTGAGTAATACACTTTTCGACATGTACCATTCTTGGATATTTAATAAGCAAACAATAACCAAAATCTATAGAGTGGTTCAAAAGTTATACTCATTTATTCCCATCAGGGTTCACGAATATCTTCAACTGGCCACAACTCCTAAAGGAAGGTTTCTCAGAGGGGGTATGTGGAACAATTTTTTGATCGTCTTACCTCAAGAAATCACGTGGTATACCGGAAGGTATCTTGATCTCAATCACCCTGTATATTCATTAAAACTGGCATCGTATCTTTTCGCATTTAAAAATCTTTTTAAATTACCCAACGCTTTACTACATTCATTAATGTAAATGTTAGAATTTTGTAGCATTTTGCTAACTACATCAATTTTTGAAAGTATATCTTGCCAGATAATTAATGAACATAAAAATTGAAATGACTTTAATTTCTCAGATAACGAATTTGCCATATTCCTTGTGCTTATATCTCTGCTTTGGTCATCTCTTAAATTGATTAAACTTTCAGAAATTTCTTTAATATTTTCTTGCAAGGGTTTTATACCTTTAATACGACTTGACCATCTAGTACCACTTAAAGGTTTTAAAGTTAAATTTTTAATTTTAATTTTTAACATATTCCATTTATAAGGAGAGGCAGAAAAAAAATTAAATTAAATAATTCCTGAACAATATCGAAAAATCCAACGGTTTCATTATTAATATTAACAGCATCATAAAGTATTAAATTTAGATTGTGTGCTGTACATGGTACAAATGTTGCTCTGGGATTAATGTTTAAAATTCTTTTTTGAAGTCTTATATGCTCCACCTCTCATGTTGGACCCATTATCATAGCCTTGACCACGAATATTTTGCACATCTAACCTAAATTTAGGCAACAATTCGTCAGTAATGAAGTTAAACAAACCTTCACCAGTTGTATCAACTATTTTCAGAAAAACCAAGAAAATATTCTTCGATTGTTGCTTTATTTTGTGTCAAGTTCACACACCGAACAACAAACGTGATTTGTTTAACGTGGCCTAAATCTGTGGTACAATCATATAATAGAAAAATATTTTGAATTTTTTATAATAGTTGTTATTTTTTTTGTTACAGCTGCTGCTAATAATTCAATGATTTCGTTTTGACAATGGATTCCTAAATAATGAGGCATATGACTTTTTTGTTTGTTTTGAAGTTCGTACATTTTTTACTAGCTCTGTTATTATCGGATCAAATTTAGCTTTCATGAAGTTTCCATTGTTTGGATGGTATAGTTCTGACGATTGTGCCGCGGAATGCCAGATAAAAATTGAATAATAGCTATCATTCTTTCAATAATACGACGCCATCGTTTTGTCTCCATTTCATAGTATGTTTGAAGCTCTTTATCTATTGTACAGTTCTTTTGCATTCGCATTTTTAAGAGGAGTCAGTACCAAGATTTGCAAGTTTCATACATTTTTCAATGCGAATTTCTGGCGAACTATTTGTAGCATAATAATGATTTATATCTTAAATTAAAGGTAGCGAAAAGGTCTAGTAAATAACATTGAGAAAAATAAAAATAAAATGCATTGGAATGGAGATATTAGCTCGGAAACTTGTAAAAAAATGGTAAAAATTGATTTTTTTAAAATCAAATTCCTGTTAGTAGGTACTCTCATTTCTTTAGATTATGACTATTTTAGAAAGATAAGGCCTAAATCTAGCAAATAACTTCGAGTTCTTTCATTTTTAGTGGCGCTCTTTTTAATTGTTTAACTCTAATAGTACATTTTTTATCTCGATATTTCACCGATGAGAAATTGCAATATTTCGTTGAACGTTGTAGAAATATAAAGCAAAATAGTATATTTAACTATTATGTGCAAAATAAAATTTAGGAGAGTTAATTCTCGTTAAAAATTTTCAATTTCTTTGAACTGTAAATTTTCATTTTCGTCTTAAATTGTCGCATGTTGGGTTTCTTTCTTTTACGCTAGATGTCTCTAATGTGACTTGTGGTCTAGCTCTACGCTAATTTTATATGAATTTTCATACTTTCAGGACACAAACCAATGTATAGTAAGTTTTATTGCCTACAGGCTTGCTGGTATCTAAATTGAAATTTTTGCTGAGTACTGACTCCTCTTAATGCACACCACTTTTTTGAACATTCTATATATTGTGCACTATTTTCATGTTGAACAAAATACGTTGTTGCATGTCGCCAATCCGAATATCCACCACTGGTCAGCTTAATAATATTTTTGCTGAATAATTTGCAGCAAAAATAAAATACATTATTCAATTTTGAAGAGTAAACTATCCAGTTTCTGGAAACTGTTTCACCATTTCCTAAGTTTCTAAAAAAGTATTCTTCTGTTTGTCTCATCTGGTGGGAAATGAACATTATTACGAAGTTACACTGCTCCTTTCTTCACTAAAATTTCTACAAAGTTGTGTGCTTACTGATTCAGGTCATGTTTCAGGATCTGCTAGCACTAAAGACGAGCTTACTAATTCAGCTTCATAAGAAAACTCTTCTTCTGACTCTGATGTTGATGAGTCATCTCGAGGACTTTCTCGCTTTTCTGTAGGCCTTGAAGATGAATCTAGCACATCCAGAAATGTACCACGCTCTTCAGTATAAACTTCCGTTGTAGATCTTCCTGATGTACTTGGTACATTCAAAGTGCGGAGTGAACGATAGTCGTAGTCGAGCGTAGTCGTTAACTGTCAAAATTGGGCAGAGTGAAAGCAAAATAGTTTTTGGTAGTGACTCGTAGTCGACAAAAAGTCACTATTTCGGTGCCAGTGATTGCGCTCATTATCAGTCATAGAAAAATGATATTACAAATTACAAATTTTTAATAGAAATTTTTAATAGCAAAATTTTGTCATAGATTTAAAAAAAAAAAACATAAGTTAATTGGAAAAAAACATATTTAAAGTATTCATGTGTTTTCTATAAGAGCAGCAAAATCAAAACATGGTAAAAGCACTAGTACTCGGATAACTAACACATTTCGAGCATTTAATCTCACAAAACATTTAAAATTTACATCTGCTTACATTTATTTTTTAATACTTTATAGCATGCATATTGCTAATTATCATAATATAAAAAAAAAATTATTTTATTATTTAGTTTTTTTTATGATAATACCAAAATTATGATCATTCAAATTTTGTTAGTACTCGGACAGCAAAATTCAGTTTTCGGACAATGCAATTTCAGTACTCGGACAGCGAAATAAAAGGACAAAGAAATGAAAAATTTTAAGAATTTCTTTGAATTTTTTTAAACTTTTATTTATATAACGTCATAAAATATATGAATTAATTAATTCAGCGTATAATAGTAATATTTAGTCAAAAGTTTCGTTTCAGTCTTATTAAATTCATTAGGACAAGATTAAAATGATTTTAACAAAAAGGAAATAAATATCTAATATTTCAAAACTTACGCCCATAAAATAACATTCCTATAAAAACTATCAAAAAGCGAAAAAAAAAACATTTCATTCATAAATTATACCTTAAAACTATAATAAAAAAAAGATAAGTATGAGTATATCTTGAAATATTCATGAGTATTAATACTGATGATTCTATACTATCACTGTACATTGAGGACAAATAAATTCTTGTTGAATCGCCTCATTATAATTAAAGGTTTGGAGTGAGGCACATTTTAAATGATACCAATTTGGGCATATATCACAGCCAATATTTTTCAAATTATCCTCTTCAGCGTCACTAATTAAGTTTTCGTGACAATTGTAACATTTCTCCCTTTTTTTATTTCTGAGACTTCTTTTTATCTTCCCTTTTGCTTCTTTTTTTGCCTTTTTAATTAGTCGACTTTCTTTCCTTTTTTTAATCTCCTCCAATTTCCGTTGTTTTGCTTCGTTCTTTTCTTCTATCATTTTTCTCCAAATATCAGAAGAAATCGCGCTGGGAAAACGACATCCACTCATGGCTTTCCTTTTCTTGGAAAGGAATGTCCCACTAGGACACACTAGATGTTTTTCAAAGCTTGGTCGCGGTAAGCATCTACTCACAGTGGTTACAGAAGACGTTTTAGAAGAAGTACAATCGCTAAATGTAGTACCAAGAGGAGCTAAAGAGGAACTGCTACAAGGATCATTGTTTTTAGGTCCGACACTTTCCAAGTCAGAGATTTGAAGTAGTTGATGAGTTGGGCTGTAAATTCTGGTAGAAGCCTGAAGTAATGTCGATGAACTGGAAGGATCATTGATAGATGGAGTCAGTATATTTGAAGTAGTCTCTGTGGGAAAAGATAGCAATTCTCCCATCGATTGGCAAGTGATGTCTGGCAGCACTTCATAAATGATATCTGAATGAAGATCAGTCACGGATATGTTCTGAGTTTGTTCTTCCGTAGTGGGCACACACGACACAGAAGATGCTTCCCTAATTACATCTAATACTGTTTCAGTATTTACTCCCCTTTCGATCAATTTTTCTGTTAAGAGTTTTATTACTTCTTTGGTGATTTCACATTTTTCTTGAAAACCAGTTACTGTTACAGTATTTTCAGATTCGTTAAGATTATTATTTTCAAGACGATCTCTCACACATTTACTGAAGTCGACGGCATTTGGGTCAAAAGGGAATAGGCCGCATTTTCGAAATCCATTTTTAAAAAATCTTGGCAAATCTTGGTTCCTCAAAATGGCTTTTTCCAACAAGGGGCAAAAAGTTTTTCTTGTTAGCACCTCTCCCACATTTTCTGATTGCCACTCCCTCACAGTTTTTGCCCAGTCTGATTTCAAAGGTTTAAAAACACTGACATCTGCGGGCTGCATAATGTGAGTAGTGTTTGGAGGCAAAGCGTACAATATGATTCCATTTTCATCGCAGAATTTACTTAACTCCATCGTCATATGGGATTTATGTCCATCAACAAATAAAACAACTGGTCTTTTAACATTTTCCTGGTGCAGCCATTTATGAACACATATATGACACATATTCAAAGAAGGTTTCTGACCTCATCCATCCACTTTCAGTGCGTCCTAAAAACCAGTTGGTTGGCATACTATTAATAATGTCCCTGGGTGGTCTTATAAATGGAAAAACAACCATTGGAGGAAGGAGTTTTCCATCTGCCGAAAATACTATTAATACCGTCAACGTGTCCTTTTCATTGGCTGTCTGAATTTGATATACATTCTTAAACCCCTTAGGTGCAATTACTTTACCAGTCTTCGGACATAGGCTGAAACTGCTTTCGTCACTATTTAAAATTCTGGTCGGATCATTCAGTATATCCTCCTGATTAATTAATTTGAGATAATTGGAAAACTCTTCGAACCATTCTTTAATTTGTGCTTCGGTAACTGCAGCTCTACCTTTTGTTATGCTTTGTGCTTTCCTTCTTGTAAGAATCGGATTTCTTCTAAAGAATGCATTTAACCAAGTCCGTCCTGGTCGACTGTTGTTAAATGGAGTTTTTCGGTTACCGTCCTTCATTATTTTCTGTACTGTATTTAATAAATCATCTTCTTTTAGCGGAAATCCACATTTGCATAATTGAACGCACCAATTCGCAATTTGTTTTTCTTCTTCTGCAGAAAGATATGGATCCGGATCCTTTCTAGTCACTTGCTCTGGAACCTTGCCGCTTAATCTATCGTGAAGAGTGGATTTTGGTATACCATACTTGGCTGCTGCTTCACGAATTGAAATATGATATTCTCTTATATCCTCTAAGCTTTTAGATAGTTTTTCCACATCAGTAAGTCCGGTGGAACGCACCTTAGGATTTGCTGACATCATAATTTAAGCCTGTAAATTATTTTTACTTAATAGCAATACCTTTAAAAATAACGATGAGATAATGGCAAATATGTCCGAGTACTAGACATAATTCTTCTAGTATCCGGACATGCTAGGTATTTAGTATTTTATCGCGTCCGAATACTAAAAGGAATACAAAAAAGTAAATTTCCTATTTTTTAATCATATTTAAATAGTTAAATAAGTCGTTTGCAAAGCCAGTGAAACAAAAATAGATTTTCTTCGATTTTTCAGAAGTCGGACATATGTGTCCGGATAATGAAAATGAAATAAAATGTCGTGTTAGTTGCCGGACACTTTATTATTACGTTTAATTTATTGAAATATCGCAAAAACTTCAAAAAGGGAACAAAAAGACAATAATTCTGAATATATAAAGTATATACATTTGATCATCAATTGTATAATATACACATTTTAATTACCTCAATAAAGCACAGTCCTCTTTAACAGAACTTTTCACTACAAGAAGAACTTTCGCATTGACGCAGAGGAGTCAAACAAGTTTGCGCATGACTCACGCGCTACCCCCCATAACTACTTTGTGTTTTCAATATATTACCTGGAAACCCTTCTCGATTCATGTGGGTGTATTTGTTTAACTCGAGAGTGTAAGATATTCTTAATATTTGTAAAGGCAACCGAAAGTGTCCGAGTACATGACTCTGTCCGGATACTAATGCATTTACTACTTACAATTTAACATACATACTCTTTTATTGTGTTAATTAGTTATTACTTTGAACAAATCAAAATAAAAGTTAAAAATTCCCTTGAATATCAATTAGAAATTACTAAAGAAATATCGTACATACACACATTCTTTCAAATTTTTATATGAATACTAAAGTCTGAAGAAGAACAGAATTCATTAATTTTTAATACATTAAAATCATTAAATTTTTATGTATACTTGGATCTTCACAGTGTTTCTGGTAAAACAAATTTGCTTCTACTTAATTCGAGAAAGTTTTTTTTTTCAGTTTAGTACTCAAAATTAAAATCAAAATTTTTTTTAATTTTAATTTTCTTAAATAATAGTTAGTAGGCGGCCGCCCTTCGACTTCGCCGCCCACGTACAAGGGCACCTTTTTCCACCCCCCCCCCGCCAGGAACGGGCCTGGATATGTATAAATTAGGTTTAATTCCTTTTATTTACCTTAGATACTTACTTTCAATAATATATCTTAATTTACAATACATAATTACATTTTCATTGTTTTGTACCCATATTCTCCTAGCGTCGTCAGATGAAAACAGCCCCTAACTAAGGATTGTCGTCTGGTAGAAATAATTGGTGTCATATTTCATGCTTCGGTGACCATCTTTAGACAACTCATTTAATTCCATAATGTTTGGATAAGTATTTCTTAATTCCGGAGAATACGGGTTAATTTCCTAATGCTACCTACAATCGATATTATTTTCCCACCTTGTCATATGTATAATAATGAAAGAACGGTAACCTCACATGAGTAACATGTTCTTTGTTGTTGTTGTGAAATCTGGTACATAATTTACTTTCTGCTCGCGCTGTAATTTAATGCGCTTTTCTTTAACCTCATGAATGATTCACAGAAAAATTATTGCATACAAATCTGTATGCATGTAAATTATCCCCCTGATTCTATATAAGAGATAAAAGCTCTTATCCTCTTAACTGGGCTGTCAAAGCCGATTAGCAGACATTGGTATTCTATGTAAAGAGTTAAGAGATGTCAGACGTCAGCTGATCTCTTAAATTTTGTGGAGATTTTTTTTAAGAGATTCTAGCAAACGAAAGTCTGTCAAATATCTCTTAGCATAAGAGCTACACACCGAGGTACGCTTAAATCTCTTATCGTGATAGTTGCAGAAATTGTTTTGTTTTAAAATACCAAAATTTTTGGATAAAAATGCTGTAAAATAAGTACATATTTATATAATTCGTATATATATTATATAAGTATGTACAAGTTTGTGAAATATAAAATAATTAAACAATTTGAGCCATGCACAGAGGATAGTTCTGAGCAATATGAGAGACGACTTGAATCACTTTGCTATTACTGAGGCTGTATAGAATTTCTTTTGCCTTTAAAGTGATAGAAATGACAGCCTTACGATAATCTCCATTACTCAACAATATTATCGTCACTTTGAAGTTTTGATAGCAATTAATTTTTTTGCTATAGGTTTATACGAAAATCCTGTTGGACGTAACGACGGTAGTTTAACTCTTTACCTGGGATTTAGGTATTAAAATGATAATTCAATTATCATTACGTGCTATGTATTTATCATACAATTATTATTTATGTCAATAATTGTAACTTGATTAAAGACCATCATGGCCTTGCCAAAAACATTACTCCTCTTCTTCCTTCCTGAAAAGTAAACGTCTTTAATAGCTGGGCTGACAGAAAGATTCTCTGTGTAAACCCCCTTAACCTCTTAAGGCCGTGACACATTAAAAGCAGAAAGCTGCGGTAGAAGCAGAAGCGCAAATCCAACATTTTTCAATCACATTGAAAGCAGAAGCAGAAAACAGTAACTTGTCAATTACACATATCACATATTTTCCGACAATTTTACAAAATTATCGAAATTTTTGCGGAACAGAAACTTGATAATTGTGGAGCTGTCAGATTATGATTTGTAACCTGTCACCTGTAGCACTTGTCTATTTTTATGAAATAGGACCCTGGTATAAGCTTAACAAATATTTCAAATACCAGCTCGCTATTATATACAAAATTAAATTATATAACAACATATGTATGTATTATAATATAACACATTCTACAGATTCACTGCAATCTACTCCCTCCCCTATACAAAAATATAAAGGGTTTTCCAATAAGAGGTGTTATTTTAATTAGCCCGCTATTTCGGTAGATGTCACTTTTGGAGCTGTAATTTTTTGACATTTGACAAGTAGAAACTACGCCATTAATAAAAATGGAACGATACACGATTCAACAACGCATTGAAATTATTAAAATGCACTATAAAAATGGTGAAAATGTGGCAGAGACGGTTCGTAAAACTCGAACATTTTTGGGTCGTCGTGAAGCACCTTTGTCGGACCGCAATACAGAAATTGGTAGAAAAATTCGAGCTGTCGGGACAAGTTAGTGTGAAGAATAAACTCGTGCACGTCGCTCTAGAGCAGCCGACAATATTGCTGCTGTAGCCGAAAGTGTTGAAGAAAACCCAGGTTTGTCCATTCCTCGTCGTTCTTTGGAATTAGGCATTCCACAAACGTCATTACACCGTATTTTGCATAAAGATTTGGGTCTTAAGGCTTATAAAGTTCAGTTAACACAAGAACTCAAGCCGGCCGATCATCATTGGGTCCTTGAAATGCATGAAAATGATCCGGAATTCCATCGAAAACTCATCTTGAGTGATGAGGCCCATTTCCACCTCGATGGCTTCGTCAACAAGCAAAATTGTCGCATCTGGGGCTCGGAAAACCCAAGAGTTATTGTTGAAAAGCCTCTCTATCCTCAACGTGTGACTGTTTGGTGCGGTTTATGGTCCCGCGGGGTCATTGGACCTTACTTTTTCGAAAATAAGGCTGGAGCAACAGTTACGGTGAATGGATTGCGCTATCGACAGATGATTAATGATTTTTTATGGTCGGAATTGGATGGAATTGATCTGGACACCGTTTACTTTCAACAAGACGGCGCTACGTGCCATACAAGCAACGAAACCATTGATCTTTTACTGGAAAAGTATCCGGACCGTGTTATCTCTCGAAGAGGTGATCACAATTGTCCACCGAGATCTTGTGACTTAACACCTTGCGACTTCTTCCTTTGGGGCCACGTGAAAGAGAAGGTCTACGCCAACAGCTCAGCGTCGATTCAAGACCTCAAAGATGGAATTCGTGAGGCTATCGAGGACATTGGGCAGACACTTTGCGATTTGGTTATGGAAAATTTCATGAAAAGGATATGGTCCTGTAGGCGTGGTTGTGGTAGTCATTTGGCTGATGTTATTTTCCATTATTAACGGCATACCTTCCTCTTTATAATGAAATAAAGATCCGATCATTTATCTCAAAAAATGGCATTTTTCTTTGAATATCAAAATAACAGCTCTTATTGGAAAACCCTGTACAAAATACATAAAAATATATTTAGCTATCAAATGATTTTCAATACTTTGTGGAAATTTACGGAATTCAATATTATGGATCAGCTATCTGGCCGTATGTATTTTTTTTTATTTTTATTTTAATTTACCTAAATTACTTTCTACAGAAAAGAATTGATAAGATGGCAACATCGCATGCAAAAGTGTCTCAATGTAGAAGAAAAAAATGTGTAGAAAAATAAAATTTAAAAAGTTGCAAATGTGATTGATGTGTGTATTTTAGAATTTGGTAATTCGGTAACCCTTGTTGTAAGTTTTTGTAACAATATTTTTGTTGTCCCTTTGCACTCTTCAATCATGTAATTATATAAAAACTTAAGTAATTTTTTTTTACAGATGGATTGATCACATCTAACCTTTTTCCAGGTAAGTTTTTTTTTTCATTTATTTCTATTTCAAAAATAAGATTTGTTTTCCAATATGTCAATAATCTAAAAAGCAAAATAATCCGATTACTCTGACTAAATTTGGATACCCATTTCAAAAGTGATAAAATATTTAAAATCACATAAACCAAAAAAAAAAAGGAGCTCCACCAAAACAAACCTGAATAACATACGAAAAGTAAAAAAGGTTCCCCTTAAATTTTATTGTATTTGATATAATTAAATTATATTAAAGTTCTAAAACGTAGGTAACTCTACCCGTTTTGAATAAGAAATGATCGTGAAATGTCATGTTACCGACGATAGCGTAAATTCTCTTAAAACTTTCATAAACATGAAGTTATTTGCGTTTTAATTTATTATCAATTTGGGGAGTATATGGGGGAGCCAACAAAAGTGCATAGAGTTTTTGCAGTTTGAATTTTTCACGTTTTCAGTAATAAATTTTCTCTCATCCTTCGAATGTGAAACTTTCTCCTTGAAGAAATACATTTGGTGCGGTACTTAGTCAGAAAGTAGAGGTGGTTTTTTTCCCTTGCAAATATGTGCACTTCTTGGTTATTATCGTTTCGGGAATGCAAGGTGTTGGGAAATTTTTTTCATTAAGTGCAACATTATACGTCAACAGTGTTTTATTATTTAACTATAGCTTGGTACTTTTCGTTTAGATTTGTGTGAACATTTGAATTTTTAAATTTAGTAACTTTAACATTTTGTAGATGAGTTTTAAGAGGGAATATCAGTGAATATTGAAAATGAGCTTTCGGCTTGCACCAGATATAACTCTTGCAACACTACATAATTAAAGTGACCAGATTTTAACATTGGTAAAGCGGGCCACCATTGACCGGGAGGGCTCTTGATTAACAGTTTGGTTTACATGGAGCAACAAAAATTTTCATAGAACGCTAAAATACTTAGTATTGTAATATATTTTTATTGAATTTCGACATAAGTAAAATTCACAAATATAATAATTAAAAAAATGGTTTGTTTAAAAATGATGAACTATTTCTAAGCATTTGTTCTCTATTGTGATTTTTGCTGATGCCCAAGATTTAACCTTTTCCATATCAATATATTTTTTTAATAATGATACCTCATTAAAAAAATCATTTTCGGAAATATTACTATATGTAAAATTTTGAGTAATGTGATCGAATGATTTTTGCACATCATTCCAATTAAGTTGCGTATCCAGATTTGCAGCTTTGTGGGGGTCACAACTAAAATGTTCGATGGGGGAGGAAAAAGTCGGAAGTATTCGCTTTTAAATTTTTTTTATCATATTTCAGTTAAATATCACAAAACCCAATTTTCGGTTCGATTTGGAAAACCTGTCGATAATATTATTCACATCAATGTCGATCTCAGAGTGGACAGACATTAAGGACTAATATCCAGATAGTCTTTCTCGTGCAAAGATTGTAGAAATATATGTGATGCAACCGATTCTGTTACGGGTGAAGTAAATGACTGAGAGTGAGACTTTGAGTCACATTCAAAGGAATAGGAGTAGAAGTGCATGATATGTCACTGACTATTTAATTTGATGAGAACTGATCTCGCTTTCTTCTGAAAAAATTTATCAGTGGTCTTATCAGTGATCTACTATCCAATTTCGCGGTAGTCAAATTAAACAACACTACTTGAATTAATACAAAAGTATAAGCAAAGCAACGGCAACTATCGCAGGCAGAGGTAAGCGAATGGTTTTTATTTTTATATAATCTTGCCATAAAAATTGTGAAGAAACATTGTAGAATTAATTTTAGTGGCGTTAATCCAACTGATCGTTTTCAACAACCAATAGTATATAAAAATTCGAAAGAAATATTCAATAAAAATTTTAAGAACAAAATGTATGATTGCCAACGCTCATAAATATCTTTAGCGACCAAGACTAGAGAAGACACATGAAAATCAATAGCTGTGTTCTTTTGTGTACCTTGTTCTAGAACTCCCATATACTGGAGAGAACAAATTGTTCTGTCGAATGAAGCGAACTATTTGTGCTGTTCGCTTTATTTATAAGTCTTCTATGAAATTGCATGAGGCGTTCTTTTGTGTATCTTTTGTTCTGCCCTGTTCTGCGGACACAAAAGAACACAGCTAATATAACTCTTTTGAATCATTGTCCGCCGCCAGTAGTGCATGAAAAATCTAAAGAAAAATTTTCAAATCTTTCTAAGAAAACTGAATGCGAACCACCAGAATCAATGTGCCAATTAGTTTGGACCATTGTCGGTAAAATTCCTTAGAACAATTTGCAACTATATTTCTAAAGGTACGTACACAACGTGGCGAAGTTAGGCGAGGCGAGGCGAGGCTATATCAAGAGTTAAAGAAATAAAATCATTGCACGCTGTACTATGAGAGTGTTCATAAAAATGCTGTAGCAGCGCGCGATGTGGCGACACATCTACGAGGTAAATCGCTCGACAATGAAATTTTTGATTTTTTCGCGAGGTGCAGCGCACTAATTTTGATAGCTGGCATACTTTTATAGGTTTTTTCTTTCATATAATCGAAGGGTTCTTTATTCATTCTCATATATTGGAAGAATCTATCAGGATCAGGATCTTCACATGAATAGTGAATTCGCCAAATTTCAGACGTTTCGGATGGTTAGGTGGCGCTTGGGGGGGGGGGGGGGGTCACAGGGGTCAGAACCCTTTTCGGTGCATTTTTCGTAGAACGATTTGTCTTTACTGTCAAAATAGGCCACAGTTTCGGCAATCACTTCTTCATTTGAACCAAAATTCTTCCCCTGGAGAATTTTTTTGATGTCTGGGCTAGATTTGGTGAGTACGGTGGATGGGGAAGCAATTCAAAGAGGAATTCATTAAATTTAACAATTGTTTTCATCGAATTGTGACACCAGGCATTGTTTTGGTGAAACAGCACTTTTTCCTTTTATATATGAGGCCGTCTTTTCTTGATTTGTACATTCAATCGACCCAATAATGCTATGTAATATTCGTTAATGATAGTTTTATCTTTCTCAAGATAGTCGATGAACAAAATATCATGCACATCCCAAACTACGGATGACATAACCCTGCCAGAATATGTTATGGGAGTATAAAGAGTGATTTACTGGGACGTAAAGTCCAGACTTCCAGCATGAGCTGACAGATCACTCGGTGGACAGCGTTGAGTGCAGGGCGGCACGCTAGCTTGCCTCGGCTATTGGCGGAGAGTGTGGGGAGGTTCCACGAAAACCTGCCGCTGTGCCACCAGCCATATACAAAAAAAATCGTGCCTTCAAGCCAAAAACAGAAAGCACACACCCGGTCCAGAAGGGACCATTACATCACTTACCCTTGCCTTAGTGAAGGCGCAGATGATATGCCTTCAGATGCATTGCCCCATATCCACTGAGAGCAGAAGTCATTTTTGTTCAGTGCCCCTTCTTCACATGAATGTAATTGGTGTATGTCTGAGGGCAATGTTCATGTCTGATGTACCGACGGAATTCTATCTCGGAAAAATATTTTTCACTTAATAATCTCAGCCTTTATATCCGTGTGCACAAAATTCTCACACTTTTCGCTTTTCGTCTGGTTGACCTCCTTTGTTCACTATACCACACTTTTCTATATCTTTCTTCTTGTTCGTTCACAGTAAAAAAAAAATGTCTTCCTCCTTCTCGGATGCTTCTTCTTATCTCCCCAAACGTTTTTCTGTCGGGCACTCGTCTCAGTCAGAATTGAGACGTCTGGTCGAGTCTCGTCAACAGCACATTCGCCGTGTGGCCCACGCTGTGTGTTGCTGCTACTCGTCGGGTAGTATACTGCTGCCTGCAGTACGCTACGACCATAACAAATATCTTGCATTCTCTCTACCGAGTGCAGAAATCATATGAGTCTGACAACAGTGTTGCCATATATTTGTCAGATCGAAGACTTATTGAGCGATGTGTTATTATTATCTCCGCAGACCTAATTGATGGATATTTACCGTCATTAATTTGCACGGAAATTTAATTTTCAGTTGAAATGCCTATGATATGAAGAAAGTTTTTTAAATATAGTGAAGAAGACTTATTGAAAGTAATTGAAGAAATTCTCAATGACGTTCAGTTTAAAAAAACTGGAACAAAATACGAGATTCTCCATTCAAAATTGATCAATAAAATAAAGTTATGTCATCATATTGAATGTAAAATGGGCCCATCTACAATTCTAATCAGCCAAGCAGAAAATCTTATTAGTAAATGGATTATACGAACAAAATTTTTCGTCTAACAGACTGAAATTTATTGAAAATAATTTCAATAAATTTACAAAATGCATTTAAGTATAAAAAAATGATTGAATTTTTCAATTGGATTATAGCAATGGCAATGAAAGGCTTTCCAGTAAGGAAAGTCGACAACAATAATAAGAACGGATGGTTGCCCTACACCTTTAAATGATGGTACTCCAGGAAGGAAGTGGTACATGTATTTTATGAAAAGCCACAAGGAGATTAGTCAACGCCATGCGGATTCAATTAATGTGTCTGGATCTCAAATAACAGAATCGGACATACGAAAGTGGCATTCGGACTTATAGATCAGCAGATGATGACAGAAAAATCCAAGTCATTTGTTACAAGTAAGACGACCCTTAGAGGGTCGAATTAGGTGATTTAAGAAACGAAAATCATAATTTTAGGGCTGGCTGGTGTGGCGTAATTACAGGCTAATTAATTAAACTTGTCGGAAAAATTATGGTATTCAAACGATTTGTTACATAAAAACTCTTACATATTTTTGTAGTTCATGAAAATAAACATGTGCAATGCCATTCACGAGAATCCCAATGTCATAACGTTACGACGGTTCCAAATAGCCGCCAAACCGCTGCAAAGATGTAGATTTTTTAATTATGCAAAACGATTTGTACAAATATTGACATACTACTACTTTTCAAACCAGCCCTTCGATTTGCTTAGTTTTAGGTTCCAGGGGATAATAAAATCTCTACAACATTACAGATAAAGAAAAAGAAAATTTAACCGTTTTGGGAACATTTACAGCCTCTGGAAAAGTTAAACCTCCTTCGATTATTTTTTCTTATGTAAGAATACCTTCCGAAATCGCCAAAAATATGAATAAGAATTGGTGTATCGATCGATCTGAGAAAGGATGGATGATATCTCGACTATTTTATGGCTACATCGCGAACATAATTAATACCTGCACTCAAAAAAATTAATGTTAAATTTCCAGTTCTTTTTTTAATTAATGGCCATAAATCTCATATAAATTATGAAATTGCAAAACGACACCTCGACAATTGTATAATACTCTATGTTTCGGAATTCATGGAAAACAATAGTCCATAAGTGGAAACTAAAAACAGGACGAAGTCTTGTAACTAGAGTACAATTTGCACCTTTGTTAGAAAATACATTTGAGACGGTCACTTCAACGACAATATGTAATGGGTTTCAAAAATGCGCCATTTATCCATTTGACGCAGATGCTATAGATTATACTGAATGCATGCCTGATAGTTCAAAGCAACAATTGCAAGATAAGCCCGCTGAAATTCATCCAGAGCACTTATTAACCTATGAGTCTCTGATGCCAGCAGGTAGAGTACAAGAATTTCGTAAAGTAAAGGAAGATGAACAATGACAAGCTGATGAGTCTGCTTTAGAATTATTTTTCGTTTGGCGTAAAATAAAAGCTAAAGTAAATACATTAATCACAACTGTAAATAGTACTAATAGAGGAAATGAAATGCAGACCAATAATATTTACGATAATGTAGAAAATTCTGCGATATGTAATATACTGGAAATACAAAAGAAATAGGAAACGTTGAAGATCTTAGATCAGATGAAACAACCGAAGTTTGCCATCAGTTATCATTTAGCAATAATTGAATATTGAACACAACACACCTACTCCAATTCATACCAACTCAAGATTCCGAAAATATGCCCCAGGAATAAGATTTTGGAGAGCCTGAACCATCCAATATAATCGGTAAAGCGGTAAGCTGTAATATTAGTCCAGCTTTTGCAAATGCAATATTGTGGCCAACTGAATCTTCACCTAAAGGTAACAGAAGGACAAAAGCTGGATACAATAAATTCAACTCAATGGTTCACATACTGGACAGAAAAATAAAAGGAAAAGATAAAAAAAAAAACAGAAGAAAACACAAGCAAACTGAAAGCAAAACTAACAGAAAAGAATCAGGAAAAAGGAATAAGGTTCATCGAATCATGGTATGCCGCCATTTTTGAACGTCCGCCATATTGGATCTAACGTGACGTCATATAGTCTATATTACGCGGAACATTCATTCAAATCCAATACATCTCATTTGTCCAAATCTGATGAGTACCTTAGGAGCTACGAGGGAATAGATGATCCATAAATACATACATACATATATACAGGGTGATTCAGATCAAGATATCTTCCGGTATAGCACGCGATTCCTTGAGGTAAGCTGATCATAAAATTGTTCCACTACCCCCCTAGTAACCTTCCTTTAGGACCTGTGGCCAGTTGAAGATTTCGCCAATATTCGTGAAAATAAATGAGTATAACTTTTGAACCACCCTATAGATTTTGGTTATTGTTAGCTTATTAAATAGCCAAGAATAGTAGCTGTCGAAGAGTGTACTGCTCTGTATGTTTTAATTAAGCATCTTTAAATTATTCGTAAATATTTCCAGAACATTGATTTTTTTTTTACATACAAATTTCATAAATATCGTTATTTATTTCAAAAACTTTTGTGTGTAAAAAAATCAAAATTTTGGAAATATTTGAGAATAATTTAAAGATGCTTACTTAAAAAATACAGAGTAATACACTTCTCGACAGCTACTATTTTTGGCTATTTAATAAGCCAACAATAACCAAAATCTATTGTGTGGTTCAAAAGTTATACTCATTTAGTCCCATCAGGGTTCACAAATATTGGCGAAATCTTCAACTGGCCAGAGCTCATAAAGTAACGTTTCTGGGGTGTGGTATGTGCAACAATTTTTTGATCAGCTTACCTCAAGGAATCGCATGGTACACCGGAAGGTATCTTGTTCTGAATCACCCTGTATATCACTTCATACATACATATAAACATACATAACTTCAAACGTATATACATAGATTGGCAAACTCATAACCATCCTTTCTTTTGCCGCAGTAGTCGGGTAAAAAATGCCATCTTGCAAAGCTGGTCAATTACTGGTGCAATCCATGTTCAATAACTGGAACAACCTGGTCAACAACTGGTAAAAATGGTATTTTTAGAAAAAAAGAATATAAACAAAAGGATTGGAAGGTTTATAAATCTTTTTAAATAATAATTATGTGAATTATTTTATTCCACATTTACATTATATATTTGAAATTTGAAATTTGCAATATTATCGTTTTTATTTTTGTTTACAAGAGCAAAGACACCTTATCTGGTCAACTAGTGCTGCAATCATCCTAATTCTGTGCAGGTATTAGTTTAATTATGTCAATCCAGTGGCGGCGAGTAGAATTTATACAAAATGCAAAGATTACTCTTATGAATCGCAATTTTACTAATCGATAATATTATTGTCAACGTGATGACACATATGGCCATCCATCTTTTTATATCCATCTATAGAAACTATTTTCACTTGGGCGTATTAACAGTTGTTCCTTGGATACTAGGAAAAAACGATTTTTGTTAAAAGTGTGCAATCTTCGTATCTTGAATTGTATAAACATTCGTAGCTCGCAATCATTTATAATACTTAACCACATTGTTTTCACAGTGAAATTGACGAACCATAACTTTATTTTAATGGAGATTCCATCTTATTGGAGTTCCATATCCAAAGCTATTGAAAAAGCTCCAAAGTTTCTGCATAATATTCAAAGCTCTTGCGAAAGTCCTAAGTTTAAAGCTTCAAAGCTCTCAATGGGTATATAAGTAGCATCGCAATCTTTTGTAAAATCAACAGAGTAAGGTTTTCCCTGTATGTTCGAACCAAATCGATTCGAATAGATTTGTTGCTGACGGACGGCATTTGAAGGGAAAACATGCTGAAAACAAAGCATCAAAACTTTTAGTAAAATTAACTCTAATCTGATTATTCTTAAGCAATGAACATGTACACAACCTAACAAAAGTATGTGTTGTCATTACAAGTACCATCCAACGGGAATTTCTTCTCTACGTGATAGAGATAACATTTTTTTGCAAATATAATTCAACTTAACACAGAAGCATGGGTTGCTTTGCTCTAAAATTCTTGTTGCTACGCATTTTGGTTCGTGGCTATGCATATTGTGCCGCCAGTACCGTAAGATCACAGCTGCCCTGCCAATTCTTCTAATCATGCGCCGCTGCTACTCCATCAGTGGTGTCGTGTGCAAGCAATGGCTATATAAACGACAAGCAAGCTGACTGATCTCGACTGATATCTTAATTATTAACATTTATACCGGGTTCCGACTGATATATCAACTACTAATAATCATTTCTGGTTTCGACGGAAATAAACACATCTTATTTCGGGTCTCGACTGAAGATAAGATAATATTTTAAGCCGGGTCTCGACTGACTTAAAGAATATTATTTCGGGTGTCGACTGAGATAATCTTTTACTAATAATCATTTCTGGTCTCGACGGAAACAAATACATCTTATTTCGGGTCTTGACTGAAGATAAGATAACACTTTAAGCCGGGTCTCGACTGACTTAAAGAATATTATTTCGGGTCTCGACTGAGATAATCTTTTACTAATAATCATTTCTGGTCTCGACGGAAATAAATACATCTTATTTCGGGTCTTGACTGAAGATAAGATAATACTTTAAGCCGGGTCTCGACTGAGTTAAAGAATATTATTTCGGGTCTCGACTGAGATAATCTTTTACTAATAATCATTTTTGGTCTCGACGGAAATAAACACATCTTATCTCGCGTCTCGACTGAAGATAAGATAACACTTTAAGCCGGGTCTCGACTGACTTAAAGAATATTATTTCGGGTCTCGACTGAGATAATCTTTTACTAATAATCATTTTTGGTCTCGACGGAAATAAACACATCTTATTTCTGGTATCAACTGAAGATAAGATAACACTTTAAGCCGGGTCTCGACTGACTTAAAGAATATTATTTCGGGTCTCGACTGAGATAATCTTTTACTAATAATCATTTTTGGTATCGACGGAAATAAATACATCTTATTTCGGGTCTTGACTGAAGATAAGATAACACTTTAAGCCGGGTCTCGACTGACTTAAAGAATATTATTTCGGGTCTCGACTGAGATAATCTTTTACTAATAATCATTTTTGGTCTCGACGGAAATAAACACATCTTATCTCGCGTCTCGACTGAAGATAAGATAACACTTTAAGCCGGGTCTCGACTGACTTAAAGAATATTATTTCGGGTCTCGACTGAGATAATCTTTTACTAATAATCATTTTTGGTCTCGACGGAAATAAATACATCTTATTTCGGGTCTTGACTGAAGATAAGATAACACTTTAAGCCGGGTCTCGACTGACTTAAAGAATATTATTTCGGGTCTCGACTGAGATAATCTTTTACTAATAATCATTTTTGGTCTCGACGGAAATAAACACATCTTATTTCGGGTCTCGACTGAAGATAAGATAACATTTTAAGCCGGGTCTCGACTGACTTAAAGAATATTATTTCGGGTCTCGACTGAGATAATCTTTTACTAATAATCATTTTTGGTCTCGACGGAAATAAACACATCTTATTTCGGGTCTCGACTGAAGATAAGATAACATTTTAAGCCGGGTCTCGACTGACTTAAAGAATATTATTTCGGGTCTCGACTGAGATAGTGCATTACTAACATTAACACTTTATTTCTGGTCTCGACGGGAATAAAGAATTGCTCTAACCGATGGTTAGAACGAAGAGTCTTAACATTAGCTTAAAGCCAACTCTTAAGCGTCAAGTTATAGATCGGTGAGTACCAGACACTTGTAACAAACTATTATATATTCATATATCTATTTTATTATCTACTTACTCATATATGTATTTACATATTATACACTTCTTGTCCATATTTATCAAATATCATAATTTAACTTTATTCTATATTAATTTTTTTATTTTGTGATACAAAAATCTCTGACCCAAAGCTTATCTATTGAGTTTTATCCCAATACAACTATTCTTGATAATCGTACATTCTAAGTCTGTGGCAATAAATGTTTTCTAGTGTGTGTGGATCTTTGACTTAACAACTTATATACATAATCTGATTTGAATATAATTAGTGGGAAATCTTAAGAAATAAGTGTGATAGTTTAATGAAAGTTAAAACGAAGTGAACAGTGTTTGTTTTGATAAGAGAGTCGACCACTGACCTTGATCCAAATTTACCAGTGAACCCATTTCAATTTCACTAAGTTCGAATTTGCGTGTACGTTCTACTAACGGGCAGTACACTGTAATAGAAGTTTACTGCAGTAGTTTTCTTTGGTAGTAAATATTCTTCCTTAAATATGATGATGCTGCTGATGATGGTGGTGGTGTTGGTAAGTTAAACATGTTCAATGGGTTTGACTACACAAACAAGTTGACCTAAACATCTTTTCAATGACATTGTTCATAGCTGGCGACTAACATATTCTGAATGATTTATACATAATTTTGGTGCAACATTAAAGCTTTTTATTTAACATTTTGATATACCTTAGTAAGATAGGTATGCCAATGAGGTTTATTAGAATTCATGGTAGATAGTGGCATGAATTTTAAGTGTAACAATTTTCTATATTCCTCAATTAATCTTAACGAAAACCCGTAATACAAAATTTCTCATCATAAGCCTAGTATTGATATCTGAGCTTAGCTAAAAAAGCTTAGTAATGAGGTCCGAGCTAAGCTAAATTTTCATAAAAAAATTAACTCGCTAAGAGCTATTGGCACAAATTTATCCTGATTTTTAACAAGACCATAGTACTAAGGTTAACAAGCTAAATTTGTTGTTTATCTATTATGTCTATTATGGTTGCTCAAGCGAAGGAGGTGCCGGATTGATAATAGATAACTCAGCCTTTCAATTCAAATATAAAATTTTTAATACAATATATATATGCTTAAAACTATATCACAAAAATTCAATTCCCTAACCTATTATTATAATTCATTTACTTATAACTGTTAATAATGAAAATTATTCTAAAACTACTGTGGGTTGTTTCCTTTATTTCTGTAAAAAAAAAAGAAAATTTACTATTAAATTTTTGAATAAATTCAATAGAATATGATTATTCTAAGTATCCTACAACGTGTGGGCCTTGCTGCATTATGTAAAACTGCAGTGTGAAAGCAGAATTAAATTTCTGCGGCAGGAGTAAATTCCAGCTCTGAGGCTATTTCGTGTTTCCAAACCTGATGAAATGGCTGGGCGATAAAAGATTTGGGTCTAACGGAGAGGTCATCACTAACACAAACGCCTATTTTGAGGGTTTTGAGAAAACCTATTATTAGGAAGGAATAAAAAAATTGGAAAAACCCTGGACTAAATGTATCAACGTTAAAGGAGACTATGTTGAGAAATAAAACGCTTTTTTTTCCGAACAAATATCTTTCATTCAAAAAGTCACTGACTTATCAAACTCTCATATTTTGAACTATAAATAGAAAAGAGAAATTTTGTCATCATTATGGATGCAGTCAGTAGAACGTGTAAGCAGTTTCCGAGGTAGTTATTAGTGAACTTTGTCAATTTCAGTAAAGATTTTTCTGATTTAAATAATAACGAGTTTTAAAATTAAATGACTGACATGAGGCAGGATTAATGTTGTCTTTTCTCTCTCAAGGTCGATGCACACTTACCGGCACAGCACAAACCGGGACAGAAAGGCATCGACCGGCATCGGGATTATTCGTGCACATACAAAAACATAAAACGGAAAGGAAACTTGCATGCAACTAAGGCAGATATCGAGAGAAAGCTGTAGGAATCTGATCTCATGTTCACTTCGTAACTAGACCAGCAACAGGCAAATACCGGTCCGGTTTCTACCCACCGATAGTGACTGGTAATGAAGTTTCCGTTACGTGCCGGTATATGCCGGTGCCGGTTGATGTGAATTAGCTAACTTGGTTTCTTATAAAAATATTTTGCCTGTCTGTGCTGGTTCGTGCTGTGCCGGTAAGTGTGCTTCGACCTTCACTCTCATGTAGCCCTCCCTGTTATCATAAAGATTGATTAGGTACGGTCCTCCACACATTCAAGAATTAGGGGCATCGAATCATGATGATGCCATGGGCGGTTGGGGAAAGGCACTCAGAGGATCATCATAATCTAATCTTCAATCAAGTTCGGAGATAAGTGATATATAGTCCCTTCAGGATTATGAATGTATTTCAGTTTATTTTTGGGTGTTCTACATGACACGAATTTTTTCTCTCTATGGTGCATGGTGAAACAGGTTTTTCGTTTTTAATCCAGCAAAAACTTGTTATGGTCGTAGCGTATTGCATATAGCAATATGCTACATTGATGATACTGAAGCATGTAGGCCGGCTGCGTTAAACATAAAAAAATTGAGCGCACCCCGACTGAGAGTAATGCTTCCTTCATATCGTGTGACATGCGGGTTTGCGGGTTTGAAAAAGAAAAAGAAGAAGAAGACGTCTCTGTCTTGTCGAAATTTCTGTAGTGAGTGCACGGATGAGAACAAAAACTTATTTTCCAAAAGCATCGGAGAGGACGTAAAACCTGTAAGTAAGTGCAAATAATTTTTCATCCTTACCGGTGAAATATTAGCAATCGGTAAAATCATTTTTCATTTAGATCCGGCATAAAAAGAAAAAACAAAACCCGCACCGGCGAAAAATTTCCCGAAAGCAGCGAAATTCCAGAGGGACAGTCGCGGAACAAAAGAAATTTAAAGTTACAGCTGCCGTGACCTGCCCTTACACCTAGGTTTGGCAAAGTGGATTATCTATTGCTTTTGGTGCTCAGAGCCTTTAAGTGTGACCTCATTAAAGAGGAATTGTGCTTTGGCAAAGTGTGTTCGGCAACTGTGTCTATCCAAAGGACAACGTCGCGTCATAGGCCGCTGTCGGTCGGTAGTTCAGAGCAAGTTTTATTAAGAAAAAGAAAGAAAAAAAAAAACTCCACCAGTATTAGAAATCCAGTAAGATACACTGTCATCAAAATAATTACAATATTGATTGAAAATCACATAAAGTAGTGACCTCAACTTGACATTTTGCGCTAAACTTTTAGTGCCTATATACATTCTTGTATGTTTGACTGCTTCTGAATACAGTGCGTACTCTAAGCGCAATCGATATAAAAGAAGTCGAACATAAATAATAAGAGGTCAGATGGTAAGCTGAACCACGGCCGCCTGGAGACGGGATACAACAGCTAGGGATAAGGAACCAGCTAGTAAATTTTGCAAACGCTAAAAGATATGCCGCACGCGGAAGGAATCAACTCTGTTTATCAAATTGTTTCGCACGGAGAACATGTTCGTCCAACTATGATTCAGTCTAGTTAAGTAGATTTGTTCTTTTTATTATTGTATCTTGTGACAGAGGTAGGACAGTCCGTTTACATTACGAATATTTGTTTTTGTATCTCCTTCAGCTCGGAAAGCTGTAAAGAAAAAATTTTTTTTTCATCCAGTGACATGATGAAACCTCATGGGGCGCCTCAGCGAGGGAGCATCGACAACAAAAGTATGTAAGTTGTGTCACCCATTTGTTTTTTTGTTAAAGATTTACTTACTTTAGTTTTGGACTATTGAACTCAATTTTCATTAGCTTATAAGATTAATATCATAAACAGGTGCTAGTATTATTCGTACTTACCTTAGTTTTGGATTATTGAATTTGAACTTTAGCACCACAAATTTTGAAATAATTGAATTAGAAAGTCTATCGTCGTTCGTCTGGCATCACGGGCCATCTTGTTCTTTCCTTTTGAAGAGTTAAACATATAGGCAACTATGACGTCCGCTATCATATGATCTTGTCGCTTAAGTGTCTATTTTAGTCAGATCCTATTGTCACAATGTATTTGCATAATTAAGTTTAGATTCGAACAATGCTCAGTGTACCTAAAATAGGTCTAGCATCATGTATGGATGAGAACTTGTGAAATTTTATTATTAAAAGAACTGATTAAAGTACTTTGCTAGACAGAATGAATTTATAACGTAATGGCGAGTTGATTTTTTCTCATTTCTTCCTTCACCATCCTCAGGTCCTCACACATGGGATGACGGTGGCCTAGTCTCGTTTGCTCTCTTTACAGGTCAATTAAGGGACTTTGGACGATTGTGCCACCCAAAGTCAATGGGAGGATGGGGCTTGGCCAAGAAGGCATGCCATCTGCACCTTCATGGGAATGCAGGTAAGTGACGTAAAGGTCCCTTCAGGACTGAGTGAGTGCGAGGCTTTCGTATGTAGGCACGAAAATCTTTCTTTTGATTATGGTTGGTGACAAGCGGCAGGTTATTTCGGGAACTCCCCCACACTCTCCGCCACCCTTAGCCGAGGTGCTAGCGTGCCGCCCTGTACTAACGCTGTCATCGAGTCATCTGTCAGCTCATGCTGGCAGTTTGGATTTCACGTCCTGACCATTCACTCTCAACATACATCCATAACAAACTCTCTGCAGTTAGCCGAAGTGTTAGCATGCTACAATGCTACTACGGAGTGAGCTATCAATTTCGGCTGATTGATTGGACTACACGTCCAATACCGCTTCCTTATTACAAAGTTCCATAACAAGTCTCCAACCAATAACGAAGACTCTCAGTATTAGGCTATTGACAAAATAAATAATGTTTAGAATTATAGACGTTTTACAAATTATTCTTCTTCTTCAAAATATTGAGGCTTGTTTTGGAGATATTTCTAGCACAATATTCTGTAAAGTTATCCTTTTGCGATACAACTAAAATTACATATCTTTCAATAGTCCCCCCCCCCCCCCAAACTCCAATCAAATCTTCAATATCATTTCCATTCTATTTCACTGTTCTATGTATTACAGGATATTCCCAGCATACATAAATATATGAAAAAAAAAATATTTTCTCCCAAAATTTCTTATTTATAATATAATAAATATGATCCCATTATATTTTCTACAGCTTTGGGATAAACTTAAGGAAGAACCAGTATTTAAAGTATCTACAGAAACAAAATCATACATAGATAAGCCCAGATTCTCTCATGCATTAAAAATATTTCTTCTATACTCTATCTACTCTAGACGAGCTAATTTTATGGTTGGGTTCCTTTGATATGGGAAAAGAAACCGAGACAAATACATAAACACTTCTCTTCGTATTTTCTAAAGCCGTTTTGAAATTTTACGCGTCCTTGAATGTAATCCATTTCTGAGTACATTGTACTGTTTTACACATCCCCTCTACCGCGCCAACATTTTGCTACTACCCAAGAAGGGTAAGACTAAAAAGACGTTGATTTCCGAAAAAACAAAAACAAGAGTTCAACTGTAAATGCCAACTCCCACCAACAAAATTGGTTACTTTTATGTGAAAGCGGCGGCATACTACCTATGAGCATAAAATTTACGGCATTAAGAATTTATTTTTAAATTTGGTGTAAAAGTTTTAGATAAATTGAAATTTAATTAAAATTTTTATAAATTAACGAAAACCATGAGTCATTTTCATACTTTTTACTTTTGTTTTCTTTTCGTTTTTTTCCTTTTTTTATTTTGTGACATGTTTGCAAATCTGGATTTATTGCCGTTGTTGAAATTCAAAAGGAGCGACCATATTTTGCCTTCTCCACCACGTCCTGCTTTTCCCCCTCCACTTTTACCTTCTACCTTAAATATTAAACAGAAAAGTTCCGAAAAGTCAACAATAAAAAAACAAACAATTCGTTAAAATGAACAACGTGGGTAGGCTAGGCCATTCCATTATGTTGGTAGTTAGTTAGTTAGTTAGGTAGGTATGTTGGTATTCCAGCATATATGCTACAAAAGTTGGAACCTTTAAATATCGTCTACGTCGCGCAAAAGTCTGGAGATGTAATGGGGCGCAGGGAAGAGTCACCTGTCTAGAAATGTGATGGGAATGGGGAAAAACGTTATCAAGAAAGAATTATAAAATACATTTCGTACCCAAATTCAATTTGAATCAACCATCGTACATCAATAAGAAAATAAATTCAAGAATAGAAGTCAATAGAAGTCCTACTGAAAGCTAATTGACAGTTTCCGAAAGAAAATAGGGAGATGAGGTAACTTTTCTTTTTGCTTTTAGTTTTTTTTTTTATATATTTTTTTTTTCAACACAAACTTTGCCGACTATAAATACATTTCTAAAGTAGCCAAATATTTGTTTTTTCTTATATTGTTAGTTCGAAAAAAAAATATATATATAAATCAAAGAAAATTAAAGTAAAAAGTTCTTTGTGGCAAGTATTGTTCGGAACTTTTTGAAGTAAAATCAAGTTCAAAACAAGAAACAATCAAACTCGGATTATGACGTCAAACAAGGTGAGCATTTTCCTCAAAAGAAGTTTTCCTACAAAGGGGACTTCAAAATAGAAAGAAAGCTTTTGGAATTCTATTTCATTTTACTCAAAAAAAAGCAAAAAAAAAAAAAGAACCATCAAACACGTGTTAAATTAATAAAAGTCTATGAGTGACGAAATCAGTTCTGTTTCATGTAAAATTAATGTCAAATTTTAATTAAAATTGCTCTTGATATTTTGGTAATCTCTTAACTCCCTGCCATTTTATAGTGGTGGGGTGTGGGAAAATGATGTTTACACATAAAATTGTAAAACTTTTCCCAACACCCACAAGATTTGTGGAAAAGGCAGCTATGCTCTGAAGTCAATTTTGTTAGCAGCAGTAGTCGACAGAATTTCCATCTACATATATACATATGTACGTTTAATGTTCAGAATGAAGACACATCAAGCAGCACATAGGTAGATATACATAGATACCCCGTAGAGACTTTAAAGCATTACATCTAAAAAGTTTCATATCTATACAGAAGAAAAGTTCCCTCTCATTTATCAAGAAAATAAAAATCAAGAGGATGGTTACTGTGGTGTTAAGTAAAAAATTACATATACTTATAAGAGAGTGGTGGGATTCGTTTTTTTTCTTTTTTTGGGATACACAAGAAAATCAATTATCGAATTTTATTTGTAGTCTACTTCCATTTTAAGTGTGTAAACTATAATAACCAATGGGAAGGAAAGATATTTTTAAGAGTATCAAAAGATTAAAATTGATAAAAATAACTAAAGATAAATAAGTAATTCAATATTTCCTAATTTTCTACATCCTTTAAATTTCCAATGTGTTCTGTCTGATCTTAATGTTTTTTGATCCTTGTCTTACTTATGAATCTGACCGATATGAGGCAATGCGTGAAGCTTGGACCAAATTCTTTCACATATCGAAAAGGGTTGAAATTCCTGTCTATCAAATTGCATAGATTTGATGGTACAAATATGAACAATATAACATTGATCATTTGAACAGTTCTCAGAGTGACATCTATGATGTTGTTGTTTTAATGGAAAATGTCGAGATTTAATTATTTTCTGTCAACTCAGT
Source organism: Dioctria rufipes (assembly GCA_963924295.1). NCBI lineage: Eukaryota > Metazoa > Arthropoda > Insecta > Diptera > Asilidae > Dioctria > Dioctria rufipes. Next base: position 29,848,499 of record OZ002740.1, read on the forward strand.
GGCAATAATAAAATAAAACTGAAATTGTTTTCTTTTTTATTTTGGAAGTATCATCGACTATCAAATTCATGAAAGGCTTCATAGATTGTAATTTTCAATTATATCAAAGTAGTAAACGACGCAATTTAAGCAGCTCAAAGATGGCTCCCGAATAACATCAGAAAACCCAACAAACAAGTTTTCCAATTTTTGGTGACTAAAGGTGATGGTAGCAGTGAATACAGACCAATAAGTGTCTTACCGTTCTTCTCCAAGGTCACTGAAAAGATTATGTCCACACAAATTACTGATTATGTTCGGAGTAAAAACTTATTATATTGCTATCAGTCAGAATTAGAGCTAAGCATAGTTGCATTACTGCTCTGCTCAAAGTTTCAGACGATATTTGTCAGGCCACTGACAGCGATTACATTAGATTTGTGCTTTTATTGGATTTCTCTAAAACCTTTGATACTATTATCTGTTCAAGAAGGCATTTTTTTTAAATTCTCCGGTATACAGCAAAAGCTAAAAAAAATTTATTTAATATTTCATCACACAACTCATCTGATTTTGGGTGACAAGTTTCAAGTCTTGGTTTTGACTCACCAACAGGTCCCAAATAGCGAAATTGAGTGACTTGAAAAAGAAATGAAAAAATAGAACAAAGAAAAGAAATGAAAGAATGAAAAAAACAAAAAAATTGAGAAAAATAGAAAAAGTTTTTTATTAAAAAAATTTAAAAAGCAGATTCATTCGAAACGAATCGAACCTGTGTACGCCCGCAGTGGGGCGAAAAAAAGAAAAAGAAGCGTTTCATGTTAGCAGCAAACCTTACACTCATCGGTACGGCTTAGTTTTCTGCCTGCCGTAGACACTTGAAACAAATCAAATTGATCTCATCTCATATAAACTCAGAATAAATTCTGGTTGTGTATTATATGAGGCAAAAACTCCTATATTCCACCAAGGAGGAAGAAACAAAATTAGAGATTACTCTTCCTTCCTACTTTTTCTTTTTTCAGCCCACTGCGGGCGTACACAGGTGCGATTCGTTTTGAATGAATCTGGTTTTTAAATTTTTTTTAATAAATTTTTTTTCTCTATTTTTCTCAATTTTTTTGGTTTTTTTTTCCATTTTTTTTCATTTCTTTTCTTTGTTCTATTTTTCATTTGTTTTTCAAGTCACTTAATTTCTCTATTTGGGACCTGTTGATGAGTCAAAACTAAGACTTGAAACTTGTCACCCAAAATCAAATGAGTTGTGTGATGAAATAACAAATAAAAAATTTTTCAGCTTTTTCTATATACCGGAGAATCAAAAAAAGAAAAAAAAAATGCCTTCTTGAACAAATATAAGTTTGCCCCGGTAAAAAATCTTAAAGAGTAATCACTAATTTTGTTTGATACTATTATCAAAATCGTTTATGTGTAAAGCTCGTTAAATACTTTAACTTTTCACGCCAGGCATCTAGGTTAATTGCAAGTAATTTGAGGGACAGATTACAATTTGTATATATTAATGGAAATTACTCTAACTTTCTTCCTCTTTTGGAAGGCGTCCCGCAGAGTTCAGTTTTGAGCCCTCTATTATTTTCGTTGTACACAAATGATGTATTTACGGTTATTAAAAGCTGCAAGCCTCATTTATATGCAGACAACGTGCAGCTTATATTTATTAGGTTTGTCCGAGGATGGAATGTGCTCTGTTAATAACGATCTACTTGATGTACTTGCCAAATGGACTGCATTCAATGGACTAAAATTAAATGCAAGTAAATCTAGGTGTTTAATTACTAACTGTTTCGATTTTTTACCAGTTCATATAAATGGTGTAGTAATTCCTCTTGTTACTTCAGCTAAGAATCTAGGTATTATATTTAATAATAGATTGATGTGGGGTGACCATATAAATTGTGTGGTTAGAAAAATTTATTATGGGCTTCGACACCTTTGAGCTTTTATCGACGTTACTCCCTTATTAACTCGGTTAAAACTAGTACAAACTTTACTTGCACCGATTTTATTATATGGTTGTGAAATTTATAATGGGCTCGATAGTATCTTTGAAAGGAAGCTTCTGGGCTCCTATTCTGCATTCTCACTCACTTATGACTGTATGAGAGAAGTCACTCACTTCGATCTCATTCACCCACCATTTATAGGTATTCTAGAAAATAAATGGAATGAGATGTACACTGTTAAATAAAATAATCCACCACATTTGTGGTGAATATTTTTGATGTGTCAATCAGTTATTTTTTGTTTAAGGAAAGTGCCTAATATTGACTTTATATTTTCTATAGAGCCTAAACTACTATCCATACAGGAAAATAGTCTTCCAGTAATTTACAGCTTGGTTCCTTATCTTCCCAAAGGCTACACTTCCATATAGGAAGGTATATAACCTTACTTAACAAAATAATAAAATAGTTTTGATTACAAAGTAACCTTACCATTTTGCGGTCACTAAATCTCAGCTGAGTAATAGTTGCAATAGTGTATGTGCGGTCGGAGTCCGAATCTGTAGGCAGACTGATTCGATTTCATTTGACCACGGCATGCCATAGTACAGCGCCATGTCTAAGTATTACTCAGCGGAGAGTTTTTGTTTGAGGAATCGTAGTTATTTGCTTCAGATAAATATTTTTAAATAATTTTGTTAGGAAAGGTATACAAATTTTATTTCGGTTCGGAAGATAAGAAAGCAAGCTTAAGATTATCAGAACACCATTTTTCTGTATGAATAGTAGTTTAGAGCGGAGGAGCTATTCAAATAAAAAAAAAAGTGGGCGTGTCGAGTACCGTATACCCAGTAGTAATATCTCACTCACACGATGCATTATGATACTCTGAACATATTTTATTAAAAATGTTTATTTCGGTTAAGCGGGGGAAGCTTGGGTGGGGGGCAAAGTTTGATCTAGTACATGTTGGAAAATCTAGTACAGAATCGAATTCCTTAGGTCCTGAGAACAAGTTTGAGTACCAACACTCCTATACTCGGAGGCTTAAATAGCTATTCATAGCCATCCCCATACTCACTTTTTTAGTATTTCCTTTTTTTTATTCGAACAGAGGTACTAGATCTTTCGCACCTTAGATCGCCTATAAGGTTATGTCCGACCGGAAATTGGGTTGACTGCTCGTCTCAGCTCATTACAATCTACAATTCACAGATGAAAAGTTTTCTCTGCATACTTTTAGGGCGGGGGTAGCAACCCCTGGAGGGGGGGGGTTGGTTCCAATACCGCATGTTGCATATCAAATTAAAGATCCCGCCGAGTACTATCGGGTGGTGTACTTCTTTCCCAATTCAGAAAACTTTCTCGGGACGTTTTTGCCGCCGGAAAACCCATTTTCATGCACTTGGGTCACATACACCTGGCATATATTTTTGCAGTAACCTCTTCTATGGCCATTAACGCTTTGCTTTGAACATTTTTCTTATAGGCAGTCATTTTCCACGAGTCACCAATTGCGCGCAATTACAAGAAGTAGAAAAGTCCACTTTTACACCCAAAAAAGTCACTCAAGCTACATCCGATCGTCAAAGCTTTCCCCCGCTGCTTAATTGTTAATAAAAGATGTTCAGAATATCATAATGCGTCGTTTAAGAGATCTCTCATGTCTGGAGGTGTCAGGCCTAAAGTTCTATGAAAATTGGGCATTCCGAATTTATCCTAATCGTAATTAACTTATTGTCTGCTGCTGTTAATGCCAAAAATCAGATTAACTTCGTCTTACTCTGCCTCCAATTGCGTTTATGACAAAATAATGAAGTTAGAATGAGTTCGATTTTTGGTTTCGTCTTCTAGCAAAATTTCTTTCTCTCACGAATCTCTAAAAATACATCAATCAAGAAAAATATGCTTCCATGCCGGGTAAAATGTCTGCATGTGACATTAATTTTAATTAAAAGCTTCATCTAAAATTTTCCAGATGCACTTGTTAGTTCATATACGCGCGGTTAAGCAATTTTTACTGTTTGAAATTTTAAATGTCAAGAACTAAAGCTGCGGAAAAATTGGTCGCAAAAATGGAAATTGTTCGTCTGTGTAATTTTATAATATGAATTTCGAAAATATCGGAAAAAGAATTGATTACGGTTAAATACGAAATAATCATCTTCCGTCGTAATATAAAATTATAATTAAAATCTGAAAAAAAAAAAAATGTAATCAACACCTTTATTGTTCCTGGAAAATGGCGTATAAATTTTAATGGTTCGCAACTGCAACAAAAACTGCACACGTAAATATAGCACAAAAACCCCATCAAAGCGTGTTGCTACACTGCACTTCCTGTATATATATTTAAAATATATAAAGTGGGGATGAACACACATACATACATATTTCCTTCGTTCTGATTTTGTGTGCTTATCTTTACCTTTATCTTAATTTCCAAGTTTAGTTACTTTCAAGCGAAATTCCATTTCCGTAAACTCAAGCAACTGGAAGATGCATTAATTATGCACAAAATTTTCTCGGAACCCAACATTAGAGAGAGAGAGATAGAGATTGAATGGCGGAACAAGTTCGTTTCATATTTAAATATCTATAAAATTGTGAATACTTACACTTAGCTCGAATAATTATAATTTGAAATTATTCTACGCATATTAAGTTATTCCAATCTAATCATGCTTTGATTCAATGCATGTTAATGAGTCGCACACATTTAATTCGACTAAAAATTGTACGAGTAAGATTCAAAACGAAAGACATTTTCGATGATTTCTTGTGGAAAATTTTTCGTATTAAGCAGGATTTACATTATGATGGTATACATTTTTTACGGAAATTGTGAGGGATAATCGTATATGGAAATTTATTTATGTATGAGTTTCTCTCGTCAAACGATTCTGTATATTTTCCAGACCGCGATTTGTCAATGTGTGCGTGTCCGGAACCATAAAAATACCCCAAGCATAGTAAGTTTTTATAATTACTGAAACTAAAACATTGTTATTGATAACCCTTATTTGTCAATTTCGACTACTCGTACTGCCATATTGTTGTTGTTACGAGAATTTTATAAAAAAATATTTATTAAATAATCTGTCAAAAATGGAAGAAAATAAAAGTAAGTTTTTAATTTGTAATTAATTAAATATTGCGAAATCGAATTTTTTTACATATTTGTTTATAGAAAAGATTGAAGTTATTTCGGACATAGTTTTTCATCCATTATTTAACAACAATTATTATTTCAAACGATTAAAAGATTTACAATTTACAATTTCACAACTTGAAAATGTGACAGATTGCAATTTGTACTATAAAAACTGGAGGGTACTATATATGAGAGTAGTGGAGAATAGGCAGTTCTAATTGCTTCAGATTAAATAATATATTTTTTTTTTGTTTATGTATATAAGATCTTTATTAAACGTTATAAATTGACTCTTAAAATTAAAAAACAAACAAAAAGTGGCTCTGTAAAAAGGAGAAAAGGCTCTAACTGACTAATATATAAATAACGATCAGAGATAACCATACCGATGAGACCTCTCTTATCGCTGTGTCGAAAAGTTCAATCATTCTTTTGCACTTAAATGCATTTTTGTAAATTTATTGAAATTATTTTCAATAAATTTCAGTCTGTTAGACGAGAAATCTTCTTTCGTATAAATAACAATACACAAGTCAATAGGGACAACAAGATAAACTAACATTTAAAGGCACAAATAAGCACAAACTAACACAATGTTCTCAGAAGAGACAGTATATACTGTTACACAAATTTTGGAAAATGCCTAAAAGATGAAAAACAAAATTTTTTTTCACTTGTCCCTATTTTGACAATAGGGTAAGTGGCAGTTCCAAGCAGATCCAAATTTTCCAAAAATTATCTAATAAAAATTATTTTCTAAACGATCGAAATTTCAACTTATATTTTACAATTTTGTACCGAGAACGAAACCGAATTAGAAACTAATAACCGAGCACACGTGTTGTAAGTGTGCTGAAAGGTGTGTGAGGCGGTCTGTCCAGAACGAAAGCATCTTCCAACTTAGTACCAGGGTCACTAGTTCCAAGTTGGCGAAATCTCTCCCGCGCAGAAGTCGCCAGGTCGTGTAGTTGTGGAGTGTTCGTGTTTATTCGACAGTTTCCAGAGATATCAATAATATCTCCGAGAACTGTCAGTGTATGCGTGTCAGCTTCAAAACCTCGAGCATTATTGAACACTGAATCTATTAATTCAGGATTAAACCTGATTGGAATTAACGCGAATTGCGTGTACCATAGAGCATTCCACTTAAGGTGAAATGCTGGCCTGATTCTGCCGCAGGTCTGAATCGTTGAGATTAGATCCTGCGGCCAGTCACGAGGATAGGGTGGTCGAACAGAAAGCAGGTAGTAATACTCCCCTATGCCTATCCCTCCCAGTACATTCACCCACAGTTGAGAGATTAAGGTATCTCTCTGGCAAAACACTCGTTGCAATGCACGCATTTGGAGACACCTTGATTTCACAACCAAGTTAGTGAGACCTAATCCACCTATCTTGACTGGCAGACAGAGCGTGCTTTCAGCAACCCATCGTCTTCCGCACCAAAAGGCGTCTATCGCTTTTGCTTGAAGAAGACCTACGAAGCCTTCATCAAACGTCTCAGACTTTAGCAGATGAACGATGGACGAGGTAATCAAATAGTTTATCACGACTGACCTTCCCATTAAGGATAAAGGAAACAGTCGACTACGCCATGAGTTAACAGCTCTGGAGAGTTTCTCAAGAGCGATGCGGCTATCATTTGATTTACTCTCGCGTCCGATATACACACCTAAATACTTCAGGCAAGTATTAGTCCATTGGATGTTCAGTGGAATATCTGTACGATCTCTTCACCCTCCACACCACAAGCCTTGACTCTTGCTAAGGTTGATTTTAGCGCCCATTATACGTTCGTACTGTTCGAAAACAGCACGAGCGACCGGGAAAGCTTCATCTCTTGTCACGAAAATAGAAAGCTCATCCGCATATGCCAACATAAGAGGCCTCACATTGGTATATGGTAGATGCACTGAATATTGTCCGAGCATTCGACGAAGATTCACCAGTAGCGGCTCCAACGAAAGATCATAAAGCATACCTGACAATGGACAGCCCTGTCTGATACCTCGATGAAACGAGATAGGAGCCAAAACCTGTCCTTGATGCTAATTCAAAATCGCTGAATCTCTATACAGTTTCCCGTTGATATCGAGCCACCTGGGCGGGAACCCAAATGCCTCGAGAGCAGTCAGGAGATACTCATGCGAGACGCTATCAAAAGCCTTTTGCTGGTCAAGAGAAATCATGTCCATTTGTGTACCTGTCTGTTCATGGTAGGCAAACAAATGTTTGGCTACCGCGATGTTGTCGTAGATACTATGACCAGGAACACAATGGGACTGTTCCGGGTGTATTATCGAAGCAATCACTGAGCGGAGTATCGCCCCTAATGCTTTGCAGGCGATTTTGTAGTCAACATTGCATAGGGTTACTGGCCTCCAGTTCCCCATCCTCTGCAAATCTCCTTTCTTTGGAATCAATCGCATAACAGACCTCCTCCAACTAGAAGGAAAGTCTGAATGTGTCTCAACCGCCGAACTGAAGACTTCCAAAAGGTCAGGAATTAATAAATCCCTGAAACGTATGAAGAATTCTGGAGTCAAGCCGTCATAACCAGGTGAAGTGTTTCGCCTTAGATCCTTTGTCGCAGCGATCATATCCTCCAATGTGATTACTGTATCCAGGAGCTTCTTGCTGTCTTCAGAGAAAGTTGGAATATTCTCAAGAAATTCATGAGTGGTCGGGGACGTTGTCGACGTAGATTCAGAGTAGAGACTACTGTAATAGTCTCGAATAAATTCTGATAGCTGTTGTCCGTTGAGGACTTGTCCAGATTCATCAACTATCGATTCGACTTCACAAGAAGCAGTACGTCGTCTAGTTGCCTGAAAGAAGTACTAGGTTGGAGAATCGCCTTCCCTCAGCCAGCGTGATTGGCTGCGCAGCACAAACTCCAAGCTGTGCTTGTAAGTTTGTGTTACCAAGTGTTCCTTTATTCTGTCAATGTACAAAGATTATAATATCTGTGCTCTTTTCTGTCCGCAGAACAGGGCAGAACAAAAGATACACAAAGGAATGCCTCATACATTTTCATAGAAGATTTATAAATGAAGTGAACAGTACAAATAGTTCGCTTCAATCGACAGAACAATTTGTTCTCTCCAGTATATGGGAGTTATGGAACAAGGTACACAAAAGAACACCAGCTGGAGTCTTTGTGAACAAGAAAAAATTTTCTTTCGATGATCTTCAGAAATATTTTCTTATTATTTACCGATCTTCGGCAAGATCCACACGATATTTAACATGACACCAGAAGCTCTGAGATTTTTATTTGGAAAGTTACAGTATGTCTTAAAATGGTCCAGGGAATATTGTTATTGATTATGACAGATTAGCAATAGTTCACAGAAGAAAATTTTTAAGATTTTGAACTTTCCTATTCACCCGATTTTAATACTTTAATTCAAAACCTTTAAGAATTGTTCATTAAAATAATTTATTCAAACGAAAGATAGTATTAAAACAAAGGGAACCTAACCTGCTAAGCTGCTATTAAGAACACATGAAAAGTAATCTTTAAGATTTAATATCAAGACAAATTTTCATGAATGGCGAAAATACTCATTCCTATTATCTTTGTAAAAATTGTAATATGAAAATTTTTATTTGTTTTCTTTCCTTCTATTTAAAGAATTTTTTTTTTTCACAGTGAACCCAAACAGTTTAAAATACCTTTTTGAAGGTAAATATATTTTATGCTACCTTAGCTGCAATAATGACCTGAAATGGCTGTTTAAATGTAAGCATTTACCTAGCTAATAAAATAAAATAAAAAGATTATTAAACACTTTCATATTTTAAGAAGTACTTAAGAGGGAGAAAGAGAGGAAAAAGAGAAGTGACCCTAATCAGTTGTCCGGCAATATATAGATGACTGAATTCAAAATGTGTATTATTTTCGTATTTCATGATTGTGCTGAAATTAATGTCGGCATTTTTGTTTCCTCAAAATTTAATTTGTAGATATGCCTAAATATTTATAAAAAAAAATCATTTACTTTTTGCAAATATAAGCGGATGCAGTTTTTTAGAAACGAAAGAAAAATTCAACGCAAAAGTGAGTGAGGCAACTTAAGCAGGGAATCTGTTCATAAGAATGGAGGGTCCAAATGCCACTTCGACCCAGAGAAGCTAAATCGGATCTTTACTAACCTACTACATATGTACATTATTGCTTTCGCTGTACTACTGTATTGATTATGTTGAACTGTATTAAGCACTGCATCAAGTACCTTGCGACTGGTTTTGATGAACTAAATCCTTGCTTTATGAAGCTGATATTCCGATACATACATTCTGAATACCTGTTTAATATCTTCTAATTTTCCTAACATTTGGGAAATGGCTAATGATCTACCAATAGATACCGAAAAAAGTATCTCCGATTGAATTGGCCGACTATCGACCAATTACCATTCTTAACTTCCTTGGTACAGTCTTGAAAAAAATTATGAAAACTCAGATTGTTGAATATATAGCTTGTAATAATCTTCAGTTTAGTTTTCGCAAAAAACACAGTTGAAAAACTGCTCTACTCATGGTTTCTTCAGATTCGCGGTCGGCTCTTGATAAGTCTGATATGGGTGTGTTGATGCTATTGGATCTCTCTACCAAAGCATATGACAGTATTTTGCATTCTAAACTGCTCTGTAAATTATTTTCGAATTTTTACTTTTCGCCGTCTGCCGTCAAGTTTATATCTCATTTCCTCTCGAGCAGGTCTTAACAAGTGATTGTCGATGGACTTGCATCTTCGCTCATGAATTTTTCTTGTGGTATTCCGCAAGGCTCAATATTAGGACCCTGCCTGTTTAGCCTGTTTAGTCTGTTTATTAATGATCTTAGTGATATAGACCATGATATTAATCTATGTACATCTCTATGCAGATGATGTTCTGCTGTACTTGAACAGGCCGCTTATATTCATTGAGGACGGTATTAGTAGAATAAATGATGACATATCTTAAATCTGCAGATAGTTTAGAAATAATCAGATCCTCCTCAAAGTCAGTAAATCGCAATGAATTGCTTTTTTAGCATGAATGTTGTTATTGATAAATTTCCTTCTATTATCCTCAATAATGTGAGGCTATCTTTTATTGATTGCGTGTTAAAACTGGGAGTGAAATTCAACACCCGACTGAAATGCTGTGATCACGTTTTGGTAAAATCTTTTAAAAGATTGTGGCTACCCACCAATATTATGATCTTGAACTTCAAACTAGGGGTGCTGATAATGCTCCACTTTACTTGCAGATGCCTAATCTTCCCTAAACTCGACTCGGTGTGCAAATGAAAACTTGAAGTTGCCTTCAACGATTTTCATACGCTATGTCTTCAGTCTACGTAGCTCTGCACATATCACGACTTAAGCAAACATTTGGAAACAAAATCCTCAGGGCGATATGTGGATGATATTGCCAAAATATCTTCCACACGAAACTAAAGTAAATACTGTGAAATGATTTCTTCCTTGTCTTGCGTAGACGAAAAGAAGATAAAATCACAAACAATTTTGTTTTCTGATTTTAAATGTGAAAGCAAGACGACAATAGTTTCGCTTATTTGTCATCTCTATGATTCACATATTTATCATTTGGAAGAACACGTCATTAGACTCCATGACAGTAATAATTTTTGTGAGTTTTCTAGTGATTTTAATTCCACCAATCCAAATTTAAAAAAAACTTTAATTAAATAAATATATACCTACTTTAAACAAATATCTTCTTTATTCCCTTACTTCAAATTCCAAAGGATTTATTTCGACGGTTCTTGAACGATTTGCTTAGACGATAAGAAAGCGAAACATCTTGAAGAAACGAACAAGTTTCTTATACATGATATGAAAATAACTCGTCAGGAAGAGATGTTGACAAATTGCTTTAATGTATCGCGTAGAAGATACGCATTCGTTTCTTCAGGATGTTCTTCCTTCGGGGTAACAGTTTTCCCCGTTGTAAGTTAAGAATGCAATACGAATATGATTATCATCCACGAGATCTTTTATCGTCCAGATAATAAGAAAGTGAATCTTATACGTTTCGCCATGTTTGCTGGGAGTAGGCTACATTACCCCTAATACATTCTCGAGGCCGGTGACAGTACGGCAGTAGTCGTTGAGAGTTCGAGAAAAATGGAGATGACAAGACGATGAGGCCTGTGTTGGAAAATAAGGTGAGGTTTGACGTTATTTGTAGTATTTCACTGTAATTAGCAGTTGCTTATAAATTATTGTGTTTGCTTGTAAGAAGAAGTGCGGGAAGAGATGATTGCCAGTTGGTGAATTTGGAGTAAAGACATTCATGTTCGTGTATGTTTGTTTACAATACGGTCGCCTGGCTACTCGCTCGCCTGTATATTTCGTAGACAACCTCGGCATTGAGTTCGTTCTCACCCGTGCAAGCTATTTCCCAAATATGTATATATATATATACGGGTGATTCAGATCAAGATACCTTCCGGTATACCACGCGATTCCTTGAGGTAAGTTGATCAAAAAATTGTTCCACATCCCCCCCCCCTCCCCCCCCCCCCCCCCTAGAAACCTTCCTTTAGAAGTTGTGACCAGTAGGGTGATTCTGTGGGTTTTGTCGATCTTGAATGTCAAAATAATCGACTAAATAAAATGAACTTTTCTACTGATTTTTTCGTGTTTTTATTCAGGTCAGCAACCCTTGCATGACTTAGAATGAACTGAAAATGTCACTTCACATTACAAATTCAAAATAATATTTCGAATTTAAGCACTTGTAATGCTCTAATTAGGCGTAGAATTTTTATTTACCAGTGTAAAATTTTTGTCACAACCTCTGGGAGCAGTTGATTAATTTGTCGATTATTTAGTCGTGTTTTTTGACGTTTGTTCATCGAAAATTCATTATAGTTCATTTCGTGGTAGATAATAGTGAAGACTAAATAGAACGACAAACAGCACAGAATCACCCTCCAGTTGAAGATATTCGTGAACCCTGAGAATAAATGAGTATAACTTTTGAACCACACTATAGATTTTGGTTATTGTTGGCTTATTAAATAGCCAAGAATAGTAGCTGTCCAAAGTGTATTACTGTGTATTTTTTAATTAAGCATCTTTAAATTATTATTATGTGGAACAATTTTTTGATCAACTTACCTCAAGGAATCGCGTGGTATATCGGAAGGTATCTTGATCTATAAGTGCATGTGTAAGCGTAAAGTCACTTTACATACCTTCCTGTCGTAGGACATCAATGCATTAAAAGAAATGAACTGTGTATCAGAGCGTCTTGCTTCCATACCTTTCATAGAATGTTTTCGGAGTGCATTCGGAATGCTTCCATTTCCAACTGGGATGGTATATATAGTATGTATTACATTAATGATAAATCCATGTACGTATTTGTGCGTCATTGTAGTTCTAGTGTGACTGTGACGACACGCAATTTTCTATGTATTTGTTTTAGATATTTTACAATTTATTTTAGCGTTTTAGTTACTTGCCGTTTCTTGTTTCGCAATGTTTGCGAAATACATACATAGCTTAGACTTAACTTTTATTAAAATTTTTTAACCATTTTTTCAACTTTTTCCAACCGTTAGGCCTATACAGGTCTAAGCGAAATAGTCTCTTTTCAAATGTAATGCTAGTAATAATATATATAATATATTTGCTATAGCTGGTATGGGATATTAATAAAACTTTTTTCTTTTTGCCAACGTTACCCGTTATATTTTAACGCTTCATCAGGGCTAAAAATACAAACAACAACAATTCGTTGGAACAACACTAAACTTTAAAGAATATCTATAAATTACCTCAAGAAAATTACCAATATAAATTAATTACAATTGAAATCACAATAAAACATTAAACATGGTTTATATACCATGTGTGTCATCAAATACTCCCAATATATCTAGAAAATTAGTGGATATTGACTTAAAAATGATTCGGTATAGCCTGATCATCAGCACTTCTTCTGTTATGCAACACCATCTAGTTGTTAGTAATAGTTTGACAATATATCAAATTAAGCAAAAATGTATTCGTGCTTTCCCAACAAAGTGAAAAAAAGAAGAAGATCCAAACATTTTATGTCATAATACAATCGAAAAAGCTAAATATTCACTTACCGGGAAAACTCCGGCAGTTTCCTTAAGATCGACTTTATCTAATCGTTTGTGAGCCTTAATTCCAAAATGAAAGGAATTATATGTGGAGCAGCATGAGCTGAACGAAAAAAATGAAAATATAAAATTCAACAGAAACAATGTTTATTATTGAAGTATGAAGAAACAATGATAGTGATCTTTAGGCTAATAAGAGGAATAGCTACGCAAGATGAATTAAATAAAAGATACGGACTTCAGCTCTCGGTCGAGAGAATTTAAATGTATTTCTGGTTAACATGAAAATATGTTTTAAAAATATGTTCCTCATCGAACCGCTGTACTTCCTTTTACCAAAATTTTGAATTTTCCACCTCAAAAAGAAAGTTAATAAATTATTACATTCGATTTTGTTATTTTTAAATAAACCTTCGACCTTGGCTCCAAACCTTGAATTTGTCGTATATATTTATAATTCATTGATGCCGTATTATTGTTATACTAGGCTCAAAGTACAGAGTTCGAGTAAAATAGTATGGAGTTCAAGTAAAAAGTGACATTTCCATATAAATTTTACCGCTGGTAAATTCTCAAGCAAAAATTATACTGAGGTGGTTTGTACTAGTCCAAATGTACCATATTCTCTATTATAAGACAGATGGCGTTTTCTAAGTCTTCACTCATTTTACTGACCATTTTAATGTGTGGAGCATTAAAATGCTGATAAAAATTTGACATTTCCCGTGGATTTTCTTAACGACGATACACACTTCGACCTACCCCAGCAACAATCTCGTCGTCGATTTCATGATTTATATCCATTATAAATAATACATACATAATCACATAACATTTTAAAAAATATTTCCGTTTAATTGTGATTTTAGCAGCTGTCACTTCGTTTTCTCTATACAAAACTTACGTCAACTTTTTACCAGCGTTAAAATGCAATTTTTTTGGATGCCGCATTAAATTTTATCAATACAGTTTCCAGATATATGGAAAGAATCCATAGTTACACTAATTCAAAAAGTAAAAAACGGGAAGAATTGTGTAGCGCTCAGACCAATTAATACTATGCTATTTGGAGAGAAAGTGTTGGAGAAAAGTGTCTATAGATAATTTGAGACGTACCTTGAAAGGAATAAATTGATAGTAGAAAATTAGTCTGGGTTTCGAAGGAATCATTCATGCGAAACTGCTATTAATATGGTCCTTAGCGTACTGAAAGAACAATTAGCAAGGAAAAAAAAAGGTGATATGTGTATTTCTAGATTTGCAACGTGCTTTCGAGACAATAGACAGAGACATACTACTGCTAAAACTGCACAAATATGAAGTAAGAAATACTGAGCGGCTATGGTTCAAGGATTTTCTAACTAATAGGCGGCAAAAAACCAAAGTAAACGGACAGAAGTCCGGATCTTTGCAAGTTAACCTCGGAGTCCCTCAGGGGTCTGTGTTGGGAACATTACTGTTCGTGATCTACATAAACGATCTACAACGAGTTTTAAAACATGCACAAGTAAATAACACAATTGAAGAAGGAAGAAATGCTATGCAAGTAGATTTAGAAAGTCTGAGTGAATGGCTAAGAGCAAACAAGTTGAAATTGAATGCAATAAAAACTAAGTGCATGTGCTTAAAGGATCAATATAATCTTAATTTAGTAGTAGATAACTCGAATATCGAGCAAGTGTATAAAATGAAATACTTAGGTGTGGTTATGGATTACAAGCTGAAATTTAGTGATCACATTTTATATATATGTAAAAAGATTGCAAAAAAAATCGTTTTTATGCGAAGAATCCGACGAAATCTATCACTAGTGTCAGCAATAAACATATACAACGTGATTATTCGCACTTCGAATTCTGCGCTACAGTTCTTTTTTGGTGTAACCAGGAACAATAATAATTGATTCAACTACAAAGACTACTCCAAAATAAGGCAATGCGTTGCATTTTGTATTGTGATAGATATACGAGTGTAAATTTTATGTTGCAAGCAGGCAAATGATTAAGTGTATGCCAAAAGTTAAGAATGAACATGTTAATATTTGTATATAAATTAAAACACAATCTTGTTCCAAATTACTTAAGTAGACATATAAGCTACTGAGGTGAATGTTAACCATATGCATTGAGAAATGTTGATCAGTTTAGACTTCCATGGTTTACAGACGCTAACTCGCAGAACTCACTTATCTATAAAGGCTTTAACCCTCACCCGCTCAGTATTTACCTGGGTACATATACAATTCTTTTCTTTAAATTAATTTGTGTACAGAATTTGTTCAAATAATTTCCTCATAGATAATGGAATATTTTTTTATGTCTTAAACAAATATGCAAAAGGAATTAGAATTTGTCTTTTGTTTATGCATGTTTTAGCCACTTTCTGGATTTTCATCCTAAAACGGATTGTATTTACCTGGATAAATACTTGGATTCTTTAGAAAATGTCATATGTATATTAGGATCTCCTAAAATAACAAATTATCATCAATTTTATATACAATTCGTGTATTTATAAAATTATACATATAATGTAAGCTATATATGCATTTTTATATACATGCAGCAGTATGTATGTATGTGAATTTCTTGCTTGCCGTGGTAATAACAATTAGTGAAATCTCAAGGTAAGAACACCTTTTCTATTGACGGTACTACGAATTCGTTGTGCGGTATAAATTTTCGGTTGACGAAAGGAGCCATTTTTATCTGAGGATACTTTTAGCAATCGATGATCATAGTTGGAATATTCTTGAAGGTAGTCATGATTTGGAGGAAGTGTATATACCTGCAATTGAAAACGAAGCATCTGCAGATGAAAATTCGGACAACGAAGTATAATTGCATGATCCTGAAAGTTTCATTGGACGTGACGGTACTACTAATTGGCGTAAAATCCCACCACGAGTACATCGAGTTCGAGCACAAAATATTTTGCAGTCGACTGAAATAAGACCGGTGTAATCAACGAAAAATATGGACCCAGAGCAATTTTTTTAATTGTCTTAATTGATGAACCGAGATATCGTCATCATTAGAGGTTGCAATAATTTCACTCAATATATGCCATCAAAACCATCGATGTACGGTATCAAACTGTGGTGGACATGCGAAGCTAAAACGTTTTATCCGTTGGTACATAGTTCAAATATACAAAGGAAAGCAACCTGGTTATCCACGTGAACAACGTGAAAAATCATTTCTTACAATATATTCTAAAATACCTCGGCTTTTAGCTGAACTAATCGTAAAAGATTTAGTTTCAATGTACGAAAAAATACTGGTCGTAACATCACAACAGATAATTTTATGACATCTTTGCCACTTGCCACTCATTTGATATCGTTAAATTTATCTCTAGTTGGCACTGTAAGAAAAAATAAGCACATATCCTGCCAGAATTTGGAGCTCATAAAAGACGTGAAATACTGTCTTCACGGAGAAAGCCTACATGTAATGCCAAAGCCAGTGAACTCTCAACACAGCATTGGAATAGTAAAAAGCAAAGAATGTTGTAAACAAATCTTTTGTTTTTATGTTTTGCGTCTCAGTAATTTTCATGTTATATGCACCTATACCTTTCATGAATTCCAAAATACATAACTCATATATACCTACATATTTCACTATTAATTCACTTTCTATAAACCATTTTCAGTCAAAAATGAAGAGCATCATAATCTGCATATTATAAATGGATCGCAGTTGTTGCACTCAGTATATTTTTTCTCAAATTATAGTCAACTGGTAACACTATTTTCAAATACACATACATAAAAGATGCACATCTACATGTTCATTCTGAAGAAAACTGAAAAAACGTTAGTTTTTCTGAGTCTTTTTTATGTTTTAAGGTGAAAAACGAGCTGAGTGTGTGAGGGTTAAAGAATTTAATGAATTGCCACGTAGCATTAGGAATGTTCAAAATATTAAAATATTTAAAAGAGAAATAGTAGACTACATCAAAGAAAATACTAAGTGAATCATAAATGTAATAATTAATGTTAAATAGCAAAAATGCTAAATAAAATTACTTACTTACTTACTTACTTACTTACATACCCGAACTCCATACTAGGCTTTAGCCTGCATTAAAGCTAAGATATTTCTGACTTCCATTTACAAATTGTTTACGCTTAAAAATCTGTCAACTGAATTAAAATGTCAAAGTACAGTTTGTCACATCAATACCCCTTTTATGTCTGTCAGGGTTACTTTAATATTTAGATATCGATACCACATGTCTGTTATAAGCTTTACCTTATGATAGCAGTGTAGCGCCTATCTACTTGACAGATTTAAAGTTTTTAGTGTGTCTGGAAGCACCTAAACAATATACATTCTCTATTTAATAGAAAACCCAATTCCCTTATTCTTTAGGAGCTCTATTTACCAATAGGTAGAAACAGACATTTTTTGTGATTTAAAAATATATATAGTCTTTTATTTACCCTCCCCCCCCGTCCCACACACACACACGCATATGTATGTGCAATTTAGAACGAAAATCAAAGGGAATTTTTCATTACACTTCATTGCTTTTCTCTCCCCACCCAAGTACTATAACAAGTCCCGAACTAGACATATTCCTAGACACCTCAATTAGTCAGTTTTTGACAAATAAATATTTTTTCGCGCATCTTCATTCCAAAAAACCGCCGGCGGGCCGGATAGGCTAGAGTTTCTTAGCAAAGACAGAGAGAGAGACGGTAATAGACAGGGACAGGATTAGATTAGAGGGAGGACGAGATATAGCTTTAATTTTGCATCCTACCGAATTCAATGTAATTCCACTTGGTAATAAAGAACGCGCTATAAATAAAGCTAATTCTAAAGGTGAAAAGGAAATTTTGCTCAACTCAACGAATATAGACAGCAAATTGAAATTGCTTTAGATTTCAAAGGGGAGAAGAGTTTAGGAATTCATGAAATTTTCTTTTGCGATGAAATTTCTCTGGAAGAACAATATTGATATCAAAAGATTTTTGTTTTTCAATTACTTTTGGGGCTGGTATTTCCCCTCTACACAAGCACGCAAATTTTAAGAATAGCAATTGAGTTAAAGATGGAAATTAATTAATGAATATCATAATATAGAAATAAGAATGCAGGTTGGTGGAAGTAAAACGTGTGATTATAAAACTTTGGACTCCATCAGACTGTATCTATGAAATGTTTTCAATATTGTTTTTGGACTATTCTATAGGAAACCGATTGAATTACTTTTGCTGCTAAAAGTTAAGTAGTTATTAGATAATAATACAATTAATTATTTGTGTCCTGCAAAGCATGCTGCCTGAATTAATTTTAGTGAGTTCAAAATCGTTACCCTGGGATATTTCAAAAGCTTTTGATAGAGTATGGCATCCAGAACTTTTAGACAAACTTAACCCTTGTGTCAATACCTACATGGTTCGTCAGAAGGTAGACCTGAATTATAAATATACGTTACCAAGCTCAATGCATACCCAGATATGTAATACATTTTTTAGGAATGGGGATTGAAAGCAATAAAAAAATAGAGTTAATTCTTAAAAAACTTTATAGAATTTATTATGACAAACATTTTTTACATCTGGGAAATTCTGAAGAATGCTCTGCACGTGCAGGCTTACAGCATGTTGTGCAACATTTTCGCGTGGGTCATCGCTTACCCTCCTCTTTGCAAATACCCGTGATCCCGTGCTGCTGGCCCACTTGACGTGGATGTAGATCTGATTGGTATTTGGTGTCCCATCATGCATTCGATAGCATATCTGATCCCGAAGTTCCTCATAATGTGTGAATTCGCTGCTATGATTTGTACATGCTGGCATGGTGAGGCTTCACCAAGATCTTGCAGAAACGTACGTCTCCTATTTGTCTTTTGGTTAAAATTGCGGGTATCGTATATATATAATGAAGACTGCCAGAGCAGCCACATTCAAAATATTATAAAAAAATGCTAGGGTCCATAGCAACGTACGTCTCTTGGTGGTGTAATGTCCTACCATCTTATCCATATTTTCTCCCCCCCCCCCCTTTGCATTTGTTGTAAAACAATATGATTTCAGGTCTTTCGAGGACACCACTAATACTTTTATCGTAATGCACTGTTGAAAGCAAAATTACAGATTTCCTATTTTTTGGTACATAAGAGTAAATCGTGGTTTTGTTACAAATCCGAACTCGGTAGAAAGCAGTGTACGCGAGAGTATAGCTTGAAATTCTGGAGAAAGTTCCAGTATGAGGTATGCTTTGTGGTCGATACCTCAAAATGCAATTTATGATCTAATCACCCTTGCCAGCCAGTAGAAAAAGAATGAAATTTACACTTATTATGAACAAATTCTCCTTGAAATACTCGAAAAAAATGCATTTCTATCATCAACAATTATCCTACCTCCAAGTTTTGTAAGCCATATGCAGCATACCCACCTTTCGGAACAGGTCTAATCATAAAAATAAATTCTTAGGAACTGTTTGACTAAATATTTTCCTTATATATAAAGCAAAAAAATGAAACAGTTCCACAGAAATATACGTAAATATGGTTACATACCCGGGTATGTTATGGGTACGTTTACGTAATTTATTTTATCCATTGACACAAGGGTTAAACTACTTTGTCTCTCCCCTCCTCTTCTATTATGGATTGATAGTTTTTTATCCGGTCGCCTAATACGGGTTGCACTAGATGGCATTTCAACAGAACCTCACCCTAATCCGGTGTGCCCCAGGGCTCTGTTATCTATCCATCTCTTCAAAATTTTCATTAATGATCAGCTTTCCCTTACTTTTAATCTCATCCATAGGTTTTCCAATGATCTTCGATTACGCTAATCCTTTGACACTCTTGCGGACTTCAGAGGAAGCCACATCTGTCAAACGAGCTTGTATGATTACATATCATTAAATAACGATCTTGCTAATATCCTCGGTTGGGGTAAAGGAAGTCGCCTCGAATTGAATGTGTTTAAGTCCCACAGCTGTTTCATCTCTTTAAAACAATATCATAATTTTTCCACTGCCGCTACTTGTGATGGAGTACTGATTTACAATACACTGCCTTTATGCTTTCTTGGCATTAACATTTCCAGTAACTTAAGCTGGGTAGATTACATATTCTCTGCTGCCAAAGAAGCATCAAAATGTCTTGAATTTCTGTGAAAGGTGAAAAAATTACTTCAGTCCATTGAATCTAGCGTTCCTCTACAAGTCCATATCAGTCCTAGAATGGAATGGAATGGAATCTGAGTCGCGGCTGGTCGCACATTCTTAGCTTCATTGTAAATTGTCTAAAAGAGAGCTTTCAAGATCATTGGCGATTTGGCAATTACTTGTCATATGGACTCGCTCGAGCACCCCCGTAATAGTCCGGGAGGTTGCGTTGCACTTTAGGTAGTGTTTTTATGCCGATCGATTGTTACCTTTTTCAATAGATCTAGTATGACTAATAAGTGAATCAAGTGTCAGCTGACACACCCGCGGTGGATGTGGGAGGCTGCAAAAGTGGTAAAAACATTTTTTTTTTAAGTAATAGTACGCCGGATGAAACTTTTTTTTTTATAAACAGTTGACATCATAGTGAGTTGAAAAAGGATCGTCAGCTGCATC
The DNA here is from genome assembly GCA_963924295.1 of Dioctria rufipes. Lineage (NCBI taxonomy): Eukaryota > Metazoa > Arthropoda > Insecta > Diptera > Asilidae > Dioctria > Dioctria rufipes. The sequence goes on from OZ002740.1 coordinate 29,869,306, forward strand.
GCGGAGGGTGGATATGCGTCAGCTGTTCGCATGAACTTGTAAGAAAAAACAGTTGTAAAAATAAAGTAATAGTAATAGCTTGACGTTTAGACAAGCAACAAATTGTATGGAAGGTGGGGGAAAATCCTTACGGGCTTCAAGATAATGAGATTTAAAAATATTTAGGAATGGTTTTATATATCACCCTGTAACTTCTTAACGTTACATCCTGTAATGATGATTTAAAATTTCGTAGATTAATAATTATTGGACCTTGCCATTGGTGTACAAATTTTAACCCTCCTCTTTTCCCTTTTGAAGTTATGGTTAAACAAATTTAAAATTTCAGATTTTTAACTCGGTTTTTTAAGTACTACATTTATTAAACAAACCGTTATCAACACCAATTTTTCATATGGGATTTAAAAATCTCAAAGTTTCGCTTTAAAATAAGCCTTTAAATATACTCTGCGCCTAAAGCTTAGTCCTTTCTTCGTTTTTTGCAGTTTTTCTTCAGCATACCCAGCGAAAAAATTCAATAAATGCCAGAAAGTAGGTAATTATCTATTGATAATGAGCATTTTGAGCCAGTCGATGTATATGCTTTAAAAAAGGCAGAAAGGGTTGCATTTTCGGTACAGAGTGTGATTGGTCATTTTAAAGCTTAAATTAAATATTTTTGATAAATATAGTAGTTGAAAAATCGATTTAAAAATTCGAAATTTTAAATTTGTCCAAATGAAGATGGCTCTCCCTCTCCTATAAGGAAGTTGTTAATCTTGCTATTGACCAGTGGACGCCGCTCAAGCATTATTTTTTATTATTAGATTTCAAAAAAAAGTTGATACAAATGCTGATTTTATTCTTCAAGGGTTAACTCATATTCATCTAGCTTACTTGTATTTTTTTATCATATATTTTGAGCATTATAAACAAATTAAACAAGAGATTTTAATCCGAAAAAAACCATGATTCGTTTACTTTAAATTTTAATATCTGACACATTTAAAGAAATTTTGCTAAATTTTATTAAAAATGAGCATATTTGTCTTGATGTGGATTATAGAAATAAGGAGTTTGGTTACAAAAGTTTTTGGTTTGCAATAGAAGAGCATGCGAGAACATGAAATTTTTAATTGAAAAAATGACTTACTTGATTACTACATAAAGTTATGCGATCAATTAAAAAAAAAAAACAGATTAGATTTTTCTGATAAAAAAGTACAATTGTTGCAATATGTGATCTCGAAAATAATTCAAAGCGAAAATCTATCCACCATTGTTCCCATTGTCGATGCTTTCACTTTTAATTAACCCCCTATAGAAGTATTAAATTCACCATGGATATCATTGATAGAATTATTCAAAGAGAAATTGAATTTTGTGTATGATGGAAATGTTGTTAAATTTTGGAGAAATATAGTCAGAAAAAAAGATGTTTTAGAAGCATTACTATTTAAAGAATTGGCGAATTTTATGTGTATTTTAGCTAGTCTTATGCATAGCAGTGCTGCTGCTGAACGTGTATTTTCAATTATGAATGTTGTAAAGAGTGAAAGAAGAAATCGCTTAAATGTTGAAACCGTGGAAGGCATTATGTATGCGAAACAGTTAATAAGCAACTCCACCCAGTGGCGGATCCAGGGGGGGGGGTCATGACCCCCCCCCTAAATTTGAGAAAAAATATTTAATTAATTGAGTTATTATTTGAAAACATAATTTTTTTTATTTTATACTTTTTTTATTTATATAATTCAACTTAAAAAAAAGCTTTATTCCGAAACTTAAAAAAATAAAAATTTATTTCAATGAATGCTATTGTATGCATGTGATGTATGTGTATAGGTTTTTCTCGGAATTTGGGTTTCGGACCTCAGAGAAACACTTCCCAAGCCACGAAACAGACTCCCTCACTACCACATCAGAGCCCTAACTTAACTTAGTCGTAACTCCTGTTATATTTCGGGGCTTAGCTTAGTCGAAGGCAATCACTCTACGCCGTTTCAGGAAGCTATGATTAAGACAACTCGCACAATTTTATTTTATTTATATATATATTTTTTTTTTACTTTTGATTTGTTCACAAACTTTTTCTTTCACAAACTTCCTCTTATGGTTATTTTTACAAAACGTTTATTTTATTTTTTCTTATCGCAACTTCTATTTTCTTTACCTGTTTACAATTAGTGTTCAGCCTATCGCGGCGGACGATGGTTGAAATGAAATTTGCTATTTTCATAAATATCAAACCATCGTCTTGCTATTGTGCATACATTGTTGCACCCAGAATGTATTCCGCTCGCGACAATTTGCTGAAAGGAGGCTTTTTGGTGAAGACTTGATCGTTTAAATCTTCACCGAGTAAATTTTCTGCGCCCGATATGTATGTAGGTATACATATATGTACATACATATCGTATTTTTATTTTCGACAAATCTTACTGAAGGTAAGATTTGTCGTGGGGCTTTTTTCTATTGAAACGACTGAAATTTAAAATATGGACTGACTACGTCCATAGAAATACACTGCAAAAGTGGGCTCATTTCTATATAGCGTTCTTTTTCGATCTAAGCACCAACTACTAATTCGCACGTCACATAGAAATGTGACCTAACTCAAAATTTGTCTTTTTGAGTTAATTACACCATGAAAGTGGCATATTTCTATCTGATTGTTTTTGCCGCTAGATAGCGATAGTATCACTTTTCTGTTACTTAAGAACAGAGATATTCTTCATAGAACAGTGTGTCAGTGTCACTTTTTGACTTGTGACGATCTTTATAACAAACGTAAATATGTTTTCGACATTTTTACAGTATTATTTTAAATTGTGTCACTTTTCCACAAAACAGCAATTATTTCTTACAAATTATATTATGAGTTATGACATTTTTCCACAAAGTTCAAAGTACGGAATTTAATTCTTAAAAATCGTATATTGAGTTGTGCCACTTAAAGAAAACTTGTAAAAATATTTATTTCGCAACAAAGAAAAGCGACACAACTTAAGAGGATGCGGGATTAACAGCTAACCTCGCCAACTGCGGTAACAAAAACTTATTATTTCTTTTATATAAATCTTCAGAAATATATATACTAACAAATTTAAGAGTTCAGACTATTTTTAGCAAACAATTACTACGTTAAGCTAGAATTAATTCTATGTACAGCTTTTCGTTTTTTCGCTCTCCTGAAAAGTTGAATTTTTTTAGTTGGGTCACTTTTCTATGTAACGTGCGAACTGAGAAAGGGCTGTAAACAATAAATAAATAAGTGGTTTTGTCGAAATAAATGTTTTTATAATTATTTGGGTTAATAGAAATTCGAGAGGTTTCACTTTTCAACTTTCCGCCAATGGATTTTTCAATGTTGGCACCGACGTATGAACTATTTTTGACACAAAAAATTGTACCCGCATGAAATAGCATATCGAGCAGTCCATATTATATATACCAGTGTGAAACTGAGAAAAGTTGGGCTTGAATGACTCATGCAGTTTTGCACCCTATTCTATTAAAAAAATTAGTTTTTGTAAAAAAAAAAGTATACTAAAAAGACACATCATCCGCACCGCTTAATGCGGATTTCCTAGTTCCAAGTACTGCAGCAAGTACTGCAGTAGGTACTGCGGTGGCCATGCGGTGAGCCCTTCGCAAAGTTCATAACTGGAAAATATGTGAAATAAGAAATTTTATTGAATGTGCAATATCAAATGACCTTTGAGTTTAGTTTTCCGTTATTGACGGAAGTTATTAGTAACAATGGAATATATAATCTTTTGTGATTTTCCATTGCAGGAACAAAGTTATTAGTAATAACGAAAAATTCAATCTTCTGTTTCTTTCCCATTGAAGGAAGAAAAGTATTAATAATAAATAAAAATTTGAATTTGTTTCTAAATAAAAATTGTTATGCATTTACTTATTTATTTAGTTGAAAGGTATTGAGCTACAAAAAAAATTTGTTTTTTTTAAATCCACCACCTTATCAGGAAATTTATGATCTTCTAAATGTTAGATCTACCACTAGCATTGCCTGAAGTCAATGGTAATATCTCGTAATGTGGTATCTGTAGAGAGCTTAAACATTTTCAGCAATTATAATGTAAAAGCTCTCAAAATAAACAAAAAAAAAATTGAAAGATAAATTCAAAAAGATTTAATTTTTTAAGTTATAGGACATATGCAAAAAATGAAAAATAATCATAATATCAGAAATTTCCCAATAAATAGAAAAATCAGCAGACATGTGCCAATTTTTGGCTTTGTTTGATAGGTTGAAGAATTTCTGATATTTCTGTTTTTATTTCTTTTATTTATTCATTTCTTAATTAAATTTTTGATTATAATTTTTTCCAAAGCTTTCTAAATAAAAAAAACTCAAGAAAATTAAATGAAATACTTTGAGATTTTTAATTCCAAGGATATCCCCATAAAGGAGCATGATGATAATCTATTAATGGTCATGGTTGAAAAAAAAAAAAAAAAATTAGGTTGAGCATATTGAAACATTATATTGTATGTTTTTCAAAAATACTCCCATTTTCTTTTCTTTATTATGATGTCCAGGACATATCAATTTTAATAAATCAAGCGAATTAATTAAACAAGAAACCAACAACCAACAGATGAAGTCGGTCGGTCGAATCTCTTGACATGACAGTGACAATCATCATTAACACGAATTTCTCATCTCTAATTTTTCTATGGTTACATATTTGTGTATGTGTGTGCGTGTATGTATTTAGTGTTTATACATAACCATATATTTATACATGGATATTCCTAACAACGAAAACTGAGTTGTCGTCCAGTTTTCATGGACTTGTTGTTATTCTTGGTAATCCTCCTTTGAGAATATTTAAACCATCACAGCATTCTGTTACCGCAAATTACTTCTAACAAACGAAAGCTAATTAATCAAGTTAGTGTGAAAGGAAGCTACATATACATAGGCCAAAGGTCATTACTGTCAAGGGTATTGTTTTGATGTCAATTAAGAATAACAATACCCACTGAGATAACATAATTCCACAAATTTAACCTTTTGAGCTGTAATTGAATTTCGAAAGGCAGTCGGGTTGTCTACAATTGGTATCTGTGGTTGACTTATATTTGCATTTAATGTTTCAGTAACTAATTCGAAAAGATATCTACATATATATGTTGATAAGTATTTTTAGTCAAACTTTCAAATTGTAATAAAATAAACTATCAAGTCTAGATATTTTTGCTGGTTAAGGTTTTTGACCATTAGAAAAGGTGCAGTTTCTCTTTATGGCAAGTCAAATTGTGAAGTTTTTCATCAGTCGTACTCAACATAATTTTCCAATAATACTCCATTCGAGTACCACTTAAGTTTGAATTTCTGCAAAATAATTTGAATGAAACTGGAATATGAAGGATGTATTGTTTCAAAGTTGGATAGAATTTCAAATGGATGTGTATATACTAATACAGGAATCGAACTCAAACTTTATACAATTTGAGTACATATATATAATCTCGAACAGACTCAAATCTGGAGGGGGATAATAATTTCAGAATCTGGCGTCATTGTTCTTAAAGGAGGATGCCCAATTTTCATACTACTTTAGCCCCGACACCTGCAACTATGAGACATATCTTAAACAATGTATTACGATACTCTGAACATATTTTATTAACAATGTTTATTTCTATTTAGCGGAGGAAAGTTTTGGCGATCGGATGTAGCTTGGTAGCTTGAGCGACATTCTTGGGTGAAAAAGTGGACTTTCCTATTACTAATGATACGCGGAATTGGTGAGTCATGGAAAATGACTTCCTATGAGAAAAATGTTCACAACAGAGCACAAATGTTCATGGAAGAAAGATCTGCAAAAATATTGCGAAATGTAGTAGCTGGGGTGTATGTGACCCAAGTGCATGAAAATGGGTTTTACGGCGGCAAAAACGGACCGATAAAGTTTTCTGAATCGGGAAAAACGTACTTAATCCGATCGTATTCAGCGAGACCTTTAATTTCATATGCAATATGCGGTATTGGAATCACCCCTCTCCGGGGTTCCCCCTTAAAAGTATGCAGAAAAAAATTTTCTTCTACGAATTGTAGCTGGTAATGATCGGAGGCGAGCAATGAAACCTGTTTTCCCATTGGACGTAATTCTACTGAGCTAGAGCTGATCTATGGTGCGAAAAATCAAGTACTTCAGTTTGAATAAAAAAGAGGGAAATAATAAAAAAGTGACTATGGGGATTGTGAGAGCTAGTCTCGTTCGTGGGAGGGAGTGCCGGTTTTTAATTGACAACTCAGTCTTTTCAAATTCAAATATAAAATTTTTTATTTCAATGCTTATAACTATATCACAATTCATTTATTAAAAGAAATTCAGAACAACTAAAACTAACCTAAAAACTACTATAAAATTCAATAAAAACTTCAAGTAACAAAGATAAAAATAAAAGTAATAAAAAAATAATAAAAAACGACAAATTAAAATTCAAATTAAAATTCAATAAGCTCCCGCTCAGGCGCTGCCAATTTTCTCCTCGTTCTGAAAAAGGGAGAGAAGACTAGAATTATTATCTGTCATAAAAACACAGAAAAGGGGAAAATATTAATGCTGCTAGTGCGTGAGGGCACAAGGGCAGCAAAATGCTTCTACAAAGAAGAAGAAGAGCAGATTAATCTCTGCAGCAGAATTATTCTTCTGTAAATATGAGCAGGAGATGTAGCAGATTATTCTCTGCAGCAGAATTACTCTTCTGCGTAAATATGAGCAGGAGATGTAGCAGATTATTCTCTGCAGCAAAATTATTCTTCTGCGTGAATGTGAGCAGGAGATGTTTGCAGATTATTCTCTGCGCAGAATTAATCTTCTGCTTAGGTGTAGAAAGGAGTATTGCAGATTAATCTCTGCGCAGAATTAAACTTCTGCTTAGGTGTAGGAAGGAATATTGCAGATTAATCTCTGCGCAGAATTAAACTTCTGCTTAGGTGTGGGATGGATTTTTTGGAAATGATAGGAGTTTCAGATTATTCTCTGAAATATAGAATTAATCTTCTATAATGAGGTTGGGAATATTCTTGTATTTAGATTAATCTCTAAACCAGATGAGCTCTGGACCAAGAATGATTTTCTGCTGCGGCTCGTCGGCTTTATATAGCCGCCGCATCCAGTTATGAGATGTCGCCTCTCGGTGTTGCCCTAGCAACGATTGATGCGATGTCTGAACGTACCTCATACAGCTGATTGACGTAATGTCAATTGCTGTCATCGATAAATGTAGGAGGAATGTATGTTTAAGGTAAGTTGATGAAATTTTTTATAAAATTTGTTAAAAATAATAATAATTTGATATATTTTAGGCGTTTTATCTCTTCGTTAGAGTCTTTGGACGACGCTAGGTCAAAAGAAGGAACTTCCCAACATTCAGATAAGTGCTTTTTTGTTGATTTTATTTAGAATTTGGTTCTTTGTGGTTCCTTTGTTTTTTTCTTTTTAGGAATGTATTTACATCGGGGAAGTCAACACGTCGGTGGACTGAACATCCTCCCGCCTCAAAAAAGGGAAAGAAAAAATTGTAGTGTTTTGAGTAATAAACTTACGTTTTGTTGATGAATGATGTGTAGTTTGTCCTTTTTTCTTCTCATTTTTAGCGTAACTCCTCCCGGGATGTCCCACTTATAATATACCTTGGCGTTTCGGATTTTGTCCCAAGGAGTTTGTGTTGTGTCCAATAATTTTGTTATAATGGGTGTAGTGACAATTTTTCCTATTAAATCTCTAGGAATTCCCAGATTGAGCTCAGTAGGTTTCATACAGATTGCTGACTGCCTTTGAGTTGGTGTTTGAGGATTAGGTGGCAGATCTGCAAATTGTGCTGGTGGATCTATTACGAGATCCATTAATTGGATGGGTTGTGAAGCGATGGTCTCCAGCGGTGGTAGTTTGCTGTTGCTCACCGTTTTTACAGCTGTAGTGGGAGTGACAATCGTGCTAACTGGTCCTGTTTCACTGATAGATATCAATGACTCCATGTCTTCTGGCAGACTTGGTAATGCCGTCGATGTTGAAGGTTTTCCTTTCATCCTCTGTGGTAATATTGAGGCATGAGTTTCTAGGCTGCGTTTCCTTGGCCTTGGTTTTACTCTTGGTCTGTTGTCGCTCGCAGTATACAGCTCTGGCATGCTCAATGGAGTGGAACGTGATGCTGTAGGAAGCCTTGGCCGAGTTTGTACCCGAACTTCTGGCCGGTACTCTCTTGACCTCGGTTTAAATTTGAGGCTATCTTGATTTTCCGATTCCCTTAGCAACTTTTTGATTTCAGGTGATGCCAGTCTTGCCTCAAATGGCCTTGCCTTCCTCTTAATAGGCGAGGAATGTACGGGTGGTGGTCGTACGATCGCTGATCGGGGTCTGCGTTCCTTTTTCGGTGTTGGTGGCAGTGGACTCACCGGCTTGATTGGCTTATGAGGTGCCAAAAGTTCCGGAGGTGTAGGTGTGAGGCCTACATCTACTGAGTCTAAAGACTCTGAATTAAATATCTCCAGTAACTCCTCCATACTGATTAAAGCAAATAATAAAAAAATAAAAAAAAATAAAAAATAATAAAAAATAAAAACGAAACTGAAACTACTGCCCGCACTTGTCACTGTTCAAAACTGAAGTGATTTTTGGCAGGTTTCGGAATCGTTTATATTTGAATATAACGGGTGTTTTGAAAGTTTGTACTGCCACAGAGTACTAGACTTTGGTGGGGATAATAAATGATTGTCAGGAGATGAGTTGGTGAAGGGGAGAGGATAGTTATTTGAAATAGGAGGGATGAGAGTATTTAATTCATTTCTATTATTGGATGAGGAGGAAAGAGCTCTGATATATTTTTGCTTCAGTTCGTATTACTGGGGGAATACTATTCTCTTCCATTGCTGATGCAGAATGAGAGATAGTCTTTGGATGATACTGATGCCATCTATTGGTGAGAGGCTTAGTTTCTCTGTGATCTAGTTCAGTTTTCATTTTATTATATTGAAAAGTTCCTGACACTGAACGAGATGGCGATACTCTTGTTTCATTTTTCCATTTTGTGTTGATGGTGGAAAGAGTTGTTAACGTATAGTGCTTCTTTGCTTCACTTGGTGTATTTCTCCAGTTTTTTCTCTGAGCAATGTGGTGTAGAGGTGTATTATGATTCTTGGTGGACACATATCCATATTTTGCGGGGGGTAGGAGTTTTCTTGTATGAACTTGATATTTTGGTGAACATATTGGCGTGGTGGAATATTCCCGAACTCTCTTTAGTTTCTTATCCGACTTGGGGTTTGTCGTAGTATAGGTGGATAGCACAGTCGTCGTCGTGCTTTTTACTTCTGGTACTCCTCCGACCAGAATCCAGCCCAGTTCGGTGTTTTGGGCTGTAGGTGTATTGCTAGATCCTCTTCTAATTCCATTTTTAATGATGGCGGCATAGATGTTTGCTCCGAGAAGATCATCGATTTCTCCTGGAACTGAGAACGTAGGATCTGCAAGCGGGAGATTGTTTATGTGTTTCCAATTTGACACTTCTATTGTCTGTGTTGGAAGCAGATCGGTGATTTTTCGGATTATGAGCATGTTGCTCGCTATTTTAAAATTGTTTTGTAGAGAATTAATTGTGACTGTGGTCTGCTGTACAGCTGTATTAGTGGGAGTTGAACCAAGTCCAATTAATTCTTGGGTGGTTGGAGAACCTTTAAGCTGTAAGAGTTTACAGGCTTTTTCGGTCATAATAGACACTTGAGATCCAGAGTCTATTAATGCTCGGAATGTCATTGTGATTCCGGATGGTGAGGTGACATTTATCAGAGCTGTAGAGAGGAGAGCTCTTTTCATATTGGCGGTTAGAAAATTTTGAACTTGTTGTTCGTCATTTCTACAAGCTAAGGGTGTGCTTGGTTCAGTTTCTATACTAGAATTTTGGGTGGATTGATTAGGTGATTCTGTCACCGAATCATTTTGCTCATAGTGGAGCAATGTGTTGTGACTTTTGTTACAGTGGTAACACCTTTTATTGCTTGTGCAATTTAAGGTTAGGTGGTTGGGAGACAAGCAATTTTTGCATAAATGCTTATTTGTGACAACTTCATGTCGTTGTCTGGTGTTCATATTTCTAAAGGTTTGACAATGAAATATGATATGGTCACCCTTGCAATGGCTGCAAGAGGACTTTTTTGTAGGTGGGTGCTTTTGTGTTGAACTTTGGCTTCTATTCAAGAATCCATAAGTTGGTTTTGGTGAGAATGGTTTTCTCTGTGTCATGTTCGAAGATGTATTTCTATTTCCTATCATTTCCAAGGTTCTGAAGCGAGCCTCTTGGAATTTAGTTAATATTTTTAATTTGGGTAATTCTGTGCTATTATGAAGGCTCTGCTCCCATAACTGGTGTGTGTCTGGGTGTAACTTTTGTACAGTCAAGTATATAATTATAGGATCCCAATTGTTTGTTTCTACACCTAAATTTTGTAATGCTAATAGCGCCTCTGTTATATTGTCTAGTAGCTTTTTAATACTTTCGGCAGTATCATGATTTGTGGTTGGGAGAAACAATAATTTTTTTAATTGCACGTTGACTAGAATTCGCTTATTTGAATAGCGTTCCTTGAGGAGTTGCCAAGCTGGTTTATAGTTTGCGTCGCATATTTCATAATGCCTGAGCAATTTTTCAGCTTCTCCTACTAGATTTGTTTTTAAGAAATACAATTTGTCAACGTCTCTTAAATTATTGTTGTTGTGTATTACTGAGTTAAATAAATCATGAAATGAGATCCATGTAGAATATTCACCATTGAATGTCGGCAGCTTGAAGTCTTTCGCTATTGCATGACATTGTGCTAGCAGAATTTGTCTGTGTGTAAGGTGGATTGCTGACAGATGGTGTTGGTGTTAATCTGTCTATGTCTTCTTCCATGCTTGCTGCTTTCTCAATGTAATATTCCTGTACTTCGCTAAATATGAAATATTCTAGTTGGAGATCTTGTGTTGTCACTCTCCTTTGTATAGACCTATGTCGAGTTTGGAATTCTTTCCAATACTCGGTGAACGTTTGTAGGCGTTTTTCTGTCGATTTGACAGTTTTCTTTTTTCCTTCTCTTTGGTGCCTTTTAAATAATTCTTCCATTAAATCTTTGACTTCTTTTTGGGACTGTACCAACTCTGACACAGAGTCAATGGTTTCGTCACCAACGTCAGATGAAATGGATTCGCCATTTTTCGGCATTTCTAATCGAGAAGCTTGAATTATGTGATATTAAGCAATATTTCAATTTTATATTTGACTGACTGAGTTATCCGGCTCGAAGGACCAATGTGAGAGCTAGTCTCGTTCGTGGGAGGGAGTGCCGGTTTTTAATTGACAACTCAGTCTTTTCAAATTCAAATATAAAATTTTTTATTCAAATTAAAATACTATAAATTCATTTGCTTAATCTAATATCACAAAATTCATTCAAAATTCAGAATTAAAATTCAATAAGCTCCCGCTCAGGCGCTGCCAATTTTCTCCTCGTTCTGAAAAAGGGAGAGAAGACTAGAATTATTATCTGTCATAAAAACACAGAAAAGGGGAAAATATTAATGCTGCTAGTGCGTGAGGGCACAAGGGCAGCAAAATGCTTCTACAAAGAAGAAGAAGAGCAGATTAATCTCTGCAGCAGAATTATTCTTCTCCGTGAATGTGAGCAGGAGATGTTTGCAGATTATTCTCTGCGCAGAATTAATCTTCTGCTTAGGTGTAGAAAGGAGTATTGCAGATTAATCTCTGCGCAGAATTAAACTTCTGCTTAGGTGTAGGAAGGAATATTGCAGATTAATCTCTGCGCAGAATTAAACTTCTGCTTAGGTGTGGGATGGATTTTTTGGAAATGATAGGAGTTTCAGATTATTCTCTGAAATATAGAATTAATCTTCTATAATGAGGTTGGGAATATTCTTGTATTTAGATTAATCTCTAAACCAGATGAGCTCTGGACCAAGAATGATTTTCTGCTGCGGCTCGTCGGCTTTATATAGCCGCCGCATCCAGTTATGAGATGTCGCCTCTCGGTGTTGCCCTAGCAACGATTGATGCGATGTCTGAACGTACCTCATACAGCTGATTGACGTAATGTCAATTGCTGTCATCGATAAATGTAGGAGGAATGTATGTTTAAGGTAAGTTGATGAAATTTTTTATAAAATTTGTTAAAAATAATAATAATTTGATATATTTTAGGCGTTTTATCTCTTCGTTGGAGTCTTTGGACGACGCTAGGTCAAAAGAAGGAACTTCCCAACATTCAGATAAGTGCTTTTTTGTTGATTTTATTTAGAATTTGGTTCTTTGTGGTTCCTTTGTGTTTTTCTTTTTAGGAATGTATTTACATCGGGGAAGTCAACTCGTCGGTGGACTGAACAGGGATGGCTTTTTAAGCCTCCCAGTATAGGAGTGTGGGTACTCAAATTTCATCTCAGGACCTATGGAACTCGATTTTATTCTAGATTTTCCGAAATGTACTAGATCAAACTTTGCCCCCAGGGCCTCCCGCGCTTAATTGAAATAAACATTGTTAACAAAATATTTTCAGAGTATCATAATGCATCGTTTAAGACATCTCTCATGTCTCAGAGGTATCGGGCCTAAAATGGGAATGAAATTAAAGATCAATCAAAATTAAGTTCGACTTGATATTTGATTTGAGTTCGATCAACTCCGGTGAAAAATTTCAGCAAGATATCAACGGATACTGTTAAATACATAAAAAAGAAATAGGTGCCGGAAGAATAACAGCAAGCAAAGTTCAATATTTTTTATTCAAAAGCATAATTCAAACCTTAATGCTAACAAAAAATCAACTTAATGCAATTCAAATATGTAATAAAATTATAAAGAATTCAGTCCGTTCTCTGGTATCTAGGCAGAGCTGGAATTAGAGAAGAAAAACTTTTAATAAGAAGGAATAAAAGTTGTGAGTAGCGAGATCATCTTTCTCAACTACCACACAGGAATGGGTTAAATTTATTTTAACCTATACTATTAGTGAAATTCCCAAATCAATATTTGTGGGAACTTCACGGGAGTGTGGGAGACTTGATCAATGTTCAGGCCGTTATGGATTGGGGAAGTGTCCAGGTCAATATCCTGGTGGGTTTTTGGAGGAAGGAAATTTGAAGCTGGCTCAGTATGCTCAGTTTCGATAGGTGAAGTCTAGGTCAATTTCCTAGATTTGTTTGTTGGATGGTCAGAGGAAAACTGACTGGTCTTCAGCTCCGTGCTCGTATTTTTATAGCACGAAAGCTCAAAAGCTCACGAAAGCACAGCTGTGGATATCCGTTTATCCGAATAGAGCCATGCACGCCATCTGTCGATAACTAGTCAATATCTAGTTAGACTCCAGTGGCGGTAGTGACAAAAAATAATTTGTTTGATGACCAAACAGATACATTATTATTCAAGTTTCGAAAAGATTTGTACTCAAGCACTGAGCAAACTTAAGTCAAGGGTGGAGCGTAAAGTGTAAAAATGTTTCACTGTTTTAGTTGCGGGTTGAAATAAAATCAAGTAGAATGGACTAGAATCAAACAGAATCAACTAGAATAACAAAAAAAAAAGTCAAGTAGAATCAAGTAGAATCAAATTAAATTAAAACCATATATCATATATTTTCATCACATATCCAAGATATAACGTTTTCTATGATTAAAATTTTTTCGGTGAATCTCAGGGACGAGAGCTTTAAAATTATTTGATATGACTTAGTGGAAACAATCAGAAACAACAATTGGCTGGCGATAAGCAACGGAGAACAGGAAAACAAGAAAAAATTGAAAGAAAAATATTTTCAGGACTTTAATCGAATGTGGTTGCTTTATCTTATTTCAAGATAAATAAAGAGTCAGCAATAACGACTCTAAATCTAAAAAAAACTATCAATCTTATACGCTGCAATATCTATTGCCGAGAGATTATTGAGAGATTGTTTGGCGAATTGGAAAATTTCTCACTACTATTAGTAAAAGGTTCAAGTATGTGCTGCTTAACCTGGATAACTGGGCCAATAATAGTGGGTTGAGGGTAAATCCCTTGAAGACAAAGCAAATGCTTTTTACAAAGGCAGGAGCAAAGTTTCAGACCTGCAATGCTGGGTGGAGAGGATTTTACTCTCTCCAGCGTAACAAAGTATCTGGGAGTTATAATCGATTCCAAGCTGAGATGGAAGGCTAATTTAGAAAAATGTGTTAAAAAAGCCAGCGTGCCCTTCTACAGATGCAAGAGAATCGTTGGTGGCAACGGGGGATTAAAACCCAGGGTGATACGTTGGATTTATACAGCCATAGTTCAGCCGATTCTCTTCTACGGCTCCATGGTCTGAAGGACGGTACTGACGAGAAAATGTAACTTGGATGTGCTGTCAAAAGCCCAGAGGGTTGTTTGCCTAGGAATAACTGGGTGCCTGTGCACCACGCCCCTGGTGGCGCGGGAGGTCATGCTTGATTAATTGCCACTAGACCTCTACTGCGGAAGTGTAGCGGAAATTAGTGCTGTCAGGCTGAGACCGGGGGGTCGGGGGATGCACAGGCGTTTCGGGCATACCAATGTACTCCAGAAGATAGACTGCCGTGATTGCAGGGAAAAAATACTATCAATTACCACTCCTAACTTTTGGTGGGGGTGTTAATGCAATGATGCCAACCAGGAGTGATTGGGATGTAAAGGAGATGTAAAGGTGGTAACATAAGATATTTATAATCTTTACGGACGGTTCTAAAACGAGTTCGGGCGCAGGGGTTGGAGTGTATTTCAGAGACTGCCAGTGGTATGCAGTGTCTTTCAGACAGAGCTGGCAGCGATTTACGAGGCGACAATATCAGGATCTATGTGCAGAGAGGATGAGACTTGTTGATGATCCTATATGTAGGAGTTGCGGAGAGGAATCTGAAACGGTAATTCGTTTTCTTTGTCACTTTCTGGCTCTCTTAGGAAAGCCATACAAGTTCCTCGGCTCACACCTCCTGGATGAGCTGCACGAATCTGACAAGGAGGGCTGGGGGCCAATACTTAGCTTTTAAGAGCGTCCGGTAGGGACCTATGAGCCATTGTTCACAAATCTGGAGGGTGAACAATGGGCCTTGTTTTGGCCTACGTTCAAGGGACCCCTTGGGGCTCCAACCTCTTTTCAAACTAACTAACTAACTAACATGTGCAGAAAGTTCGCACGGGACATCTGCATATACACTGACAGCCAGGCAGCCATCAAGGCGCTGGATGCTGTGCTGGTAAAATCAAAATTGGTGCAGCTATGCAAGAACTTACGTGAGGAATTGACTACATGGTAACCCTATGTTGGGCACCTTTTCGCAAGGATATCGCAGGCAATGAGATAACTGATGAGTTTTTCCAAAAAGGTCTCTGAAAGGGATAGTTCCGCAGCGGTAGCTTATGTGAAGATCCCAATCGGAGCTACCAAAAGGTAAATCTCCGGTTGATTAGAAAGGGAAACTAGCCGTATTGCTAGGCAATTGTGGCCTACATATGACACGAAGAGGCCAAGAAAACTCCTTAATGGCTGTGAACAAATACGAGGAGTATAGTAGGGGTCATAGGGGGTCACTGGGCCAGGAGATCATGTTAGAAGGCTGGATATGGTGGCAAACGATTTTTGCAGGAGCTGCAAGGACTCCGAGGAATCGAATCTGCGAGTGTCCCATTCGGTAACTATTTATTTCCAAGTCCTGGAGAGTTCAAATGTATCTTAAGATTCCTAAGGGAAGCACGATGTAGGTCGGGCAATTTTAAAGGTTATCCCATGATGTTAAGGGGTACAAGGGACCCACTGGAAGTCTAAGGGATAGAGGCTAGTCTCTTAGCGGCACACATCTTACCTAACCTAACCTAAGTGTTAAAAAATTTTATGCTGAACAAAGAAAAAAAAAGAAAGACTTAGAAAGCTGAGGCTAAAAAAAAAAATAAATATTTAGGGCGTGTGGTGTATACGTATAGATAATATTATGAAAAAAGGGGAAATATTGTCTAAATTAAATAAGGATTAAATGATTTATCCAGAAAAGAGTTTCGGAATACGGAGACAATCATTGATACTTCTTGTCAATGCTTTCCGAAACTAAACGTTGCTGTTAGCAATTTCTGTCAATAATTTTGGCTTCTATTTTTCACAGTATAAATCTTTCCTAAATCTTCATTAGTCTCGAATGAAGGGTAGGAGATAGAATTTTCACATCTGATCATAACCTCCATAGAGTAACGTATATTTTATAACCTGTTATATACTTTTATGTAATCGCATCAAGCCAACAACAGTTCTTGAGCATAATTTTTAGGTTTTCAATGACAGTTATACTTGATTTAGTATCACATAATTTCTCACAAGTAGCTCGTTTTGTCTTGGACTACGCTCTTCAAACCGTAGTTAGTTCCCTCGAAACAATTTTGTATTTAATTAGATCAACTGGCAGATGCAAATATATTTGAATCGCATTTAAAAAAGTCTTATTTAACTTTTGGGAAATAATTTATAATATGTACATAAAGCAATAATGGCCTTAAAATTGAACTCTGTGGTATCCCGCATTTAAGAGACGAATTTCTTGAAAGTAAATCATAAATTTAAACTTATTGAATCAACGACAGTGACTTCGTCTTGAGATCATACATATTTGATAAAAACTAATACGAGACTCAGGCTACCCCAGATTTTGCAACATTAGAAATCTCAGAATTCAGTCACTATGCCTAATCTTTAGAAAAATATTAAAAATGGTCGTACAAATATTCTCAAATAGTGAAATATGATAAATTGTTAAAATAAAATAAAATTTCCGTCAAGATGAGCAAATTATAAATTCATTGTTGTAAAAGTATCCTGTAATGTTACACTTTCCGTATCGACTACTATGTAGGTAGTTTTGTAAAAATGTTACAGGAAGCCCATTACAAATTGGTTCGCGACTGTTCTATGTGGTGTCGTTGAGTAGCATTCCTAAAATGTAATAACTTTCGGATGATAAAGCATGAAAAACATTTTTCCCAAAGGCACTCCTCCTTCTCCTCCTCCTCCTCCTCCTCCTCCATTCACTTTAAATTTTTGTACATTCCTTTTGAAAATTGTATGAGAGAAGAAGCTCAGCGGGGTTTGGTTGTAAACATTTTTTACGATGCTATTTCTGCTGTTCTTTGGCATATTCTCACCACAGACTTGGTAATTCTTTTTAAACTGACGTAAACCGCCCAATATGCGGCGATCCTTATACTATATTCCATCACCACTGTTTTCAGATTACGTGTGCATACTACTTAAATATTGCTAGTCATGAGATGAGATCTTAGTATTCCCAAACAGAATTTTTCATTTCAATCTCGAATTGAAATAATGTTTGCTGCCTTTGTATGGAGTCTCATCTTCGTTCGTTTTGTGCTAAGTGAAATTGATTTACATATTTTAAAATTGTGTGTTCAAATTGAACAGCAGCATGACTTTGGCTTAAATTTGAATTTTTTTTAAGAACTAGAAATTTGTAAAATTTGTAAATTTCATTATCATTAGTGTTGCTTTGTCTTTGTGAGACGTGGAAGATTAGGGAGAGATGGATTTATTCAGAATCAGAAAATTTTACATACTTAAATAAAATATAATCTGAAAAATAGCTTGGTTAGACATGTCTGGTGGAAGTGAGGGGTAGATATAGGTATACGATTTTATATGCTTTGTAACAGGTTTTGTAATTGAATCAATAATTTTATTGAGCTCTGAACGACACGACTCCACTTAAAATATCACTCAGAAAATTATCAACCACTTTATAAGGTGAGTATAATCTGTTGCTAGCATTTCTGAGATGGACAGCTTAAAATTTTGTAATATTTAAAAATCCCATAAATTTGGAAATAAAATAAAAAAACTAAGAGACAGTATTATGGCATCTATTCTATGGAGGTATTATATATATAGATGGTGTGAAAATGAGGCGTTAAGACTAAAGAAATTTCTGTTAAATTCACCCAATCAACTATAATTTCTTGGAGATTTTGTTAGATGAATACTTTCCTGATTATTCTGATGATTTTTATTCAAGCCCAAATACCAGAACTTAACATATCAATGAATAAAAATAAATACTATGATTATAAGTAAAAATTTCAAGAAACAATTAAAGGTTCTAGAATAGATCCTTGCGGAATATCATAGTTAGTTGGTATAAAGAAGCTGTTTAATTAGAATTCAATCGAATCACCATCGCATATGTTTGTACATATGTAGGTATATAGCACCACTAAGTTATGATGTATTGAATATCGAAAAAACTCTAGTACATTTGTTTTTCTAGTAGAGATGCAATTAAAAAAAAAGCTAGAAAACTTCAAAGATGGCCGAAGGATGTGGTTAAAATTAATTTAGTACGTTTTGAAAATTGTAGCCGGCACTTTGAATGTTTTAAATTTCATATTTTTTTTTTAGGTTCTTCAGGTTAATCTTAGTTATTATAAATTTTAAGCACCCATGATATGTAGAAGCGGCCACGCAATTCATGCACACACACACACACACAGATATAGTCCGCTATAATGTGATTTTTGTAGTATTTATAAGTGCTATTTTACAGGTGCTCCAACAAGAATTGAAAGTAGAAGTAGATAAAAAAATAATTAGAATTAGAATTAATTTAATGCATTTAGGGTAGAAATAATGTGAAACATTGTAACGAAGTCAATTTTTGCTAACACGGCGAATGGCCTTAATTACAAACATCTTCATACGCCTGAACAACAACTTGCAATATGTCATGTACAAGGCCACATACATACATATATACGACGGATCAGCCACTCACTGAGTGCTATAATAGCTGGCTAAATCAATCAACCGCATTGATAGCCGTCGCACGCCGGTGGCAACTAGTGTTGGGTTGTTAGCCTGCCGGTTGCACCCAATGCTATAAAAGGCGACACGCCAGACCATGGCAGGCAGTTGACTTTGACCAGTCAACCAGACAAGATTTCGAAGTGCGAATTGATAAGCCAGATGAAGTTTATTGTGAATGGACATGCTCCCAGCCATCCGTCAGTCTAGTTAGGTGAGACCATGCATCTAACACGACTGATTATAGGAAATATGAGAATATCCGTGCTCTATATATTTTTGAGATATGTGAGCATCCACATACGAGGCCATCCGCTTTCAAACCGCTGAGGAGTGTGTATATACACATCTACTTCCAGAGCCTACGAGATCGAGTATTCTATTTACCGAGATATGTGTAGATCCCCGCTTGAGTTTGTAAAGACGAGACTATCCGTATTCTAGTACCGAAACGTGCACACATCCACGCCTGCTTTAGTAAATACGGATGTATTTCGGTTAGAGATTCAAGTGTATAGCTGTGAACAAAGATACGAGAACATCCGTGTGCCGATATTTGAAATTAACTACTGTTATGGTCGCATGTGTACACGGCGGCAGCATACAGCTGCGTGTAAACAAGGCAGGCCATCTCTACGAACGCACCCGACATCTACATGTTAAAACTGACCATGGAACAGCTGGCACCACGTAGTGGAACATCGTGCACCATGTGGGGGAACGACAAGATTGGACAGGGAGGAGGCCGGAAGGAATGACAGCGAGGGTGGTCGGTCATTTTTGGTTGGGGGAGATTGCCGAGAAAGGTAGAATTGAGCTCGTCAAGAAAAGTTTTTTTTGTAAAAGTTACTGAGACAAGAGCTAAAGAAAAAGGGAAAAATTTTTTATAAGTATAAGAATAAAGTAAGACATAGGCTGGCGCATAGACTGGCGCCGCGGAAACGACCCAAAAGCAAAAAAAAAGGAAAACTAATCATTGGTTTGCGAAAGAAATGGCTGCGCGGAATAACCCGCCGGGACCACTCATCGTGTACAGTCTGATCAACCAATGGAGCGCTGGAAACAAATAAAGGTAAAAAAAAAACAAGATAAGTTATTTGCCCTGTCCATATAATTTAACGCTATAGAAGCCTCAACATATATAAACTTACCATGTGCCGTAAAATCAGAGAAGCACCTGAAAGAAGTGATATAGAATATTGTGTCTAATTAGCTCGGTCGAATAAGAATATATTTATATTACGAACTTACCGTGTGTTATCCTACTGAAGGCACCCCTGAAAGAAATGCAAAGCCTTATTAGTGCCTAAAAGTTGGTTAAATGAAACATACCCATTATCGCGTGTGACCCTATTGAAGCAGCACCTGAAAGGCATAGACGGATAGTATCGGCCAATAAGAGTTCCTCCCTCGAGCGCGTTTATTTCGATACAATTTTTTTGTGAATGCTAACTTCTCCAAAAGACCTTTTTGAGAATCGTTATTCGCGGAACGAGATCATATTAATCAATGTCACTATAACTAAGGAGCAGTGAGGAGATCCCATTAAGTCGATTCTAATGTAGCAGGGAGCCCAGCACCAGCCCTAATGGATCTATAGAGCTTCGGGGGTGAATATAAGAAAAAACAAAAAAAATAAGTTTTTCCTTGTAATTAGCACTGGGTAAATAGAAGACATAATATGAAGTGATTATCTGATTGTTTCTCTTCACCTTCCTTCTCCTGAGACTTCTTTCTACTCCCTACAGGTGAACTGCAAGGGACATTCTAAACGTGATGCCAGGATGTCATGGGCGGCCGTGGACGGAAACAGGATCATGCCATCTGATCCTTGAGATGTCCTTCAGGTGAGTGATGTATAAGGTCTCTGCCAGACCTGTGTGTGGCGGTTCTGTTGTGTTTTTTTTAATCAGATCTCGCTCAGCATTTTCTTTTCATTCTTATTCCTTTCTCATGGCACGATATCTTTTTGATTATGGTCAGGTGACAGGTAGGTACCTTTTTTTTGAACCCACCCCGCACTCTCCGCTATTAGATCGTGGTGCTATCGTGCCAGCCTGCGAAAATTGTCACTAGGTGAGCTGTCAGTCATTGCTGGCAGTCGGACTAATGTCCTCAAGCCTCACCTTTCGTATTAATACCATAACACTACTAACCATAGATATAAGTAAAGACGTGAAGTAAATATTTCAGAACAACAACTAATGATAAATATACGTAGATTAGAAATGCGAAGAATTCCTTTAGTTAAGTATTAGTTAAGTAGAAAAAACTAGGTCAGATGTATTAGGGCTTTAGTGGAATCCATAAACAGCCAGTCCAATCACGTGACAACATATTGGCATTCAATTTCATATCAAACTGGTATCTTCGGATCTTGGGGTATGGTTTGTTGATTATAGTCATCAAGTCCGAGTTCACTTAGCTGTCTGAAAGACATTTTATTTTGCCATCATAAAATCAAAATTGATGACTGACTTTATTTACAGCTATCTCCAACGTTTACTCGTCCAACTTTTCTAGATCAGTTTCAGTTTAGAATTTTTCAAATAAAAAAAAAAAAAAACATCTTTGAGCTATAATTTTAAATTTTTTTAAATTTGCTTCACATTATTTAACATGGGAGGCCCAATTTTCAAAGAAATTATTGATTTGCCTGCCTCTAGTTATTCCTGAGAAATTTTCGAACCACATTTGCCATGTTGTTCATTTGTGGGTATAATATTACTACAATTCGTCAATATGTTGATTCGTACAGTGTGATGCATTTCATTCATTTTCTCCCTACCTTTAAATGATGTTCCCCAAGGCTCGATCTTAGGTCCGTTTCTATTAAATTTTCTCATTAACAATTTCCAATGCTCTGCTTCTAATAAACTTGCCTATTTGATATGAATCGTCTTTCTAATAGTGTGCTTGATAATGCACTAGGAGTACAATACGAAGCGTATATAACTGTTCGTTTATTATTAACAGGAACAGAAAAGGGCTTTAATCCAAATGAGGTGATGAATTTGTAATTAAAAACAAAAACAAAATGACCAGTCCACAGTTTTGCTAGATCTAAATGGTTGTTTTCCTACTCTCTCTCTCTGTCTCCAAGTCACATTTAAAAAAACTTCCACCCGACATGCTATGATTCATGCTAATGTCAAACTATCAATGCGATACAATTTATAGATTCATCTAATTCAACAAGTCTTCATTGGCGTCATTATAATTAGGAGAAAATAATAAATCCCCATCGGGTCATTAGCAACAGTTAAATTGTTCATGACAATTGTCCCTATAGAGCCTGTGTAATAGTAATGGAAAAACGGAAACAGGAAACTATGGGGATATTGCAGTGCTAAAAGTAGAAACCTCCTGTGGCTATTCCAATTTTCATGGCGTGAATTTATTGATTTTAATAAGTCCCTTTTCAGCTCATATCGACACGGAAATTGTTCAGTTGATGGAAAATGTTTAATGTTTTTTTTTTACCATTCTTCGATCGGGTTTTAAATGGAAATTGTAAATTGAAAATAAAAAAAAAGTACTTGCATAGCAGGAGATTTTTATGTTACAATTGCATGCCCCACTGAAATGCATTTGTAGGAATTTAGAAAATTACAGTTATTTCATAGGATTTTTTATGAAAAGATGGATATGATTATTACAAATGGATTTGTTTTATAGATTGTTGGATGTTAAAGATTTGATTGAACAATTTTCAATGTTAGCAACGTGATTTTTGTAGAAAGTCAATACATTATTAGTGGTATAGAAAAGGAGTGTGTGATTCAAAGTTTTAAAATGGTTGGTAAAATATGTTGGACTAATAAATAATTAGTAAGTACTTTTAAAATCATACTCAATTTTACAGAGCAATGGAAATTATGTATTCTTGAATTTGCATGATGATCTTCGATAGGAATTTTTTGGGTCTGATCTTCTTAAGAATTGTATAGGAATTGAGAAATGCATTCGTTTTTCAAGTATGGCTGTTGGTTGGAAGATTGATTCTCGATGAAATAAATAGTAAATACAGTCACTAAAATCCTTTTCGAAATTCGAATTTCGAAAATTTTCGAACATAAATATATTAAAATTTACAAAAAAAAAAAAAAAAACTCATAGTAAGAACTTGCGTTTACTTTTATCTTATCGGTATGCTAATCGATTCCATATACATAGTAGTCTTAACTATAGTTATGACAGCCGCTATGGCCCCATTCTTAGGATGGAGGCTCCTGCCCCCCTGCCTTTAAAATAAAAAAAAGATGGTAATGATATTTTCTATTGTTTTACATTTACTTAGATCAGGCAGGAGAGAAGGGAGTAACTAATATTTTTGCGTAGTTTTTTATTAATATTTTTTTTTTTATTTATTGAATTGGAATAGAATAAATAAAGACAGTTCGTCAGTATCCATCTCTGATTAATTAGTTTAGAAAATTTCTTTTATAAAATTCTAATATTAGAAAATCATTAATTAATTTTGATTTCATTAATATTTATACTATTTTAAATTCAACCTTGATATTGTGTATGGTATTCTCAAAGTGCTCAAATACATATTAAATAATAGTGTTATGGTGAATTGAATTTTCATATTGTGGCGAAATCTCTTAGATTTGCTCCCCACCGATAAAGAAATGAGCAAAAAAAAATACAAGAATGCAATTAGGGCAGCACGTGAGAGTGGAGACCACCACCGAAAATAGCAAGAGATGGCGACACACTCCCTCTCAAACTTCCTACGAGTCAATCTGTCACATTACTTTTATCTGAGCCGGAGAACGATAGATCGCTTAAAAATTTTAACGTGGCTAGAAGAAAATGATGAAGAAAACGAAGATGAGTCCGATATAGATATGATAGTAAAATTTTAAAGTATCAAGACAGTTTGTAATAAGAAGTTATTTATTTTTGATGTTTAAAGACGGCGTAGTAATTTAAACAAAAAGAATCGACACCCAAAACCAAAGTAAGGGAGCTTTTAGAAAAGAAGGGGCCCATAAAAATCTGCGTGGGTGGTACGTTACCAACTGGACCGTCCAACAGGTCTTCAACACATTCCGCAATTGAGGAACATAAGCCCTATTCCAAGCATACATACAAGATAACTGGTTTTGTTTCAGCTTTTATTTAAATTTATACTAAATTAAGTACAAAGGAAATAATTTGCAAATTGTCCGTTAAAATATAAGTGCAAGAAATCGAGATTCCTCACACGGGGTCGTACTACGGACAGATAATTCCGCTTTAATTCAGTCCTAATCTGCCCTAAACTGGTGTAACAGGAACAGTTTGTCAATATCTCCTTCCTTTATTCCAATTTGGCTCTAGTCTATACTAAGCTAGTATAACAGAAATAATTTACGAACTTTTTTCTTGAAAAAGTACAGATATTGAATTGCAAATGCTTATATAGAAGATAAGAGATTCGGTCCTAAGTCAGTTTCAATTTACATAAAAAACAACTAGTTGCTAACATTTTCTTTCCGAGAAGACCAACACTGGAACCTTCGATTCAATTGTAGTCTCCAGTGCATCAGTTCTTGAGAAATAATCTGTCCGGCCTTTTCTACATAGATAAGTAGTTAATACTGTACGTGTAGAGTGTTTTTGCTACTGAACTACAGAATGCCTTGAAGAGTCTTCAATCCTTGACAACTGATTTAATTCATTAACCATCGCGTAGGCCCGTTAGCAAAGGACAGATATCTGTAAGAAACTTGCAACACTCCGAACGATCGAAAACAAATAAACTAAAAAGAGAAAGCGTGAAGCCTTCGGGCGTGACGTTTGGTACCCCTCGAATTCTTCTACGACTTCCATAGAGCAAAGGGAACGGTTCGACCCAGTTCAAAGTTTCACCTTGGTACATTTTCTACTAAAGTTCTAGCGATGAAGGCACGTCTAGCGCAAGGTACATCTTGGGAAGTTACATAGCGAATCTACTGTTTCGTACAACGATTAACCGAGTCTAGGTACAAGAAGGAGACGTTAAGCAGTGTTCCTGGGAAAAATATCCCGACAACTAGAATCAAATACACGTGGGTCCCCGAGCCCGAACTTTTCATACTCGTAGTCGTCCCGGCGATCTGGTACCATTTTAGTAAACACATGAAAACACCGCATTTCCAATAACACTTCGAGTATTTCATTTTGCTCCACCGAATTTGTGAGTTTAACTTCACGCCGATATTGATTACGCGAAGGAACAATATTACTTTTAAATCCCGATAGGACTATCGCAGTTTTAGCCCTCCACTCCAAGGTAAACATGAACAAACTTTAAGTTTCGAGCCCATATGTATTCTGGCTACACCGAGTTCATCATGCCGACTGTCAGCTGACTGAAGATGTAACTGATGCTCACTGCAACCTAGGGACCAGTAGGTGCAATACTCATCGTCAAGTTGACGAACATCACATCTGTCTTTCATCAGAAACGTTTTATGTGGATCTGGTGCAGAGTATAGCGTATATCGAAGCTTTGTCCAATCCGTGGTGAGTTACTACGTTTGATCCCCGCTACATCGTGGGTCTGCTTGTCGTGCGATTGGACTTAAGATAGTCGAATATATTCGAATTGCTGCTGTTCTAATATAAGCTCCAGGCTGCCAACGAAAGCGTGGTCAAAAACAGAAAAGTTCACGTTTTTTAAGAAAAATAACTTTGTCTACCGCTCGGCCAGAGTAAGT
The DNA here is from genome assembly GCA_963924295.1 of Dioctria rufipes. NCBI lineage: Eukaryota > Metazoa > Arthropoda > Insecta > Diptera > Asilidae > Dioctria > Dioctria rufipes. The sequence continues at coordinate 29,894,851 of OZ002740.1, forward strand.
TTATTTTACTATAAAATTCCGTTACAATATTATCGATACACAAAAGGTGAGATTAATCTTTCCCTTTCAGTCAACCAAGATCGCTCCGCTGGTTATAGTTTATCCTTTGGAAATCATTTTTAGTGAATTTGATCAAGGTTGTACGTAATGGAACTCGTTTTTGCTACGCAGACGACTTGGTTATCTTAATCACCGGTAATTAGAAATCTACCAACTGGTCCAAACGCGATCCAATTAGTCGCAGACTAGGCTACGGATTTCGGACTGTACACCAATCGACTGAAAACTTACCTATGCCTTTTTACTAAGAAAAGAAACATTCTCAGATTGAAGCTGCCCTTTACTGGCTCCACGCGTTTGGAGTTAAAGGACAGGGTAAAATACCTAGAAAAAACTAACCGCACCTGGAGGAGAGAGAGAACATGGCTCTTAGAGAGTTCGCAATGTGCACAATAACTTTAGGAAAAAATTGGGGACTCAACCCAGGGATGATTTTATGGATATACATTAACTGATTCGACCCATACTTACCTACGGTTCTGTGGTGTGGTGAAAAGCAAAGGATTTTGTATATCATTGTAATATATTAGAAAAGATTCAAAGACTGTGACTCCTCAGGGTAAGCGGCGATCTCAAGTCAATCAGCACTCGGGCAGAATGGGAATCATACTCTGTGCTTCTGCCATTAACAAACCTTATTATCTATACAGATCTGAAGGAAACATCGGAGAAGACGCTTTCTACGAGAAGCTTAATATGGAAATTGCTATACCCCTTGAAATCCACTGAAAGGAAGGATATTGCCATGTGCTTAGACAGCCAAACAGCTGTCAAGGCTTTGTTAAAACCCTTTCCACCTTCAAATTGGTATTGGAGTGTGAACCTACCCTGAATTCCCTCTCTAGGAATAACAGAGTACTCACGCTTTGGGTGCCAGAGCACAACGATATCAGCCGGAACGAAAAGCCGAACGAGCTTGCTCGTCTTGGTGTGGCCTCGGAGGCATTTTCCTCCATAATCGCCTTTAATGCCTTTAATGTATCGGTTTGGACCGACCGCCAACATAGTCGGTTTTGGTTAGATGACCTTTCGGGCAGAGCTTCAAGGAACTGTAGGGGCAAAACCTAACTTAAACCTAACGAATAAGCTATTGAGAATAAATAAGTTAACCCTGAGAGCTCTAGTATCCATTCTCACTAGGCACTCTTTTTTCATGGGTCACCTACACAGGATGGGACTTGTTGATGATCCTGTATGCAGGGGATGCGGAGATTAACAGGAAACGGTGACTCATTTTCTTTGTAACTGTCCGGCCCTCTCTGGAAAACGTTACACATTTCTTGGCTCACAACTCCTGCACGAACTGCAGGAAGTCGTCAAGGAGATTGAATTTTGTAAGGGTATCTGATTGGGACCTATGAGCAATTGTTGATAAGTCTGGATGGTGAACAACGGGCTTTGTGGTGGCCTACGTTCCAGAGATTCCGTCGCCGTCACCGGGCGGGGCCTCAACCTCGTTTCAATCCTTCCATCCATGTGTATACATTAATATTTATAGAAATATGTCTCATAGTCTTATTATATATCTCGCTTCAATTTTCACTATATATTTAATGTTCGACTTATTTGCGCTTACTCACTTACATAATTGTCAAATATAAAATCGTTAATTCAAAATCGCCAAACTCGTTCGTAGGGTTGCCATACAGTAATTTAATTTTTTACTATATATTTGTTTCATAGGATTCCATTTCTGAAGAACTTTTCCATACAATAAAATACGTAAAAAACCTAAATTTGTATATGGCAACACCAAGAATGGGTTGCCTGATTTAGCCCATTTTTGAAAATATTTTTACTATTTTGATGAAAACGCCGTGTACAAAATTTCAACTCTCTATGTTAACGCGCTCTCAGGCAATGTTTAAATATATACTCAAACACGAAATTTTTGTATGGCAACCCCAGGAAAAAGTTACCGGAATTGTCCCAGACGTAATTTATTTGTAAACCCCCTATGCAAAGTTTCAGCGAAAATTTCGAGGCGCAGAGAAAAAAATTGTAACAACCATTGGATAGCTCCAAGGATTATCGATAAAAAAAAAAATTAAGTATAATCAGGGTATAATAGGATATTCATAAAATGTAAAGGAAATATTTGTGTCCCCCCTCCTACCGGCAAAACAAGGACTTTCATTCTTTAACCCTCTGCTTCCGATAAATTATTTTTTTCCCTCCTTCTCAACAATAAAAAAATAATTTTTTTATTAAACTTCTTACATTACAGTTCCCAACAATTTTCACAATCTGCTCACCTTGACCTTCCTCCTCATCTTGATATCAATCCATATAGGCTAGAACCCTTCATTAACGGTATATTGGGTATAACAGGTGTTAAGTGCTTTTTGGAAATTCTACCCCTTAATTTCATAGCAACAAAATATTCTGCGTGCATGAGCACAGCACAGCAGTGCCTTATTAGGCAGGCATTAAGACGCGTACCAAAATAAAAGGCCACAGCGCGCTAAGCAGACGTGACACGAAGGATACGATCTTTTTGTCAAAGGTTAAATGAGCGGGTGGAGGCCATAAATAAAAAAATATTAAAAGAGTAGCATAGTACATTGTAAGTAGTTGGACATATAACGGTAATTTATATGTTTCCTAGACATGAGCAGGAGTTCCAGCTCACATTACGAAAAAGGTAGATGGCCTGTCAGAGTTACGCAAATATCCGCCACATGTCAAGGTTTTATTGGACACTCAAAATTGAAACATCTGAGGCCTATTACAATCGGATATCTTCTCATTTTTTTGTTTGTTTTTTTATTATTATTTTTTTTTTATGTAGATAGTATATGTAGACGCATATGTATTTAAGTATGTATATACTACCTACATAATTCTTTGGGGCAGGAGCTATATGAAAAATGAGACCACTTTAGTGGTTTATGGGCTTTAGACACGACGCGACGAACGCGGAATGATTGTTATAGTCGCGTGTGAGTTGTTTTTTTTTTTTTTTGAATTTATGGGATTTATACGTGCGAAAGAATTTCCCACTTGTTTGGGTATAGAAGTCACGCAAACAGTTTTTCTCTCTTGTTTTTGTTTTATTAATGGCAGCTTACATTAGTTATGTATAAAGGATTTTAATTGAGGTATTCGTTTTAATAGAAAACACAGAAGAAAGTAAAATTATACCATTTAATGTTTTTGATTAAAATATTTGAAGGAATTTTGATATAGATATGTAAATGTAAGTAGTTTTTTTAAGGGATGTTTAGATCAGATTAGCTAATAAACGAAATACTACATATATTTCCATCCTATCGCTCTCTTGATGAGTGCTGTATTACTTGGGTGACAATAGAACCACCTTCCGAGGTCTATTTGTGAGAAGTTCATGACATTCATATAACTAATGCTGAAATGCATTCATAAAGACACACAATTTATACAGAAGTCCATATATGTACTTACAACTCATAAGCGCGTTGGAGGATATTGTAAGAGATGAAGAAAATTGGGCCTAGATGGCTACCTTTTGGAACACCAAAATTAAAAAAAATTTACTTTTAACAAGGGCGGACAAGGGGACATTGGTTATGACTATAGGTAAGGTCGAATATCTACAAAATATGTATAGAGGCTATGTAGGTTGGGGAAATTAAGGTAGACCCATGTTATCTTAAATAGCTGTAGTTTAACCCTTGTATACAGAATTATATAGTGGTTGCGAAAATGCTTCCTTGTTATAATGTCAGATGGCTCCAATTGTACCATTTTGAACAGTTTTGCTCGCGCTCAGTCGCTAAAAGTTCTGCAACTGAAATATGGACAAATGGTGCAAGGGATAAGCCGTAAGAGCATAGTCAAACTAAAAAAAACATACAAAGGCTGGGAAGTAGACATCGCCTCGATAGAATATAAAATCCACGATGGCTGGACCTGATGTAGGGAAGGCGCGTGGTTTCACACGCCGCTCCGCGCGAGCACAAGCCAACGCGCCGTGGGAAGGGTCCGGATCGTAGTGGCGCGGAGCTCGCCTGTGCTGGCGCGCCCGATCCATTTCGAGTCGGTAACTTCAAAGGAGCGGCGCGAGCGTGCGCGAGATGGTTCGAGGCCGCGCGTGACATTTACCCTTCATTTCGGTGGCACCGCCCGCAAGTCAACTCGAGTCAACACACGCCGTGGGAAGTGTATAGGCGCGGCGCGAGCTGACGAGCGCTCGTAGCAGGCTTCCCACGGCGTGTGATTTCACGGGCCGCGCCTCGCGAGGGGGAAGCCACCTTTAGAAATTTACCGGAAAATTTGTCCTTAGAATTGTTATGCATTGTTGGAGGCCGTCATCAGTTGCTGGGCCACTAATAATTTTTATGAGCATAGACTCGTACATGAACAAATAGAATTCATTTCTCTTAGACATTTCGAGAAAATGTTTCGGGAGAATTTTTATTCAGTCTGGTCGCCGACTGGAATTATTTTCAGATGTAATCATACAATGTGTGCTGTTGTCGGCCTCCAATGCTTAACAAATTTCCAGTAAATTTCTAAGAAAAATTTCGGCTTTACCTATATCAGGTCCAGACATCAGTGATTTTATCTTAGAGTGAGGTATTGCTGGCTTACCCTTTAGTTATATCTGCTCTGCAGTAGTAGCGCCTGTATAACACAACAAGGTACTAAGTCAAACTGCGTTTCGCAACTACTACTGTATATAGTTCTATACACAAGGGTTTAATGTTGGATAACAGATTAAAATTTCAATTAAAAAATTGTAACTCTTCGATTTCAATTTTGTATTCCTTACCTAAAATTCATAAAGACAATATACCTGTAAGATCAGTAGCTTCATCCTTCAATTCTCCTTCCCAGAGACTGTGCAAGTGTTTGAGCAATACGTTGCCTAACGCAATTGGTTTTAATCCAAAATACTCTGTCAAAAATTCTATTGAATTATTTAACAAAATTAAAGATATTGAGATCCCACAAAATGCTAAATTAGTGTCGTTTGATGTGTGTCCAATTTGTTGCCGTCTGTATAAGTTCATAGGTGTCGTGAATTGTTCATAAATAGAATCCGAATGGAAACCTATAACCAAAGAATATATAATTTAACAAGAAGCTTAATCCGGCCTCGAAAAATGCACAAGTGTAGGTATGCTTATTTGTTGATGCAGTCGGGAGGTAATAGACGGGAAGAAGCAAAAACTTGAGACTGAGAGAATATTTTTCTGTTCTCTCTGTCTCTGTCATCCCATAGCTGTACATGTACACATGCCGATGCCAGCCATGGACATAGTTTCATGTTTCACTTTGCTGCCTGACTACTTGCCGGCTACCAATTCCTATCCCATCCATTCATCTTACTATTCTCTCTCTGTTATACTGCAATGCAATGTAAATGAAAATTCTCTCAATCAAAGTATTCTTGATGAAACCGGTTTTCAATGGAAGAGGTAAGAGAACACGCAATGCAATGCATGGGTATCATGCGTAATGCAGAGGCTGGTTCTGGTGGCTTGACGACCCGCCACTCGTCACCGCGGTTAGTAATATTACGACCCGCCATATAAAACTTTTCAATATACGAGATGCGTATTCTTTCTGTTAAATGTTCTTTGCTATAACACAGTACAAGCACAGATAAGTAATACCATAAATGTAATGCAATGCATGGGCATGATGCGTAATGCAGAGGCTGGTTCTGATGCTGGTGCCTTGACGACCCGGCACTCGCCACCGCGGTTAGTGGCTGGTCATGAAAAACTAGAAGAAGTATTTTCGTACAATTTGTGCGAGCGGGTCGTAATATCACCACATGTGACTGGGTGATGAGCGGCGGCTCGTCAAAAAGCAGAGAATTTTCCTACAATTTGTGAGAGCGGGTCGTAATATTATTACCCGCTATATAAAACTTGTCGATATACGAGATGCGTATCCTTTCTGTTAGATGTTCTTTGTTATAACACAGTACAAGCACAGATAAGTAATACCATAGATGGCACAGGAACTAGATGTCGCATGGCATACTAGAGCAGAGTATACAGATTGTGAAATGGGTATTGCATTCTGGAATGGACCATAACATGTTTTAGAGTGTGCCGAAAACAAATGTTTTTATAATAGTAGTTTTGTATACATTTGATTGACTTCCTCAGTACTTCAGATACGAAAAACTATGAGTCACTCGACATATATATCATTTAAAATGTTGTGGTCCATTCCGGAATGGACCACCTAACGATATAAATTTTGAATACTTTTTTGGTACTGCATGCGACATCGAGTTCTTGTCACAACTTATGGGGCATGAACTGGTTATCTTATCTCCTTCAATATCTGGGTTATATTTATCTGTGGTACAAGTTAAAGAATATATTGACTTAAGTTATAAGAAAAATTGTGTTCATTTTAATGGGAAAAATTACATTCAGGAGGATGGTGTGGCAATGGGGTCGGTTGCTTCACCTTTTCATGCTGAATTCTTTATGGACCACCATTTTTAACAAACGTTATTTCTTTTTTGGCACACGTATATACTATACATACCAGGTATAGGTATGTAAACGATGTCTTATGTATATGGACGGCCACTGAGCGACAGCTCAAATATTTTTGAATAATATATTAAATAAATTTGACGATAATATAAAATTTATATTAGAGTTCGGTAATAAAACAATTAATTTTTTAGATCTGATAATTCATTATCTTTTAAAATCATTAGAAAAGAGACGTTTTGTGATGTTGTTATCCCTGAAGAATCAGTACATCCATGATCCACTAAGAAGATATTTTAAAAATTTGCGAGAATTAATGGATACTCTAATAGCTTATTAAATAAGTTACTAACTGACAAGTTAAGAATTAAAAACATTTCTTTCATCTATCTCACCTCTCAAGAAAACAAAAATTGCGACATGAAACGCAAGAAAATCCCATCTATTAAAGATGTGTCATTAGTCCAGTCAATAAGGACTAAATAAGGCCTTTGCCCTACAAAACGTGGGATAGTTGGGATTTTTAGATATTTATGGTATTTAGTTTCGGGCCCTGATGAAAAATCAATAATTTGACCTTGTGGGGGGTCTGCACGGTCCGCCATCTTAGATTAAAGGTACAATTTTTTTTTTTTTTTTTGCAAAATAATTCCTCAACGGTTGATCCTACGACAGACAAAAATGTCTAATATAAATTTGGAGAGTACTAAATTCACTACATTTTTGTACTATAAACAGTTTCTTTGTAAGTCTGATGTGTAACCAAAAATATTTAAACGTATAGTACCCCAAATACAGGATGTTCTGTCCATTCTAGTCCATGAGACAGCAGGTGATAGTAGTCACCTAGTCAAACGAAAAATTGTATGGCAAGGGAGGCCGGTATCTCAACCGTTTAGGAGTTACAGGGTGTTTAAGAAAATATACCGGTCTTTATATATACAGTCTTTTTATATACAGTCATTACCCTGTATCTCAAAAAGTACATGGTGTATGGTAACTTACAAAGCTCATTGTATGCAGAACTTCATGATCTTTCCAATGACTATTCGACCAGCCCCGTAATCCTCTCTCCTCAGGAGTTAAAGTGGTCTAAACTAAACATTTCGAATTTTGTTAACTTTTTATTGAATTTGAACTCTTTTTTTTTTTTACAATAACGTGGTTAACGTAATTTTTTTTTTATAAAAACTGTAAACTCTGGACTCTCCTCTCTAATTTGCTTAAAGTAGAGTACGGGCTGGTCGTTTTTTTTTATATTAAATTTGTAAACTGCAGGCTCTCCTCTTTAATTTGACCTATTATATTCTATGTGCTATCTGCAGCCGTTATGGAGTTCGAAAGGCCATGAAGTTCTGTATACAATCAACTTTAGAAGGTGACCGTATACCCTATACTTTTTGATATACAGGGTGTTTTGTGAAAAACTAGACTTTTTCTTAATCACCCTGTAATTCCGAAACGGTTGATATGCCGGTCACCCCTTGCCATACAATTTTTCGTGTGACTTGGTGACTACTATCACCCCCTGTGAGGAATTATTTTAAAAAAAAAAAAAAAACAAAAACAAATTTTGTACCTTTAATCCAAGATGGCGGATCGCGCAAATCCCCCGCAATGGTGGAAACTTGGATTTTTCGTCGGGGGTGCGGAATTAAAAAGCATATATAAAAATCACAACTACCCCACCTTTTGTAGGGCAAAAACCCCTATTGACTGGACTATATATATAAATTAATAAAACAGTTAAAACATAATAAGGTATTGCCTGCTTTTTCCAACAAGTTAACCCTTAGAAAATTATTGATTAACAATATGTCCTGGGATGGAAAATAGTGGGGTCTATAAAATTTCTTGTAGCAACTGCGACGCCATTTATGTGGGAAAAACAAGACGGAAAGTTAAAGTTAGCTTGAAGGATCACAAATTTCCGCAAATGGTCTAAGTGAGGCTGATCGCAGGGGTACATAACTAAAAATAGATAAATTAAATAAAAGACCGAGACTAGGACACTAGAGTAGATGTAGGTTTTTATTTTTTTTTTTGTTGAAACAGGACAACTAGAAGAACTCTTTGACAAAGTTCGAAATGAACTTAAGAATTGTTTCCTCGTTATAATTACAAGATTTTTCATCTTGAGAGAAGTAGGTGGAAATTCGTCAGCTGGTTAAAATTAATCTTAGAAAAAGCAGTTCTAAAGAATTTAAAGAAATACATGAATAGAATATTTTGCACTATAAGAATACGAGTATACAGGGCCTGGTTTACTTAGACCTCCAGTTGGTTTATTGTACCTCTTGACCTCATGGATTAACCTTTAAAACTGTTCTCGATCCATCTCCCTCCCCTAGGAATCTAATTATATATCTGAACTCTTTACTTTGTAGCCCCTAGGCTTTAAAAGAAGTAGATACCTACCACTTTTATTCATCTGAGTGGAGCACTCACAAAGTACGTACGTGGACGAATTCGATTTCCTCCTACTGAAAGCGTGCGCTGTTATTTCCAGTCCTTTAGCATGGCCTCCTATGGCCCAGTGACTCGTAATGACCTCTACTAGATTCCTGGTATCTGTTGTACTGCCATTAAAGAGATCTCTTGTCCTCTTCCTGTTATATGCAGGCCACAATTGACTCGAAATACGGCAGGTTTCCCTGTTTATCCATCAGAAGCTTACCTTTTGATAGGCGCCCCTTATGATTTCCTGTTTTAAAATTTCGCTCGGGATCTTCATACAAGCTATTGCTGCAGAGCTATTCATTTCAGAGCCCCCTTTGACTAACTCATCAGCCATCTCATTGTCACGGATGTCCCTGTGTCCAAGTACCCAACATAGGGTCAGCTTTTGCTGTGTAGTCAATTCCTCAAGGCTCCTGATCTTGCATAGCTGTATCAATTATGATTTTACCAGCATAGCATCCAGCGCCTTGATAGCTGCCTGGCTGTTAATATACAGGATGTTTCCACCTAAGTGGTCCATAGTGCAGGAGATGATAGTAATCACCTAGACAAACAAAAAGTTTCATTGCAGGTGAGGTCCATGTCAACCGTTTCGGTGTTAAAGGGTGATTAAGGAAAAAATCTAATTTGCCGCAAAACTCCCTGTATCTTGGAAAGTATAGGGTAGACGATCACCGTCTAAAGTTAATTGTAGGCAGAACTTCATGGCTTTTCCAACGACTGCCCCGCTAGCCCCGCCTTCCTTTCCTCTCAGGAGTTATTGTGGTCTAAACTAAAAATTTCGAATATTGTTACCTTTTTATAGACTTTGAACTCTAAAGCCTATTATATGCAGTACTTCATGGGTTTTTCAAATATCTCCGTACTCCTCCTCTTTTCTCAGGAGTAAAAATTTCGGATTATCTTACCTTTTTTTACTTTGACCTCAATTTTTGTTTGCAAAAAGTTTATTAACATAACTTTTTTTTTGTAAAAACTGTAAGCTGTAATTTGACCTTCACACCAGAGTTATTAGATAATTTGTTCCCTTAGTGACTCAAAGCACGTCATTTAAAAAAAATATCGGCTAATTTCGGAATGACCGTAACGGCTGCAGATGTCACATAGGGTGTAAAGGTCAAGTTACAGCTTACAGTTTTTATAAAAAAAAAAAAAAATTATGTTAATGACCTTTTGCCATAAGAATAGAACTCAGAAAAAAAAAATGCAAGAAACTTCGAGATTTTTACTTCTGAGAAAAGAGGAGTACGGAGGTATTTGAAAAACCTATGAAGTTCTGCATATAAGCTTTAGACAATAACCGTATACCCTGTAGATTTTAAGATACAGGATGTTTTGTGAGAAATTAGGTTTATTTCTTAATCACCCTGTAACTCTGAAATGGTTGACATGTACCCCCTCCCCCACCCCTACGATACAACTTTTGTTTGTTTAGGTAAAAACTATCACTTCTGCTCTATGAACCAGATGGAAACAACCTATATATGCAGATGTGCCGTGCGGACTCTGTCTGCACATTGATGATACCAGTATTGCCCCTTGATAAGTCGCTGCGTGTTCCGTTTGAAAGACGCTACATTTGTAAAGCAGTCTATAAGACTCATGACACTGGCAGTCTCTGAAGTATACTCCAGCTCCTGTGAATACAGGGTGATAAAGAAAATATCTTAGTTTTTCATAAAACACTCAGTAACTTCCTTATTATACACCCTATGAAACTGGTTTTTACATTAGATAATAGAAACCCATCTAAGATTTCAATGAATGTTATACAATCACCCAATTCCGTTATGTTGCTAGTTATAGGACGGCGAAGTAAAAAAATTGGGATAAAAGTCGTAATTTTGTTATATTTTAGGGACTTTCCCCCCAAAATACCTAATAGCCGTTACATTTTATTACAAAATTTGGAAACCTCAGAATGGTATATTTCATTTGTAGCTACGTACATGCAACGGTTTTTGTGAAAAACCTATTTTTATGAATTCATGAATTTCATCATATATGTATGTGTCGGCTTTAAGTACAAAAAAAAAAGAAAAAGCAATATTTTCTTCGTTTTTAGGGTTCCGTAATAAAAACGGGAACTCTACTACTAAGACTCCAATGTCCGTCCGTCCGTTACCGGGCTGTATCTCATGAACCGTAATAGGTAGACAGTTGAAATTTTCACAAACTGTGTATTTCTACTGCCGCTATAACAACAAATATTTAAAATAAAATTAAATTAAATTAAAAAGTAAAGGGGGACCACCATACAAGAAACGTGATTTTTTCGGCGCTTTTGTACTAAGCCTCCGTACACTGAAGCTCTGGTTAGCAATTATAGCTTTAAATTTCCTTTTTTCGACCCAAAAATGGTTAAAAGATTCAAAGAATCTTGGTTTAATGCCAACAACTATTATACATCACCGCCACCTATCTTTTTCATAAAAAACTACTCTATAGTCCATTTGTTGGTTAAGGCACCTACAAAATTATTTTGCTGCCATTGTAATTGTATAGACTTTAGTTATACCTCTATACCTTCCCGGTGAATATACCATTTCAATGTCAAATTGAACTTTAATAAACACCCACCTTTTCACTTCCGTTAGTTATGCATCACATGAGTATATTTCTGGGAAGATTTATCTATTGTGAGTAAAAATTCTCCTTCCATTCAGGCCATCTACTTTCAAGTTTCATAGTACAAAGCTGCTAAAAGCTAAAAGCAATAAACTCCATTACCCCTGAATAGGATACCTTTGACTTTGAAATATTGCATTCCTTTTCTTGTAGGAATACACAAATAAACGCTCCATCTATTCGCATCATATCAAAAAGGATTTATAATGAAAAAATCGAAAAATCCCCGTCGCCCGATAATCATATCATTGGCTTGGCCAGGTGCAACGCATTATTGTTCAAAAGTTTTCTATGAAGTCACCGCAGCTTCATATTTGTTTGTGGACAAACATTTCAAATTTCTCCAGGTGTTTTTCTTCTCTTCGCCCTGTTTCGAAATAATTTACAAAAACAGATGTACGTTTTCAGTTATTTGAGTATGTGCGTACATACCTACGTCAGAAAATGATGTATTTGGTGTTTTGATCAAAATGTACAAATTTTCATGAGAGCTTTGTTTGAAATTGAGGTGAAAAATAAGAAAATTACGAAATTGCCTGGGGATTCGCAAGAACTTGCATAAACGCTTCAGCAAAGTTTCAACAAAATTGTCGAAATTGTAACTTTTGCTTAAGCATGAGCTATCAAAAGTTTTCAGACCTAACATTTATACGAATTCATCATGGACCATAGCAGAGTTGTTGTTGTTGGTATAAAATGTTTGTGTTTCTAGAGCTTTGTTTTAACAAATATGCAAAAGATTTTTATTTTCAAGTAATTTCATTGTTTGTGTATTGTGTACATAAGTATAAATAGTCTGTATACAGTCTAGTAACCCTGAAGCGTAACTCTCCCATCCAGGAAATAATTATGCAGGTGAACTTTTTGGACATTTAATATGTAGTGGTGCAATTTACATTTAAATATTGATAGGTCTTCGCCCTGTGCAGACTGTGTAAAGGTGAGCTATGGCCATTATCCTCTGTAAAGCGGTCATCGAGGGCTATGTCTAAAAACAGATTGAACATGAGCCTAGTTAAATTTCTCGAGCAGATTTTGAATTTTTAAGACTTTATCAACATTTGTTTTTTAAAGTACAAAAAAAAAAAAAAATTTAATTGGGTGAGTAAAAAACATAGAAGAATAAAATTACACTTTTCAGTTTATACCAGTAATTTTAGTAATTTATTCTCTGAAAATAAAGTCGCAGGGAACAAAATCAAAAAAAAAATATAGTAAAAATAATAGTAATAATATGTTTATTTGCTAGCAAGGTACAAAGATTTAGAATCTTACAAAAGTACAAAAATGAATGGAAATATAACTAACTAGACATGTACAAAATTTAGTATGTTGTAAAAATAAAAATAATAATAAAAAGAAAAAGAACAAATATAAAAGGAAACATGAAAAAAAAGTAAATGAATGTGAAAAACAAAAAATAAATAAATCGAGGAATTGAAATATTGAGAAAAGTGATACGTCATTGCACTCACAGCACAAAGTAAAACAATTAGATGCTATTGCGCCTTAACATGTTAAGATGCATAACGAAATCGCCAATAGTGCCGATTGCATCCTCTCGGATACATACAGAAGGTAATACTTCTGAGCTCGTAGCGTCCGTACCTACTGTGAAGAAGAGCGCTCTAAGAGCACTCTTGGAAGCGCTTCCTTAGAAACTCGTAGCGTTTCTTTTCCCTGTCACAGTTCATTGCTTTTTAACATAGGCATATCCTCAGAGGCAAGTGCTTCAATGCAGCTCTTAATACCCTAGACACACAGCACGATCTATGAATCATTAGAACTAACTATTCATTAAAATGCCGTGTTTCACGTAGTATACGTCATTATGGCTCGAAAAGCAGATGATAATGAAGTACACTAATGAAGTGTTGTTTTCTTCCTTCATTATAGCTATAATCAGGAAAAATGTGCTAGATTTAGCATATAATTTAAGTATGGACCTCCGCTGTGCATCTGCTGATTTGAAAAATAAGAAGAAGAAATGCAAAGCATAAAGTAATTATGTCAAAATATTTTTTAATAAAATGTTTTTTTCATTTCTCAATCGTTAAATGAAATAAAATAAAAATAAACAAAAATTAAAATTAATAAAAACAAAGTTTATCGCTTTGATACCATCCATATCGCTTTTTTAATGTCGTAAGTAAATCAAAACTAGTTTGACAGTACAATTTAATTAAAGAAATGGCTGTGTGTCTGCAGTTTATAATGAATAATTATAGACTAATGAGTGGTTAGTTATTTCTTCATTAAGAGCGCTGTGTGGCTTGGGCATAAGAAGCGCTCTAGGAGTGCTCTAAATGATGACCGAAGAAGTTTTTTGAAAGAGTTTTTTCGAAAGCTTTAATGAGCTTTTTGGATATATCATCGCAGTGCTTCTTCCTTAATATCATAAGAGGACTTCAAGATAGAGAACATTAGTAAGGCACTTTCGTGTGCTCATGATTATTTCTGGTATTAATTTTATGAAGTTGATTGAATAAGCCAATATTCTCCGTTTCATTAACCAAAACTTCAGATTATATATTCTAACCACTCTGAACATCACATTGAAAATGAGAGAAGCGTTCCTTCGTCAATAGTGGAAAAATCCACAGTTTAGATTCGTAAAAAAATAGATGAGATCACCCCTTGTTACACTTCCATCTACTGAAGCTCATCAAATAATCTTCTATAAGCTGCCAAGCGATGGCTCTAGAACAGAGCTGCGCAAGTACCAAAGAAAAAGTACTTAAGTACAAGTATAAGTACCGAAGGCCTGAGTATTTCAGCGTAAGTACAAGTACCGCACGTATGAAAAATACTTCTAACTAAGTACTAAGTCTATAAAAAGTATACTGAGTACTTTTTGAAGTACTTTTTAAAGTACTTTTTTTAGAATCTTTGTACGTTGGCAGTAATATAATGAAGTTTATTGAGTTCAGTTAATAGATATTAATAAATAAATGCTTTTTGAAAACAATAATATGTATAGTAACCAGTGGCTGATATTTATAGTTTTCAGCCCTGCAGGTAGAGTAAAACTTTCACCACTCATTGCTACACTCATAAAAACTATTAGAGGTCCGCCCAAGAACCCATTATCGCCTCCAATAACGCATAACAATTCTTAGGAAAAAATTTCCAAGAAAAAACTCAAGTCTTCCCTACATCAGCTCGAGGCATCGTTGATTTTATATTGAAGCGAGGCATTGCTTGCTTACCTTGGTTATGTCCACTGAAGTATATAATATGGACTGGTTATTTCTCTATTTCACGTGGGCACAATTGCTTGTGTCAAAAAAAGTTCTTACGTCGGTGACAACATTGAAAAAATCATTGGCGGGAAGTTGAAAAAGTGAGCACGCAGCTCGGAAAGTGATTTTAATAAAACGCTTAGAATTTCTCCTGAAGTGAAATATTCATAATAATCACCACAACACAATTCCTTAATGGCTGAAAGAAACACGCTATCGCCACGTCAACTTGCTGTCACTCAGTACGTTTACTAGAATACTTGAAGTATACTTCAAGTAGAGATCAAGTAATTAAAATATCATGTAAACGCGCATTGACTTCAAGTATACTTGTGTCAAGTAAATCACAAAATTTTGTTCGGTTTACTTGAAAAAATTCATATAAATGCAGCTTAAGTACTTGAACGTTTTTCATTCGTTCGAATTTTGAAAATTGAAAAGAGGAATAAGAAGAAGATTATTTACAAGTAGTGATTTTTAGCACTTTTTTCAAGATATTTGTCTAAAAATCCGTACCTATGTATCGAAACTAATGTAGAGTTGTCAAAGGTAAAATGTCATTTCAGAAAATCAACATTCACAGTAGATTTTCTTTTTAAAAAAAATATTTTTAATTGTTTTAAAAAATTTTTTTTTTCTTTTTGTTTTGTTACGATTAATGGGAAAAAGAGAAAAAGCAGCAAATTTGGATTTAAAGTATAGAAAGGTAGCAAACATGCTTAAAAGACAGCAATTTTGCTACTATAGTATCAAAGTCCCATCACTGCTTCTCATTTATTTACGAAAATGAATCATTTCCCATTCTGTTTTGTTGCATGCAATTCGCACTTTCAGTTTGATTTGTTTTTCTTATTTCTTTGCTTTTCTTGCCGTGTGCATTTTAAATGTAAAACGATCGGAAAATTCTTCTGTGTCCTAAGTCATTGTCATTAAGTTAACCGTTCTATCTCTTTTTGGCCTTACTAATGAAAGTTTTACACTTGCATTTCTTTATGTAATGCATCAAGCAAATACAAGTAAATACAATTACAGCAGCGCTAATATAATCATTCCCAAAAGTAAACATTTTAACGGTTTAGATTTCGCGTACATATCAGCATTAATTTTTTTTTGCACAATTTGGTAAAAAACTATTGGAGAAAATAAAAGAAAATTTTAGCCACAATTTGGTAGCAAAAAGATCCTACGTAGCTAAATTGCTACGGGTTGCAAAATGAAAATCTTTGTAGCTAAATTTACTTCTTGGTAGCTAAATTGGAAACACTGCATGTGAGTCAGAGTTAGAAACATGCCGAATGCCCTGTTATGGTCATAGCGTACTGCATGTAGCAGTATGCTACACTGAGACTAGATGCATCATGTATACTCGGCCTACTGTCGATGAACGGAGAGCAATACGCACCGAGATCGGGACTTGAGAGAAGAAGAAGCATCCGAAAGGCGGCAAAAATGGTCTGTCACGAGAAGTAGCCATTGCATCAAGCGCCTAATTGCCATACAAGTGGTATACTAGGTAAACGAATTTTCGGGAAATGTAGTAAAAGTGGTAAATAAAGGAAAACAAAATCAATCGAAAGCAAAACAAAGAAAAAACCCATCGTGATCCGCACACTAGAAGTAAGTATAAAGAGTAGAAAATTGTGTTGCTACTAATCTGTTACCCCATATTCCCAAAGGATTCTCTAATGAAAAAGGGAGCCATAAAGATCGCAATTCTAATTGGGCTCAATAACGAGTAGCAGTACCAGTCACTGGCGAAGCATTTATCGCCATAAGAGATTATTAAAGGAGGTAGTCCTAATCTTGTCGACTAAGCCCCAGGAAGCAAGATGTGCTTCGTTCCTTAACAGAAGACATTCCATGATAACTCAATCAATGCCGACAAGTAAAAGTAGTATCAGGAACAAGGTCAGTGGTTATCCTATGCCCGAGAAAATAATAGTAGTGTGCGTATACGCACAAAATTTTTGTTCAGTAATCAAGGTCCAACATTTGCAAGAATGTATTAACTTCCCCTGAAATTTAGTTTTATTCAACGTAAAGTAAAAAATGGATGCCTAAAATAACAAACATACGGTTGTCCTGTAGCGAATAGAAGAAAAGGGAAACAAAGACAAAAATTAATAACTAAATATATTCGAAATGAGGTTATGGATGAAGTAATGACGGGATTCAGTTGTTGTTGAATACTAGTGGAGCTGAGAATGGAATTAAGGGGTATGTATTCATCAGTGGATATATCAGTTGTATTTATGGCACGGTTTTTTTATTTACACGTACATATAGGTCCTAGATAAAGACCTTGCGCAGTTCGGGATCGCTAAGCATTTAGGCATATACTATTCGAACAAGATATTAGTGATAAAGTTTTTTGTTGTTGATTCGGAACTTGAGAGCAGAATTCTACACAACTGTATGTGTTAATAGAGATTGTTTGGTGTGCTTGCTTCAAAACAAAACAACTCAAGTTTCGATCGATCGTACGCAAAATGGCTATCCGGTTGACGTCGGTGCTACGTGGTTGAATCATTATGTTGGAGAATATAGTAGTCGCTTTCAATACTGTTTCAGTTGAATTGGAAGTCTTATAATTGACGTTCTGTGGACAGATCATTACCTTTAAGCATTCAAGTTAATCATTATATTTTAGTAAATACAGTATAACAAATTTAGGGAAAGACCGAAAAAGAAATTAAAACCTAAAAGGGAAGCTTGTACACCCAAAATAGGGAATCATTGTAAGGTCGCCTAGCGAATAGGCATAGTGTGAGATCTATGATCAAGCGAAAGGGGGATGCCGGTTATAAAAGGATAACTCAGCTTTTATACACTCAAATATAAAATTCTTTATTTCAACCTATACCACTTAAAACTACTATCATAAATTCAATTATTTTTCAACTTGATCTTAACCTATGTAAAATAATTCAACACTTAAAATTAACCCAGCCTACTACGATAATTCAAGATAATTCCGCGAGTTAAAAAAAAGGGGGAGAAATGTCGCCACAGTGGTTTGTTTCTCTTATTTCTGAAAAAGAAAGAAAATCCAATATTAATAAAGTAGAAGTTCTTGTGCTGTACTATAGTAGCACTATAGTAGTAATAAATAGCAGGAGGGAATAAATAGCAGGAGGTAATAAATAGCAGGAGCAAATTTCTGCTTAAAATAAACGATAAAATAAAGCAGAAGTAAATTTCTGCAGCAGGAGTAGATTCCTGCTTAGACGTAGGATTAAATTAATGCAGAAGTAAATTTCTGCAGTAGGAGTAAATTCCTAGTTAGGTGTGGGATAGAAATTAATGCAGAAGTAAATTTCTGCAGTAGGAGTAAATTCCTACGTAGGTGTGGGATAGAAATTAATGCAGAAGTAAATTTCTGCAGTAGGAGTAAATTCCTACTTAGGTGTGGGATAGAAATTAATGCAGAAGTAAATTTCTTTGCTAGGAGTAAATTCCTACTTAAGTGTGGGATAGAAATTAATACAGAAGTAAAGTTCTGCAGTAGGAGTAAATTCCTACTTAGGTGTGGGATAGAAATTAATGTAGAAGTAAATTTCTGCAGTAGGAGTAAATTCCTACTTAGGTGTGGGATAGAAATTAATGCAGAAGTAAATTTCTTTGCTAGGAGTAAATTCCTACTTAGGTGTGGGATAGAAATTAATACAGAAGTAAATTTCTGTAGTAGGAGTCAATTCCTACTTAGGTGTGGGATAGAAATTAATGTAGAAGTAAATTTCTGCAGTAGGAGTAAATTTCTCCTCAGGTGTGGGATAGCAATTAATGCAGATGTGAATTTCTGCAGTAGGAGTAAATTCCTACGTAGGTGTGGGATAGAAATTAATGCAGAAGTAAATTTCTGCAGTAGGAGTAAATTCCTACTTAGGTGTGGGATAGAAATTAATGCAGAAGTAAATTTCTGCAGTAGGAGTAAATGTCTACTCAGGTGTGGGATAGAAATTAATGCAGAAGTAAATAATTTCTGCAGTAGGAGTTAATCCCTACGTAGGTGTGGGATAGAAATTAATGCAGAAGTAAATCTCTGCAGTAGGAGTAAATTCCTACTTGGTGGAAGCAAAATTGGGTTTGGATAATTAGGAAAAAATCAGATTAAACTCTGATGTGTTCAGATCAAATTCTGAATTGGGAATGGGTGCCTCTGCTGCAGCTCGTCGCCTTTTTATAGCCGCCGCGAACCGCTACGATTCCGCTTCACGATAAGTTGCCTTGGCAACGCTCATTCTCAACAAAGTTGTTAAACTTTGATGGCGGCGTCCTGCAGTGACGTCATAGTGGGACCATTAAAGTTGTTCTGAACTCTGACTGCGGCGAAGGCGAGAACATCTGGTTTGATGTGTTGACATTTTGACATGTCAATGTAAATAATCGGAGGAAAGTAGGATTTGTTCGAGAAATGGTAAGTTTTTTGTTAATTATACTTCATCTGTTTATTAATAATGAGTTTTTAATTGTTTTTTAGATTAAGTGTGATGTCGAACAACCCGGATTGCAGTCTTCAGGTTTTGTAAGGCGTCAACTGGTCTGCAGATGGGAATTTGTTATTCCTTTAGATGATTATTTTTTGTAATAAACTTTTGAATAGATACTTTGTGTTTTCTTGGTTTACCTTTTAGGAATATAAGCTGCATCGAGGGATTTTATGTATATGGACTGAACACATAGCTTTTCAAAGTGTGGAAGTTTAATCTCTCATTACAGATCTACCGGATCCTGGAGCGCTTCAACACGTCGGATTGTTTATGACCGTGAGTAATTCTGTTTCTCAATTCATATTCAGTTTTTATTAAGATTTAAATTTTTTTGCTGGGTTACTTCCTCCTCTCTCCAAGATATTAGTTAGACTAGATTAGAGTTGATTTGTATTGTCATCATTAACCTTTAGCGCCATCTAACGCTGATAATTAAGTTGCCACGGAGGCCAATTTATACTGTACATGAGGCACTATAGTACCTTAGTACCTATATATGTATGTATCTGAGGAACGTCATATAAGATTAATTAAACAGTTTGTCAATAGAGAAGTGAAGTAATTGTTTTTCCTCTTCCGCTCCCGGAGTATCCTCTTAATGATGAGGGTTGACTAGGTCCGTCGTTCTACTCTCTTTTCAGGTCAGCACAGGGACACTGAAATTAAATTGCTGCGCTCAGTGTGGTATGGGTAAATGGGAGCGGATGTTTGTGATGGCTTTTGGTTAGGCACGAATTTTTTTTTATATATGGCATTTAGCAGCGGCAGGTTTTCATGGAACCTCCCCATACTCTCCGCCAATAGCCGAGGTGAGCTAGCATTCCGCCCTGCATGTCAACGCTGTCTACCGAGTGATCTGTCAGCTCGTGCTGGCAGTCACGTCCAAGCCAATTACTCAACATAATACCATAACATCCCCAACGGAACAAGCTCTTTGAGCACTGACTGATAGATTATTCCATATTCTCATAACCTATACAAAGTAAAATCGATCTCTAATTCAACCTTGGTAATTAGGCAGTAAGAGGTTGCGATAATGAGCAGATCTGATGTGAACGAGCCCCATCATTAATGTAGATCAGTTCTTTAGAGTAGAATAGAATATATAAAATTTTTAGCTTTCTATTCATAAGATTCGTTTCTAAAGAGCACCGACGGAAAGAGTCATTATATGGAGACTAATTTTGATTACTTTTCGGCCCTTGTAATATTTATGAGATAACTATATATTATTTCCAATGAGATGCAAAATATCAGTAAGATTTTTTTTGTACAATTTTAATAAAAACTTCCACTTCTGATCTTATATTTATTGAATAGATCGGAATTTCTATTTTCAAAAAAATACAAAATCCTGTGTATTTCGGTTTCAAGAAAATCAGAATAAACATGGAGTAAAATTCTTTCCAATCCTATATTATTCATTTGATAGGGCAGAATCTCCAATTTTCATGAAATAAGAAATTCCAGAAATAATTTTTCCTTATAAAAACTATTCGTGTCAAGTGTTACAAATACAAACCCGGAAATAGGAATAAAAACAGAATTACTGAAGTTTGTATTATGACGCAAACTTAAACACACCAACAGACCATAAAATATCTGACAAAGTCTCGATAATAAATTTCGAGGAGTCAAATAAAACCGCACATGAACGGAAGGTTAATATACGTTTTGTTTACGCAACAAATAACTTCCTTGAGATGTGCTCCTAAATTGTAATGAAAGTCTGCGGGTAAATTTCTGCTTTCCCGTCATAATCATGCACAGGTGTATACACGTAAATATAGTAACAGAATCGCAGAAGACATTCTTATTCAATACGTTAACAAATCATAAAATAAATTCATGAGATCGTATACTTACCTACATACGTAACGTACTTATTCCGATAAGGTATTTCGAAAACACGTACGCACATATGTTCTCTCCTGTGAACATTAAAATTTTACGGAAGACAATTATAAAGCCCAAGTTACATACAGGATACAGGTTCACTTTATGAAGGCAATTAACGCAGCGACAAATTGTAACAGTTGTGAATTAAGCTCTCTCTCATGTCCCCCTCCAATAAATTCCTAATGACTTAAGTCTCATAGTGAATTTTTAAAAAGTTTGACGGGGAGTTTTTAAAGTTGATTATTTGGCGTGCAAATCTGCTGATTCATGGTTAATGAGAATGATAATAATGAGGATCGTCTAAAAGGGCGGACGTGTTGTGTACATAGGTTATCGCCTTGCTGTAATAAGAAAAAAATTAAAAAAATTGCTGCTTACTTTGAGTCAAGGATAATCTTCATTAGTTCGGAAAATAAAATTTTTGTGCAAAGAGATAAAAAATGAGGCAATGAATGGCTGAAATTCGTAAAGTAACCAATCATTTATTCTTTTATGGCCTAGGTGTGTCTGTTTTGGATGGAATGGAACTTAGGAAAGAAACTTTTATTGGACTATTTACCTATACCGAACGAAGAATATTTGTAACCGTTCAAGATTAACCTTCTTCCTAAGCTTGGTAGAGGGTGTATGTAATTTTCGTTAGATGGAGTCACTGATGACTTACTTACTATGGAAGAAACTGTTTTACATTAAGTTGCCCCAAAATAGAGATTTGCAATCAAAGCCTGCTGGCACCGTTGTTTTTTTTTTTTTGTTTTATTCGAGCTAAAGTTCAGAGGAGAGCTTTCGTTATAAGGAATGAATATACAGAAAATATGTAGGTACGAGTATTTACGCACAATTTTATTGCTTAAAGAGAAATAAAATTGTTATGGTCACAGGACCACAGGACGCAGTATGCTGCATAGTGTGCCTCTGTCTTCTAGCAAGAGCTAAGTCGAACCAATACAACGAATGTGCTGCCACTTGTTACACGACTGCACGAGTAAGCTTTGGAGGGCGAACAAAAACTGAGAGGGAAGAAAAAGAAGAAAATCGCTCTTGCTTTGCTAGCTGCCAGAAGGTGAGAAGTTTTTTTTTTTTTAAAGATGGAGACGAAGGCGGTGAACAGGCGCCTTTCAGAAATTTTTCATATCATAGTAATCAAAAGTGTTAACAAAAAGAATAAAAAAAGAACAAGGTTTATATGCCCAAATCTAGGCATTCATCAAACTCCCGGCCATACGTATTATGTAAAAATCTGCAAGAAAGAGTGATAGTGGTAACTATAATAGCATTTTCGTCGACAAGCGTGACTAAGACCTAGTGGCACAGTACCGGCAGTTAAAATACTTGTCACGGTTCTCATAGCTCAATATTTAGTATACCTATCAAGCGCTACATAGAGACTTGTCACTACGATTTACTACTCGGAGTCACTTTCTCGTAAAGGGATTTTATGAAGTTAGATCATACTGATTAAAGTACCATTTATAACGTAATCATTCGATAAAAGATTTTCTTTCCCTTCACCCTCCTGGAGTGCTTTTCAATTGAAGACAATTGTCGTATAGGTCCGCTCCTCCACTCTCTTTCAGGTCATAGTAGGAGCATTGCAAAATATTGTCCACAATATCAGCGGGTGGGGCACAGCAATGAAGGCGATACATCTATGTCTTCGACAGCAGGTAAAGGTAAGTGGTGTAATGATCCCTTCAGGACCGGATGGTATGCTATGTTTTGTTTTAGGCACGATTTTTGTTTGTTAATGGCGTCATGACAGCGGCAGGTATTTCGTGGTACCCACCGCATACTCTCCGCCAATAGTCGAGGCGAGCTAGAGTGCCGCCTTAACGTTCAAAGCCACTCACTTACATAATACCACATATCTTTTTAATGGCTGGGAGACAGGTGACCCTATCCCAAAGCACGGAGGCCAAAGCGGGCAATTGTGCTGTCTCGCTAGAAGGCCATTCACCAAAAACTTTCCTATCCTCTTAATGAAGCGCATTAGGTCTTGAGAGGCAGGTTTTACAGCTCATCCGCTCATCCACAGATAGAAGGGCAGACCCTGGAGTATTCAGCCTGCACCGGGCGAAGGCTGGACTCGCGCACAAAAAGTGTTCGGTTGTCTCGGGCTCTCCCTCCAGGCAGAACAGACACTCAGTGATGCCAACAACTCCCATCCTTGTTAGATGAGCGTGACGGGAGCTGTGGCCGGTAATGATGCTAACCATAATTCTACATTGTTTCCTTTCGAGCCCCATGAGAAAAACGGAGATATTCCCATTGGGCTCATCAAGAAACGGTTTTGTACACCTTCAAGTATTCAGGTTCGCCCATCTCTGCTGATGCTTTCTACGAACATCTGCTTTAACGAGAGACCCGACACTCGAAGTGGCAACGCCTGCGGTGGATTCCAGCCCGAGGAACGGAGAAACAGAGCCAGACCTAGCTAACAGGTCAGCCCTTTCATTCCCCATGATCCCAATTTGACCAGGAACCCACAGAAGGGACACCTTCTTGTGGATACACAGATGATCCACAGAAGCCCTGCAGTCCCCCAGTAACTTAGATGTTATTCGAGGGCCACTCAGAGCCATCAAGGCTGCCTGACTATCCAAAAGGATAGCAATGTCCTTCCCCTTGATTTGCATATCACTGCGATTGATATGGCGAAGACTTCAGCCTAGAAGACAGTGGTGTGTCTACCAAGTGAGTACTCCATCCCAATACAGGCTCAGGAAGGTAGACACCCGCCCCAGCTCCCTTATTAGTCAGAGAGCCGTCGGTGAAAATTTTTAAAGCGGACCGGAGAAGGCTTGATAATGCACTTCCCTCAGTCCACGATTTCCTTACAGGAAAGCTCACAGGGTAGCGACGCCCAAACCGAAGCTCGCATCTCATGCCATACTGGCCAGAGGGTATTCCAAGCCCAGCCCGTATGCCAGAGAGCAATAAGAAGAGCCAGTCCAGCCCCCAACCCCAACAGCGCAACCTGCACACAGCCCTTTTGACATCTGCCTGAATGACTAGATCCAGTGGTGGCAGATTGATCGCAGTCCTCACAAGCGTCCTCGGTCACCATGGGTCTAATGGGTTTAACGATAGAGGTGTACGCCCAGTGCACGACCCTCGGTCTCATGCTCCATGTACCCAAATATGCCCAAAAAGCTTGGAAGAACAAAGTACCCAAGCTTACGTCTTCTGGAGAAGAGCACCCAGCTGGTCTGTGTTGAGTTAACTGTCATGTCATGACGGGTGCACCAGTCCTCAACCACCTAATACCATAACAAAATGCAAATTGTTTTAAAATATTAAGCAGATTTGAAAATCTGATTTTTAGTATCACTCATCCTTCACGCACCGAGTCAGTCAGTGGACCATAAACGAAGTATTTATTATTTATTTATAAACAAAAAAAAAAAAAAAAAAAAAAAACGCTCGTGTTCACAATTTAGATAGTTAGATAGAAGTTCAGGCACCTACTCCCGAAAATGCTGATACCTTTGGCAACCCACAAAAAAAACATTATTCTGTGTGAAGAACTTTACGAATTTGAACGAGACTGAGGTTTACCTACGGATGATTGACATTTTTGCTGTAATTAGACGGCATATTCCGTAAGGGCTATTATCTTTTCATTCAATTTTTTCAATTTTAAAAAGTGGTAAAAAAAATATGAACAAATGGAAATTGATTTAATTCAAAATTTGCGCCTTTTATGGACATTATACAAAAAACCTAAGAAAAATTTGAAGAAAAATCGGCAGAACTTCCTGCATCAATATGTAGTTTTTTCTTAGATCCTTCCCAAACTTTCCTCTTAAAAACGACCACCTCTTTTCACATTCTTCTTCTATAATAAAATAAAAAATTAAGAGTGCTACCGATTTCATTAAAATTTCATTTTAATATCATTGGATAAACAGACGCGTCCGTACGTAACGAGCGACTCTTACGCCAATTTGACATTTAAACTAAACCAAATTTTCTTTATCGACACTAATGCCGAATTCACAATGCAGTGTAGAGTAATGTGGCGTAGAGTGGTAAGGCAAGTAGCATCCTCTTTTTCGCACGCAGTAGTACATAAGGCCATTTCTGTATGGATCAGAGTGGAGCTGCATGACACTCTACCATTTACGAAAGGTTACAAACTGGCATTTCGAGCTACTAGCATGAAGATGGCGTGATAAAAGCTTCATACTTTATGATTTAAAAGAAAAAAAAAAATGTTTGCTTGTTTCTAGATTTGGCGATTTGTTATGTTAATTTTAAAGTTCGAATTTCACTCTGAGCTGCATTGGGAACACCTTCGTTCTGGACTCCAAGCTCACTCTGCTCCACTCTGCTCCACTTTGCTCCACTCTGCATTGTGAATTTGGCATTAAGATTATTTTGGTTACGACTGTTTAATTTAAAGAGCAAGCTCGGTTTACGTAAGTTACTCTACTTACGTATACGCCCAATATGGCTCAGCCTTTTGGCTTTTACGGTGGCGATTTCGAAAATTTCCAACGATAGTTTCATCCTCTTCCACGATTATTTATTTCGTTCCACACGAACTCTAACACAGTTTTCTTCCAGCGGCCATATCCGCCAAACGTACTTGCCCCAAGGTTCCGGAAGTAGATTTCTACATTTCGCGTCTGTTAATTGGGCCGAATGTTCCCAAATTCAGTCTACTGCTGATGCATATAGCCTTGCTTACCCGCGCCGGGGCTGAGACAACTTACATCTAGATGAGAAAAACTCACAAAAAAGTGGTCGAATTAAAACAAGCTAATGGCCCTCTAATAGAAAGCTATATACTTTCTCTCTCTCTCTCTCTTTCTGTATTATGTCACATAAAATTCTTCGCAATGATAGCTTGCTTTTGTTGAATAAAATGTTAAAAAGCATTAAAAACGTGATCCGAGTTTAAATGGAGAATTTCTTATCTAGTTGTAAGTTGTCTCAGCCCGGATGTTACAGGAGATAGTACAGTTTGCATGTAATCCTCCCTTCCAACGCGATTTTAAACTTGACAGCAGAAGGCAGTTCGGTTGATGTCTTATCATCTGTATGCTAGTCATTTAAAAAATGAAGAGGAATGTGTTGGTATAAGATGTAATGCAAATGTTTTCAGAAAATCTCATTTTCCCAGTATAAATTTATCAATTTCTCTCAGTTATTTCTTTTCCGCCATCTTGAAAACTGTATAATGTCAAGTTACTATTATCTGAGCTGCCATGATTTTTAATCATGCAAGTTCGCTGAAAGCTGAGTTGCCAGATGTCGTACGTCCAGTTTCATCGTATCGTCAAGAAAATGTATGCGCGGTCGATATTACAATTTTTTTTTCATTTTCAAATTCAATTTATTTGGTTACAATTTGTACAAACAAGAAATTTCTTTCTGTATGTACAGGGTGTTCCAGGAAAAGTATGCAATACTGAAACCCCTAAAAGATGAGATGATTTGCAATCGAAAATGTCATAATAATTTTTTTCGAATTCGTGTTATTTTCGAAATTAAAGGGAATTTTAAATTTTTTCGAAAAAGAAATCGCAAAAAAAAAAGAAAAAATAAATAAATCAAAAACGTGTAAATCAAAGGATATGAAGAGAGTGGAGGATATTCTATGAAAACCATAAATATTGTTCGAAAAAAAAATTACCTAAAGGAATGTAAATTTTAAAAGAAGTAGAAAAGTGTGTATAAGAAAATAAAAAAAAAAAATAAAGAAAAAAGTAATTTGGATTCTGAATGGCTCCATCTACATATAGACAGTGAAATGTTATACTTTGTACCCAAATTCAATTACGTTAGTGGAGGAGCGCTTTTTGTTAATCTATTCAAATCCATTTGACCCTTGATCTCGATTTCTTTTTGGATATTTAAAGAATATCAAAAAGTACATAATTAAAGAGTGGGGAGAATTTTCAATAGCTGTATAGAAACAGCAAATAAATTAATATTATTAAAATCTCAAAGATCTGTCTACTAACAACCATCACCTGGAGGCCCATTTTTCAATTCATCTGCAATTGGCAAATAGAAAAAAGATATTCTTTTGAAATAGCAACGTAGACATGACACAGACAGCACAAGGTTTTTCTTCTCCCATATTATTTCGTTTACATTTTGAATACCTATGCTCCTACGTGTGATGCTTACCAGCATTATTTCAATAAAGAAAATTTCTCTTTATCATTCCATCATTGCTCGCGATTAAATATTAAATTAAATTTGGTAAAATAAAAGTATAAAAAACAA